>JAMLFY010000003.1:41443010-42643010 GCA_030441495.1 Dalbergia oliveri
TTCAATATATGTATTTATTGTTCCTTCTCTTTTCTTATACTAACAACTTTTAATTAATTGATAAAATTTAAAATATTCTTTTGTAACTATTACAATCCATATTTATTTGTGTTTGCTTTGATAAGGTTTAATCATTATTAATATATTGTTTTATTTAGAAAAATATAATTATTGATAGATTACTGATTTTATTTTCCAAATCCCCACCTAACTATTTAAGTGACAAATTTCTTTTTCAAATTCATAAAAGCTAATATTACACACACACACCCCAAAAATAGAAACATAGCAAAAATTAATAATAAATAATATTATTAGCTTTTTTTATATGCCTAATATTATAACCTTTAATTGATATTGATATCCATATCAATCAATAATGTATAAATACTAATATTATTATTATTATCCTTTCTCTTACCATTTTTTAAATTTTCTTTTTTTGAAATTTTTTTAATAAATCCATAAATACATGGAGGGATTCAAATCTCCACAAGAAATGAGGAATAAAGATCAATGATGGGATGGCGATGATAGAGAAAATTCTAATGAGTTAGGGTTGCCTAAGAAGTTTCTAACTTCAAATCTAGGTCTTTGAAATCATATATATATATATATATATATATATATATATATATATATATATATCACTATGCCATATTTAATTTGTTGAAACTTAAACATTCAATTTATCAATTCCACAATTGTTTCATATTATTTTTTTTGAAAAAAACTTCAATTTTTCAAAATTAAAATATTTTTTAAAAAAATTAATTCCACAATTTACACTTATGTGATAATGATACTAATTATTTATAGATTTTTTTAAAAATTAAATAATTATATTACTTTTTAATTAAAATAATTATGTAATTGATATACTACTTCAAGAATTAAGATAACATAAATTAGGATTATATATGATTTTTTTACTAATTATAACATATTAATTATAATATATATTTTAAAATTGATATTTTAATTTACTAAAAGGATGTACAAGGAGAGAATGTGAATTAAAATCACATAAATTAAATATATCCACTAATTTTTTATTAATTAGAATAATATTTTTATGTTTTTATAAATCAAATACTTTAATTTACGAAAGTTGTACATGACTAGCGATTACAAAGAAAAAACCAATGGAAGTGAATACACACAGGGATTATTCGCAATAATGGGATGAGACGGATAGATTTTGTTTTCTTGACGATTGACAGGGGAAGGTTTCCCATTTGTTAAAAGAGGAGAGACGGGATAACATGTAACACCCTAACTCTTAACCTCATACACTCAAGTCGCATTTCAGTTAGTTAATAGTTGTTATGCCTTTGTTTCAATCTTGACTTATTTTTCTTTAAAATACGAGTAATAAAATACGACTAAATTTTTCTTTTTGAATTTAAGACTTAAAATGTGAGCGCGCATGCGCATAGATATTGACTATAACAACCAATAGATACGTCATCATAACAACCATGAATAAACCATAGAATAATCACGATATAAATTATAGTAGTATATTACAATCATAACATAACAACGATTTCCTTATAAATATAAGGACACCTAGGGGTATCAAATTACACCAAACAACTTTAACTAACGCAAAATAGAATGTTAATAAAGCTTGACTAATCTTCATGCTTCCGTTGCGCCCTCTGATATGGCTAAATGACGTGATTCCTACGCCCATGCCTCAAAGAAGATCACGAACATCCGTATAAATCCCGCTCGGAGACAACATGGGAGGGAAAACAAAAGGGTGAGAATACTTATACAAGATTCTCAGGAGGCTCCCAACTTTAAAACAAGTGTCATCATCGTCACCCAGCCACTTCTGGGTTTCATTATGAAAGAGGTGTGCATGCATAGGTTCAGTTTTTAATTTCTCAAATCCTATTATCCGAAGTGGGTTTGTTTTAGCATGAGTCTTGATGGTATGAATGTAGCTAGATATTTCATGTATGCATGGCAATGCTTAAGATGAAATATTACATCCTCAACATATATCACTTAATCACAAGTACCAATGGAACATACATGAAACATATGCATGCGCGTCTTTTACTTTATCATTTATGAATTTTTTCGAGTTCCTCTTAACTTTTTCCACCCTCATCATGGTCACTAAAATCCACCCAACCTTGTTTTCTCATGGTCACCAAAATCTCCAAATACACCCATCGCCTAGGAATGAGCTTATCCTAATTAGTCGTCGCAAGATTCATGGGAAAAAGAGGGAATCATATCTCTTTCTTGGATCACTCCTTATAACCCTTAACTCGGGAAGTCATAATGGGATCATTTCCTCATTAACATATCTCTTTCTTATATGGCAATAAGGATTCGGCCAACAAGGTTTCTCAAGGAAGATGATTTTTCCTTGAGAAGCAAGCTTGGAAATGGTAAAATTAAGTGTTTGAGAGGTGATTTGAGGTGAGGGAGTGGTGGTTTAAGGTTGTTTGTGGTGGATTATGGTGGTGGAAATATTTCTTTGAGGGAGGAAAAATAAGAGCAAGATGAAGAGAACTTTGAGAGAAAATGAAAGAAAAAACAAGAGAACTAAACTTGGCAAAGCTTCTAAAGTGTAACCAAGTTCTTCAAGGCTTGGTATTTATAGAAAAATGAAGCAATGGAGGCTGATTTGGGAGGAGGAGGCTGACGGTTTCTTCATGCAAAAGGGGAGGAAAATATCTTCAAAAACTTGTCATTCAAAGACATGGTTGAAAGCATGTCTTAAGGTATGGTCTTTGAGTGAAACAAAATCAACATGTGACACAAATGGGGAGCATGAATTCGGCTAGCATTTCAACCAAGGGGGGAGGATAATTTTTTCATGTAATTGTGGTTTAATGATGTGTTTTGGTGTTTCTTTAATTAAGGTTTTGATTAGGAGTTTGTAAGAAAGTGTTTAGGTGAGGTAATGACTAATTAAGGTTGTCAAGACTTGATTAGGAAAGTGATCTTGCTAGATTAACAATTTAAAATCATTCTTTTAGTCAAATGAAGGTATGGGCACAATTCCTTAATTTAAGGAATTGGAGAAGAAAATACTATTCAAGATTCCATGAATGAAATAAATGGAATCTTGAATTAAAAGATGTAATTAGGGTTTAACCAAGCAATCTTAGGTTCTAATTAACCTTAATAAATTATTTTGATTCTAGATTAATTATCGAAATAAATTAATCTTCAATTAGAGCCTAATATTGTTTAGGTTTGCTTAATTACGTCATTAGGCTCATTGGACACGTTTTAGGGGCGAAATGGAATTTTGTATAAACCTCCTGTACTTCCTGTGACTAAATATCAAATACCACTCATAAACATCATTCCAAACTTTTTGGAAAAGTTCCTGACTCAAACGGCGCCTTTACCCGCATAAAATGTTGCAGGGTATTTTGGTCATTTTGAGCCAAAGTTTTGAAAATGAGATTTTCACCTCTGATATCAAATATAACAGAATATAATTCCCTTTAAACATTGAGTTGACCCATTTGAGGACTGTCAGGTCGCTTCCCTCGAATTCTGGAAATGACCTCAAGGGCATTTCCCTTATTTGCACTTAAACAGAAAATCGGGTGTTATATAACACATGCTCATTTTTTCAATTATCTTTGTTAGATTTGCAATTATGTATGCATTTTTAATTTTAATTTGGATTATGTTGTATTAGTAGTATTTGTTACTATGGACATTTTTGTTTTGAATTTCAAAAAATTTTAATTTTTCTCTTTTTGAAAATTTTTAATAAACCAATGAATATTAGGAGGATTCAAATCCCCATGGAAGGGAATGGGGACCCTGACAGGATTGGGGATTGGATTAGAGCAAAATTTCAAAACGGATGGTGGTGAGACATGTTCACTTTCTCATTGATACATGTTGTCATTCCTATAAATAGTTCATAATATAGTTAAATTATCCGCTTATTCTCTTTTATTTTTTAACAATTTCAATTTTCAAAATATACAAAATATTTATAACATAGGCTCTTTATTATTAGTTATAGGTCATTTATCGAGATTTTTTAGCCTTATAAATATGATATTTAAAATGAGATATAAAATATAATGACACATTTATATTTTTTTCCATTTGTTTAATTATTCAATTATTAACTTATTTTTAAAATAAATTTATATATTCAATTTTCTATAAGATATATTTAAATAAATTATTATTTATTTTCCTTAATGGTCAACAAACTATTTATTTTCATCACCCCTTACAATGATCTTGGTAAACGACTAGGATGAAATATATCTAGCTATAAACTAAATTGAGAATATCTCCTCATCCATAAAAAATTATCATATTCATGCCATAACACGTGCCCCACATTAATGAGCTCGCCAAGTAAAATGGTTCACGCTTTACTTGGTAAATTATAAAGACTCCATTCTTATTAAAGAGCACCTTTTTTACTCTTCTAGCATTGAGTCTTATCATTCCGATTAGAGAATTCACTTCTCTCTTTTGATACAAAATAATTTAGGTAAGATAAGTGCCATTATCCTATCAAAGTCAAGAAAGACTTTGTTATCCTACCAAAGCTAAGGAAAATACCAAAATCTTTGAGTATTTCGGGGAGATTAAAGTTGCTCTACCAATGAGATTCTCACATCAGATTGTGGGTTCGAATCCATGCCCTGTGGGTTATATAAATAAAAAATCTTAACCAACTATGTTAACTGTTGTTGGCTTGTTTCTTAGTCATCTCATATTATACCATTGGTATGAATTCTTTTGTATTGTGTTAAAAGATTGATGCAATCAATCAATGTAAAAACAATTTTTTTTTTTTATTTTTTTGGAATTTAAAGTAGTAATAACCGAAATTTGATTAGAGAAACCCCGCAAAACAGAACTAAAGTTTACAGGGCAAAAGACACGCCAGTTAATAAACAAAACAATGATATCATGGTAACACCACTGGCCTTAACGCCACGTGGCACAATCCAATTGGCTAGGGAAGTGATTTCCCATTTTCCTCCCTCTGACCACCCCGCAAAACTACGTTACACGCACTCTTCTCTTCCCTTTGTTAAGAAAAGGACACGTTTCGCGAGAAACGGCTCAGCCTCGGATCCGAACCGCTCAGCTTCCGCTTCCGAGCCTCGGCCCCGTCCCCGTCCCTCCTCTCTCCATTGAAAAAAAAAATCGAAAAAAAAAACGTTTTCACACTAATTTTGTTCTCGATGACTTTATCTTTCTCTTTCTCGGTGAGCTCCAAAACGCTGCAGCAACACAGTGCAAACCCTAAAAAGAGGCTTGGCTCCTCGAACGAACGATCAACTTCTTCGAGCTTTTTCGAACGGAAAAACTTTTTAATCGAATGCCACTGTGAGTTCCTTGCGCGCTCTCTATTTCTCTCTGAAAAACCCTAGCTTTCTCTTTCTCTCTATAGAAAACCTCGGGTTTAGGTAGGTGGGAGGAAAAAAACAAAAATTTGAATTAGGAGAAGAAATGAAAATCTTGCTTGTGTGCGATCTTGTGGAAGCTTGTGGAGCTGTTTTCAATTTGAATGCTGGTTTCGTGAGGTGGAATTTTGTGGCGCCCTGTGGTTTTTCGATCTTGTGTGTGTTTGTTTGTCTTTTTGGATGTGAATGTGAGGTTTTTTTTTGTTGAGCTCTGCTGGTGGGAGGGGAAAGGAATTGGAATGTAGGGTTTTTTGTGGTTTTCTGGAATCCTCCCATTTCACTTGGAACTGGAAGAAGAAGATTTTTTTTGTTTTTTATTTTTGAAGCTTTGGTTACTCATGTTAGATTATAGTTTTGGTTTATGTTTTTGTTCTTCCATGATTCTTAGTGGTGGTTTTTATTGGGAGCTGTTGGCGTCGCTTGGAAATCTGTTGAAAATTAGGAAGTGTTTGGATGAGGAATTTTGAGGGGAAGGAGAAATTATGATTCTTTGTGATAAAATGCTCTTTAATTCTTTTTATTTTCCTGGGGTAATTCATGTAGGGGTTTGGATGTTTAGGATTTTCAGGACAGTACTTAGTGTGGACAGGGAGAGAGAACTCATATGCAGAACATTGGGTTGTTTGGAATTGTTTTTGTTTTTGTGTTTTTGAAAACAATATTTTGAAAACTGATTTGGGTAGCAATTAATGAAACCAACTAATTATACTTGTGTCATCGCACTTTTCTTATTTTAAAAAACAGAATTCCAAAAGCATCTTTCAGCTGTTTTTTAATTTTTGCTTTTAAAACACAACCCCTTTTTTTCAAATCAATCTAAAAAGAATAACTAACCAAATAAGTTTTTTTCGTTTTTTGTTTTTAAAAACTGAAAACTGTTCTGCAAAACACTTTCCAAACAGCTCTAGCTTTTACTCATTTTCTACTACTGACATTCTGAGTCATATAAATGAGTTATCGTAGTATAATATATTTAGGCTAGTTTTTAAAAGTAGGTTTTGTACTTATCTGTGGTTGCGATATTAATCTGGTAGGCATGACATATGAACAGAGATGATGGATTCATGTGATGAATGTCTTTTTGTATCTGTATGTGTTATTTGGGATGTTTACTGAGTACGAGTTTTCTATGAATTTATAGCTTTTATTTTCTACTTGAAGAATAACTGCCAGTTGCTGCAAAACATAGTTTGGTTATTTATTATATTGTGGGTTGGGCTGTGGTGACCCGGGTTTCCTGAAAGATATTTTTAAGTAGATGTTTTTGGACGAGGACCATTACTGTTTGATGCTATGGTAGACTTTCAATATCAATCTTGGGTGGTAGTATATGCTAGGAAGAACATCTCTTACTCATCAACATGGGCAGAATATTTGAAAAAATACTATGGCTTATGCTTAAAGTGTGGCACATATTCAAACTTATGTCATTGGGCTGTAGATACTTCTGATTATAGAACGAGGAACTGCATTCTTTCACTCTCTCTCTCTTTTAGAATTTTTACTTATCCTCCTTCCCCACTTTTTCCTCATTGAGGAAACATCAGAGTCTTCCTATGCATAATATCTGAAATTGAAGTCTGCAATTCATACACACATGGATGTTGATGTGTGGATGCATAGTCACAACCACATATGTAGGGAGATTGTAGTCCAACATTGTAACCCTTTTCTTTTGTTGTGTCAGAACAAAACAACATTTTAGTGGGTTGTTACATTTGATTAATGGTGCCCAAGTATGGCATTTGTGTGATGCCAGTTTTTGTTTAGCCATATCTTTCCCCAATTATTCTGCTAGCTAATATACACCAAATGGTTTTTTGCTTGCAGGTTTTTTTTTAAATAATTTCCATATTTAAATGGTAGTTTCTCACAGGTGTGTTTTTGGCCAGTATCATATTTGGAGAAACATTTTTCGGCCTTCCTGCTATGTAGGTCATCGAAAATTTAGAAGTTGTTTGTTGATCAGCTAGGCTTCTCATCAATAGTTGTCTGTAGAAAATTTGTGCTCTTGATTATCTATGCCTGGAAACGAAGTAGGAGACAGGGTCCATAATTTTTTTGGACAAGACAACTTGTCCCAGGGACAGTATCATTCACAGGCTGTTGATGGGAACTGGCCTGGACTAAACAATTTGTGGGCTGGTAGCCAGAGACCGAATGGCGCGCCTTTCATTTCCAATTTCAAGAATTTTAATCTACAACAATCAGGTAGAAATTCTATAAACTTTTTATAATTTTTAAACTTTTATTGATGATGATTTTTTCCCATTTAGTTGCCTTGTTTTCCGTCTATATTGGTTTTAATAACCAACAACTCTAACTCTGATGTTGAATTTTAACTTTTTTATGTGGTTTGAGGCTGCCTTTATCCATTTCTAATCATACTGCTTTTTACCTGGGACATAGATTCTGACCAGGGACACATTAGCTCTCCACATTTGCGACATGGTTTAAACCTGTTACAGTTGAATCTGAGGCCTGACCCTGGCAGAAATCAGATGCCAAACCAACAAACGGCTGTGAATGGCTATATGCAGGGACATCAGGTTTTCCAGACTAGGCAGAATGAAGCTAATATTTTGGGAGTGGATACAGAATCTGATTGGCATAGCCTGTCAAGTGGAATGCCAGTGCTAGAGTCACATGAGAGTGGTTTTGAGCACTATAAGAAAAATGTGGCTCGAAATGATGCTGCTGAATCTCCAGTCAATTTTGATTTTTTGGGAGGTCAACAGCAAATAAGTAGTCGTCATAGTGGAATGCTTCAGTCTTTGCCTAGACAGCGACCAGGGATAAAACGAAATGCATCTATTACAGCAGCAAGCAATACTTAACCATATGCAAGGAGTTCAGAGGCAGCAACAGTTTCATCAGCTAGAAGCAAGGCAACAGAATTCCATGACTCCAGCTTCTTCCATTTCAAAACAGACAGTCGCAAGCCATCCTGCATCTCTTATCAATGGCATTCCCATCAACGAGGCATCTAACCTTATGCAGCAGCCTGAAGTTGTGCCAACTAATGCAAATTGGCTCCAGTGTGGTGCATCCCCAGTAATGCAAGGGTCTTCTAATGGACTTATGTTATCTCCTGAACAAGGACAGGCATTGCGCCAGATGGGTTTTGTTCCTAATCAGGGAGATCAGTCTCTTTATGGGCTTCCAGTTTCCGGCCAAGAGTTGCCCCTAATCTGTATTCTCATGTTCAAGCAGATAAGCCTGCAGTGTCTCAGGTTTCTATCCCACAGCAGTATTCTCATTTTCTTGGGGACAAACCTGCACTTCCACACATATCAGCAAGTGGTAATTCATTTCCTGCTCATCAATATGCTGCATTTTCAGACCAAACTAATGCAAATGATGGGACTTCTGTTTCAAGACAGGATATTCATGGAAAAAGTATGTTTAACTGTGCTGCTCATGGTATTAATAGTGGACTGCCTACGGAGAACTTTCAGCAAGTAAATTCTGAGCAAAGAATTGTACCAATGCAAGATTTTCATGGGAGGCAAGAACTGGCAGGATCTTCGGAGATGTCACAAGACAGGATGATAGTGCAGGGTCCTCCTTCACAGAATGTGGCTACCCTAGATCCAACTGAAGAGAAGATTTTGTTTGGTTCAGATGACAGCCTGTGGGATGGACTTGGCAGGAGTACTGGTGGTCTCAATTTGCTGGATGGTACTGATACTTTTAGTGGATTACCATCTGTTCAGAGTGGAAGTTGGAGTGCACTTATGCAGTCTGCTGTAGCTGAAACATCTAGTACTGAAATAGGCATACAGGAGGAGTGGAGTGGTCTAAGTGTCCAGAATATGGAACATTCTTCTGGAAATGAGCCACCTTCAACTATTGATAGCAGAAAACAACAATCAGTTTTGGTTGACACTAATTTGCAATCAACTTCCAATGTAAATTCAAGACCTTTTCTTCAGCTGGATGATGTTAGTAGGCCAAATACCACTGAAAACTACTCTGATGTTTCTGGATTTCATCGTTCAGGTCCTGATACTTCACATGAACAGCATGACAGGTTGCAGACTGATTCTCATAGATCAGTTCTGCAGTTTTTAGAAAGAGGCAAATGGTTAGATTGCAGCCCTCAGCAGAAACATGGAGAAGGGGGTCATATGTATGGAAGTGCTGCTAACTCTTCAGGCTTAGGAAAAATGAAAAGGCTGTATCGGATTCTTGGACCCATCAACAGACCATATCATCATGTAATACTAGTGGTGATCCATTCAATAAATCTAATGGATGGGATGTTATGAAATCAGCTCCTCTTGATAGCAGTTCTATTTTCAAAACCCCCAAAAATGAAAACACATTGCAGCCCCATAGTGAGGAGGTGGGCCAGCTTCCTGCTATGTGGGAGCCTGGTTCTGATACTAATTCACCTGTTGGGTTGCAACAAGCAAAGTCTGCAGGTAATAGGCAGATTTGTGGGGAAGATTCTGGTGTGAATGGTGTTGCTGCCTTACCAAATTCAGGTGCTGCATGGATTAGCCGACAAAGCAACCAGCAACTCCCCAATATTGATACAGATTTAGCAGGGACCTATAGAAGAAATGAAGGTCCAGGAAAATATAGGCATCATATTGAGATGAACCCTTTAGTTTTGGAATCATCAAAGAATGGAAAGGTAGAAAGTGAGGTACATGATATGGAGAACTCAAACCAGAATGAAAAGTCAGCAGATGGTGTTGGGTCTAATGATTCCCATCATAGGACTGGTGGTGTGAGAGATGGCAGTGATGTGCATAGTCCCATGTTATCTGGTCAGGGAAATCGAAGACATCCTGTAACTCGTAAATTTCAGTATCACCCAATGGGGATGTTGATGTTGAAATGAAACCTTATGGAAACAAGCATGTCATGAATTCACAGCCTCAACCACTCGGAGGCCTAAAAGGTCATGACCAAAACTATCTTGGGCAGTCAAAGTATGGCCATTCTGATGGGAATCATGCTGAAATGGAGAAGGTGACTTGTGATACTTTTCCCTGTTTAATACTTATATGCAAGTCTTACTATTAATTGCATGAAATTTTCTATATGTATTTGAGAATGAAAATTTGTTATATGCTTCTTTAGGTTGACTCAAAAAGCTTGGATAATACTTCAAAAAGCATACATCCGGTTCAGATACCAAAGACTTTGACTTCATTGGAAAGAAATGCTGGTAATTATGCTTTGAACAAGGCTGCTTCACCCAGGTAGTTGGAAGTTCAAAAGTTTTCTTCTTTGGCTTATGAATTTAGTGTCATTATGTGGTATTTCTTTCTTAATTATTATTGAAATATTCTGATTTCTGTGATGGTGAGTAACCATGGCATGCATGCATTTTACATTTTGATGTGCTAACATCTTGCCTAATTGATGCTGCTACCTGTTTTACCTTTTTCTTTTCTTCTACTATATATTGTTGCATGACTGATATGATGACCCAAGCTCAACTGTCTGCTTCGATTTGTTAAAATTATTGTGGTCAAACACAAGCTCTTCTAACCACCATATATCTTTCAGGATGCCTGATACTAAACCTTCTGATGGGCCTGTTGTACATCGTCAGCAAAGTTCTTCATCTCAGGGCTTTGGTTTACAGTTGGCTCCTCCAACTCAACGGCTTCCTGTTGTAACTTCTCATGGCTTGGCAGAGACAGGTCTTATTACACCTCATGTATCGGAGACTGGGGGTAGGGGCCGTACATGGTTAGCTACTAACCAGGCTTTCTCTCTCGTGAGGCATCTCATGGGGAGCTTAGGAATAATATTTCTGCCACAAAAGGACAAAATTTAGATAAGGCCTCGCCGTACAGTGCACTGGGAAATATTCCACAGGCTTTTACATCTGGTTTTCCTTTCTCCAGGATCAGCACTCAGAATATGGCTAATCTTGGTGGACAAGTGTCAAGTACTCAATCTGCCGATGCAACTTTTGCTGATCACACTGCTTCCATGAATCAAATAGACGAATATTGTGAAAGCGCTCAAACAAGTCAATCTGAATTGGAATCTGCTCAGAACATGTCCAAACTGAGTTGTATGGACCAAATTCGTCCAGGAGATCCTGCCATTCAAATTTTGGCAGCAGAGGCTGGCACTCAACCTTCTGGTTCATGTAATGCACGCACCCGTTCAAAAGTTTTACACAATGTTTGGACCAGCATTTCTAGCAAGCAACATGCTAATGCTTCAAAGATTCCATTCCAGTCTCAACAAATTAACAGTTGTGAAATGAGAACAGGCTCACAAAGGTCGGGTGATGAAAATTCAGAGAAATGTGGTCCTTCTTCTCCATATTCCAATAGTTCTGTAGGAAATTTGCACAAAGAAAGCTCTGGGCAGCAGACATTGTCTGAGAGTATCAATGCTGCTGAAGAGGCTGCAGGTACATCACGCATGAAGGAACCCATTGTGAAATGTATGTCTGATGCATCTCAACCTAGCCCAGCTGCTACTGCTAGAGATATTGAAGCTTTTGGTCGCTCTTTAAGACCAAACAATATATTGAATCAGAGCTTCTCCTTGCTGAATCAAGTTCAATCAATGAGAAATGTGGAGATTGATCCTAATAACCGGGATGGCAAAAGATTCAAAGTTTCAGATAATGTGGTGGATAGACAGCACATAGATTCCAACTTTGGACAACAGCTGTCATATGGATATGATAACATGGTCAAAGACGTGTCTAGAAATGATTCTTCTGGGCAGTCATCAGATCCTGATATACTAAGCTTTCCAACTAAGCCAGGTGCTGGACAGGACACAAATGTGTCTTCTCAGGTCATTGGATATGGTCAGAAAAATGTTCTTAATCACTCTGATAGTAATAGAGCAACTTCTGTCACAAGCAATCATTCTCTAGTAAATCCTCAGATGGCACCATCATGGTTTGAACAATATGGAACTTATAAAAATGGTAAGATATTTCCAATGTATGATGTGCAGAAGATTAATGCTTCTAAGATTATGGACCAGCCTTTCATTGTACGGAACCAATTGAATAGTATGCAGCTTCGTAATTCAGTAGAGCAAGTTGATAGTCTCAGTGATAGTCAACTTGGTAATGCTGGGAAAGGTCCAATACCTGCTTCTGAAGCAAGTGATCTTGTACCGTCTCTATTATCAACTGCTGCAGTTGAACCTGATTTGCTTATTATGCGATCAAAGAAGCGTAAAAGTGACACGTCTGAACTCATTCCATGGCATAAAGAATTGACACAGGGTTTTGAGAGGCTTCGAAATATCAGGTGGTTGACTAAACCAAGTGATTGCACTTATTTGTCCTTGTTGCTATTGTTGGTTTAGGAAAAGATCCTGTGTCTTTCAGAAGCCAAGATTATGTTTTTTCAAATTTTGAAAGCAATATTCCTTGTGTTATCGCTAACTCTATTTTAATCTTGCTTTTAAGTTTATCTATTTTAATCTTGTTTTTTCATTATTTGGCAGCACGGCGGAATTAGACTGGGCCCAAGCTTCAAATAGATTGATCGAGAAGGTTTGTTTATTATTAAATCAGTCTAATTCACGAATCTTTAAATTCTTTAATTAATAGTTAATCATACTGCCTATAATTACAGGTTGAAGAAGAAGCTGAGGTAGTTGAAAATTTGCCAGCGGTGGTTAAGTCAAAAAGAAGACTTGTCTTGACTGCACAGCTTATGCAGCAACTCCTTAGCCCTCCTCCAGCAGCAATTCTCTTTGCAGATGTGAAGTTACATCATGAGAGTGTGCTCTATTCTGTTGCCAGATTAGCATTAGGAGAGGCATGCAGTTCAATCTCACAGTCTGGATGTGATGCACTCTTGCCTCCAGGCAGCAAAAACCTGTAAGAAGTTTTTTGTTTTAGTGGTTCATATAATGGTTTGTATATGTACTCTGCTTCATGTAACAACAACAATTTGGATCATTTCTTCTGTAGACTGCCCGAGAAGCCTAAATCATCCGACAAAATTGATCAGTACATTTTGAAAGTTATGGACCTAGTTGGTAGAACAAGGAAATTGGAAGATGATATATTGAGGTACCATCATATTTTATTTATTTTACTTTCCTACATCTAAGTCCCAGCCACAGTCCGATTTAGTTATTAGTAGTTAGGTTTGACTATTTGGGTGTGTTGCGAACCTCATTCACATATGTTTGGGGTGTATTGGGATCATGACTTGAGTTTTGGGGAAATACTGATTGTCATTGATCATCACAATTTTTGTTTAGTTTTTGCTAGGCCTATAATTTGTAGTAGGTTGAACCATGTTAATTTCCATATCCATGTCTCTTCCTACCTAACATGTGAACCTGTCTATTTCTCAAAATATTTGTAGTAGTAGTACTCCCCTCCCTTTTTTCTTTCCTGGTTTATCTTGTAAGAATTTAATTTGACTTGGTAATGAGAATATTTGCAATATCACAGCTCATTTACAGGGCATGTGGAAAAATTGTCCTTCGTCTTAATGTTTCCCCTTTATTTCAGTTGTCTGCTGCTGCTATTTAGTTAGGTTATTGTTTCAATTATATGCTTTCATTTATCTTTGCATGATTGATATAAAATTTTGTACTTATTTTCTGCCATTTATCATCTCAATGTTGCAGATTGGATAGCAGAGCCTCAATTTTGGACTTAAGAGTGGAATGTCAAGATTTAGAAAGATTTTCTGTCATCAATCGATTTGCCAAGTTCCATGGACGGGCGCAAAATGATGGGGCAGAGACCTCTTCATCCTCTGAAGCAGGTGGTAGTGCTCAGAAATCATTCTCCCAGAAATATGTTACTGCTGTTCCATTGCCTAGGAATCTCCCAGACAGGGTACAATGTCTTTCACTTTGATCATTAATTAATTCATTTTTCAACCTTTCTTGCTCAGTTGACTTGGCAACCTCCTGTTTCTGGTCCTTTTCATTCAACTTATATTATTGCACTTCATAGCCATATAGTCATACAACTGCCAATGTAGGAGAAGAGTGGTACTAGATTGCCTCCTCAACCAATGGAGGCTCTTAGATCTTTGAAATTAAATATGTATGTATGTGTAGATCTTTGCAATCTAGTTATCTTTTGATTTTCAGGTTCCAAGCCTTTTGTATATAGTGAAATTATATATGCAGTCTACTAAGTTTTAACCATATCAGTTGGCTTGGTTTTGTCTAATTAATTAGCATTTACTTCCTTCGCACGATCATTTTTCGTTTCTCTCTATCAAATCATTGTATGTTTACCTTTGTAGTCCTTCCCATCAGGAAGCCCCTTTGGCAGATTTTATGAAACAATCGTCAGTAAGTGTATAGCCTCTAAAATAGTGGACTTGGTTTACTTTCGGAATTTAGTAGTATTGACACTTGACAGTCTATTAGACATCAATTTGTCGTTATTATAATATCTCCAGTAGCTGTTAATTCTCGTTTCTTCAACAGTCTTGTGTATAAATTGGTACTGAATGTTAGCTTGTTAGATGTCTTCGGACATAATTTTTCCTTGTGGAAGTTAATTTAGTCATTGGATATCAATTGTAACTATCAGTCCTAAAGGGTGGCAAGATTTTTTTTTTTTTACGTATTTATTTTCCATTTTGAACAATATTTGTTGTTGTGAATGATTTTTACTTCCTGGGTAACTATGCTTCTTATTTGTGGAGAATGCTATTGACTTCACGTTGGTTTCTTCCCAATCAACTAATTTAGGTCACTGATACGAGTTAAAGAATTTGACATATTCATGCTTGGTATACATGAATAGTGGTTTCGGTGGTTTTCATGCTATTTGGGTTCCCGTAATTAAATTGTAAATTTGTGTTCAGAATGGGTGCTACTTTATTCAGAAACGATATATAGTATGTATTTATGGTTTGCGGCAAACTTCCTTAAGAGTTCAGATCTGTCACTGTTTCAATTGCTGTTTAAACTAATTCTACAATGTTTAGTGTAATGCACTATGGGAGTTATTCCTTGAACTAGGGAACAGCATATGGTGCTCTAAAATGTCACGGTAATTTTTCCGTTGCTGCTATGTTTTGAACGTCATCTTAGATTGTGTTATTTTTCTAGAGTTTGATGCATAAATAATTTGGAATAGTAGAGAGTAAGAGATAATAGGAGAATATAGGGAGAATAGCCAAAAGAGAAGTTTTTTACTTAACAATTTACTTAACACTACCCCTTATTTATACTAAAATTATCTTCCATCATTATCCTCTCCTTCAAATCAACCTTGTCCTCAAGGTTGCTAGGAAAAAAAAAACATAACAATTAAACTCCTAATTACATTTATTAAATTTCTTAAAATATAAATCTGACTACTAAGCAACCAACCATATACAAATAATTTCCACCGGGTCCTGTTGCCTAATTGGAGTGACAAAAATATTGTTTGGGCCCTGAAGAAGTAGAAAATCTGTTTCTATAAACTTGCTATTGTGTTGGGTTTGGCTCATCATTATTGAACAGCTTAGAGGCAACATGAAATTGGGCTTGCTTGGGGCCCAAAGTTTCCAACTAAGACCATTGGAGAGGTGCTGCCCTGGCCACCTTGCTCTTTTAGATTCTTCCTTGAAGCACTGCAATGCTGCCAGCACCCTTCCTCACAGCTCTACCCGCCACCAGCTTCGAGGATCGCGTTGGTCGCCGTGCTATGGATAAGCGCCGCCCATTGTTGCAAATGGAACCTGAACCATTGCCCACCCTTGTTCTCCGCCAAGTAGCCACGATGCCAATGCTGTAGTCGCCGTTGCCACGCCTAGGAATGTCTGCATCGACCGCTCGTGCCTGGAACATTGCTTGGAAACTCGTCATGCCAGGAACGTCGCGCATAACGTCCATCTTCTTTGCTTGTGGAACCACCACCGCCAGGAGAAGGTGCTCGCTACCCCGCCGCGATGGACTTCGTTGCCACGCGCGGCGCCAAGGGTGTCGCCATGTCATGATGCCAGATTTGATGCCCGCTGGGGGTTGCGTCGCCTACGTCACCTTTGCACTTGCGTTGTCATCAACTCGTTGGATCTCTGTTGCCATCGCTCCAGCATCGTAGGTTGCTGCGTGAGCCTTGTTTTCTGTAGCTATGAGTGGATCTGCGCATTTAGGTCTGGATCGCGCCACTCGAAGTGCCAGCCTTACCTCTTAGATCTATGAAGGCTCTCGTTGAGATCTCGATCCTTTTGAATTTCTAAATTGTTGTTGCGAATCCATTGTTTCTGATTTGTAATTCCGTTTCTCGATATGAAATTGTCTTGTTTCTGGAATTATTATTGTTGATCTCTGGAATTGTTGAAATTGTGTAGTCATTGCTTCTGATATCTGATTTTGTTGTTGAAATTTGGTTGGTTGAATTTTTTATGATGCTGGATCTATGGCTTGGTCACATTGTAAATTCTCTTCTTCCCATTCAAGATCCAAATCTGAGACTTCGTTATGGAAAATCTCTGTAGGACGTGTCCAAAATTCGGTTGATAGTGGTGGAGAAACACGATCTCGAAAGTTATCCATTCTGCAGTTGGATTGCACTGCCACCATATCCGAAACCATTTCAGAACTTGACCAGTGAATGCGTTCTATGCTTCCAGGAGTCTTTGGGCTTCAAGTGTTCCTCTAGCATTCCAGAATTGTCCTGCAAAATTGCCCACCAATAACCTTCTATCCTATCAAACACGGTAATTTCTCTTCGGAGTGAGCGATTCTTCCAATGGAATGGAAGAACCTCTTAATGAAAGGTCATTTGATGCGAATAATTTGGAATAGTAGAGAGTAAGAGATAATAGGAGAAGATAGGGAGAATAGCCAAGAGAGAAGATGTTTTTTACTTAACAATTTACTTCTATAATTTATAAAATAACACTACTCCCTATTTATACTAGAATTATTTTCCATTAGATTTGTGCTATTATGAATTCGGATTTATATCTTTACTTTTTCAAATTTAATTTTATAAATATGTACTAATATTTATAAAACTCATTCCTTAACTATTGTGACATAAAGGATTAATGCTGTCACATAGGATTGACATGAATGAGCCTATAACAAAATTCGATTCATACTGCGACTAGAGATTTTGTCGTTGTGCATGGTCTTTTTGATTTGTATAGCTTTTCTGTGATGGCTGATGCTATTGTTCCTTTGTGTGATCAAGTTGTGGCCAACGTGCCAAAAAGGTCGTTGACGCTGCCCAAAACGCACCCATCAACGTAATTCTGTCCAACAACTATCGCATAAAACAATGACGTCACTGACAATATTCGATTGTCCTTTCCTTTGACCTAAAAAGTAAGTATTTAATTAGAATATGCTGTTAATGTAAAAATATTTTACATATTTATTCAAGTATATATTGATATATTAGTTAAAATGATTATTTTTCACTCTTATTATTTGAAAAATTATAAAAGAGAGATGTATTTTAATGATAGTATAAAATTTTTTAAACTATTAGTGTACTAAAATTATATTCTAAAAATAGCAGGGATTTTAACCCTCTTTTGTACTGTGGACACATCGACGCAGACGCCTTAAAAAGGGGAACATTTAAGAAGGAATCGAGAATCATGGATTCATGGTAGCATTGTTGTCATGCTCGTGTGAAACATCATACTTTCTTTGGAAACCAAAATTCAATGTAGAAAAAGCCTGGAATTGACGAATGTGACTTTGAAGACGGTTTCTGAGTGGCTTTTAGTGCTGTGACATGATCAATAGTGCTTATTCCATAATAATAATAACTTTAGATAAATTGAGTTTATTGAAAAGTCAATGTATTTATATATTAATTTTTTAATATATGATACTCCTTTTATTTTTGAATAATTGCTCATTTTAAAAAGAATTTGTCAAAAAATAATTATTCATTTTAGGGAGTGGTAATAGCCACTCTATAAGTAATTATATTCAATTATATCATTCCTAAATGCCCTTAAAGTTATATTAGTAGTTAGGTTTCTTTTTTTTAAAAAGTTTTTGAAACTAAATTAAAAATTATGTATTAAAATTTTAATTTATTGCAACTTTTTACTTATTATTATTTTTTTACATTTCTAAATGCCTTTAATTATTTTTTTTCTGATGTAGCATCATTTTACTATATTTATAAATAAAAATTTAATCAACACATAATTTCTTAGATTTTTTTTTGCATAATATTGATTAGGAAAATAATTTTTTATACAAAAGGATAATATATGAAAATGGTGCGAATTATGTGTATTTAACATTTTTCGTCTACCCGACCGACCGTAATTTCCACCATTATCACGAATAATAATAACTTCCCATAATATATATATATATATATATATATATATATATATATATATACAATTTGATAAATAATTCCTACTCACATTAGTTTGTTTGTGGAAAGAAAGTTTGGTGCTAGGAAGTAATTAAATTGTTTCACTTGCACTAGAGGCGTCAGGTCATCCTAACTTATCCAGGTTGGCCACCATAATTTGCGGGTTATAAGTTCAACAATGGGCTGATTCATTTTCATGGCAAGCCAAAAACATGTCAGCTATACCTAAATCGGTAGATTAAACGGGTTGACTCACCAAAGAATAAAAAATAAAATATAATTGAAAAAATAAAACTGAAAAACCCTATAAAAGGCTAAAAGTATATAAAAAGGAGAAATATATATATATATATATATATATATATATATATATATATAATGCAAATATTTACACATATAATGTTAAATTAAGTTCAAATTCATTGCAAACATAATTTGCATGTCGTGTTTCACATAATAGAGAGATTTTGTTTTAATTTGGCAAGAAACCTGGCCAACCCACCGCCAACTAGCCTGAACCCATTTAACCCATGGATTATTTGGACCTTCCCAAATTTATCCATTTTTTTGTGAGCTCAAATTTTAACAACTTGAGCCAGGTTGACTCATGAGTTGCATCATTTTGAACCTTAATTTGTGTAATCTTTTAGGAAGTAGAATTGAGAGTCAAATAATATAATTGATATGATAATACATGATTGAATAATAATATATCAAAATTAAATGAATGTAATTTGGATGCTCAACAATGTAAATTTTTTTTATATATTCATCTAATCATAAAATGTCATATCAGGAAATATGGTTAAATCCCATCTCCCGCTTAAAAAGTGATTCAAATTGGAAGATTTGATTGGATCTCTTTTCATTATTTTTTTCAATATACATCAAAATTAAACTCAAACTATATATATATATATATATATATATATATATATATATATATATATATATCAAATTAATTAACATTTTAGACTATTGTTATGTTAGAATAATAATTACGCCTAAGACAAACGAGCACAAACACAAAATAAATAAATACTGGTAAAAATAATATAATTTTAGTAAACTTATAGTTTAAAAAAGCTTTACACAATCATCGAATCCTATAATGTTATACCATCAAATATAATTAACTTTTATCTCGCTATTAGAAATGTCATACAAAACAAGAGAGTAGATTTGATGAAAGTATATCAAAATAGAAGGTTTAATTAATTTACTTTCTATAGTTTCATCAAATTTTCAATTGGTCTCTATATTTAAAAGTTTTCAATTAACTATATACTAAAAAAATGTTTAATTAGGTCCTGCCCCATCCATTATTACAAAAATATGAGAGTTAACAAAATATTTTCAATGCTCATCATGTGATATTTCATGTGGCCACACTCTCCACTTTATCTGTCCATCGTGGCTAAGTTAGAAACCACAACATTTTTCCCCCAAATTTTCTCATCTCTACCCTATCCTCTCCACCTCACCTGTGTCCTAAATCCTTGTGTCCCTTTCTCAGATTCCTGAGCATAATTAAACGCAGAGAAGCATTGTGTTCACTTTTCAATGGTTGTCTTGGTGGCAAAGAGGAGCACATGGAAGTCTTGTTTGAGTGAGTTCGTGGCTAAGTTGATGCAAAGGAGGACCACGTGGAAGTGTTGATCTTAAGGCATGCACACTGTTACTGTTTGCTTGTGAGATTCACAAACATTACAATTGTTGCCACTATGCACTTTGACCACACACATTGGCTTCTAGGTCACAACAATGGGTTGGAGTTGTGTCTAATTTAATTTTTGTAATTTATTTACAATGATGGTGGGTACAAAGTTTACAATACACTTTCATCATGGTGGTCAGTTGATCAAATGTAGGATTCATGAGGAGCTAAAAATAAATGGCAATAACAAAATAAAGAACCACATGCAGTTCTTTAATAGAGGGAACAAATTGTCTTATTATTGTTACTATTTTCTTTACAGTTATCTTTGTGATTTTGAACAGTGTCCTCTTCTTAGTAACCATTTTCTTAATGAACAATATCACTCATTTATCCTTGTAATTTTGAGATATTCCCCATTTTAGGCCCTAACCAGCATGGCTGAGTCACAACAAGATTGGTATTGCATGGGAGAACAAGAAGAACCATAAGCTATTCAATATCTACAGTGATTCCAATGGGGCAAAGCATTATGTTCGATTTTTCTTATGGATTTTTTTTATTTTCTTATTTTCTTCGTTAATGAAGAATCATGAAAACATGTGATTCCTATATTTTGAGAAGATGTTTTTTGCTTGGTTCAGACTTCCCTCTGTTTGCTAGCCAAGGTAGTTGGGTTCCATGAAAGGCAAATTGCTTGGACTAAGTTGACAGAAATCAGGGAGCGGTAAACTGCCTGAGCAATCTCTATCATCATTGCTTGCCTCTTCTCAACCAATGCTGAAATTGAAAAAAAAAGCATGATTAAGAATTTTGGTAAAGACATATTGCTCATTCTTTACTTCAACAGTGTTAATTGCTAACTTGCTCGGCAGTTTTGTCTAATTGAGTCCATCGTATACATGTATTGTTTTTTATTGGATCACTAATGATAGTTTAATGATACTGATCTATTTTTTTCTTCTAAAATTTCAAAGGCCACGGACTTTAGAGTTTGGTGTGAGAATGAGTGTCAAGCTTATTGGGACTAAAATTAGATACATATCTTTTTGACATTTTGATTTCCATGTTATGGCATTTTGGTTGACTTAAGAATGTTCAGTTGACAAATCTGATTTGCAAAATATTGTTGTTTCAAATGGAAATGTTAATATTTAGTTAAAAGTAGTCAAGCATTTGCTGGTGACGTCATCTTGGAACTATGTTATATGTCATTTTAACCATTATTTTTCAGGTGTTAGACTCGCTCTATGCTTCCAAATATAGAGGTACTTGAGTGCATTGCAAAGGCTTCTTTGGCATGTTTCTACACATCCCGTGAGGATTTGAATTTGACAGATTTATTGGAAGTATTTATATGCGTGTTGTCTTTTGCTGTTTTGATTTTTGTTAGATGTACCATTTATTGAGTGGTTTGAGCTTACGTTGTTATATAAAAAAGAGCTAATATTAATTATCGAAAGTGGAATGGGTGGAATGACGCTTTAGGGTCTTGAAAATGCTCAGAAAAAAATTTCCACGTCAATTGAGTCCAATTCATAATGAATTTTGATGGTGCTGACATGATAGATAGTCAACATGGTCGTGCACTTTGCTATTGTAGCACTCAATCTTCTTTAAGCACTTGACCTTTACTTGGGTGATTTTAGACCGAATTGAAATATAACATTTTTAAAGACTAGTGACATATATTATTTTTGACTTGACTCAATGAAAATCTTGCTAATTATGAATTTTAATAGCCAAATTCAATACATAAGCAACGGCACTATGGGTAAAACTAATCAACCTAGATGATTTGAAGAAGAAATGAGAAAAGATTTATACTATAATTTTAACAATAATTGTTCCATTTTGTGCCACTTATGTAACTAGACAAATATTTTCTTAGATTCTTATTTTCCCATTTGTCAAAGTTTTTTGTTTGAAATTAATTATTTCTTCTTGGTAATGCATTGATGTATTGTAACTATTGTAGGGTTTAGCATAAGAATCTTAAGGCCTTTTATCGAAGAGGCTAAGCATATAAGGAACTAGGTCGTCTACTAAAGGTTATGGTTAGTTTATTATAGTGAATTAATATTTCAATGTTTAGATTGTAGATGTCTTCATATAATTTAGTGCTGACCATTTTAGGATGTTATCTATAATTTGTGTATGGTACACAAAGTGTCTCAAGATGTAATACCTTAGATGTACGTGTCCTTAGAGTCCTAGGACTTCAAGTACCCCGAGACCCACCCTTGTTGCGGAAAAGGCCCAGATGCATGAAAGACCCTTCAACAGCGAATGAGGTGTTTATATCTGGACCGCTATAGCGGTCATGTGCATAGGTGGGGTGCTTTTGGGGTTCTACCAACCGATATAATGATCTAGGACCAACATAGTGGTCGTGTGTTGGCTAGAACGAGATTTTGATATCCCGACCGCTATAGCAATGCCCCGATGCGTGAATAGTCCTGAAATGATGTAGTTTCATCTAAGGCACCCCCACCCTATAAATACCCTCCTACTCTATTTCTCCTTATTTTTCCGAACCCTAACCCCCAAAACTCATTTCCTTCTCCCTTCACTCTCATCCTCTATCAAACCTACCTCCTTCAAGTCTCAAGATAAGAGATTTTTTATGGTTTATGCTCTCTTCCTCTTTCTTTCCATGTTCTTGGTATGGGTTATCTTTGTCTTCCATTATTGTCAAGTGGGGGTGTTCCCCATGTTGTTAGAGTTGTTTTAGAATTGCTCTAGAGTTGTTGGAGGATATTCATGTATCTATGTTACTCTATGATAGTTGTTGGTGTCATTCTAAGTTTTCAAGGTCAAGTTGGCAGCATCATACACTCCAAACGCCAATGGTGAGTGAGTTTGAACTCATAGCCTTAGTTTTATCATTATGAGTATATTTATGCATTATGATTGTTAAATATGAAAGTAGATACAAGAATATGATTTTACACATTATGTTGAAATAGTAAGAACTATGATTTTGTGATAATAGCATGAAAAATGTGTTTTTAGAAAACCATGGGACCATGTTTGATATGTTGTATGCTATGAAAATGCTTTATGTGCTTAAGAAAGGATTTATTAGGAAAATATGTATCAAGCAAGTTTGCTATTTTATCAAATATGTTTTTATGAGTTTACAATGTCACTACATATTCAAGATTTGAGATTTTAGACCATGTTTTAGAAAATCCAGTTTATATATATATTGGGAATAATGTGAGCGAGAGTATGCTTTAGCTTCACGAATAAAAAGGCTATTTGATTTTAGAGTTGCCATGATTATGAATCCTATTGTTTTGAAGCACGATATTATGTTAGCTTGAGAGATGATTTAGAAATTCAATTATAAAAATTTTAGAGCACGAATGTCCCTATGATTCATAGCAATTGGTGGCTATATATTTTGTGGGCCTTGAAATCACAATGTCTAAGTGGGTGATCCATTGAACATGATTTCATAGCCACAATTATACTAAGGTCAGATTGTTAGAGTTACGTGAATTTAGAGCTCTCAAAATGTCAAGAGTTTTCAAGAGCTTTCAGACTTTTTTTTTCTACAAACTAGTTTAGACGGTAGATATAGAGAAAAACATCTGTGAGTTAATGATAGTTAAATCATTAACCTTGATATACCAAGTGAAAATTATCCTTATTTAGATCAGTTCACCAGGACACGTTTTGCTAGGGACTGTTAGTACCAAACAGGTTCTCTTGTCACCAGGGATTGAGCATCACTTTACAGTCTGATAGAAATTTAGAGATAGCTATTATTATTATTATGTACATAATTATCATGTTCAACGTACTATTTCTTGATGCTCTACACTATCAGTTAAAATGATTTCATGATAAATTATGAGTTTAGTAAAGCTTTCTTGTGAATTCATGAACTCATATGTGCTTTACTATGTAGCTATATATGTATCAAATTATTTATGCTTGTTGCATATATATTGTATTTATGTATATCCCTTGGATGTCCTATGTGAGTTAAGGTGATAATCCACTCATTGAGTTTGATGACTCACCTCTCTTCCTTCCTTCTCTCAGAGGTAGGACATATTTTATTCAGCCTCAGGAGGAGACGCAGTTGTTTCCTTGGTAAGTCTTACTTTGAAGTAAGACTTAATTTAGATCCATGTTAGTATTAGAGTGCTCTAGTAGATGTGCGGTAGGATTGAGCTATATATTATTTTAAAGTTATGTATTTAATTTCAAATTTACGAACATCTATATATGTTTATAGATTTCATGTATTGAATCAAAATTGTCGAGTTTGATTAGGAATTATATGACAAGCTAGAGATGTGTTTATGATTCGATTTTCAAGTGTTAAATGAATTTTCAGAGCATGATTAAGTTGTTTTCAAAGTTTTGTATATCAAAGTATTTTGGTATTATAACTTCGGAGATTGGGTTTTGAATAAAGATTTGGGTAAAGATTTAGATGAAATTATGTTTTCAAAATGAAAATTTTGTTATTTCATGCATTTAGAGGGACACGTTATCCAAAAGGCTTACAATGGATGCATTTTCATATGCCAGTCACATTCTCAAATCAGATCATGACACAAGATGATGATACAATTAAAAAGCTTTTAGGTGTTAAATAACTCTGTTCCAAATACCTGCATGGTTGCAACTGTCTTAAGAACCTGACTATTTAGTCATCAATATTCCTCACATTTGATTGGACACTACTTTTTATATATTCATGAGCTTACATTAGGATGATTTTGAATTGCTGTTTAATGCCATCAAATTTTTATCTCATGGACGCCAAGGAGATGTTGAAAAAGGAAGGCGGTGGACATCTGCTTTGAAGTATGTCTCAAGGCTGCCATTTTGGCATCAATGTCGTTTCTAATTTCTCTGTCACTACCACAACGTATATGTTGTTTTATAAGTGCTTAATAGAATGATTTGTGTACTAGACAAAATTATAGTACAATTCATATTCTACGGAAATGAAATGTTATCATGTAGTATGTTAAAAGGCTAATATATCAAAGGTTAATGTAAGACGACTTTGGTTTGTTGTGCCATATGTGTTGAGGAATTTTTATTAAATGCATTGTGAAATAAATTGTGTTAAGTCTATTCTAACAAAAGACTTCATATTTGACAAGGTTTTAAAGAAGCCCAACTTTATAACCCACTTTCTATTTACCTAATCTAATTTTATTCATTATACATTTTTTTAACATAAAACTTTCCAATTAAGAGAGAAATGTAGAAAATTAATCAATATTCATCTTGAGACGAGAAATAAAAATTGTGTAAAAGCTACAAATTATTTCATAATGCATGAAGTAGGCATGTAAAGACACACTTACAGGGCATTTGAAAACTTTTAACAGATAGAATTGAATTGAATTCTTATGTTTGAAATAAGTTATAAATTAAAGAATTCAATTCAATTCCTTAATTTGAAATGAGTTTAAAAATGAATTAATTTAATTATTTTTACTATTTTATCCTTCGTTAATATGTTTGAAATAAAACATTATATTCAAGTAAGGTTATTTTGATATTTTTATTTGTTGAAATTTAATTCTCACACCAAATCACATTTATTTGGTCTTATTTCAATTCCTTATTTTTATTAGATTTCAATTCTGATGAAATTTCAATTCTTCACTAGCTACTTTCAAAGGATAAATTCAGTCAATTTTTTGATAGAATTGAATTTAAGGATTTCACTTGCATGTTAAAAACTACATCTTCAAATTTTGATATAACAGACCCAAAAAAAAAAAAATTATCTTTAAATAAACTATGCGCTCGGGTTTCCGATCAGACCACTCACATTCGTGACGAATAAAAAGAACGAGATCGAGAGAGAGAGAGAGAGAGAGAGAGATCGGAGTGATGTCGTCATCCCACGGGAACGATCCGCGCATGCCATCGGCGGCTCGTCCATATGTGGCGCCGGCTGTGTCCCCGCAAGAGCTTCCGATCGACTACGCGGGGTTCATCGCGGTGATCTTGGGCGTGGCGGGCGTCATGTTTCGGTACAAGGTGTGCTCCTGGGTGGCTCTCATATTCTGCGCCCAATCCGTCGCCAATATGAGGAACATCGAGAACGATCTCAAGCAAGTTATGATGGCCATCATGTCAGTTTCTTTACTTTTATTTTGCTTTTCTAATCCACCATTGGAATTTGCATTTGAATTTGAATTTGAAATTTCAGATCTGCTTGTGAAAAAAAGGAAAAATTTCAGAATTAATTGCTTGATTATTTTCTTGGTTGCACTTAGAATTTGTCACATGCTCTTGTAGACGAGTGATACCCTGATAGGATTAGGATTGATAATTGATAATGATTTAGCCTTTGATAGCAATTGGATAATGATCAGGGTTGATGTGTCTGATGGAAGCTTTCTAGAGGTTGGGCTGACATATAACAGGTTGAGCATCAGTTCCTTGATGTGTTTTGGAGAGATTTGTTTTGTTGACACAAGTTTAAATAAAAATCAATCTTACCTCAGCTGGCAGCATATTATTGTCTTAATTTTCTGAAACATGGCATGTAAGATCAGTATGATGGACAGATAGTTATAATTCGACTGTTTGATGAGTTATAATAACCTGCAATAGTGCCATAGAATTGCAACTTGCAAGGGGGTTTGTGCATAGCATATAAGGCTGCATTTGAACTCCAGCTTGATCTTCGGCTTCTCCAACTGTTCTGGTTCCAGTTCTTCATCCGAGACCTGGACCAGTTGATGGAATGAACTCTGGTTGGAAAGTAGAAAACTAGACCACTGCTACTGCACAGTGGAACTCAACCATGTTGCATTTGAATTGTGCCAATCCCACCACTGATACAATTCAGAGATTGACCTTGCAGAAACCTGTCAGCCTCTGGTAGCTTCTGCACCTCAGTAGCTTCTACCAACAACTCCAATATTGGAGCTCCAATACCAACTGATTGGAACAGATTTTTAATGACAAGAAACAACGGAGTCTAGTCCAGCTCCTACAATGGGGAAAATCCTACACTAAAACGGATATTTGGCTATAGTGGAACAAGCTCTTGGATTTTTTTTCCAACATAGGTTCTGATACACCCCTCACATATTTAGTTAAATTTCCAGTGTCTATCAATAAAACACAGGTCAGTAGCCTGAGATGGAGATCAATTGTTTAAGGAGTTCTACTACCATAGCAACCATTTTTAAGGACATCAAATGTTTCATCACTTTCATGTGAAGTATTAGTGATATTAGAGCTTGGCAGAACTGTAGGATAGAAATCCCATTTTGTTTAGAGCTATCATTTAATAACTAGGGGATGGAGGAATTGAACCTAGTTCTCCACCATTTATGGAAATCCAGGTCGCCTCCTCAACGACCGAGAACAATCCTCTTAAGTCAAAATGGACTCTGAAGAGTTAACCGGGATAATAACCATGCTCAGATCATAGCTGTGATTCATCAACCAGGCTTAGGTTCCTCTCCTTAGAAGACACAGAAGAAGGCCTACATAACAGATCCTCTTTGATTAAAGTCATATAGGATAGTAATGTTCTAGAGTACAAAATAGCTGATATGCCATTATAGAAAAAATTGCAGTTTATGGTTTATACTTTACTGGTGAGCAAAACACTGGAGTGTTTAACAATCTGTCCCGTCATGAATAATGCAATTTGTTCTGTTTTGATGTTTCACTACACATGATGGATTCATTGCTCTAGACACATTTTATGATGGAGAATGTCCGTAGGAAGCATACTAAAATCAATATTGATATTGGACATTATACCATCATCCTAGATGTTATTTATATGGGACGTAAATCACTTGGCCCACCAATCATTTATTATCACGTGGAAAATATTATTATATATTTGGTAGTTGTTTTAAATTTTTAAATGTCTTTCGATTCGTATCTTACACGTGACAATAAATAATTGATGGGACATAGAAGGGGATATGATTTGAGGGCAGATGATTTCCATCCTTACATGATGGTGATTTTTTCTTTTTTTCCTTCATTTCTTTTCCTTTCTGTGAGCATTATCTGTCATGTGTTTGGTTATTGTCATAAATAAATTTCTGCATAATATTAAAATCCTATGCTATTTTCCTCTTCAAT
The DNA here is from genome assembly GCA_030441495.1 of Dalbergia oliveri. Taxonomy (NCBI): domain Eukaryota; kingdom Viridiplantae; phylum Streptophyta; class Magnoliopsida; order Fabales; family Fabaceae; genus Dalbergia; species Dalbergia oliveri. The sequence continues at coordinate 41,471,479 of JAMLFY010000003.1, forward strand.
GTCGAAGCTGCTGACTAGATGTTAATCTAAACCCCAGGTTCTCATTAATGGGATTGATAACAAACTACTTCGGACCTGCTAGACCCAGCAAGCAAAGTTGAGATCTCGAGTTTGAGGTAGAAATGCCCTTTTCGTGGGGTGTTGTCAATGTCAGGTATTAACCAACAAACTTGGAAGGAAGTTTGGAGTCACTCTGCGTTCCTCTTTTCTTCTTGGCTTTTCAGTTGGCTGTACTAAATATGCTAGCAAAGACTGGATATTTGTGTATTTTGAAATTTTGATGTTTTCATCATTGAACTTTTTTTTTTATTAAGCATTCGACATTGGATACATATTAGCTAGGAATCTTAAGAGAGCCACACGATTAAGCTAATTCCAAAAATATCTAATAAAATGCAAGTGCTACGTGTGATTCGCTGGTAGTTCTTTTCTTTATAAACCACCAATATCCGTTGTCCATTCGACCCTAATTAACCTGGGTTGAGTTAATCTATTATAAAGGTATAAAGATATATTATAAAGATAAATCTCTGGTTTTTTTGTTATTAGTTATAAGACTCGAATTTTCGAGGTCTTTAGTTTTATGTGAAATGTATGTTGACTGCATCGTGTTCATGAGATTTTGTTTAAATGTTTCTGAAAAATTGTTTCAAACCGTAACAAGTTGGTTTATGGTAACTTTTAAGGTCCACACTGTAGGTATATATACACTATTGCTGTCAAGATTTGATATCTACAGTGAATTGCAATGACAACCTAGCGGTGAATAATTTGAGTAATCCATAAATTCTTGTTTGCTTTTGTATTTTGGTCCTGACAAGCAGTGAAATGCTAAAAAACGTATCTCGTACTGGGTTGATGTGCCCATTATCACCACGCGATTTCGGTCAATTCTTTTTCTTAAAAGGAAAAATAACATGGTATATATCACTTAACTGTGTGTGGGGGAGAATAAAGTGCGAATGGTGATTAGTTATAAGAATAAGGGGAATAAATTTGGGTAAAATATATTTTTCCTCTTGAGATATTAAGAAATGATATTTCATCCCATTTGTATAAAAAATCTACACTTCATTCCATTTCATTAAGATGTGTTTGGTGCATTTTTTTTTTATAATTTGATTTCTTGTAAATTATATACCAAATAATAAAAATGATTATAAAATAAGTAATGAATTTGATTTCTATACACTGATAGCATAAAATAAAATATTGGTAAATAAATTTTTACAGCATTTGATACTTAAATTTTTATCAGTTAAGATTAAAATTATTTTATACTGTCAATTCATAGAAATTAAATTCATAAATAATATTAAAAATTATATTAAAAGTTAATAATTGTTTTAATTGAAAAATTATATATATATAGACACACACACTAATAATCAAATATTTATAGAATAATTATAATATCTAATAAAAGGATAGAACCAACCACAAATTGATACTTTTCATATATATATATATATATATATCTCAAAGCCTATTTGATATTTATACTATAAATACAAATGATAGATATCTAAGTAAATCTTAACACAACTTAGTAATTATACTAAAATCAATTTTTAAAGAACATATATGGAAAAAGGAAATACAATATATGTTATCTTTACTGATTCCAATAAAATATATAATATATAATACCGATACAAATATTAATATCAATGATAATTATAAATACTATTTTATCTAATAGGTTCAATAAGATAATATTTTCAAAGTTTAAAAACTAAACATAATATCACAAACTAAATATTAGATTACATAAAAAGATTAATTCAAATTCAAATTAAAACTGAATATCTATGTAGAAAAATATTCATGTACAAAATTATTATAGATTTTATATTTATATTTTATTCTTCCTTTTGGGATTGATATTTACTTAAGTTAACTTGACCTTCTTTTATAATTTAAATTTTACATGATTTACTATTTCACATAAATTTAAACTAGAGATTTTTATTTATTCATTTTTTCTTTATTTTGCAATTATAACCTCTTTCCTATTTTTTAAAGTCATTTAAGTTCTCTTTTGCTTTATCTAACTCTTTCTTAGCTATGTCATAACCTTCCTAAAGACATTCACATTCACTTTCAGGATAGGGTCGTGCTCAGGTGCCGAAGGTGGTCAAAGCCTTCTGCCTAAGGTGATGCAGCGTGTGAGGGCATGACATCTGTCCGTGCTATTAAGTGGTGTCTGTGCTGTTAAGTGGTGGAATAAGGATTATGAAGTTAATTAGCACGGTTATTAATTTTATGAAAAATACAAAAAATAACCAATTATTTGTGAAAAGGAAATATTATGAAAGAAGAAAAATGATTTAATTTGTCACTGGATTCGTCTTTGTTCACGGAAGAACAAAAGGTTGTCTCTGTTGGTTTCTTTGTCTCTCTTTGTGATTCTTTTTCTGTGTGTCTTCCATTGAGAAACAAAGAAAGGAAAAGAGAAACACATGCCATTAGTTTTGATGTGCACAAGTTTGAAAGAAAAAGAAATGAAATCCGATGGATGTCGTGTCGTATGTGCATCGTGACCGTTAGGGTTCGAAGAAAATGAAAGTGTTCGTGGATTGGAGGGACGAGCAGACGGCAATGGTGATGCGCCTTCCATTGGAGGTTAGTTTAGTATGTTACGAAATGTTAGGGTTTTCTTTTGGATTGAAGACGGGATTTGATAAATCAGGGTGAAAGGATTTACGATTTAATGTATTTTTTATGTGTTTGAACTCTGTGTGTGGGTTTATCAGCTTTGTGTTATGGTATTATGGTCTAACTTGTTTTGCGGATTTGTTGTTAACAATTTGACATGTGTAGCTGATATTTGTTGGTATATTGTGGCCTTTACGTTTAGGGAACGTGGGGAACAAAGTGCTGATCATAGTATGATTGGTTGGTGTTAATGTTGTTTCGGTTGTTTGCGAAAACAAAAAGTAGGTGTGAAAATGGGGGATTTGATGTGTGTGAGCCAGGGGATTATAACAGTGAACAATATGGAAGCATGAGTAGCAGCAAGGGAAGATGTTGATGATCTTCAGTTTGATTCATCTGATGAAGATGATGATCGAAGTTCAGGAAAGTGCATTGCTATTGATGACAGAACACGTTGGTGTGCCAATTGCAGAAGACATTCGACAGGAGAGTTCTTAATGATGATGAAGCATATGTTATGTATGTGCAATATGCCAAATCTGTTGGTTTTGGAGTTCGAAAATCAGATGTAGGTCGTGATGAGAACAACACTATCATTAGGCGAACATTTGTTTGCAATAGGAAGGGTTGAGAGAAAAGAAACACTACTGTAGAGTTGATAGAAAGAGGGAGCACAAACCAAAACGAGGACTAATTGGGCCAGGCTGATGTTGTCTCTTGATAGATGCACGAGGAAATGGAAAGTTTGAAAGCTTGACGAAGAGCACAACCATACGTTGACACCAGACATTTGTCCATCTAATTCCAAATCACCGTCGAATAACAGATTCGAACAAAGCTCAAATTGATAGCATGCGTCGACATGGGATGTGAACATGTCGGATCATGGGGTTCATGGCTGGCCAGGCAGGTGGGTATAAGGGTGTTGGATTCTCAAAGAAAGACCTCTACAACTACATTGACAGAGGGAGACGTGAGAGATTCTTGAAGGGATGCGCAGCTGCCATTAGCTATCTACAAGGGAAGGTTGATGGTGATCCAATGACAGTTGCTAGGTATACATGTACAACTGATGATTGTTTGGGCAATTTGCTTTGGGCTGATGCACTATGCCGAGCCGATTATCAATACTTTGGGATGTGCTTGCCTTTGACTCAACATACAAAAAGAATAAATATAACAAGCCACTAGTAATCTTCTTAGGTGCTAATCATCATCGACAAACTTGTATATTTGGTTTTGCACTACTGCCGACGAATGCACTGAGACATATAAATGGTTGCTGGAAGAATTCATAGATGTAATGGGGAAAACAACCAGTTGTGGTTGTGACAGATGGTGATGAGGCAATGCGTGAAGCAATTAGAAGGGTGTTCCCTAGGGCCACGCATCGGCTATGTGCCTGGCACTTGTAGAAGAATGCTACAGCTAATATCAAGGACCCTGCTTTTGCAAGGCATTCAAGAAGAGTATATATGCAAACTTTGACAAGGATAAATTTGAGCATTACCAGGGCATTGTTGAGGAGTTTGGACTGGGTAATAACACTTGGGTGAGAAAAGCATATGAGAGGAAGGAGATGTGGGCAACTGCATATCTGAGGGATAAATTTAGTGCTGGTATTAGAACTACTTCAAGGTGCAAGGGTATAAACGCCTTCATCAAGACCTTTATAAAATCCGTATAGCTTATTGGAATTGGTCCAAAGCCTTGAGCATGTCGTGGTGGAATATAGGAATAATGAACTAGTTGCCCAATATCAATCTGTATACTGAGCCTGTTTTGACTACAGGGTTGGATTCTATTGAGCGTGTGGCTGCTAAAACTTACACTCGTGAAATCTTCAAGGAGGTGAAGAAAGAGATAGAGATGGTGGCGTCACTGATTGTAGCTCAATGTGTTAGCATTTCAACCACAAGAAAGTACAAGCTGGTAAAATATGGTGATCCTGACGTTCGTATGATGTTTTGTATGATAGCACTAGTGATTTGTTAGAGTGCGAGTGCTACTATTGGAACTGTCATGGAATTTCGTGTAGGCACATGTTTTGTGTTATGAAAGATGAACAAATACTTGAGATTCCTGAGAAGTTAATCTTGAAGAGGTGGTGCAAAAATGCAAAGACATACGAGGAGGTTGCTAAGGGAGAAGTAGATACCGAGAAGACATGTCTTCTCCGTTACAGTGCCCTATGCTCTAGTATGTGGATGGCCTACCTTGCATCAAGAGAAACAGTGTACTTCCAGAAGGCAATGGATGAAGTAGTTAAGTTAAGTAGTTCTTTTGAAGTAAGGTGTAGTTCGGTGGAACGTCCGTCCATTGGGGGAAGTAGTAATAAGAAGAAAATTGGTGACCCAGCGTTGCGAAAACAAAGGGTGCCCCTCGTGGTGGAGCGATGATTCAAAGAAGCGGCGCTGCTCTAATTGTAGCCAGGGTGGTCACACGAAACGAAACCTGTCCTGTTGGGAGGAAAGACACAATTGAAATGACCGCGGGAAAACAGAAATTGGTTCTTTTGACCAATGTGATGAGATGAAGTTGATGATCAGCAATCGAATGATGAGGTGCTGACTTGTTTAGGTAGCCTGTACTTGCATGGTTTTTATTTTTGTTTATAATGATTGAATTTTTATCGCGTTTGACCTTGCAGGAGGGTGAAAAGTTTAGGAGTGACACATCCCTCCATGAGCCAAGCATGTGCTAAGGGGGTGAGTGTGCGCTTCACAGCTGGTGGTTTTACCCAGTCATACCCTATGGCCCCTCCCTCTGGTCAAATGTTATTTGGTGGGCAGCAAATTTATCAATACTTTAATATGCACCCAAGCCACCAGGCAGTTCCTTGGAATCAACCTCCATTGCAGGCGTGCATGCCCAATTCAGGTGCACAACAGTGTGGAGTAGATCATGGCCACCAATGGCACTTACAGGTGTTTGATATTTGTTTCCCAATTCTGTTGAGTACAAATATTTGCATTCGTTGTGTGTTTTCATATGTTAATAGTGGTTTTGTATTGCGGTGCATTGTGCAGAATATTCTGGATTCCAGGGTAAGGGAAAGGAAAGTAAGTGAGAAAGGGAGTACGGTAAGGGGAATATTGAAGCGATGTGTTTGTTGGTATGTTTGCTCCATCAAGAGATTAGTTGCGTTGTATTTTGTCATTTAATATTGTTTTACTATTGGTTCTACTGAATTTATTATTTCTACCTTTTGCAGGCCATGGATTTAATGTGCAGAGAATGTGTATGTTAAATGGTTGTCTCAGGAATGTTGGAGGAGTTGTTTGTTAGTTTAATTTCTTTGTTTATTTGTAGTTATTGAGTGGGTAGGAAGATATATTTTTCCATTAGTGTTGGTTGTAAGTGAAATGGAAAAGTTGAACTTGAATCCTGTTATGCTAGGCATCGTTGATGTCACTCTGAAATTATGGATATTATTATTAGGTGAATCGTTTTGTGGTTGAGTAACATTTGATATTGATATTGGAGTGTGTGATATTTAGGTACAATTTTCATGTGTGGTTCTGGCTAAAGTGTTCCAAAAATGGTGAGTTAGTGGTTGTGTGTAGTTATGTTGAATTTTTTATTTTCTTTTGGGATATGATAGTTTTGGTTTTGTTTTAGTAGAGTTTGATGTGATTTTTTGTATTTTTACTTGACTTGCTTCGATTTGGATTGAGCACTTATTACTGATTTTGTAATGTTGTGTGGTGGTATGGAGTTTTTATATTTTCAGGATTTATTGTAGGTGCTATGCCACATGAATATGTGTATAAATAGTTTAATAGCATGGGTTTCCATGGGTTTAATCAATGTTAGGTATAGTAGAACTCTGTGTTTGTTAAACCAAATAAAAATGGAAGAACTTGGTATCAATTAGGTATGTAGTATAAAGCGACTTAGGGGAAGGGAAGATAATAGTGTATGCGCTTGTTTAGGCAATCTTTATGTGGGTATGTTATGAAAAGGGACTTATTTGAGTATGTTTATTTAGTAAGAAACAACTAATAATTTAGGCTATATGTGAAAGTGTGTGCCTGTTATTGTGGAAATCATTACATAGCAGATAAGAGAATATGAACTTATATGCAATGGGTGGAATTAATTTATTATGTACAGGAGCCGATGAATGCATATTGGGGTTTCATACCTATTTATACTCTGCCATAGTTTCAAAAAGTTTAGCACAATGTAAAAATAATTTGTAGTGTATTAGTATTTAGTAGTGGACTTAGGATGCACATGATTTGTATTAAATTTTTTTAATTCAGATTGCTTTGGACTTCTTAAGTTTTGTATTTTATATTTAACATACGTAACACAATGTATGACGCGACCCAGGAAAATAATGGAAATAATTTTATAGAAGACCGTTACAAGTTCGGAACACACTCGTAAAAAGAGTTGTGTAAGAATCGTGCATGTTTATGACATTTGTTTGTTAAGAATTCGGACATGCCGAAGTCTGTGGAGTGTTGTTTTCCTCTTTTTTGTTTCAAGGATTTGGATTGAGGATCCTTTTCCTTTTACAATTTTATTTTTTTCTTTTGCGAATTCTGTTGAGTTATTTTTTTCTTTTTTCTTCTTGAATTCTGTTGAGTTGATTATTGAATATTGGATTTTATTTTGTTGTTAAGAATTTGAACATGCCGAAATCTATTGAGGGTTACTTTATTTATTTCCTTTTTGTTTTTCTTTTTTTGTTAAGAATTTGGACATGAGTGTTATTGTAATTGGTCTCCTTTTATGTTATGAGTTTGGACATACCGAAATTTGATGAGTGTTATCCTATTTTTTCCTTTTCTATTTTTTGTAGAGAATTTGGACTGTCGAATTCTGTTGAGTTATGTTTAGTTTTTTTTTTTTAGATGTTTTGTTATTTGTTTTTGCCTTTTGTCATGAAGGCTTTTCAGGTACGTCCATCCTTCCCTTCCTTTTTCTCTCAATTCATTTCACCCTTTCTTTTAGAGGCATTAGAGAGCATGCTATTCAATGTGATTTCTTTCATGTTTAGAGATACCATGGGATGCTTGGTGAAACATAAGTCTGAAATCAAGTTTGTTTGATTGTTTTACTTATTATTTTACATAACGGTTATCGGTTGTATTTTGTTCAATTATTGAAACCAATAAATATACTCTCTCTTTTTCCATTAAAAAACCAAACAAAAATACTGATACTAAAGGGAGATAAAGATTTGCATATTTGGGGCATACTGTGTGGTAAATTTGACTTTTCATCTGCACTTATTGGTATATTCATAGTTTTCATTAGTATCCAACTAACCAAATGGAGAAATAATTTCTTTTTCTTTTTTATTTTTTTATTATTAATAGAGAGTATGGAGGCGCTATAAGGTCTCAAAGATGGTTGCTCTGAGCTTCAGCAGGAGTGGGAGATATTGGTGAATAATTATACTTGTGCGATGACAGCCATTTGGATTTCAAACAATTTGTTGAGAGCATTTCTTTTCTTTATAACCCGGTTCTTAACTCGACATTAGAAATTCCACAGCAAGAGAATAGGCTCCATGAAGATTTGCTTTACAATCTTATTGGAATGTATGAAATCTTCAGGTATATCCCCTTGATTATATGTTCATTTTATTCACTTCAAGTTCATCTTCCAATTATGTCACACATTTCAATGTAATGGCATGCCAATATGCTATATGAATGCCAAGATTTTTTTGCTGCTTCATTTTTTTTCCTCAGCTTTGAGAGTTCAAAGGACACATCACCTTTTTAAATTTTCTTGTTGAACACACCTATGTAATATATTATTAATGGATGTGTTTGTCTTTTTTTAGATTCAGAAGAACTTCTTTTTGGCTATTGGTACAATTGAAGAGAGAAGACTGGAGTTACTAGGCGAGGAGGCTAACTTGTCTTAGTTTGTATTTTTAGATGTTTTGTTATTTGTTTTTGCTTTTTGTCATGAAGGCTTTTCAGTTTTTTATATTTTTAAAAGAATTTGGACTTTTGTTGAGCATTATTTTTTTTGTTTTTATCTTTTGTAGGTATTCTATTTTTACTTTTGTCTTTTAACGAATTTGGTTGAGTCTTTTTCTTTATTCTATTTATTTTTGTCGAATTATGTTGAGTTTTTTTTTTGTTATGTTTTTTCAAGAATTGGGACAGTTCAATTGGCTTTATTTTTCTATATGTTTTTGTTAGCCTCTTTTTCTTCTTTTTCAGCCATTTTTTCTGAATTGTAACAATCGAAATTATATTCAATTTTATAAAGTTTATTAAATGTAAATTTTTTTTTTCACGAATTCGCACACTCCATGTAAAACACGCAATGAAAAACACCTAATCAACCACAAGTAGTCAGGTACACAAGTTAGGAAATCGTTTACATCGAAGGAGAAGCAATGGCTTGATCTGGTAAAAAGGGTCAATAGGGAGTAAACAAAAATATAAGTTGATGGCGATTCACTATGAGAAAATAAAACATAAATTAAACAAACGGGTGTGTGGTTTCCATCGTGCAACTACTTATCTTATTTGCGAACTCCAGGGCTACAAGGGAAAGTCAAGGAAAATAATGGATCGAGTATTTAGGCTATAAAAAAGTACTATTTAACGAGCCTAGTGGCCCTACAACCATGTGAGCATGGCAAACAAAGGAGACAATAGTAGAACCTGTAGCTTTTGAATTGCCGTTACTAGTTTATGGGTCATAGTTCAGTGCTTTGTATGAGTTGATGCATTTGAAAAATGCAATTTGTGTTAAAGAATTAAGTCCACGGTTTGCGCAGGAAATGCTTAGGTCTGTGTAAGTGCTGAAGGGCAAGGTACGAGCGAAAGGATTGTTGGGGGAATGGCTACAAAGATGTATGCCCCTGCATTGGCCCAATCCTTGAACAAGTAGATTGGAGATTAGCACCCAAAATTGTCAGTTTAAAGAACAACGATGCGGTGGTATATATAATTGTACGCTGGCTCATAACAAAACAGGTATTGTAAAGTCTGCAGCCGCATATAGTTGGTTTAGCTAAAAATTAAATAAATAAAAAGAAAAAAACAAAAGGCAACTCCATAACCTGTGCGGGAAAGGCTAATCCCAAAATAAAGATTGTGTGCTCCAAAAATAAAGTTTGTCAATGTCAGTTTGAGCTATCACAGCCCGTTGTTGCTGACATGGCTAACCTGCAATAAAGAAAGAAACTGATTGCATGAGAACCAGTAATATGATTAAGTAAGCATCTTAAATGGTCCTTCTTCGTGATGGAACGTATGACATTATAAAAAAAAAGTAGCAAAATAGTTAAGTTCCTTTAATGGCCAATGTACAGTATGAAATGAGTGTATTTGGTTAGATTTTAATATGTCCTGTGTGTGATAAAAATAGTAAATTAACAATATTTGAAATCATTCCAAACCTAGATAAAATAGTATGTAAGTTAAATTTATTACTACGGGCTTAATGCCCTCTACTCTCTTTCATTGTTGTCAACACAGACACTACCCCAGCCACCCGCACCCATTCCCCCTCATCTTCACTATGGAATAGGTGTTGGTCCAACCACAAGTTCGTGAACAAAAGAGGGCATGAATGTGTACAAAGTCATTCCTTCATGATAATACAAAATTTTACCAACAGACCAATATTTTTTTCATTTAAAGGTTGGGTTAATATTATTAGGTGGTGTTTGGCTGGGTTTTAAGCTGGTAAAAGTGGGTTTCAATGTGCTTGCATGTCATTTTCATTTTGCAAAGTCTACCTTTTTGAGTGGTCCCCTTTGACTCAAGGGTGTTGAGCTGAATTGACATTATTTAGGAAAAATGAAAGTTGCATAGCTGCAAATTATAAAAGATGAAAGGTTCATGATTTCCCATTTTGCTAACATTATTGAAACTGGATTTCATAGTGGCACAAATAGCAGAAAGGAGGAGACAATAACAAATACAATCACATAATGGAAGCCAAAAAGCAAAACCAAAGGCACCAATATATGGAAAACAAAATAAAAGCAGGTCCTGTTGTGATTCAAAAGCAAGTAAGGGTAGCCAAAGGGAAACACAATCATATCGAAAAAAAAGAGTCCATTGTTTTCACAGATGCAAGAAGCAGGGTAGGCGGGGATCCTTGTTTGATGTTTGCAATGGTATACAGAAAAAATGAAACCCTTTTTCTAAAAAAAAAAAAAAATTTATTAAAGAGGAAAGATATCTAGTGCCTAAGCATTGTATTGTGACCACACTATGAAATCGGCCTTCCTTGTCCAAGTCACTTACATACCCACGAATGTTAGACATTGTGGATCATGTCCTATTTACGCTGCCTTAACTTGCAAAAAAAGGATGGTAAGGTCTCTAGTTTCAATGTTACGTACATGGATGGCGCATCATTTTCATTATGTAATTTAATTGATGGATAATCACATGATCCAAATCATACGGAGGATGATGTTAACAGTAAGCGTGAAAGATTTTAGGTGTAGATACTAACCTGATAGTTGCGTCAGCCTATATGGTGAGTCTGATTTCTCTGTTATTCCAGGCCTGTATAGCCCGTTCAACGATCAGGTGTCGGTGCGGATTATGGTCCCTCATGACCAGATCAATGGCCAACCTCATCCTTGTAGAGTGATTGACCTCCTGCATGGTTTTTTGATTAATAACCTAGCCAATCCAAATCTTTATTGAGTAGGAAATTGTTTTTCCTGATAAACTAGTAAGATGTACCTGGACATGGTGGTTAGTCCACAAATATGAGAAAACCATCCACTTGCCACCCAGATCCCAGTCATTCCTAAGTTTGTCAAGTTAATATTTATAATTAGTAGGCCAGTTTGAGATAGTGTGATGCAATGTCAATATGCATGATGAATGTTTGTACTTACGACCCTTTTTTTGTTGGGGACATGTGGGTTCAATGATGTTGTATTCTGATATGGTAGGTCGAGGATAGCTTGGATCATCATACCAAGATGCGTCTTGTAGCATATGCTCGAGGAAGCATGCCTACACAAGAGATAAGTGAATAATTGGAAATCCGTTGTGGAATACTTTACTATGATTTGATAAACATTAATACATTATGTTCTAAACAGGCTAACCACTCGCTTAATTGCTAGTAGGCGCTTGTGGTGGTGGTCTGGGCATTTTTGGGAGTCCAGGTACATTAGCTCCATCTTCAATGGGTCGATTACAAGCAGGAACAGTGATTGTCCTGACAAATTGGTGCATATATCTTCAGGAAAAGAAATGTTAGGTTAGAAATAATAAAGGTGTTGACCTATTTAGCCAATTAAATTGATGGGACACGCCTACCGTATGACATTGTCGTACGTCCCTAAGTATGTCTCACGTATTCGAGCCAGCGTTGAGCTGATGGTTTAATCTCCCCAAGAGCATATTGCTTAACCAATAAAGAAACATGAAAGGAAATTAACGTCAATGTTTGAGTTGTGGAGGTTGGTTAAATTGATATTCAATTTTAGGATTGGTATGTCACGACCGTCAATGTAGCTGGAGGAACCACTTGTGCCTAACAGAGTTGTGGGATAACATTGAGGCCACCAGGATTAGGATCTGAAAAATTTGACATTCGTTTGTAGTGAGCAAACATGGGATTGAATGTCATATAAAGTAATGTTGTGTAACGAATTGGGGAATTATTACATCGTCCAGGTGGTTGTCTGGAACTAGGGTCATGAAGGTCCTCGGTTGCCTAGGCAATTTTGGTCTACCAGAAGTTCACTGCACACAAGATTTTAGGAAAAAAATGAAAAGTAATAAGGTGGCACATAACATAAGTAGTTGACGGAGTAAAAGCCTAAAATTAGTGAATTAAGTTGTACTTGTTGTCATAGTCAGATCCAAATATGTATGCGCAACGGCTTACCCCCATATCTCCATGTCAGGAGTTGGCTTGAATTTCACTGACATCCACTGAAAATCATTTGTTGATTATATAAAGAATTAAATTTGGTTACAAAATTCATTTGAAGTTGGAAACAACTATGAAAATGGCAAGCTATAGAAGAATAAGTCTTACAGGGTATTTCACATCCTCTTATGCGGTCCACTCTGGATGTTAAAACGGGGTGAGCCATGGCGGCCCTGACAAATACCCATCTTTTCTCTGATTGAGGTCCCCGCAACGGCATCAGCTATTTGCTTGCCACGGTGACTATTTGGTTGGGTGAATAATTTTGCACGGCATTAGGAAGATTAAATCTCATTTACGAATCATAATGAGTTGATGTAAACTGAATCAAGTGTCTATGACAACTACGGTTGTTACCTTCATGTTTGGGCAATGTGTTGTTCTGTTTTCCATGTGGTCCCTTGCCTTTCTACCTGACCCCTTTGACGTTTGGTTGTCCTTAATGCCATATGGTCACTGCTAAATGATGAATTTCCCCGATTTGTAGTCGGATCATCCCTGAATGAGCAAGGCATTTTTTGGGCAGCTGTTCCTGCACCACGATCATGCTTGCACGATGCAATCATTGTCGCACAGTCCATCACACCCATACGACATGGAGTGGGAGTTGTGCATTGCTTCACGTGTTCTGTGCGACCCTGATTCCGCTTTCCTGAATTGACAACCTGAGATATCATGGCTATCATGTCCCCAATTTCCTTTCGTTGCTCAACCATCAATCCATTGATGGTATTCACCTATGCCTAAGGACTCCAGTCGTCGCCAACTTGGTGACATGGAGGTGTAGCACCTACATGCCAAAACAAACGATTTGGCCCACGAAGCGGAAGACAATGGTGGGTTAAGTTCCAAGACTAGTTAAGCAAAATCGGAACAAATTGATTGTAAACATAAATTTTTTTTATTGGTTCAGGAATACCATAAACCATAATTTACATTTCAAAAATTAGTTATATTTCGTATTAAGAAACAAGGGTCGTTTACCTGGTTGCTATCTCCATTTTGGTGGTTGTTGCTCGCTTTCTCGCCGGGTAGGTGTTCTAAAAATTCCGTGAAGCATTATAATTGCTAAAGATATTACCGTGTAATCGAAATCCGAAAACCTTTTTTAAATTTTTTTATCTTATTTATTTTGATTTTTTCATTTTTTTATATTTATTTTTCAAATTTGTTTCAGAATTTTGTTAGTCAAAATTCAATTGATGAACAATAATTTTTCCTTTCAATTTGTTTTTTATTTTGCTTTTTATTTTTAATTTATTTTTTCTCATAATTCGGTCACTTTAAATTCAGCACATTACTTTTTTACAAATATTTTTCCTTATTTTTTACTTTTTAATCTTGTATGTATTTGTTTTCCAGAATTCGGCTAGTCCAAAGTCAGTACACTAACAGGACGTTTTCCTTTTGCAATTTTTTTATTATCTTATTATTTTTTCATTTTAAATTAGCCATAATTTTGTCGAATTCTGTTAGTCGAATTCAATGTAATGATTTTTTTCAATTTTTGGTTTTGTTATTTTAATTATTTATATGTTTTTGTTTCATAATTCGGTTAGTCCAATTTAGTGTAAAATAGCACCATTTACAATCATAACAAAGAAAAAGTATATATATGGCTATATCAGGACATCCTATTTAATTTTTCACAACTAAAACATTTCAATCTATCTAACCTTCATTTTATCAACATTTACATTAAATTATTATCAACATTTGTCAACATTTTATCTTCATTTTTCATAACAAAGTAATATTTTGAATGTAATTTATATTTTAATTATTACCTATTTTTCCATGTGAAATAAAATTAAAGACCGCAATCTATAGCGAATTATATATCTATATCTATATGTATATCTATATATGTAAACTTCACTGCAACCTACATTTATTACACACTTAAACCTACAAAGAGACCTGTATGGTATGTTATGTTTGTCTACAAAACGTGAACTAATTGATGCTTCTATCACCTTTTCATGGTTTGATTGAAAAAAAAAGTTAATTAATTTATATTACTTTTATTTTGAGGCCAAATAAATTTTTTGTCATTACAAATTAATCAACGATATTTTTTGTGAATTTTTTATATTTCATTTTATTGATAATTTATTGTCATTTTTTTAAATAATACACTAACAGTTATTTTTTAGTTTGAAAAAAAAACTCTATTTTTAGTAACTATAGTTTTAAATATTTTTTTACGATATTTTACATATTGCATTTAAATTATGATTTACATTTATTTTTAAATTTAAAATATGATAAATATGTCTGGCTTATATAAATTCAAATTTTGATTTTATGCTTCATATCAATAATCACTAATTTTATAGGATGAATTAGACGAACTCAGTTAAAGCCTATATTAAATTTAAGTATTATAATATAATAATTGGAAATCTATAATTCATAATCACTATATAACTCACTACATATAGCATTTATTGCTATGCGAAATAAAAGTAAAAATGCATTAATATTATATTACTCAATTCTAAATATTATCTATTATATATGAAAACTTAATATGTAATAACATGTTTTGTTTTCTCTTTTTATTTAATTGTATATTTTATTGTATTTATAATGATCATTATACGTCACTTAATCTGTCCTAATTAAAAGAGAAAGCCAAACATCTTCTTATCATTTACATGTGATATAGAAATAAAAATAATAATTTAAAGAGTAAACAAAACATCTTAATAAAATTTTTAAAATCACAAAATTAGTTCAAATTAATAAATCTTAAACGTAACTAAAGATATTTTATGGAAATAAATAATACTTTATGTACATTTTTTTATAAATACTACATTATTTTTAAATTGAAAACAAGATGAAATCCATATGCCTTAAATAAATTTGAATTTTTATTTTACCTTTCATATCACTATATGCCTTATTTTAGAATTCTATATAAGGTTGTTTCGGTTACTACTATTAAATGTTTAGAAGTGTGGAGTTGCGTTTATTTTTTTTTTTTTAAGAAGGAAGTATGGAGTTACAACTTACAGTTTAATAAAAATGTAAATAATATTTAAATAATATCAGTAAATTAGAAAGTCATTTTTAGTAACTTTCTTTCAAAATATTTCTTTTTATGATATTTCTTTTTACATTTTATTCAACTAATTCAAGTGACAAACTACAATATGTTTTAATTGAAAATAAGAAGAAATCTGTATGCCTTAATCGTATGAACTTTTATTTTACCTTTCATATCACTAATTTTATAGGATGAAATAGAAAAATTCATTTAAATTCTATAAATAAATTAAATTATTAATATATAATTACAGATATGAAATTTGATGAGTTAATTTCATAATGACCAAACTTAAGAATGCTATTTAAGGTTTTTTTGGTTACCAATATTAAATGTTTAGAAGTGTGGACTTACAACTTACAATTTAGTAAAAATTTTAAAAGTATTTAAATAAAATCAATAAATCAGAAAATCATTTTCTCTTTTAGAAGGCTATTGAAGTAACATAAGCTAAAGTCAATTGCCTTTTGATAACCTTGCTATTAATATTTGTTTTTCCCATGTGGCAATGCCTATAACATGATGTAAAATACTCAAGATCAAACATCTTGATGCTTGTTATGCAAGCAAAGAATAGCCAAAAGATATGCGTTTCAGTGTTATACGATAACTGTCAATGGGAAGAGCAAAACAATCAAAGACAAAACAGACATATAAATTTACCAAGATCTAAACATTTATTACATGTGCAATGGTTTCAAATGAGTAATATATTATAAATGAATAATTTGAATATACTTTGAAACCGTAACGTGAAAAAAAGTATAAACAAAATCAAATAGTATAGAGAATATTATTGGAGGATTGGCAACAAATAATATATCATAAAAAACCCTTGCTTAAAATGAAAAAAAATAAACTAAATATTTACATGATATACATATTCAAGCACTATAACGATGCATCATGCAATCAGTTTTTGTTTTAACTACAAATTAAACCTCACTTTTGATTGCATTTCACTATAAAAGGCACGTAATAAATATAGGAGAAACTTAGCACCCGTAACACATTCCATTTATTCATAATTTCATATACTACTTTTTTGTATAAGCTTCACCATAAGTAGCATGACAACATATGCAGGCTATGTTGGGTGCGAATTGAGACTTGCAAATAAAATGGATAGATCTCTCAAAGGTGTGGCATAATCCAAGATCTTGCTAGATATATGATTTTTCAATGATGCTCACTAATTTGAGGATTATGCCGTCTTACATGGCTAGCATAATAACCTATACTTTTGGCTTAAGTGATACTCAGGGCCTTTAATGTTATTTGTATATGTCTATCCATATTACAACTTTTGACTCTGGTTCAGATATTGTCCTTGTTGTAATGTATTTTGCTTATATTTTTTGCCATTGTGGCTCCACTTTCATCGTTAGAGTTTTATAGTAATTGTATTTCTAATGTATTGGTTTTCCATTTTCATTATAAATGTATTTGAAATTAGAGCTACAACTATATATATGCCTTCATTTCTATACGTGGTTAGAGGCATTGAAATCATCTTTGTATTCAAACTATATCTTCTCAGGGTTAGGATCTTCATAGCCATATGTGGATAGAGGCACTTTTTCATGGAATAAAACACTGGAAATAAGAAATTGGCAACCATTGTTCTCTCATGCCACACAAAGGAGGTAATTTCTTCTTTTTTTATCACTTTCTTTTATGTTTTATTGCTCTTTTTTCTTATGTATTATTATGTATTTTTTTATTGTATTTTGATTAAATAAATTATATATGATAATAAATAAAATTTTAAAATAGATGGTAAGAAGAAATAAAATAATTAATTATATGTGTTTTTATGGATGTAGATTATAAATTTAGTTTATTCAATTAAAATTGATATCAAATTGATTTTAATTTTACTGAATATTTTATATATTACATGTGATAAAATGTTATTCTTTCTTAATTCAGCTAATAATAAAAATACTATTCAACAATTTTTTCTTTAAACTTGCTTGATTATTAAGAAAAAAATAAAAATAGGTCAAGTTCATATTCTTATATATTAATATATTATTGATTATTGATAAATATTAAAATATTTATAATTGCTTGATGTATTGAATAAAAAGATTATAAAAAATAATATTAACAAATGAGTCATTATAGTTCATAAGAATGAGAAATACAAAAGTTATACAAAAATAGTCTTCTATGAACTCGATGACAATTTTTTTTAGAAAAATTAATAATCTCAAATTTATTTTTTAATCATTATCATAACTTTCTTTTAAAAGTATTTCAATTAAAAATATTTATAAAAACATAATCCAACCCATGCATCGCACGGGTGTTATATCTAGTATATATGTAAACTTCACTATTAAAAGCATTTATTGCATTAACATAAGTAAACACAACATGTTTAATAAAATTGGCTAATAAAATATAAACGAATCACTAATTATGACTATGCTATATTATTTTCTAATATTATATGTATAATCAATGTGAGATGCAAAAAAAAAAGTATTTATATTTATATGAATTTTTTACTTTGAAGTTGGTATGAAGTATTTTGTAATAAGATTCAATTAAATGGTTTAATGATAAACAATTTGTATAATCTTAAAATAAATTTAGTTTTATTCTTTAACAATAAAGATAATTAATTATAAACATTGAAATGATAAAAATAAAGTCATAATGATTTTTTTAGTGAGTCTGAAAAGTAAAAGACAAACTACACTCTAAGAGTCACAATAATGTCAGCTAAAATATTGTTTAAAAATCATAATAATCTAAAATATAAAATTTATTATTTAAATTTAACATAATGAATTTGGAAGATATAATTAAAATTATTATCATTGGTTATTAAGTTCTTCATTGTATTGGGTTAATTTAATCGGCCTTACGTTGCAAGTGCATCACACACGTGAAGTGCACAATTGAACACGTCATGTTAGGCACCATAGGCTTTGGCTTATATTGGCATATGAGTAAGCACTAATTTGTTGAAAATTTGCATGGAATTAAATTATTGAAAATTAAATTAAATTTGCACGACAAACTATTTTAGGCTATAATATTATAATAAAAGTTTTAAGAAATTTAATTTTTTGTTTACGCGAGTGGAAAAAAATTATTTCACTACAAGATTGAGTTATAAGTGAAACGAAAAAATTCAATTACTTTATCAGGACCAAAACTAATTTGCTTATCAATTTAAATGTTTTACTAAAATTGTCATGTAAGTAGCAACGATTACAAAATATAGGAAAATCATTTAGTCAAAATTTTCACAATGTGTCGTATAAAAGTCTATTTTTTATTAATCCTAACAAAAAAACCCTTATAAATTGCTTTTGAGCTAGTGCCACTGACAATGTAATTTGTAATAGACAATTATAACAATTGAAATTGTAAAGACAATAAATTATTCTAATAAATCTAATGTAACAATCAATCCAAATCCAAATATGCTTTTGTTTTTATGATGTTACTTATTCACTATACAACTTATGTATAGGTGTGCACAGAATTTTAATTTATATTCAATGTTAGAATTTAATAATCCTATTAAAACCCTATGCCATAGAGATTGTTTACTATTAATGTTTTGGTTATGGTACATGAATTCCCCATCGGTGCAAAATTTTGGTCGAAGTGATTACCATAACATAGAGCAATTGGTGTTTCTTTTGCTTCATGTACGATAATATTTCCAAGTAAGATTGGACTTACTGTTGATATTTTGCCTCAGTTGGTGCATGGTTGACAACCTGGGTGCATGAAAAGCCGTGTTGGAAGATTTTGATGCGTCCGACCCACTGGTGGAGTTCACCATGATGAGGACATTCTGGCTTAGTTGGTGTTCCATTGATAATTTAAATTCTGACCCTATGCATTTAGCACATTAGTAAGTAACCTTGGAAACAATTTCTATTTGCATGGTCATTCAAATGCGGGGGTTTTTTGTATGGTAAGCAAAAAAATACATATTAATGTACCAACTTATATGTTTTTCAACCTAAACTATACATATCCGTTGGGATTTTATGTTGGCTAATAGAATTAGTTGTAAGTATAGTGAGTGTTACAAATATGTATAAAAAATACAATAAATCGGTCAATAAGCTTTTCATTTATGAAAAAAATGTTTGTTATTGAAATTGGTTAATAACAGTTAAATTTACTTACTGAAATTAATCCATCTAAAACACATTTTCCTTGCATAATTGTGTTAAATATATCGTCTAAAGTGTGCTCTATTTCCTTACAAAAGCAATTTATATATTTGTCAATGATTTGAGTAGGGGAACAATAACAAGAAGGCTTGATTATTAATTAAATAGTTAGTTTCGTTTAATTGACTTTGTCGACAATAAGTTCACACCAATTACCGTGTCGTACATGGAGTTTTATATTTTCTTTTTTAAGTACAAGTTTTTTACCCAAAAATGGGGCAAATGACATCTGTACCTTTTTGGTGACAGTTCACAATGGGTTTGTTGTGTTAGCGTTGGCATGCAACGAGGATATCTGCAAAAGAATAGCATATTCCCGATTAGCCATGTGTGTGGTTATTCACTAAAGGATGCTTTTTTGGTAACGACAATAAATAAAGTGCCTTCTAATATTATGAGGGACTGACCCATTTTGTATTATAGTAGGTGGGGGAATCGTTTGTGGAGCGTTCGTGCTAGGGTCACAAAGGCTTGAACCAATGACTCTAAACGGAAGCTTTTGAACTATCAGGAGCGTCTATATTATGGAATATTTTGAGGTTCGCAGTATTCATGCCACAGACCATTCCGTGCATTCCTTCTGCATCATTGACCTTGTGTCCATTGGGATACCCATTTCAGACCTAATATGACAAAAGTGCATTAGTGAGGCCATGTGGCCAAGGGAGGTGCATTATTGCATGAGAATCACAATAAAGAAGACATTTTTTGAAGCATGGACTCACGTTTGGGTATCTTCAACAGCACTTTTGCTCACGTCATTTTAGCATGTGGTAGGAACTGATGGTAAACTTATCCAAGGTCCTCTCATCATAACGGGGTGAACCATGGGTAGGGAAGAGAGGAAATGTTCAGTGTCCCCAACACTTTTAAAGGTTGTGAGCTGATGATCCTTACAATTAATATTAGGAAAATAGTATTTTATTATTTATTACTTCTTATTCCTCACTTACAAAAAAAATTGGTCGAAATGACAAGGATTTAAGTGTTTTGTGGATGTAGACACAAATATACTTAATTGACCAACAAATAAATTTTATAAAATTCAACTTATACCGTTATTCAGTTTGGAAATCATTGTACAATTAAAACTTATATGAGTTTTTTAATATCTATGTAAAATTGAACAATAGATGTGTTTTTTTTGTTATTATTAACTCATTTTATTAAAAGCACGTTTAAAACTCCGTCAAAGTAACAAAACGTTCCTGTCTCACACACACACATATATATATATATATATATATATATATATATATGCTCTCAAATAATTTCCCAAATTATTATAGTCATATTACATGGGTTTGTTGATATTCTGAAGGGGTAAAAATGATTGTTTAGCAAACTTTTTGGACTAAATGACTGACCAAGCGATGTATTTAGGCTCTATTTATAGATTAGTTTGGTGCAAGTGATTAGCGCCTGTGTAGAAAAGATAAATCATAAATCAGAAATGAAGTATTGAAGAGAAAGTTGGAGTAATTCATTAAATGAAAAGATAGCAACATTGCTTAAAATAGTTTAGGCAAGAAAAGACTAGTAGAGGTACGGGTTAAGAGTTGATTATATGGAGGATGATTTGATAAACATAAACAAAGACAGAAAAAAAAAAAGGTTTAATTCAAAACACATAAATTGAAAAATTAAATTCTCATTTTCTATCTAAATTGAGTAGTAGTTACATAGTACAATGTATTTGAATGAAGCATTTTATTGTTTTAAAAATTGACACTGTTTATTTGGAATTCACTTTATTAAATATGTATGTATGCAATAAATTTTCATATATCATACTTGAATTATTGCAAAATTGTAGTTTGATGTAAATGAAAAAAAAATTTCCATAATAAGAGATCGTACAATAAACTACTACTTGAACCTAATATGAAATTTTGTTTTGCCAACTTTGAAGAAAGCATGTAGGGCACAAATGTGGAAAATAGCCATGGAGGAACAAACCTTTGGAGAAAACATAAAAAATCACTCTATGCAATACAGGTTTTGGCGGCATTATGTGCGGGGAGCATTGTAAGTAGTCCCCCCATTGTTTGTTTGAAGAAGGGAAGGGTGTTGTCTTTGATATTTTCCAAATAACTTTCTCCTGCCTATGTCCTGTCCCATCACGTAGAGTTGGTAGGAGATGCTCAGTTATTGTATGGGGGTTGACGCTAAAAACCAATGACCTTACTCAATATCAAATTATTTAAAGGACATTTGCTGCCTCGAAAACTTATCTGATTCATGACAAGTACTTTTGTGATGGAGACAACTGAAAATGATAAATACTAACTCAACCCTAAATATACTATTTGGCCTTCCTCTATTAAAAGCCATTGCACGAATCAGAAAGTGTGACGGTTGCGTAACTTGTAAGTTTGGAAATGGTTTGCGGTGGGAAAGAAAATATTGACCAGCTAGACCGTCTTCCAATGCCATTTTGACAAGGGATACTGTATTGGCAATAGTGGACTTCATACGGAGGCTGGACCATTCCTGGCTCCAGCTTGCTAAGGCGTCTTGGTACGATGCCCTAGAGATTTGTTTTTTATTTTTTGTTATTTGTTTTTTTGTAACGCGGTTGACTTTGTTTATCCGCAAGTGCACGCTTTATTGTAGTCCTAAAAATTTGCATTTTGTCCAGATGAAAGGGAATTACAAAACTTTTTTTTGCGTACATGTACTCAGTTTCATTTGTTTCCTCTTTCTGCAAAGTTTTGTCTTTACTCTATTGTGTGTTTGTATTATTCTAGCTCGACTTGGCGCTTATGTTAGAGCTGGTGGTCCTCTCCATCATGACAATAAAAGCAAAATTTACGTCTTTCATTTTAAATGACAAATAAGTGTCACAAAATTTATATCCTTTAGATTTTGAGCATATCAACTTTGCATGTACAGCTTCCATAAAGGAATTAAAGATTATATTCGGTATACGGAGGATAATACATGTATAGGGATGCAAAGGAAGACTGCAACTGCGAAAACGCAGGAGGCATACATTGTTGACAATAACAAAATAGCGGTAAATAACTACGATGACATTTTCAAAA
The DNA here is from genome assembly GCA_030441495.1 of Dalbergia oliveri. Taxonomy (NCBI): domain Eukaryota; kingdom Viridiplantae; phylum Streptophyta; class Magnoliopsida; order Fabales; family Fabaceae; genus Dalbergia; species Dalbergia oliveri. The sequence goes on from JAMLFY010000003.1 coordinate 41,494,347, forward strand.
CACGAACACATTGAAATTCACAAATACATCCTGTTAGGCAAATAATAAAGATGGAACCCATGCAATGGTGCAAAAAGTAAAATATGCTACGCCTACACCAATTACACTTGCCATCCAGAAAAGGTACGCGTGCAGCATTGCCCTACCTACATAACGCCAGGGACGATAATCCAAAGGACAAATATTGTTATTATGGTCAGCACTAGCCAGAAAGTATATAAGGCCCCAACACCCGCCACCTGTGGAGGAAGTGGCCGCGATTGGTGGATATGGACGGCATGTGCACATGCTTCGGCCGCCCAGCATCCTCTTCCTCTACCTCTAGGAGTGGGTGGACGTCAAGTGCTATATCAAATCCGTCGACGCCGTCGGGGAGTTGGAAAGATGGGTTCTGGCTCCAGGATAATATCCAGGCCGACTCAGCATCTTCTCGGGTCTTAAAAGCTCGGTAAAGGTTGTCGGGGAAGCCGGTAACCTGAGCCTAACATTCCTCCCAAGACAAATATAGTCCTGGCTTTCTACCCTTGAAAACGACATACGTCTTACCCAATGGTCGCCTCTGGGTAGATGACGGGAGGCCATGGTTTGGTTGCGTGGGTGAGGACCGTCGAATGGCCTTAAATTTTAATTTCAGCTTCAGTTGTAATCACATGTATGAGTAAACCGTACGCATGGAAGTTGTAATAAATTTTGACGCACAAACCTAGTAACGCTCCAATTAGTGGAGGGATTTTTTATTTATTTTATTTCCATGCGCGCTTGACAAAGTCTATAAGTATATTGAAATAAAAATGGTATAATACATGTGTAATACATGTTTGATATCATCACCTATTTAAATTGTGAGATAAGATAACGAATGAATAATTTTGTCCTTGTAATTAAAATTTTAAATTATTATCATATTATAATCAATTAAATTTTGATAGCTAGTGAGCTTCTTAAACATCTGGTTAGAGCATTGATGCTGATGATGTGAATGTGAAGGATCTCGTGGCTTATAATCAAATTGTCAATTTATATGAATAAAATAAATTTATAATAATAAAAGATAATAAATAATAAATAGTAAAATTGGAAATAAGCGAAGAATCAAAGCCCAATCGAGACTTTTTTTTTAAAGTACAATGTTAATTAACAATTACAGAAATTTAATGCCCTAGACCTTTATGCAAATATAAAACATAAAGTCGATTCACAAAATAATGTTAATTAATTTTATTTATCCATGATACTTATTATAACCATTTTGTTACGTCAAATCTTCTAATGTTTTGAATATATATTAGTTATTTAATTTTTTTTGGATATCGATGCTTATTAGTAGGGTTATAATGGGCTATATCAATTATTTATTTCCATATTTTATAACATGAAAGTACAAATACAAAATTTCTATTTTTATATTGAAAACTTGTATATAGATTTGAGTTTGTTGTTTTAATAATAGATAAAACATTATAAAATATCATATTTTTATGAGTTGATAATTAGAATAATTAAAATGTAGAATCAATTTGCTTTTCAACTTTTACTCAAATTTTATGTAAATTAATTTGATTTATGAATTTGATTTTCAAATATAATGTAAGTAAATTATATCTGATTTATTACATATTATGCCTAGTGGTGTGTAGGGAAAGAGTAGGAGCAGATGTTTAACTAAGTTTCGACTTTGAATGAATTGGTGACTTCCGGCATTGCATATGTGAGAAGAAACAAACTGAAAATTTGTGGTTCAACTAAAAATCAAATCAATCATGATTATATCCAATTAAATTAAAAAGGAAAAACATTCAATAGTCACCAAATCGAAACAAATTTGAAAATATATATTCAATTCTCAATAAATCCAATCAAATTTGGAAAAAAATTATTCAAACGAAATATGCTTGTTGTAACTGAAATCTAATAAGAATTGATAATAGAATAATCGAGAAAACCAATAAAATATAAAAAATAATTGACTAAACATGTTAATTAAAAAAATGAAAACTACTCTATTAAAATAAATACTTACTAATCAAAGAGTCTTGCAAATAAGGAAGGCGTTGTGAACTTAAAAAAATCAAATCTTTGTTTGATTGAGGAAACATTTAAATGTATAAAATATATGTATAAATTAAAGAAACTAAACAAGCATACAAGAAATGTTGTACAAAAAGAAAAAGAAATCTCACAAAGAAGAAAAGAGCTTCAAAGAAGAATGATAGAACACTTAAATTTTCTAACATACAAATTCTTATCCCTTAATATAAACCACGAAGAAGAAAATTAAAAGATGAAGTAAATTAATGTTTTTACGAGAACTAATAGATAATGAACGAAGAGAAATGAAAACTATGAAAACATGAATGGAAGAATGGAAGAGAAAAAAACTTGTGGAATAGAGAGGAGAAATTAAATAAGGTGTTAGCATTTCACACTAAAGCTTTAGGCAGTAGAGATCTCAGGAACAAACCATATCGCTGATTCTAAGAGAAGTTAAGGGTTTTTATTTTGATTAGTATAAGTGGTTATGTTTTGTAGCAATGAATATGTCACAAATTATAGGAGTAATTTAAGGGTTTATACGTCGATATAAATATAAGGGGTTACAATCATGACAAGTAAATTTAAGTGCACAACTACTATATATGTGAAGACTATTAGTTATGAACAATAGCTCATGCATTAAAATTCTTCAATAAAAAGTTCATTCTCAAATGGACTAACATAAATAAGGTTAATAAAGTGAGTAAATAGAATTAATCTTTAGCAACTTCATGTAACACTACAACATAACATTAATATATTAACATAACATTAATATATTTCTAATTCTTACTCATGCCTTTAACATCACAAAATTAATATTAGTACCTGACATATAAGACTAGACCAAGAAGCCATCTCGGAAGCTCTCTATAGGAATCTTCCTAGTCACCATAAATCTTTCCAATTGCCTTCTGTTTTGCATGCCATACCTTCATATACTTCGGCTTGAATTTAAATCTTGACTTCACAGCCCTTCTAATACTTTAATAGGTATCGTTGGATCTTTCTCCAGCATTGACAATATACTAGCACAGATAGCATCAATATCCAATTGTCGATGGCCTTGCAGAGCAGAATGAAATACACATGTGTGAGGTCCATTATACCTTCGACTTCCCATATTATCACCTCTCGCGATAAGTAACACAAATACTCCAATTGCACCCGCTTCCAAACTTCATGCCTTTACCATGGTATTTTATGTGGTCTGACTCATAAACTTTATACTCAGCGAGCTTCGAATATTGTAATTCTTTATTGCAAATAATATAGGTTCCTTATCCCTGAACAATTGTCCGACTTCTAGCTCTATTTAAACCATCCAAACCAACACTTCCAAGGCCCACTTCCAACATGCTCAAATTCATTGCATCTAAGGCCAATGTTGAATAGTGACTAAGATGTCATTGACACTGTGACTACGATAACCACCGTGACATCAATGGTTAGTTCTAACTGCTTTCCTCTACCTCCCTCAGATCCTTCATCACTCTCATTGTGTACAGGGCCATCAAATTGCTCTTCTTCCATATCTACCCCATGCTCATTGAAATCTGAATAATCAAAACCTGCAATAGGCTCACCTTGGTCCAATGGTTCAGGAAGTTGTGCAAAGCTTGGACTTGCCAGCCAGCATCTAATTGAAGGGGATTGGAACCTCCAGAGCTGAATTGACTTTGTTGCATTGTAATGAATATCTCCATAATATGAATATCTAGAAATCGGGCTTGAAAAATGAACATCATACTTACATCATTATCACTACAGATTGGAAAAGTTGTGTACTTGATCACGCCTTGTCCTATCGCTATGGGCAACCTGTAAAGCATCTCGGTAATCTCCATATTATTTTCTTGGCCTAACCTATAGTATACTCATTTGTAACTGCGAAAAATTGATGGTTAGACAAACAATAACACAGATCGGCCGCATACTAGTGAAAGAGACACCCTCTGCAATATTTGAAACCTCACCATTGTAATGAACCAATATACAACGCTTTCAGCCATGGTCCTGAATCACACTTTGGAGCAATCTAGTCCAGTCTGAAGCAAAAACTTCGTATTTGTAGACACTGCTATGCATAAGTCGTCCACCCTGGTGCGACTTAGGTACGGCAGTGTCCACAAAGTCGATACATAAATCGTGTAAAGTTGGCACGATTTATACACAAAATTTAATTCGCACAAAGCTTGTACGACTTATGTATAAAAAATCAGAAGATATTTTGAGTTTCTAACCCAATGGGACAAATGTGAAGTTAAAATTTTTTTATTTTATATCCACAAAAAATCCCCCTAAATCATCTCCACCTTTTATTTATGGTTGAGTCCATACTTTTTTTTATTTTATATCCACAAAAAATCCCCCTAAATCATCTCCACCTTTTATTTATGGTTGTGAGTCCCAATCCATACTATACTTCCCAATACTTCAAAGGTGCAAGATCCGTGATGAGGAAGAAACGTCCTTCCTCAGGAGGATCCAACAAATTTTCATCAATCAAACGGCCATAGAAAGTTCAAAGGGATGAATTTAAAAGGTTATTTGAAATTTTTAAATAACTACAATAATAAAATGGGCAAACTAAATATGTAATTGTTGACGGAATTTGATGTTGTTGTGAAAGTGTGAATAGATTAATTAAGTGAATCAATTAGGAGGTATGTTAATGTATTTTCTATTTGTTTATATTTTTCTGAATTTGGTTAGTCCAAGTACAATTCAATGAACACTACCCTATTTTTTTCTATTTTTTGTAATTGTTTTTATTGTTTTATTTTTATGTTTTACTTTTGTTCAAAATCGGTTAGTCCGAATTTAGTGCAATGATCAGTATTTTTATTTTTATTGTTTATTTTGTTTACTTTTAAATTTTTATTTTTATTTATTTGTTTTACATAATTCGGTTAGACAGAATTTTGTGCAATCAACAATACTGTTTGCGTTCTATTTTTTATTTATTTTATACATTTTTTATTTGTTTTATTTTATTTTTATTTATTTACTCAGAATTTTGTTGAAATTCAATGTATTGGCACTTTCTCATTTATTATTTTTCTTCATTTCTACATTTAAATTTGTACGATCCTTTATTTGTTTTACGTAATTCGGTTGGATGGAATTCAGTGCAATCTACAATACCTAGTATGTTCTCATTTTTTGATTTTTTATTTATTTATACATAATTCGATTAGTCCGAAATCACATAACTTTTTTTCCCTTTTTTTCTTTTTTTATTTTATTTTGCTGTTTTACCGCCACTCAATGAACAATACTTTTTTTTTTCAATTTTGAACTTTTTTAAATTTTTTCTCCACTATTAGCTTGAATTCTAGTCAATGAACAATGCTTTTTTATTTGTTTCCAACTTTTTTATTTACTTTATTTTTTAAATTTATTTATTTTTCATAATTCGGTTAGTCCAAATTTAGTGTTGTAGGTCCACCTTGACTATTACTTGTTGAGGTTCCAATACGAACTTTTGAAAATTGTGTAAAACCAAAAATGCCTCTACTTTTTTTCCAATACAATGAACTGTTCTTTTATTGTTTCGATACAATTAATAGTACTTTTACTTTTATCCTCACAAATTCAATATGTGCAAATGATTCAAAAAAACAATTTATTAATTAATACATAAAAACTATGAATTTAATTATTACATTTACTTCCATTTATTATTCATACATTTTTTCCTCACTGCAATATTTACAACTTTTAAGTTTCCTAATTTGATCTAATTTTAAAATGTTTTATTTTAGATTAAGTATTCAGGTTTTAATGTTACGTTACATGCATATTATATTTGTAAATTAAAATTATATATTTTTTAATTTAGATTAGCTATTCAGGTTTGAATGTTATGTTACATGCATACTTTATTTTAATTATATACGCAAAAGTATTTTTTTTAGCAAATTAAAGGTAACCAATACACACCTTATAATTCCTGCTATTTTTCAAAACATATATTTACTCCAAAATATACTTTAATAATCAAAATTAGTATATCAAAATTTGTTAAACTAACCATTACACAAAATACTTTATTAATAAGTGTCAATTTTTTTAAAATTTATTATTAATTATTATTTAAAATCATTAAAATTATTTCACGTTTCATATACTAATATTAATTGTGCTATTTTTGTTATAATTATTTATTCTTATTTACTGATTTTAAAACACATAAATTTAATATAGTGTTGAGATTTATTTTCATTTCAATAAATTAATACAAAACATGCTTTATTAACTTCGTATTTTAACATTAATTATTATATATTATAGCCTAATAATATAAAAAAATGAAATGTGGAGTTATTACGTTTTTTGAAAAGAAATCATCATAAATTATTGTTATTGTTATTGTTAATAATTTAATGTATTAATACAATAGTGATTACCGAAAATAAAATAATTTATTCACTTGTCACTCAACGCCTATCATGCCTAACGTTATGTCTTCTATCGTGCACTTGATATATGTGATGGTGTGAAGCAGTTAGGCTGGATTAGATTAACGGAAGACATTGCAAAGCAAGACATTTTTAATAAGGTGACTACTCGCATACATTGGTTGGTCAATACCTTTGCTACTGGATGGCTGTAAGATCCCATGTTGGCGGCGCTTTTGAGTTGCGGTAGCTATGAATGAAGAGTTTTAATATTAGATAATATTTAAGGTGATTATTAATGACATTTTATTTAGCCGTGTTTATTTAAAAGAAAATTACACTAAACTTCCTTAAAGTTTAGCATAATTACATTAAGTATTCTTTTATTTTATAAAATTATCATTGATCTCTTTTGAGATTCACTAAAATTACACTAACATTCCATATAGATATTAGTTCATTATTTTAGTAATAAAAAATAATAATATGAGATACATACATAATTATTAAAAATAAAATAAATATTTTAGTAATATTTAACACATTAATTGTATAAAATACATTTTTCATTGAAACTTATAATTATAAATTATAATAAAAAAAGAGATCTTTTAGTTAATATATATGTCAAATATTATCAGGATATTATAATTTTGGTGACTACTCCCGTACACGCATTGGTCAATGTTTTTGATGGACTTCAAACATGGACTTTGCTGAGTGTAACACGTTACTATTTGAAGAGTTATCATTAGTGATTCGTTAATTGCAGCTAAAAGTAGTTAAAGATGTAATGAGGATAATTTAGGCATTTGCGTTGTGTATTTTAAAAGAGAAACAACTTCATATTTAAAAATAAAATAAAATATGAACATTAAATATTAAAAATAACAAAATTTGACCAAATCAGAATAAAATAATACGAAAGAAAAAAAACACCGTTCACTTAACATATTTCTGGACAACCAAATTAAAAAAAATTGACATAAAAGATTAAAATAATTGAAATAATAAAGTTTAACAAAATTAAATATTAAAAATTAATTACAATTAAAACAAACTAAAAAAGTAAGGCAAAAGCAAAAATAAAAAAAAACTTCACAAACCTCATTGATAACCAAAAAAAAATGAACAGGGTCCAATACTGTTCACCAATATATACAAAATATTACAACGTACATATTAAAGACTATCAAAATTTAAAAAACAAAATAAGAAAATATGAAAAGAAAAAAAAACACTACTGTTGACACCAAAGAATTTGACCACCCAAATTTTGTAAATAGCACTTGACACAAACGATTTCTTAAAAAATTAAATAAAACTAAATATTAAAAATAAGTAAAATTAAGAAAATAAAAATAAAAAATAGGAAAAGACAAATTTAAAAAAAAGTCCTGTACACTCTATACAATGCAGATCAACCGAATTGTTAAAAAATTATAAAATAATAATTTAAAAACATAAACATTAAATATTAAAAATAACTAAATTTGACAAAATCAGAAGGGAAAAATAAAATAATACGAAGGGAAAAATAACTCCTCGTTGCGTGACTACATGTACAAGTGTCTCATTTTCATTGGATGCGAAGGATGACTAGTGACGACGGTATGTGAGAATCCCCTTTTAATAATAATTCTTTTTCGTTATTATTACAAAAAATTTGGCTTCTCCAAATTCTGAACTATGTACAGTGTCTTAATTGATTACTTTGTTTTTTCTTTTACAAGAATTCAGCTTTGTTGTATTCTTCACAATGCACGGTGGCTTTTGTTCCACAATTCCTTCTCACTAGTAAAATACAAGAGAATTTAACATATTAGGAAATTAAAATGTATCAATTAAATTTTTTTAATTTTTTAATTTTTTGGATATATACTTCTATTTTGTTCATTTCTAAAATATTTTATTTAGACGACGTAATTACATTAACTTCATTTTAATATATTTTATTTCAAAAATATAATTTTGTTAAATTTGAATTTCTTTAAATAATCAAAATACAACGAATCTAAAATTATGCCCATAAGCGTTGCACTGTCTTGCATTGCCTTGTACTGTTTCACCCTAAAACAAAAAGAAAATATAATTATACATCGGTTAATCAACGAGATTAATTATACTACAAATCTATATATTCAGAAATCAAAATAAAAGAAAACTAACTTAGAAATAGAGCATTACAAAAATAGAATGCATTAGCAATATATATATTACTAACGAATCTTAAACATTAAATTTTATGTTGTATATGTCATTTTCTGATTTTTTTTCAAGTTTAATGTTAACGAAATATTTGAAAATTGTATTTATTTAAATTATTCATAAAAATTGTAAATTCAGATTTTAACTTACATCATATATACTTAATATTGTTCGTCCACTAATATAATTCACCTTAAATACTCCAAATATGCAAATTCTACTTGACGCTTTAAATTTGAAAAATTGAAAGACGAATACATAGGGTCCTACATATAAAGTATGCTACTAATGTCATGTTTTACCATAAAAACGCGTGAGGACACACAAAAAAGAGGTCAGGTTTTACCATAAGAAGGCGTGGGGGACAAGACAAAAAGGGGACACTTGGCAAAACCACCAGTTGGACTAACACTACTACTAGGTGTAAGGGACAACACAACAAGCGCAGACACTTGGCAAAACCATGCTAGTTGGACTATATTTTGGCCCTACAAACAAAACTACAGCAACTTGGACGAGATGGTACTCTGGAGAATTGGAGGTGACCACTCACTATCTGAACATTTATTGGGAAATGGAAGGAATCCTCCACCCTGCATTACTTTGAAAAATGCATATCCAATTTGGCGTAGCTGTAGGTGACAAAATCAATTCGAACGCAACTTGAAGTATCTGTTCCTATATAACTGAGTTGGGAGAGGAGATAGTTCATACAAAACCAGTGAACACATAGTAAGATCACAAACCAAAAGCCTATTTTATTAGTTTTTAAAGAGGGTTGTCAATTAAAAAGCAAAAGAAATGTCTAGAAACGCGATCAAACAATGGATACTCGTAACCATATTGCTGAACATATTCATGAAAATGTAAGATTATTTAATTTTGTTAGTACATTACAATATATTCAAGTTCCCATAGGTGTTCCTCTAGTTTATTTACATTTGCATATAACATCATTACTTGATATTAATTTTATTATTCTAGCAATTATTTGTAATTTTTTTCAAGGTAATTATCACCTCCGCATAAAACAGTGAAAGGCCACTCATGTTATATGGTAATTTTGTTATGCATCAGGTTGTTTCTTCTAACAATTAAAACCTATACGTGTTGCTTTGAAGTTGTTTTTGTGTTATAGTTTTTATCAACTTACTATCATGTTACTGAAGATCATCTCAATAACATGTGATGACTATTTTGTAACCATTACTATAAGAATTTTAATTTACTTTCTATCTAAATAAAAAAATTTACATTTAATTTGCTTCCTACTTTTTTTCAACCAGAGAAAGAAGGCTAGAACTCGTGGTTTGGTTATGGAGCCACCAAAGAACGAGTCATGATATTGGACCGTGCTGGATTCTTTCTAGTTTCACAAGTACATAGGCTTGACATAAATAGATCTTTAATATCTACACTGGTGGAAAGATGGAGACCCCAAACACATACCTTTCATTTCCCATGTGGAGAAGCCACAGTCACATTAGAAGATGTCTTTATGCTGCTTGGCCTTCCAATTGAAGGTTGGCCAATCATTGCTTTTACAAGTGGAGATTCTGGAAATCTACGTTGTGCATGTCATTAGTTTCTTGGTGGGTGCCCAATGGATTCTGTTAAAGGAGGCAATTAATTTATTGTGGCTGGAGCAACATCTAAGAGACCCCAACCTAAATATACAAATGTATGTACGAGGGTATATTTTGGCGCTCCTAGGCAATTGTATACTCCCTGACAAGACTAAGGCAACAGTTCATGGGAAATATCTTTCAATACTGATGGATCTGGATAAAGTCGGAGAATATAGTTGGGGTTCAGCATGCCTAGCCATGCTTTATTGAAACTTATGTCAAGTTACGATCCATACTGTTGATAATATAGGTGGATGCCTAGTATTGTTACAAACATGGGCATGGTATAGGCTCTCGTATTTGGCTCCAATACCACTAGATCCTATCAGCATCCCACTTGCATCCAGGTAAATAATATATGTTTCAAATTTTTTCGTTTAATTTAGTATAATCTTCATTAATTTACATATTCTGTGATAGGTGGAGAAAGCCAAACTATCAACAAAATAAGGCACTAAAGAAGCTTAAGATATTGAGACGAATGTTGGATCAAGATGCAAAATCATCAGGTACCAATTTAAAACTCATTGTACAATGTCATTGTAAGGTCGTGACTTATGTTATTTCAATGTCTCATATTTTTATTATGTTATTACAGTTGTTGGCAACCATACCATAATCCTCAAGTTCAGCGCCTCGTTCCTTGGAGGACACCAAGCCCATTATTTTCGTATGTCGTGCCGCTTATTTGTTTTGAAACTTTAGAGTGGCACCCGTGTGATCGAGTTATGCGACAGTATGGGCTTGTCCAAACAATTCCTCCTTCTTCTCCAACTCTTGAGGGTTATCACAATAAGGATTTGAGAGGCCATCTTGACACCACTAATTGGTGTCACCTTCATGAACCATGGGTGCAAATGTGGATAAATAGACGAATGCATATGATGCAAGGAGTCCCACTTAGGGATTACATACCCACGCAAGAATATTGGTCTTGGTATATTACTAATTACCCCTTTGCCCGTTGTCCCGTATGGATGACGATGGATCATCAGCATCATCACCATCACAACCACCAGTACAATCCCTACAGTGCACATTTAACCTTCACTATCCACATCACATGCCACCCATTGATCCATGGGCAGCTCGCACAACTCATGAGCATTCTTCGTCTAGTCAAACTAGTACAAGAGCATCCAATTCGCCCCAAAACACTGAAATCACACAAAGTTTTCCAGGAACTTCTAGAAGAGCATTTTCTCATCAAGGAGGAGAAAGTGAAGGCGAAGAAGGAGGTGACGGCGGAGCAGTGTAGGTGACACATATCTACGAGGATTAGATCGGGGGGGTACGTGGGATAGGGGATCTAGACTCGATATTCATTACGCCCCAATCCCCAGTCATCGAATGTGCATAGATCATCATCACTGCATACACAACAAAAGGGCAAGGGAAAAGTAGACAAACGAGGGTAAAAGTCATGTAATTTTATGGATGTTACTAGGAGTAGTTATATTTTTTATAAAACTATTTTTAGTGGAGTTTTTTTTGGATATAGTTTTCCCCTATCCATTTTGCTAGTTGTTTGGTTGATATATTAACTTTTTTGTTTTTTTACATTTCACAACTATTCTTACTTTTCAAATATTTAATTTAATTTTTTCCCTCTTCAACACTTTGGACTCTCCCCATTCTATTAAACGCCGTTTACAAGTTATTTGAGACGCTTCCTTTACCGCTTTAAGACCAAAAAAAGAAAACAAGGCTAAGGATTGTCAGACTATCAACTTTCGCCTCCTTCTTCATTGCCTTCTTCAAGCCAGTCAGCCTCCTCTCGCTTATTCTTTAGCAACTTCCACGGCCAAACCATTACCGTCTCTCTCTCTCCCCCTCTTTTCATTGCACCTCGCTAGCTCCATCGTAGATCTGCGGCTTCATCCTCCTCTGTTTGTCACATCACCGCACTTTAGCTCACACACCATCATCTGGAAACCATGTCCGATTTATTGTCAAGAGCCCATTGCTGCTACTCGCCGTGAAGCTGCCGGATATCATAATTCATCTGACTGATCGATTCTCATTCAACGATCCTAATTTGTTGTGACGATTTTGTTGTGGAGGTGATTTCAGGTCAAACCTTACTCTCACGATTTCGATTTCTCTCACTCCCTTCCTGCAATTTTTCCTCAATTTATTAATTGGTTGTGGTTCAATACTAGAGATATGCAATATTGCAATAATTGTAGTTCAACTATCTTGTTAATATTTATTAGTTTTATTAATTCGTTATGGTTCAATACCGGAGATATGCAATATGCTAAACTGTTGTCCTCGCTCTGGTGGTTGTTGGCAACTATTTTGCCAAAATCCCTTTTTTGCAATGGCCATACTCGATGCTGATAGATAGATTTTATTAATTTTATATTTGTTTATTATGTGTATAGTGGATAAAAAAGAAAAAAATTAAAGAAAAAATGCTATAGCAAAAGCACTGTAGTGGATCCTGTTGGGTGAAGGGAATTTTGACTCCTTTAAAAAAATAAAAGGAAAAAAACAAAAGAAAAAAAAAAAGTAGCAATGCTTTTGAGTAGAGCCTTAAAAAAGGAAGGAACAAAAACATCCACGAGCAAAAAACCATTGACCGAATGGAATTCAATTCCAAAACAATTGTAGTGAGGAAAGAGTCCAAATTCCCTTAGAAAAGGAAAAAAAGAAAAAACACTGGATTTTTTTTTTGGAAATTTGGACTATCCGAATTCCTTACAAAATAGAAAAAGAAAAGAATAAAAGAAAAGAACTGGGCAAATACGTTATAAAATATACCTGTCAATTAACATTCTTATGTTTGATTAATATTGCCAGGAACATTATATAACTTTTGAAAAACATCCCTCAAACTTGTAATGCCAAAATTAACAATTTCAACTTAGAAATTAAACATCTTATCTTCAAAGTAACAATTTTAACCCAACAATTAATTATTCTAAATAAAATTGAACAATTTGAACCCAAAAATTAACTATTTAAACTTAAATTTAACCATTTTTAAAAAAAAAATTAACAATTTTATTACAAAATTACACACGTCTCTTTTTTGGGGACCTACACATTATTATTATTTATATAAATTATATTTACTTGTTAAGTTTAAACATTTCTATTTTTACGGTGAATTTATGTATATTGGTGCATTTAAAATCCTCCTAATTTAAAATTTTATTCACATGTATTGAATATTACTTAAATATTGTATAAGCTATAACTTATGTTATTATGAGTAAAATTTCACATTTGAAGCATTATTAGGTTATTTATTAAGAGGATGTAACGTCACTGTATCTTAAACACATTCTACTAAGAGCTATACAGAGGTAAACTATTTCGACATGTAATTATATTTAGTCCAATAAGAGTTGAGGACAAATACACTACAACATGCAATCTAAATCGTCAATTCACATTTTGTTTCTAGAAAAATAACATTACGCGTAAAATGGTAAAAAAGTATGAGAACTTCTCAAAATATGTACTCCATATAATTGAATATTGAAAGCACTAGACAAAATAACAGAATTCGAACCTACCGAATTCTTTAGAAAAGAAGATAAAGCAAGCGAATTTGGTTATTCTAATATATTGCGTGTTCAATTAATCTAATATATTGTGCCAACAGTGTCAGTCATTCTAATTTGGGATTTGGGTCGAGTCATGACAAATATATATATATATATATATATATATATATATATATATATGAAAAGATGAATTTTGTTTGCCTCGATTATTATTCTCGTCTTGTTTTTCCTTGTCATAAGTATCTGGGTTGAATGACTTGGTTGTGCAACTTATTATATTTATGCTCTTATGAAGTTTCAACCTTTATTTTCATTCCAATGTAAAACTTGTTGTATTCGTAATAGATGCCTAATTGTTTTCTTGTCAACTCTTTCTTCTCCCTAACCACAAAACATAGATTTCACTAGTTTTGTTTTACCATATCCCAAACTATTAATTCAATATTTTGGATGATATGTACATATTTAGCCTTCAGTTTTCCACCCCACAAGCGCTGATGCTATTATATTAACAAATTAGGGAAGATATGTAATTGTGTACATTTGAAACCACCTCCACAAGTTTTGTCGCGTAATCATTCTGTATATGTAAGTTTTTTATTTTCATGGTTGTATAATTTTCTACTTTAGAAATTATAAATTTCATATTAATCCTCCAGTTTTAACTCACATATTATGACTTTAATCACAATACAGGTGATGGTTCCCGTCATCAACGCCACCCGTCCTTGCCCAACTCGTTCTACAAAATCATTTTCCAACCTGACATAAACCGCTGTAAGCACTAATAGCCCCTTTTTATTTCAGCTCAAATTTCATGCATGTAAATGTTTGCACTCATGATCAATTTTATTCCTACCGAGCAATTGCCATTTGCCTTTACCGAAGTTCACGCAAACCATCTCCCGAATGAGGTTATACTCAGGACACCAAATGACAACCAGTGGAGGGTCACTTGTTCTCCGACAAATGCCCACTTCTACTTTGAACAGGGCTTGTCTAATTTCCTCAATCATTACAGCATTAGCCTCTATTACTTCTTGCTATTCGATTTCAATGCGGATAGAACGTTCAATGTATATCTAATGGCTCCAGATGCCTTGGAAATCAACTATGCCAGGTTCGACCATGTATTAAATGTCATCCCATCACCACTTGCATCCTAGCTGCATCCTCATCCCGAACACCGCCACCTGCATCACCAGAAGGTGAAATGGAAAAATTTACGCATTACTTTATATATTTTGTCATGCACACTTAGTCTCATAATAACTTGTGTCATATTGGTCTCGCAGGGCAACGGAATATGCCAGTCAAACCGATCAGAGCATTGAACTGGCCGAATGATCTGGAGACACAACACATCGCTGCAGCCTTCCAAATGGAAAATGACTTTTTTGTCATAAGGCTTTCTCGCTATGCTCGTCAACACGGAAAGCCGTGCCCTTTCGCTGCCATTTATTCATATTTTACCCCATTCACTATGGTTATAACTTTCATCGCATGATTTTCCAGATTAATCTACCATTTTACAACAAAACCCAGAAAGATATCAGGTTGTCCTATTGCATGGTGGCTGCCAATGGAATATATGGTGCACCAAGTACGATAATCGGGACAATGTGATGTTTGGAGATGGTTGGGTTCTTTGCGTCAACAATCAGTTGGTGCTTGATGATATCTGCATCTTAGCTGATAAATGCCACGGTTCCTGAGTTAAGGGTTCATGTCTATCATGAAGTCAACTGATAAGGTATCTGAAAATCAATTCCTTACAAAACTGTTTTTCCCAAAATCTATTAATTCATAGCCTTCACTTCACTGCTGCCCATTTCGTTACAGGTGATATTCACAACGATGAAGTTGGGACTTCCCATGCGTAGGATTATATTACTTCCAATTTCCATACCATTTCTATTTTTAGTTGTTTACAATTTTGCCTTCATATTGCATAGCACATGGTTATCCACTTTCGGTTTCAGACTACCTACATCCAATGGGATGTTTTACTTTCTTGCATTACACCCCCTACTTTCTAGTTATGTCTACTACTAAACAGCATTAATCATCAACACTTATATAATATACCACCTTATCTTTCCAATATCACTACATAAATTAAGCAATTATTGTGATTTTCCTTACTGCAAGTGTATGATATTTGTGTGACAAAATGTGCCTGCATGACTATGGTATTTTTAGCAGGTAGCTACGAGTATGTTTATCACCAATGCTGAATGTTCGGTTTATGTTTGCTGACTGTATATCTTAATATCCGTGATATACTTGTCTAGTAAGATTCAACAGTCAGCCTCATTGATTGCTTTTCTACGCTTGTTTCGCTGTCATGCAGCTTGGGGTTTGATTTACTCACAATATTTGTCAGTCTCTATGTGATTAATTATATTGATATCTTACCTGTTTTGTGTTGAATGATAGTTTTTATATCCCTTTTACAGGTGTCCACTACGATCTTTTCAGGTATATGACTTTGTTAAACTCTATAATATGATGCATCTTCGGGTTTTATTTACGTAATACATTTGGTTTTTGTGCTAATCCATTTTAGTGGTCAGTCTCTGTCCATTTGTATTGATTTCAATAGCCTTTTGTGATAAATGATTTTTGTATAGCTTTCGTGTCTTACTCTATCTATATTGACATTGTTGAACTCAATTGCCAACAATTACCTAATTATATAGTTAGTTTAGATAATCTCTATGCATTAAATTTGTATATGTGGGGTTAATGCTTATCTTTTTTCTTTACCCACCTTGCAGTGTCTAGTTTTTAATGATTTGTTAGCCATTGCTTGCACTTTTAGTTTGTGGCCTTCGGGGTCTTATGTTATATTTTAAGTGGTTCCTTCTTATGTTTTTTGGACTACCAATACCGTATATTCTCTCTTAATGTTGTTTCATGTCCATAAAGCCTCACTGGCTACTGACCATGAATATAATGACCATTCTCAATGTTTGGTGTAAATCGTGGGCCAGTGTATTTACACCTTTTGTAATTGTCATGCGTAGGCTAAATCCTCTATTTGGCAATTTATAGTATACTTTTCGGGTTCATTTAAGCTAGGGTACATATTTTATTTATATCTATTTGTTCTTCTTATATGGTTATTTATTGTGGTTATGATTATTTTCATTTGTCAATTTATAGTATACTTTACAAATAATACCACGAATAAGGTCACTAATTTTTTACAGTATTGTAGTTGTACATTATGATGTGCCTAAGTTTATTGAAGCAGTTGCTCTTTCGTTTAATTGCCTTATTGCATAACTACATTGAAAACCAACACACTTTAAATTTTCATTCCTAACCAAATGTCCCTTCCACTACACACATTCCAATTTGAGCATGGGTAGCTCCATGTAGGCCTAAGGAGCATTATCTTTTGAAGGAATGAATTATACTCTGTTTTATTTTGCGTATTTGTTAAATTGGTTATGACTCTTTGTTTTTTTTCCCATTTCTTTTGAACTATTACCCCTAATACTTCAATAGTTTAAGTTAATGGAATTGTATGGTACAATACGGAGCTAAAAACTCAAAATGAATTTTTTTCACAAAATAAAAATTGGTTTCTTATAAAATTATTGAATAACACTACAAACAAAAATATATTTCTTTGTGCTAGTGGAAGAAAAAAATCCAATTTTTCAAATAAATTCTTCAATAACCATGTAAAGGAGCACAACTTAAATATCGAGTAATTTATATTATTCAGTCTTATAACTTCTACAGCTTTTAGTGATATGGTGAACAACAGAGCTAGTATATTGGCCTCCTTTCTTCTTTGTTAAAGTATTTGCTATTTGTAAATTATACATCTTCATTCTTTCTAAATTTGGATAGTCCAAATTGAGTTGGTTATTTTTTTTTATAAATTCATTTACCGTTTCATTTTTCCCTCACTACAGTCGTTATTTCCTTCACTTTCTTCCTTAATTCAAAATGTCTGAATTGTGTTATTCGCCACTGTTAATGTATTTTCTATTTGTTTTTATTTTTTTAATTCAGTTGGTCCAAGTTCAATTCAATGAACACCACCCTATTTTTTTCAATTTTGTAATTTTTTTTATTGTTTTTATTTTTATGTTTTATTTTTATTTAGAATTCGGTTAGTTCGAATTCAATGATTGAGACTTTTTATTGTTTCATTTTTTTTACCTTTTTTCTTTTAAATTTTTCCTTTTATTTATTTGTTTTACATAATTTGGTTAGACCGAATTTATTGCATTCAACAATATTGTTTAAGTTATCATTTTTTATTTATTTATCTTATAAATTTTTATTTGTTTTATTTTATTTTTTTATAAATTTATTTTCAATTTAGTGTATTTTTTATTTTTCATTTATTATTTTTCTTCTTTTTTCTACATTTAAATTTTTACAATGCTTTATTTGTTTTACATAGTTCTAGTCTGACATAATTCAGCACAATCTACAATACCTTTTCTCTTTCTTTTTTTTTATTTTTTTATTTATTTATACATAATTCGATTAGTCCAATTTTACAGGACTTTTTTTTCATTTTTCCTTTTTTTGTTTTACCGCCACTGCAATAAACAATACTTTTTTTTCAATTGTTAATTTTGTTTTTCCACGGTTAGCTTTAATTCGATTCAATGAACAGGAGTTCTTCTAATATTTTTTCCATCTTTTTTGTTTACTTTATTTTTAAAATTTATTTGTTTTTCATCATTTTTTTCGAGTATGTTAACGTATTTTCTATTTGTTTTTATTTTTTCTAAATTCGGTTGGTCCAATTTCAATTCAATGAACACTACCCTATTTTTTATTTGTTTTATTGTTTTTATTTTTGTTTTATTTTTATTTAGAATTCGGTTAATCCGAATTCAATGCAATGATCGAGACTTTTTTATTGTTTCATATTTTATTTTTACTTTTTTTACTTTTAAATTTTTTCTTTTATTTATTTGTTTTACATAATTCGGTTACAAATTTATTGCATCCAACAATACTATTTAATTTTTTCACTTTTTTCCTTATTTTTCATAAATTCCATTTTTATATTCTTCATAACTACTTTGAATTTGGAGTATCCGAATTTTTATCATAGTTGTTTACTCTAAATTCAAAATCAATTCAGTTAAGTGCCTTTTTTCGTCTTTCTCAGTTTGGATAGTCCTCATTATCCTCCTTATTTATATCTTTCTGATGTCCTTTACTGTCAACTTTCTTCTCGGATACACTCGTTTATTTTCCCCTTTCTCCTTAATTTGGAATGTCTGAATTTTGTACTTTGCAACTCTTATTTTTCAAATTTTTTTCCTCATTTATCCTGAATTGGAATAGTCTAAATTGCAATACTCTGAATTTTGTTATTCGCAACATTCATTTTCATATTTTTTTTGTTTTTTAAATTCTTCTAAGATACCTTTTTTTTATCTACATTAGATAGTCCAAATTTTGATATGTGTTGTTCTTAAAATTCATTTTTCTTTTTTATCCTTATTTAATAGTCCACGTTTTGTTGGTTATTTTGAATTGTTCCCATTTGATGTCCAATTTTTTTTTACCAAATGTATCCTTTTAAATCATTAATTTAACAATTTATATTTTTAGTAATTAAAACTACAATTGTGTAGTTTACCTTGGCTATTACACATCTTTCTCTTGCTCATTGTACCCACTTTTCATACAAGTCTCAAAACCTTCTATCATCTTTGTCATTTATGGTGAACACTTGGCTTTAATTTTTCACTCCTCCACTCCAGTATTTAATCAAGGCCTTCATACATACAAATTCTATGAATCCTACATTGTTTCTCTTGCATCATGCAAACACTGATATTCTTTGTTTCACAATTCCATTTTTTAGCTTTTTCGGTTGTAATCGCTATTGAAAATATCTATGTATTATAATAATTGTTTACATGATGATTCAGGATATTATAATATTAGTCCATATAGAATACCAATATATTGATATTTTTAATATAATTCTTTATCATAACTCCCCTAAATTTATGATAGTTGAAGGATTTTTATGTTACCGGTTTATGGTCAAGCGATTATGTATGATTTGTTTTTGGATTCATGTTATAGATTTCGTACTTCCACTAAGATCTTTTCCTCTTTCACATGAATGGTAATTGGTCCTTTGATTATCAAATTTTCATTGTTTATTTTTTTCCCTTCGCGCATGGCATGGTGCGAAGTTGAACAATACTACTCTTTGATTATGAGAAAATTTGTTTATCAAACAAAATCAAGGCAAATGCTAAATAATAAAGATGCCATCCAGAACCATGCGGATCACGTCCTTGATCTTGGTCTTCACTCCAGCATGATAATGGAGATAAACATATCATTATCGTTGATGATAATGGCTTGGATAAGGAAGAAGAAAAATGGTTGAAATAGGTAACAATCCATATATTCCTGATCATGTTTGTCATGATCAGTTACTTAGTACTTAAAAATTAGTACTTAAAAATTTCAAAAACAAATTACTTAGTAGACACAATTGTTGTGGAAGCTTTTCCCATATCTATTGAAAATATTGATAGGGAGTGGATACTCAAAGATGGAAAGAGAGTTCTTCATATATTTTAAAAATGAAAACTTGAATATTTAAAGGGTTGAATATTCGGATAAGCTTCATTAAAATACATAAAAAATAATTACAGGTAAGTTTAATTATAATATGTACAAAATTAAAAATGTGGACACATTTTTTTAATTCCATGTATTGTCATAAAAGTATCTATTAAAGACTAATTCACATTTATATTAAATTTTTATTGATTATATAATTATTTTTCTATCCTTTGTGGTTTTTTATTTTCCCTTTTTTCCTTAATTCGGAATGTTTGCATTTTGTTCTCCGCCACTATTATTCCTTTCATTTTTTTTTCTCTTAATTCTTTGCTAATTATGCCTTCTTTTCTCTGAATTCGATAGTCCAAATTCAGATGTGTGGTGTTTTCTTACGAATTCATAGTCCGTGTTTTGTTCTATTTTTTAAAATTTCTTAATGTCAACTTTGTCATTCGTGGTTCTTTTATTTTCCCTTTTTCCCTTAATTCCAAATGTCTCCTCTGAATTTTTTTGTTATTTATTGTTTTTTTTCCTCTAAGTTCGGATACTTTCAATTCACATCTGTCCTTTTTTTACTTTTTTTTTTTTTTTTTCCTTCTTTCTAAATTACAATAGTCTAAGTTTTGTTGTTTTTTTTTTCAATTCCTTTACTGTCAAATTTTCCTTCGTCATTTTTTTTAGCTTTATTAATTAATTCAGAATGTTTTAATTTTGTACTCCGCCGCTGCTATTCCTTTAATTTTATTTCCTTGAATTTTTTGCTATCTTGAGCTTTTTTTCTTCTAAATTCGGATACACTAAATTCTAATATCTCCTGTTTTTGACTTTTTTTTTCTTTTTTTCCTTTCTGAATTTGGATAGCCTGAGTTTTGTTCATTTTTTTTTGCTCATTTCTTGAATGTCTAAATTTTGTTTTTCGCCACTGTTATTCGTTTACTTTGTTTTTCATCTTTTTCCTCCAGTTCGCACCATTCATTTTTTTCTTCTTTTAATTCTTCTAAATTTGGCCCTCCAAATTTTTGTTTTTATACACGCTTATCTCTATTTATACTTTTTTTTCCTTGAAAATTCCGATAGTCGATTTAAGTTATGTGCTTTATTTATTTAATTTTTTTCCCACTTTCCTTTTTTTTAATTTGGATATTCTACACTTTGTGTTTTGCTACTTTTTTATGAATTCTGATTTTTTGCACTTTGTTTTTCGCTACTCTTTATTTTTCTAATTCGGATCGTCAAATTTGGTTTTTTCCATTTTTAAATTTCGCTCACTTCGATTTCTTCGATTCCTGTGGCTAATCTTCTCTATCCTTTTCTCCAATGAATTTGGATACTTAAACTAATTTGCCCCAAAGGTTGATCCACTTATGGGGTATCCACGTACGACTTTGTATTACACCACCTGCGCTTCCTCTAAAAAATTTCCATACTTTTTAAACATAAAAAGTTGAGTTAGACATGCACTAGATTACATAAGTAAATCTAAACTACCGATCTATGCCATACATTATATTTTCACTATATTTGTGTGCAAGTTCAAACATCATATTGCCAAACATTCTATACCCCAGGAACCATTATTCTCCCCTTGTACAATGCAATAACCCATTCTTGCCAAATCCCGCATTCTTTTCCCTAATTATACAATTTTAGTGCCCTAATTCTCATCACAAAAGAGTGTTTCAGTTATTTTTTTTTAGCCAACAAAATTCTTTATATTCTATATCTAAAATGAAAATACTAAAATATATTTGCTACTGTGATTGGTTATTAGTTACCACTAATCAAAGGCATATTAACATGCAAAATTTTAGTGCAAATTCAAATAAAAACTTTGCTATTGCCAAATAATCTAATATTCATTACAAAATTAATCCATCCCATAAGTTCTTGCCAATGCAATTAGCACAGAATTTCAATAAACTCTTACTCTAACAACTACATATCAGACGACTACGTCATTCTTCGTCTACATCTTCACCTTCGCAATACATACCCATTACTCTTGCAATTTCCATACTTTAATTCCCTTCAGAATTTCTGTAACTCCATCAAACTTCATTGATACAAATCACACCATACTACATAATCTTAAGTTAAATAAAACTTGCATTCGCTTAAGGAGCATAATCATCCAATTGAGGAAAAGGCACATTCAACTACTTACATACTTCCCAAACTCAGTTGAGGGAAACGCGCATTCAAGCCGCTATAATTGCTTCCCTCATTCTATGCTTTTGCAAAGCACAAGTCCTGAAACTAATATTGGAACCCTTCATGCTTCATAGCTTATAAAATGAAGAACGAAACCAAGTTTTTCCTAGTACTCTATACTCACTCACCCAAATATCACACAAACCATCTATCAAATCCATTACTATATGGATAAAATACTAACTCTACTCTTCCTTTAACCTTCCTACAAATGATCCCATAATGATCAATTGACAACATTGATGGCCTACAATTCAATACCTTTTAGCTAGATACGCAAATCTGAAGACGAACACAAAAATAGGAATATATCAACAAATCACAGCTAACTGTTAATGGAAAGGGACACTCTTATAAATACATACACAAATACCACTCTTACACTGTTGCCATAATTCTATTATTCTTATTTTCACACCAAGAGAAACAACTATTACGAACAACGTGATTTGTTCAGCCCCAAGTGGTCTCAAGCAAGTTATGCAACATTTGTGTAACAAGCTAATGGAACCAATACACACAAAAGACACAATGGAACCATGCAAGTACAAGCTGCAAAAACCACATCTTTGTTGCATATTCTCGCACATACATAACAATAGATATGGCACATCAAAATCAATAACATTCTAGGGATATATCTATGAACATGCCAACATAAATGTGAGACAAATTTCAAATCAAGTTACTGATATACATATCACCTATTGGAAAAGTAATATATTGCAATTACAACAATAAACAGATGGAGTAAAGTGTGATTTCTATAAGGTGCTTGATAGATTGACCAAATTTTCTCCTAATTCACCCCTCTAATTTAAATGACTCTTGAAACCTTGACCTGAATGTTTTTCCAAAAATTCCACACAATGGTACCAACCCTAATGTTTTATCACTGCCTGGTATTAGAAGGGGAGTTTGATTCACCTCCTGCCAAAAATACAACATATGAAAATTGCAAAACATATTAACCCAATTATACCAACCAATATAGTAACAAATGTAATTAAAGATCAATTCAACAAGTTTTGAGGCCACCCAGGTTGTTCAAAAGGTTTACCATTTATCATAGTCATATACGAACATGCAATCTACTTAGCATAATCCACAAATAGCCTCCTTTTGGATGACTCACAACACTTGCCATCATATGTATATTCTATAACCAAAATTTTACACCCACAAAATTCCTCCGTAATTTTTGATATAATTGCTTCTAAAATCCTCTCACACTCCTTCACATGCTCTTCACACTTTTCTATTTGTTGTTGCTATGTATCACCATCACAAAAGTATTTGGCCTTGCCAATTCCTAAATTGATCTTTTCCTTCTCCTATTACCAAATATTTTCCACTAGCAACTACAATGTTGTTACTGATAACTAAGAAGGTGTTTGTGTGTGTGTGTGTGTATATCAGTTGCAACAGAAAGCTTACAATTGAAAACACATCCCATTCAACCCTGACTTCATCTTTATGTCTTATACTTCGACATGGTTGAGGCTTAATTCTGCAGAATTCATCATACGCAGATAGTAAATGATAATTTATTGATAACACCAACCATAACTTCAAAATTAACACATGCTTCAAAATTAACTAACATTAACCTTTGACGGAACTAGTTCTATTTCTACATTGACAAATTTATATATCTACATCTACGTTTCTAATCTTAGACCATTAAATAATTATTCACACGCTTCAATGACTTCCCTTACTCCTTTATCGTGGTGCCTTCTTCTTTGCTTTTCTTTTCTTTATCCTTCTAAAGCTTCAACTAATTATTTCCTACAACACCAACCAACAAACCAAAGCTCATAAACGTGAATCACAATAGTTACCGCCAAATTGGATGCCAAAACACAGAAACTAAACAAATACAAGCAAAAATCAAACAAAAACTGAATGCTAAGACAAGGGACTCCAAAAGGACGTTTCAAAAATATGAAAATTGGAAAACCCTACAAGGTTATTTGAAAGGTGTTTAAAATTGGGATTTACGATTCTCCAGTTTCAGCTCAATGCTGACAACTGGAGTTGGTTTCATTAGTTTTAGGTGTTTCTTTTGTTTTTTTTTCCCATGTTTAATGTCATTGCTAGTAAAAAAATAAAATAATTAAATGTGCCACTTGCACCGTGAAGCCACCTAAATATCTCGCATATTACTACATCGGGGCCAAATGAAGGGTTGGGGGCCAGCCCCTACGCCATGGACCATTTTCACACTACTATCTGCACATATGAAAATTTTACTGCAACTTTACCAACATAACCTTACTAAATGACGAACCTTACTAAATATCACTGTTGTTTTTCCCCTTTTCACAATCAGGGACACATATTTTAAACTTCATCAAAGGGGAAAACTACAACAATGCACAATATGCAACACTTTCATGTACCGTATTGTTGTTTCCTATATGCTTTCAAAAACACTGCTTATGTTACTCTCACCATCGATACAATGATTACCCAGAACCCACCCATATGCCATATCACTATAAAACAATAATTTCTAACAACATTAGGTAGATCGCAAATCAAACAAGAACTAAATATAAAACAGAGAACCTTAATCAATATCATCAATACCCAAATTGTCCCATGACATATGAAAGTTCAAAACTAAGTTTGTGAACATGAACTAACCAACTACTATGCCAAAAACATGAGGTAACGTAAGATCAAACATACATGAAAATCAAATTATCAAATTACTTTTACCCCCAAACGTAAGTGAAGAACACTAAAGCATTCATGTAAATCATATTCGTATTACCCCAAAACGTGACCTGGACGACATGAAGCATTCATGTACATCAAGTTGGTATTACCCCTTAAACATGAGTTGCAATAGAATCTTGCATCAAAATCAAATTGCTATTAACCAATGACTCCAAATACATCTTAATATACCAAAACAAGGAATGTATTGCATCAAACATTAATAAAAAATAAATGAGGTATAACATACTTACAGAATTGCATTTGAGGCGTCTATTCCCTTGCTGTAGGATTGATGAACGGTGACTCTAGAGAACATCTTCGACAGACGGGCACATCCACTACCTATCACCTTTGCCGACTAGGTGGATACGATCTTCTGGTGTCACGATCCCAATCCATTTCCCTCCGATCTTCCTTCAACGCAAGAAGCCTTTCCACGCATTTTTCCATTCCGACGTGATGGGAAGTATTTGACATTTTGAAAATTTTCTTTTTTGTTTTTTTGGGTTTTTTTTTTGGCTTTTTGGTACCTTTGCCTAACATTCAAACAAAGGAAGATGCAGAACAATATGGAACTCGAGGAAATTTCTCGGTTTGTTCCTCTTACCTTTCATTACTTGCACCACAGCATCATTGCTACCCCATCCATCGTGGATTGCCTCCCATTTGGCGTTGACCGCCTACACCCTCACCACTCTAGGGTTCCACCATCTCTCCTGAACTTTTTTTTTTCATTTTTCCACTTTTCTCTCTTTTTCCACCCAAAAATTTGTTCTACATAATATTTCAATTAACTAATTTTTTATGTCTAATCTCAAAAACTAACAAAGTGCTAATTCATGCTGTTAACGAACGCCTAAACTCTAATCACATGCTCTTGTGGGACCTCCATACCAAATGGCATCTTATTATTGGATCAAAGATTTTGGCAGGTAGGCATTGACCTACATAGGCATGTGAGCAACGGCCTTTAGGATATTACAAAGTAGTCGGCTAGATCAACATCAAAGAGTTCTACGTTGTAGAGAAGAATGGCAATAGGCAAGATCCTCAACAACCCGAGGAACACAAAATCCAAGAAAAAAGGTGACTGGCCTAAGGAAGAAAACATGATAGTCCCAAGCACAAACCTGGATACACCAACTACACACTGATCAACACATGACAGAGCATTGTCCTCAAGGAAATTTGCAATGCTCGTCTAGTCCGACTACTAGAGGTACTCGGACTCTCTAGAAGATGTGGATCAAAGCAAGAAGTACGAATTCCATTGCTCCTTCAACACACACTGAGGAGTGCTAGAGCCTAAAAGACCACATTGAGAAGCTTATCAAAAGTCGATACTTCAAGTTCATTTACAAGAAGCGACAGTGAAGTAAAGATCGAAAGAAGACCAAGATTTCGGGTCATCAAGGTATAGGAAACTTCGCATGAGGTGAAGAAATGAGCTTCGCCAGGAAGATATCTCTGCGAGCCATCATGTTGCTTTAGGGCTCATCCTGCCCCTTATGCCCTAGGTTCAAAATCCATAATATTCTTTTCACCATCTTTTTTAAAGGCATTGATGAAAATTTACATGATCTTGTAGATATTAGCATTCTTCCTGGAAATTTCCTTGCGAAAAAGGTACTAATGGACAATGGAAGCTCAACCAACATATTTTTTTACCCCACTTTCAAGAGGATGTAGCTCTTCGAGAACTCTTTACTCCCTATAATGGCGACCTCATTGGATTCTCGAGAGAGTAGGTCCAAGTTCTAAGGTAAGTTTATTTGAGGACAACCTTTGGAACTAAGCAACCATGCACGATTGATATCTAGTACCTGTTGATAGACTATCACAATCCCTAATATGATAGTCGACAACAATCCCTCAACACTCTCAAAGCCGTTATCTCATCTCCTTATTTGACGATGAAGTTCCTGTCTTAGAAACTAAGGTCGGTGAAGTGCACACGATAAAAAAGAAACTCGACTCTACTATGACGAGTGCCTTAAGCGGAAGCTAATGAAACCCCAAGAGCCCACACGGCGAGTCAACTCTATCTTTAACATGGACCAGCTACCCATGATCTCAAAGCTCGACCCTAGGGGCGAGCTATAAGAATGGCCCTACCTCCCAACTCCCTCACTGTAGTCCATATAGAGATAAATTAGAAAAAGTTACTCACATTAAGGTAGACTTGCCCGTGGATCCCTTAACTAAGCTCACCTTGCTCCTCTTCAGGAATGCGGATTTGTTCGGTTGGATGCCTTTTGATATGCCAGGCACAGGAGAAGTTATATGCCATAGGCTCATAGTCGACCCTAGAGTTCAACCATCTCCAGAAGAAGAGAACCCTTGGTGAGAGATAACAAGCCACCTTGGAGGAAACAATAAAGCTCCCCAAGGTCAGCTTCATTAAAAAGATCAGTCCGACATGACTCACAAACATTGTGATGGTGAAGAAGAGCTCGAGCAAGTGGCAAATGTGCATACATTTCACATGGACAAGCTCGTCAACAACACATCAAGTTTTCAGTTCCTAAGCTTCATGATGCCTACTCAGGATAAAACCAAATTAGGATACACCTCGAAAACGAAGACAAGACTACCTTTATCAGGAGTATGAAAACTTTCACTATAAAGTTATGCGATTCAGACTCACGAACACATGAGAAGATCAAATCGGTAGAAACCTAGAGGTCTACATGGATGATATGGTAGAAGAAACAGTCCTCAGGGGATATCATGTCAATGATGTCTAGGAAATCTTCTCACAACTTAGAAGATACAATATGAGGCTGAATCTTTAGAAATATGCCTTCGGAGTTCATGGTGGTAAATTCCTCTTATTCATGCTCACACATAGAGGAATCATGGCTAACCTAGGAAAGTTCTAGGCTATACTAGAGATGAGAAACCTAGGCTCAGTTAAGGTGCAATAACTCATGAGACAACTCGCAACCTTATCCCAATTCCTCTCCAAGTCACCAAGCAAGCCGGCCCATGTTTCAAGACGTTGAGGAAGCAAGCAAATTTTGAATGGACCAATGAGTGTGAAACAACATTTGCAGAACTCAAGACATTCCCAATAATTCCACCAGTTTCTCCAAACTTTAGGTTGGAGAACCACTGTCCTTACCTATGAATGACTTGAGCATGCCATCAGCTTCTGTTGGTCACAGAATGAGAATGAGAACAAAAGTCGATCTATTTCGTAAGCAAAACGCTTCAAGAACTTGAGCTGAGATACTAGAAGATTGATATTTTTTTCAAAAAATTATTATCAATTAATCAAATTATTATTTCTAAACAGTATACTTAAACAATTCTTTTAAACCAAATAATTTAGGTCCTTTAAACAACCATCTTTCCAAAAATATGTTTGACACTCAATGTATAAACAAAATAATTGAACATATTTTCTTAATTTGTAGTTTTTTTTTTAAATTTTAACACATAAAGTTAAATCCAAATATTTCTTTTTGTTTTATTGCTATCAATTATTCCTTTTTTATTTGTGTAGTTATTAAAATTAAAATTAAATGTAATGTCACTTTTAAAAATTAAAAAGTTTAAATTTAGTCCCTTTGAAATTTAAAAATTCAAGAAAAAAAGAACCACTCAAAGTGTGACACTTGTCAAAGCGTCATGGTTTAGTCATCTGAATTGTTATTAGTATAAAATTATTATTAGTATTATTATTGTATAACTGGGTTTTTTTTTCTTCTGAAAATTGTTAGTGTGATACTCAATGTTTAAATAGAATATTGAATTTATTTTTCTAATTTGTAGTTTTTAAAATTTTTTTAATGGACATAAAGTTAAATCCAAATATTTCTTTTTGTTTTGTTTCTTTCAATTATTCCTTTGTTATTTGTCTAGTTATTAAAATTAAAGTTAAATGTAATGTCACTTTTTAAAAATTTAAAAGTTTAAATTTAGTCCATTTGAAATTTAAGAATTAGGAAAAAGACCCACTTAAAATATGACACTTGTCAAAGCTTCACTATTTAATCCTCTGAATTATTATTAGTATAGATTATTATTAGTATAGATTTTTATAGTGCAATCCTCCTGTTAAATATTAATGATTGTCAATGATATTCTAATAATATATACTAATTATAGTTTGTTTTTTTAAAAAAATCAATAATTAACTTCTTAAAAACTATGTGCCTTAAATTATTCTCATTGTAACACCTGAAAAACTATTTCTTTATCCTTTATATGAGTCTAAAATATTATTATTATTATAATTATAAATATATTATAGAATATTGATATTGATATTGATATTGGTTATTTATTATTGACATATTATGAATTATTGATATACCAAAATTAACCTCAATTTAAATTAAAATTATTTTTACTTTTTTTTTTGTCATAGATAAGGCCAACTACCCAATTAGCATCTCTTGGGTTACCGTTGTCAATCGCATTTCATTTACTTGAAAAAAAGGATGAGAATGGTAACATATTTAGTCTTCATGAGGAAGGGGTGAAGTTACCATTTATTAAACGGGATAGGGACAATGCATAAGGTTTCTGTCTTATGAGATTTACAATTCCCCATTTATATAAATTATATATATGAAAGAAAATTTTAGGACATATTCTTTTTTTAATTATCTTTATCGAATTTGCATTATGCATGTACTTTCATTTTCAATTTGGATTATATTGCATAAGTAGTATTTATTACTCATTCCTTTCAAAATATCTTTAATTTTAGGCAACATATATTAAGAAAGATAATAAATGACATTGGTAATTGAGTAAAATATAGTGAATGTTCTAATGTGTCCCTAAATATTAATTAATATACCACACTAATATTAAATGAAATGCTTTGAAAGCATGAAATTAATTACGAGTAGTATTCAAAGAAAAAAATTAATGCTTCATTGAAATGCGAAATTAACAAATATTTTAAAATATAAAGTTGTTTGAAAATAAACAGATATTCTGAAAAAAGAATGAGTATTATGCATATTTATGTTTCAAATATCAAAATACTTTTCAATTTTTTTGGAATTATTTTAATAAATTTACAAATCCTCATGAAAAATAGAGAGAGGACTCTGACGAGGATGAGGATAGAACGGAGGAGAAAATTTTAAACGGGATAGGTGTGGGAGACATTTTCCTCTCTCATAGATACTAATTGTCATCTATATTAATGGTATATGATATTGTAAATATATCCATTTATTTTATTTCATTATTCATCAATTTCAACTAAAGAAACGTGTAAAATTTTTATAAAATAATTTTTTATTATTAGTTGAATATCATCTATCGAGATTTTTAACCTTATAAATATGATATTCAAAATAAGATATAAAATTGAATGACTCATTTCAATTCATACTCATTTATATTTTATTTATTTAATTAATTATTTAACTTTTAACTTATTTTCAAAATAAGTTTATATACTTAATTTCTATAAGATATATTTAAATTAACTATTATTTATTTTCAATAATGGAAAATAAATAATTTTTCATTATCATCTCTGCATCGTAAGGTCAAACAACTAGTTATTGATATATCAAAATTAACCTCAATTTAAATTAAAATTATTTTTGCTTTGTTTTTTGGTCATAGATAAGGCCCAACGAGCCAACTACCCAATTAGCATCTCTTGGGTTGCCGTTGTTAATCCATCCACCGACTCATCTACTAAGGCCCAATTCCCCCAATAACCACGCAACAATCGTCGTTTTGGCCGTCTCTCCCGTCGTTTCCCCTTCCTTCGCACTCTCAAACCTCTCTGCCCTCTCCCTCTCCCTCTCCGGTCTTTCACGACTCTCGTTTTCCTTCAAGCTCTCTCCAAACCAGCACCACCACTACTCCAAACAAACTCACCTCAGTCTCAAAGCGACAGCGTTTTAGCTCACAGCAAAAGAAAAATAAAAAAAACCTGTAAGCTTGTAGAACACTCGGTATTGCTGTTACGAATTTTCATTGCCTCTCTAACTTAGGTGTAAATTCTTTGTTCTTTTTCTTTTTTTTTTTTTTTTAAATTTAAATGGCTTTGCTTGTGCTGTGTCCTGCTGTGGCATTGATTAGGAGTATTAGGTTTCATTGTGCGTTTTTCCTTCTTCTTCTTTTTTTTTTTTTTAATTTTTCTATAAGAGAAGAGATTCTTTAAGACGAGGAGGAAAAAGCGCAAAGAGTTTTTAGTTAGTTCACCCTTCTCTTTTATCTCTTTTCCATCTTTGTTCCTTTGATTTCCAACAATAGCAAATAATATAAGTTTTTGTTAGAATTATTTTCTTTTTGAATTTTTATTTTCAGGACTAGAGGTAACCGTTGGTAAAATTATTAAAACAGATATGAATTTTAATTAATGGATTAAAACCTAAATGTAAACATGATTTATGATAGAACATTATGGCGTCGTTTGATTCATATAATCTAGTCCACCTAGTGGAACTAGGCTTTGTAGCTGTAGTCGTCGTTGTCCCATAAAACTTCTATTTCCTCTGACATTGTTGACATTGGTGCTGGTTTCAATGATTACGCATGTGTCGGATTTTTTATTTCCATTTGCAGCTATTGATTGAGTTCTGTTCGGGCCGATAAGATTTTTAACGTCGTCAGCGAGAGCCACTCATGATGCTTCTTGACCATGCGATCCAAATTATGCTGATTGTATTGTATTTTATGTATAACTTGCAGTGAAAATGGTAAGTGATGACAGCCTGAAGACATGGGTATCAGATAAGTTGATGTCACTGCTGGGATATTCTCAGCCCACAGTTGTACAGTACATGATTGGACTATGTAATGCATCTGAAATGATAATTTTTTCCAAACAAATGCTTCTATATAATCATTTTGGAAAATATATCTGACTCACGTGCAATGTTTTGGTAATCTCTTTCTCGGTTGCAGCTAAACAAGCTACTTCGCCAGCTGATTTGGCAGGCAAACTAGTTGAGTTTGGGATTGCGTCGACAGAGACTCGTGCATTTGCTGAACAAATATTCTCAAGAGTTCCTCGGAGATCATCTGGTTTAAATGTTAGTTTTATTTTTTATATTTCATTTTTTAAATACATCTAAGTCCCTGTGAAAATATACTGCCATCTTTGTGGTGTTTCTCTGGCAAATTCTTTCTTGTAATTGTAATATTATTTATTCTCTGCTGGCTATTGATACACTTGTATATATATATCAGCAATATCAGAAACAAGAGAGAGAAGCTGCAATGTTGGTGAAGAAGCAGCAGACTTACACGATTTTGAAGGCTGATGACGATAGGGATGATGACTATGTTGGTGGTGAAGATAAATCTTCCATAGCTACTGCTTCTACGTCTAGAAAGCTTGGCAGTAATAAAAAGCGTTTTAGGAAGAAAACTGAAGTTCAAGATGATGAAGATGATGAGGCAAAGTGCTCATAACCTATTAGATTCACTTTCATATTTCTTGCTCGGGTAAGCTGCTGATCAATGGTTCTTCTAACAGATTGTAACTTGTTTTGACCAAATGCAATCCTGCAGGTGATTTTAAAAAGGGAAAGGCAGAAAGTCAGGAGACAAACCTTCCCCTGATGAAGATTCTGGATCAGAGGTACCTTTGTTTTTAAATGTCTTTGTGCTTTTACATACATATATAACCTTGGTCCTTTTCAACATGAGGGATATGACATAGATTTTCAACTGATAGCAAAATCTGTGCTATATCCACCTGTTTAACTAATTCTGTTGTGTTTTCTGTCTTCTAATGTCTGTCTGACTGAACTTTGATATAGTCCAAAGGAGCTTGGTTGAGCATATTCAACTTATTCAATCGTTGAGTTTTGTCTCTGGCTCTGTTGTTTTTGGGTAATTAGGCCTCTTGCTAGGTGATATTTATATCCATATTTGCCGTGGTGGTGCCAAACAATTATTGCCTATCCTAAATATTATTTGTGTTCTCACTTCTGTGAAGAAAGAAAATTTATTGGTCTAATTTTATTTCATCGTGCCATTTTCTTTATTTAAAATTTTTCTTGAGAATATAATGCTTTTTTTGGTGCATGAATATAGTGCTTTGTTACATAGTTTTTGTAAAGTTATTTTTTCTTTTTCAATTTTTGCCTCTTGCTTATGTGATTGCTTGCCAATTTGCAACCAGTCTGAAGAAGAAAGAGAAGAAAGATTAAAAGATCAAAGAGAGAAGGAAGAATTAGAGCGACATTTAAAAGAAAAAGATGCGGTGGGGACAAGAAAGGTACTTGTCAAATTTCGAATTGATTTGGTGTGGTTACATGGACATTATTCTTTTACGAGTCTGCTTTTATTTTTTTGTTGTTTTAAATGTGTTTAAGTTAGTGCCTTTAGTAGTAGTTGCATGAATACATTCTTTTGGTAAACGAAGACAATTACTTGAAAAGAATGAGGAAAATTAGAGGTAAATAGATAGTTAACAACTTGAATGGACAAATGTTTGTTTATCAGTTTGCATTTTCCGTTGATGCCATTATGCTTAGTTTGTTGTTTTAGGTGGTGGGTGCGTAAATATTGTCATTTTTTAAAATGTTATATTATTATCACATAATTTTTTTTAATATTAAAGAAAATCTATTGGAGTAAAGCAAGGAAAAATTTAATGGGGAACTCCTTTTGAACGGAGAAACTAAAATAAAACAGATGGCCAAAAGAGCCTAAAGAAACGACGATGCTTATACTGGAAACAAATTGTCCAATCTCTCCAATATCAGATTGGAGACTCCTTAAAATGACCATGTAAATACCACCAAAGAGATGGATTGCACTAACCCTATCCCATAACATATATGGAAACACCCTTGAAGATGTCTGCACTCCAACCATATGCACATTAGAGCAGCAAAAGTAGCAATGCTACAAATATTATAGTTTCTTATTTACTAAAACAGTAAGTTGAAACTACTAAATGAGGTCTAGATTTTAATGGGTTAAATGTAAACATGATTAATGACTGAACAATATGGAATCATCAAATCAAAGTAACTGACCTCACCTAATGACACAAGGTTTAGTTGTTGATATATTGTTTATTGTTAGAGTCCCACATTGACTAGAGGTATGCTAGATTGCTTTATAAGTACTTGGGTAACCTCTCTGTGTGAGCTAGTTTTTGGAATTGAGTTAGGCTTACTCAATTCTAAAATGGTATTGGAGCCTACCCTGTGTCTAGTCCTACAAACTTCACGCTTCGAATGTGCATTCTTGGACTTGGGGTGTGCTAGAGTCCCACATTGGCTAGATGTATAGCCTAGATAGCCTTTATAAATATTTGGACAACCCTCTTCCTATGAGCTAGCTTTTGAGGTTGAGTTAGAGCCACCTCAATTCTAAGATTTATTACAACACATCATGAGAGACTGCTTTATTGTAGAAGGATATAGACACACCTAGTATTCACCAGAAACTCCAAGTAGATTTTTCTCTGAGAAGTACCCACCCTGCAATGAAGAAAGCAAGCTGGCTCTTGCTTCTCTAGTGGATTGATAAATTGAGTATGGATGGCTGCTGAGAGTATTAACGTGGCTTCTCTATCTCTCACCTATATGTTTGGTTATCTATTTACGTGACTGTTGTGGCGACATGTGCGCCACCCGCCCAGAAAACCCCAACCTCCCCAAATATTGTCACTATCCTATACATGTGCCTTTTTTGGCTCAGGGATAACTTAAATACTGGCCGTATTTTAGTGCAGAAAATTTTCAGGACTTGGCTGTT
Source organism: Dalbergia oliveri (assembly GCA_030441495.1). Lineage (NCBI taxonomy): Eukaryota > Viridiplantae > Streptophyta > Magnoliopsida > Fabales > Fabaceae > Dalbergia > Dalbergia oliveri. The sequence continues at coordinate 41,529,363 of JAMLFY010000003.1, forward strand.
GTTAGCCTTAAGTGCCTGTTAGATGATCATACCTTGGTCACTAGGTGAACTTGTTTTCTTTTTACAACTTGTGAGATTCTTTAATTCATTGAGTAATATAGTGATACTTACATAGAAGTGCTATCACACACTTCAGTGCGTGCATTTTAATTGCATTATTTTTTCCCTTGTTTTACTTTTTCGGTTGCTTCATTCTAATTGTTTGAATGGTTACTTGTGTGGGCAGTTGACTGAACAAAAATTGACAAGAAAGGAAGAAGGTATAAGCTTTTCTTGTTTGGTGTCAGTTGATTGTTAAACTTATGCACATGTATACATATAAGTATCCATGTAAAATTTATGCATGTTTTTATGTGCCTTCATATCCATGTGTTGGTTCCTTCATCTTGATTTTATCTATCTTTCAACAGAAGAGGCAATTCGAAGATCTAATGCTGCCGAGCTGAATGATATTCATAGTTTGAGGTTTGTAGTTGTGTTATTGTTGTCTTTTATCTTGTCTTGTTTATGGATGATATGCTATAGATTGCTTATTTGAATGGCCTAAAGTTGAGTGGTATGTCATGTTTCTCACTTCTGTTTCAGAAAGGTTTCAAGACAAGAATACTTGAAGAAAGGGAGGAAAAGAAATTAGATGAACTGAGGTATGACACCACTTCAATTTCTTTTGTTTTCTTATGGTTGTTTGTTAGATCTGATTTTCTGGAACATAATAAATGCTCATTTAGTTTTATTAATATGCTGTTTTGTACATTATAATACTTATTTTTATCTTTATCTTCTCATTGAATTTAATAATTTATCATGTTTATTGCAGAGATGATATCGAAGATGAACAATATCTATTTGAGGGTGTGAAGCTTACGGAAGCAGAATATCGTGACTTGAGGTAATCTATCTGTTTGCCACTTCAACAAAATGAAAGAAGGAAAAACAATTTTTTATTTTTTCTTTACTGCCCTTTTACATTATTGTTAACTTCTGCATGTTCATTCTGCACATGCTTAAATGGGTCTATAATTTCTCACATCACATGTTTTTATTGTTTGAGGTGGAACTAAAATAGACTAAGATCATTGGTTCCTCTTACATTGCTTTTTGAGACTGAATGCTGGAGAAAATTTGGATATCCTTTCCTTATCATATTAATGAACACGGTGCCATTTTGTTTCTGCAGCGTGTGCTTTAATAGTTCAGTGAGTGTATGTTCATAAGGTAATTTCAATTAATTGACGATAACTTTCATGTGTACAGCAGGTCAAGATAAAAACAAGGAATACCTTAAAATATTTAATGAATTCCCTTAGTGTATCTATGCATGAGTGCAAAGTAAAAATGCATCTAAACACACCATTTGGTGCTAGTTCATATATACTTATGTTTGAGTTGCCAAGTGTTTGCTACCATGTTTTATGTTAAGAAACCAATTATATAAAGGCCCATGAATGAGATCATCTCTAACTCAACCTTTGAAGTGTTGATGAGGGAGATGGGGTTGAAACCTTGTTAGCACTTGAAAAGAACTTGAGAAAGGTTTAGAAAAGGTGAAGAAATGATTTTCTGAACTGCTTGAGTTTATCAATTCTCAGCTTACAAAATATTTACATACATTTAAGAGTACATTAATCATTTACAGTTATGGTGCATGATCCTATGTACAACTAGTCGCATTGTACATAAACCAATATGGTTATTAATGTCTGATGCTATTTCCAAAGCTTCCCTTAAGTTGGAGCATGTCATATGCATCCAACTTGTTATATATATATATGAAACCCTTGAATTCTCTAGAGATTTGGTGAAGATATCTGCTAGTTGATTGTTGTGGTTCACAAATGAGTGGATAGTGTCACTATGTGCGTTATGGCTATAGCAGATAGTGTCCACCACTGACACAAAGTAAAATAATGCAAAGCGTCCAATTTTTGTTTTGAGCAGCTCAAAAGAAGGGCTAAACTCACCTCAACTTCATTCATTAGTACTGTCTATTATTGCAGGCCTTGGGGTTAACTTTTAGCCTCTGGATTTTGCATGCGGAGGCTTCTCTTTTCTGAATTCTTTTCTATCGCTTTCTAACTGCTCTCTTCTTTGTTCTGTTTAGGTTTATCCTGACTGAGCATACCTTGTTAGATTGGGAAATCTTAAATGTTTGCTTGTGTGTGTCTAAAATCTAAACTATCTCTCTCTGTGTGATACTGAAATCCTTTGTTTTGAATCTTTGTTCCATCATTCTGGGATCTGTCTATACTGCTTTCTGATTGTATTATCTGCTGGGCCATACTGCTTGTCAATTTTTATGCACATCCCAGTTTCCTGCTGCCTGTGTCCAAGTGAATAGGTGATGATGAATGATTTTTCTGATTCTCCGTGATGTTGACTACCCTTCTTAGATGTTTTAAGCTTTAATTTTTCTGTCTCTTTTTCCTCCCAGCTTGTCCAAGATGTACTAATTATCCTGTGATGCTGTAACCTGTGATGTTCTATACTTACTTTCCCTACCCCTCTTGGTCTCTGTTTCTTTGTCTCTATTCATGATGTTCTAATACTCAGTTATTGGATTGTTTAAATCTTCGGATGAGGAAGCTGTTGTAATTTAGAATAGTATTTAGCATGTTGTAATTTTTGTTTTATATGGCCATATCTTAAAATAGCTGCACTATGCTATATACTATGGGACTCATCCATCACTACAAGCACACCATTAGCTGCTAACAATATGCTTGAAACCGTCTCTTCATTCTACTATTTAATTAAGTAGTGTGTTCAACTTGCTTGTTTAGGCAGCATATTTGCATATTCCACATTCCCTCATGGAAGCTAGAGCACTGTATAATTATGCAGAGTGTGTAGAGAGCTGCCAATCTCAATCACAAATATAAAATGCATATTTTTTTCTATGCTTATCCGGGAAAAGTTTTATTTATTTATTTTCCCACTCCCAGGTACAAGAAAGAGATATATGAACTTGTGAAGAAGCGGTCAGAGGAGGCTGACAATGTGAATGAGGTAAACAATAAGTGTGCGTTTCATGAGTGTAATACCCAAATCCTTTTATTCATTCATGGTTGATTATTGTTGAAATGTAAGCAGCTTTCTTATTTGTGAGTGAAGCTGCTTGCCAGTTTTTCACACTATGACCATCCTGCTCATTTGGATTGAAAATTGGTAGAAAGATCTTTAAGCTGACGTTTTTTTTATCCTTTTGGGATCTGGGCATAGACAAAGGGAAATGCTTTTTGTGTTTTGTGTAGATTTTATGATTTCATTGTATGCTAAACTGCCATATTCTCCTGGAATTGCAGTACAGGATGCCAGAAGCTTATGATCAGGAAGGTGGTGTTAATCAGGAGAAGAGGTTTTCTGTGGCTATGCAGCGTTACAGGTATTTCACTTTCCACATATCTCTAATAGAAAAAAAAATGCAAAAGAAAGTGAATCTCATATACACTGTTACCATACTACCCAGGCTGTATTTCATCAGATTTTTATCTTGTCTGAGTTGGCATGAATTTCCAAAAGCACTTTTTTACTCTTGTAATCAAGCATCTTTTCTTAATTTTTCTTTTGTTTCTCTGTAGGGATCCAAATGCTGAGGATAAGATGAACCCATTTGCTGAACAGGAGGCATGGGAGGAACATCAAATTGGTAAATATTTCTTACTATTATACATTTATACTCCTGATAAAATTTCTTTCTTTTTTTCTTTATACAACTGAAATACCTGATCTTTTTTCTGTATTATTATACTCCTGGGTTCTGAATAATATCTTTCAGGAAAGGCAACGCTGAAGTATGGTTCAAAAAATAAGAAACAAGCCTCTGACGACTATCAGTAAGCATTAATTTAGAAACAACTGTTACTTAAGATTATTTTTTAATTGATTTAGTTTTACTTGATTGTTGGATGGTGTTTAAAGTCTGAAGTTTGTGTTATTATTCTTTAGGTATAGGTTGTTCGTATCTATTTCTTTTGAGTGTACAAATACAGATTATTGATTTCAAACTTCCTCACGATTTTTGTGTTTAGGTTTGTGTTTGAGGATCAGATTGATTTTATCAAGGCATCAGTGATGGATGGAGATAATGTAAGTCAACAACTCTTGACTTGACTCCTGATTTTATGAATATTCTTGTGTTTGAGGCAGTTAGTCTCTCTTTGCAGTTTGATTATGAAGAGATGGAAGATTCACTTGAAAAGTCCAGAGCGAAGTCAGCTTTAGAGGCACTTCAGGTAGTATCTTATCAACACCTTTATTAAGTTTGAGAAGATTGGCCTGGCAAATGTTTTAATTCAATGGCACTTATAACCGTATTCTGCTAGTTTTTGCTAATGATAGTTTTAGGCAATGAACATTAAAAGAGATAAAGGCTAGGAAGCTAATGCTGAGTATAAGATGGAAGCTGGAAAAAATAATTTGAGGCTGCTATCATATTGATGAATAAAATGTTCCAGCAAACATTATTTATATTTTTAAAATTTAACACTGAGAAATAAATTTGGCTATGGAGTCTGACCATTAGGTAGCAGTTTAAAACTTGAGTTCAGGGAAAAAAATATCTTGATCTTATGATAGATTTATTTAATAAAGGCTGACTGCTGACATGTTATTCACATTCTTTACTGCCATTTTTAGGAGGAGAGGAAAAAGTTACCCATTTACCCTTATCGGGAGGAATTGCTCCAAGCTGTTTGTGATCATCAGGTATGGTTTTTTCCCCCTATCTCTCTGTTTCTTTCTTTTTTTCCTTGTTTTTTTATCCTACTAGTTCTGATTGTTGGTGCTGACTTGGAATGAATTCCCATATGTAGCCCGTTAATTGTTCTATTATTGTATTTTTTTTATTTCATTACCTTTTATTTGCATTTGCTTGTACACAGTTATATGTTCATTCAAGTTAGACGAATTTCCTTGAATAGGTGCTTGTAATTGTTGGTGAAACTGGTTCTGGAAAGACTACACAGATTCCCCAGTATCTTCATGAGGCTGGCTACACAAAGCATGGAATGGTGCAGTTTTAGTTTCTTTTAATATGCTTAATATATGTTTATTTTATGATGTGCAGATATTAATGAGTCAATGCAACCTTGCTGGGGTTTAGTTTATTCTAATTGTTTGTGCTGTGTCTTATTGTCAGCTATCTGTAATCTGTTTGAGAAAATAATTTTGTGCATATTTTGCCATTGAGATAAAAGAATTAGAGGCCATGGTTTAAGAATTTAGTTATGATTGTCATTCAGTTGCAAATGGTTGTCCTTTCCCATCTTCCGACCTGAATATATTTTTCTGCAGATTGCATGCACTCAGCCACGGCGTGTTGCAGCTATGAGTGTTGCTGCTCGAGTTTCTCAAGAAATGGGTGTTAAACTAGGTCATGAGGTTGGCTGCCTTAATTATTGAAGATTATAGTTTTATAGTATCTGTTTCAGTTATTACTATTGTGAATTTTATTTGCTGTGAAGATTATATATTTATGAAAAGATGGATCTGTATATGGAAAACTTGGACCTTTTTCTTTCCCTTGAAAGTTTATTTAATTCAAGGTTATATATTTTCTCTGTTTCTCCTGGCCCAGTCTTTCAAAGTCATTTAATTCAAGGTTTTTATTTTTGAAGGTTGGTTACTCCATCCGCTTTGAAGATTGCACATCAGAGAAGACTATTCTGAAATATATGACTGATGGAATGTTATTGAGGGAATTTCTTGGTGAGCCTGATCTGGCAAGTTATAGGTGAGCTTAAATTCGAGAGTTAAATTCAGGGTTTCTATATGATTATTCATACTATGTTTGCTAATTTTGTAGTGTTGTGATGGTGGATGAGGCTCATGAGAGAACACTCTCAACTGATATCTTGTTTGGATTAGTAAAGGTGAGCAGAAAAACCTTCAGCTAAATCAACTTTGTTTTCTATCTTTATAATTCAAGTGAGTTGAATGGTATACGATTGGAACCAGTTTCTTGAGCAATCAGCATCTTAGATTGTGATATTCAAGACAATTTGAGCATATATTTGGTTCAGCCAAGCATAAGTGTTCTTCTAACTCGTAACAGATGTAATAGAACGATTACTTTTTTCAATGATTTTCTTAGCTACTGATGTGATGTTAACTGCTTTATATTTTTGTTCTGTATTGTTCTGGTTTGACTTTTATTTGGTTTCTGATCAACTCATCAATGCATGGCTTTGCTGATATTTGGATGTGTTTGTTATGCATGTTTCATTCAGATGAATAAATAATCTTATTTATAGATGCTAATTATAATGTCTTTTACATACTGTTATCATGACAGGATATTGCTCGTTTTCGGCCTGATCTTAAGTTGCTGATATCGAGTGCTACACTTGATGCGGAGAAGTTCAGTGACTACTTTGATTCTGCTCCAATATTCAAAATTCCAGGGAGACGGTATCCTGTTGAAATAAACTTTACCAAAGCACCTGAAGCTGATTACTTGGATGCAGCTATTGTCACATCACTTCAAATCCATGTCACCCAACCTCCTGGAGACATATTGGTGTTCCTTACTGGTCAAGAAGAGATTGAAACAGCTGAAGAAATCTTGAAGCATCGAATTAAGGGGTTGGGCACTAAAATTGCTGAGTTAATAATATGCCCTATATATGCCAACCTACCAACTGAGCTACAAGCAAAAATATTTGAACCCACTCCTGAAAGGGCACGAAAGATTGTCCTTGCAACTAATATTGCCGAAACATCATTAACAATTGATGGGATCAAGTATGTCATTGATCCAGGATTCTGTAAGATGAAAAGTTATAATCCAAGAACAGGAATGGAGTCCTTGTTAATTACACCCATCTCAAAAGCTTCAGCAATGCAAAGAGCAGGTCGTTCCGGGAGAACAGGTCCTGGAAAGTGCTTCCGATTATATACTGCATATAATTATCACCATGATTTGGATGACAATACTGTGCCAGAAATACAGCGGACTAACCTTGCAAATGTAGTATTGACCTTAAAAAGTCTTGGTATTCATGACTTGCTGCACTTTGATTTTATGGATCCTCCCCCTGCAGAAGCCTTATTGAAAGCTCTAGAGCTTCTATTTGCGTTAAGTGCTTTAAATAAGCTTGGTGAGTTAACAAAGGTGGGTAGGCGGATGGCAGAGTTCCCACTTGATCCTATGTTGTCAAAAATGATAGTGGCTTCAGAAAAGTACCAGTGTTCAGATGAGATTATTTCTATTGCTGCTATGCTTTCTGTTGGCAACTCAATATTTTACCGCCCAAAGGATAAACAAGTTCATGCAGACAATGCAAGGTTGAATTTTCATACTGGAAATGTTGGAGACCATATTGCATTGCTAAAGGTTTAGTCACTTCTGATTTTAATTTTTTTGCTTTTGCTGTATTTTGTTGTTTATCCACTTGTCTCCTTAGTACAGATTGTTATTGGAACTTATTATTAAATTTTCTTACATTCAGGTCTACAATTCTTGGAAGGAGACAAATTATTCAACACAATGGTGTTATGAAAATTATATTCAGGTATAGTTATGCAACTAATCTATGCCACATCTGTAACCAAAAAAAAAACCTATGCCACATCTGTATTTAGTACATGCTACATACATATCTGTGCACAGTTAAATGAAAAAGCAGTGAAGATGAGAGTGGAGGTTATTAAGGGAAGGGAACAGAGAAATCGGTGGTGTAAATGTTTAAAAATGTTACTTTATTTACCTAATATTTTTTAGAGAACTTTGATATAACTATTTTAATTGTACTTTATTTAAATATTTTAAATTCCATTTAAAAACTACGAAAATTTTGTAATTTTATTAGTTCACTCAACAAACGAGTTTATAAATGATGCTCTTGGAACATTTGGGACATAACCTGACAAAACTGCATGTTATCATTGTTGGCTGTGCAGATGTATGTTGTTTTTCTGGTAAATGTCTTTTTAATTTTTATGGTGCTATATTAATGGCTATTGCAGAGGGGTTTCTCTGGCAAAGGCATTGGCTACCTTTGCTAAATTATTGCTTATCTTTTTCTTTTTCTTTTTGTTTATTTGCTTGTTCTGTTTTTTTTTTATTTAGAAAGTATGCTTTATTCTCTCTTTCACTAATTCAATACTTTTGTATTTGCTTCAACTTCACCAATGGTATTTCTTTTATAAAACAGCCTTTTAAAACATTTATGACTTACTACAAGCAGCCTGCAGCCCTTTGTTCAATTCCCCTGCCCTATAGAATTATTCGAACATTGATCCCAGTCTTTGAGATGATTATGATGGTTATGACTTATGGTTGTGCAAATATCTGTTAAAATGGCTCTGTTCAAATACAAATACATTCATGCTTCCTTGCAGCTATTTGTTGATTTTTGGTGGAATATTCTATTTTTATGGTTAACTTGTTATTTTGATGTTTAGGTAAGGAGCATGAAGCGGGCTAGGGATGTCCGTGATCAACTTGCAGGTCTGTTAGAGAGGGTTGAGATCGAACTAACATCAAATTCTAATGATTTTGATCCCATCAAGAAATCCATAACATCTGGTAAACTTACAAAACTAGCAATTACTTGCAGTGGGAATCCTTTTTCAATCTACTGAATCTAAGGTTTAACCATTGCAGGATTTTTCCCACACTCTGCACGACTGCAAAAGAATGGTTCATATCGGACTGTTAAACATCCACAGACTGTTCACATACATCCTAGTTCAGGGCTGGCACAGGTACTTTGGGTTGTTGCACAATATATATGGATGTCCGATTTGTGGCAACTTTAAATAAATACACCAACTTCATGTTGCATGAATGCACATACAGTCATTCACAAATGAAGTTGGGAACGGTGTGCTCTTGTTTTGAGCATCTAATCTTTCTCTCATTTCTTTCTTGTTTGCACTTTGTTTACACTTGACAGGTTCTTCCTCAATGGGTTGTATACCATGAACTAGTGCTTACGACTAAGGAATATATGAGACAGGTATTCTTAACGTTTTGCTAACTCAAATGTTTTATGACTTCTTTCAATGGAATATTTGTCCGTTGCCAAAACCGCATGCTCAAATTGCAGGTCACAGAATTAAAGCCCGAGTGGTTGGTGGAGATAGCTCCTCACTATTACCAGCTCAAAGATGTTGAAGATTGTATGCTCTTCTCTTTATCTCTAATATTTGCATTTTGTGTTTGCTAGGAGTAAACCCACATTTCTCTTAGCTTTACCATGATTGAGATAATTGAGACTGTTTTATAGAGAATTCACTTTTTAATCAAGCATTGTTTGTACTAAAGATCATATAGATTCAGGATGCAGTTAGCATGTATGCAACTTTCTGGACGATACTCCTGCACCATTTAGGATGTCGCAGTCCTAATTTATCTTTGGCTGTTTAGTATAACTTGAGGTTGTTGTATGAAAATAACTTTTATTTTGTTAAGCGTGAGCATTATTGCTTCTATTAATGAGTATTACTCGCTTTCTTTTCATCTGGTTGGATTATTTTCCATCTGGTACATTATGATTTAGCTATAACCTGTTTAAAATTATTGAATGGGGCAGTTAATTAGGTAATTTGCTATTATATCTCTACTTTTCCAGACTGCTTGCAAGTTAATACCCCTTGTAAAGCAAACTAAGTTCAGTTAGTTATGAGAATTGAGAAGGCATTTTGGTTAATCAGCATATTAATCAGTTTTTAATTTGTTGATTATTTAAATGAGAATGCTTTTTTATTTATGCCAATAAATTGTTTTAGTTAAACGTAGTTCTATAATTTTCTTTAGCTGTTGAGTTGTTAAATCAAATTTTGTTGCAGCGGGCTCCAAGAAAATGCCTCGTGGAGAAGGACGCGCATAATAGGACGGACAGCTGCCACATCTTCACCGATGCTGTGAGAAAATGCCTTGTGGAGAAGGAAGCGCATAATAGGACAGACAGCTGCCAAATCTTCACTGATGCCTTGGGAGGATGAAAAGGAGAGGAAAAAAAAATCTTTTTCAAACATGGGAGGACGCTGTAAATATTTGCTGTACATTTAGACTATAGCAAGCATTCTGTATCTTTGCCTGTTGAAAATTAGCCTTCAATGTTCCATGTTGCACTTGCATCTCTTGGTGTGGGTGGTGTGTAGATAGTTTAGGGGAAGTAACTAATGTGATGTCATTTAATGACAAAATTTTTGTCTTGTTGGCTTCAGTTTAGGTGACGAGTGGTGTATGATTTTTATATTATTTTTATAAATTCCTCCCGAGGCATTGATGTAACGCAGAAAGTATTTCCAGAGCTGCATGTAATTTTATTGCACATGTTCGTGCAAATTCATTTAGCTTGGCAAATGCGGTTTCAATATTGTCCACTTGTACCCATTCTTTTGGTCTACAATGTTGCATCTCATCATTCCTATACGTTATTAGTAATGCTTTAGAGTCTAGCTGTTTTCGAGTCTTACCCTTATCAAGTTCCACAATCCACAGATCCAAAATGCCATAAAACACACTGAAACTTCCATATTTTAGCTTGGTCTTATTGTCTGATGTATTAACAACTGTAGTTTTCTATTTTTGTTTTTTTCTTTTTCCCTTTTGAGGGATGGCAAATGTGGTATATAGTCAAGCAGTATTATCGTCATTACATAATGGAAAAAGGAACTGCTAGTCTTCTCTCTTGGTATGCGGATTTAAAATTTTTATCTGAAAAAAAAATGGGTTTCTTTTTACGATGTTTTTAGTTTAGTTATAAGCATACTAAAAGTGGTTGATTGCAAAGAATGTAAATTGTGATCTCAAAGGAATTTTATCAAAATTTTATTAATAATGTCAAGAAATCACTTTTAAGAAAATTATAACTATCATGCCCGGTCTAAGATTGCAAGAGCAATTACGAAGACTAAAAAGGTTATGGACACTGTAAGATCCCCTTAATGGAGAATCTCACCAGAGTTTATTTTCACACTAGAAATTTTCTGTCCTCCATCTGCAGTTCTTCACCTTTATTTCATTTTCTTCTTCCCTTTTCTCTCCAAGCCCTAACCTCCATTACCAAACTCTCCCCAAAATCCAAACACACCAAGCTCCCTCCATTCCTCATCCAAACCTCAACCATTCCTTGCTTGAAGATTCAAAAAACCCATCCTTGGAGCCCTCCAAAACTGTGGCTACACCTACTTGAAGGAGGAAGAGATTTTGCTCATTTTCCACCTCCTGGAGCTTCCAAGACCTTCACCTCTTGTGACCTTCAAGATGAGGTTTGAGGTTGTTTTGATTTTTGTTTGCAAGAAAATTATTTAAGACAAGAATTTTGGGTTTATGAATGTTGTTTTTGCTGCTGAAATCCTCCTGTAACCCCCTTTAAATTTTGGCCATGTATGGCATGGATGGGGTTTTGGATTTTTGTGTTGCCTTGACAACGAAAGGTGTGCGAAATGGGTTTCTCTTGGTTTATAAATTGTTTGAATGGAATCAGCATGCTGAAAAATATGAGTAAATTACACGTTCTTGAGATTTGTGGAAATAACTTACACTCCTCCTCACTCCAACCTATACTCATATCCATTTCCTTGTCAAATTTTAAGTATTTATATTATACTCACACCCCTTACTAACAGGGCACTGTTAGGAACTTAACAGAATGATATTTTTGATATTAACTATTTATAATTAATAAAATTATAAAAATATTTATCCACTCTTGTTGAGGTTGAGCAAGTAAGGGTATTTTTATAATTTTATTAATTAGGGCAAGTTAATATCACAAAATATTAAATTATTAACGATGCTTTGCTAATGAGGGTGTTGATGATATAAATACTTAAAATTTGACAAAGGTTGTGTAGTGTAGGTTGGACAACTAGAGGATGTGCGGGTATTTTCATAAATTTCAGAGAGTTGAGTGTAATTTATCCAAAAATATTTTATAGTTATGTGTGTATAAGTGATGGTTTTGGCTCATAAAAGATGTTTTTGGTTCTTGTTAATTTTATTGGCAAAAGGGTTGTGGAAACTTGATGATTTCCCATACTGGAAGATTTGTTTTGGTGTGTGGGTGTGCTGAAATATTTTCCTGCCCTTAAAACTCTTATTTAAAATGATGATTTTGGCTATTAGGATGGGAATTTGAGCTGTGAATTGTGTTCTAATGATGGGGACGTGTCAGAGTTATAGTTAAGACAAGTATAAGGAATCTTTTCACTATTTTAATAATGCTAGAAAAAAATTCTGGTTGAGCCAATTTTAATGCAGGCCACAGTCATGATCTTGTCAATTGGGGAATCTTCATTGGATAGAAAATGAATTTTGAAAGTGAAAGTTGAAATTTGAAATTTGAGTGAGATTTGAATAGTCAACAAGGGTGGTTAGTTTTTCAGCCTAAAGGTGTATTGGGTTTGGACCTTGAAATTTGTGTATTTGTGCTTAGAGGGTGTATGTGTTGGCTTGATACCTCTAAAGTTGCATAATTATGGTTTGTTTGGTTATGAATGACAACGATGAATGATTATGAAATGCTTTAACTGAGACTAGTCCGTGGAACTCTAGCGATTGATTTAGGAATTTTAACAAATATGTTTGGAAAGATGATTTTATTGTGCCCTCATGAATGAGACTTATTGAAATTAATAGAGACATGTGAGACAAGAAATTATGTGATTAGGGAGTGCCTTTGAGGATCATGTGAACTCATCTTAGTGTGAAGTGAAGGTTGAAGCACTAGGATGAGTTTAGATTATGACACGTGGACTTAGAGCACAAACCATGATGTTTGATGTGTATGCTCTAAGTCCTAGTGTCAACAATGAAGTTATGAATGATCATTGCCATGTTTATGTATGAGACTCCATAATGTCTAGTCACATACTATGAGATAGATTTCCACTTATGCATGCATGCTCTATGTCCCATAATTGTGTGTGAAATTCCACATGTGTGCTTCTTGTCTTATAACTTTGTGCTAGATTTTCCATGTCAAGCATTCTTAGCATGAAAAGTATCTTGAGAAAGTATGTATTTATTGTTTCACATAAGCATATGTATGCACACGAAATAATGATGTGAAAGAGAAAAGGAAAGTATATGATGATACCCCCCATTTTTACCCCATTGTAAATCTAGCGAGTTAGGTTGAGCTTATCTCAAGCAATCGGTTAGTTTGTAGTTTGAGATCAGTGCAATTGCTGGGTGATGTTGTGATTGGATTTAGGGGACCATGTTTAAGGTGGATAATTTTAATGTAAAGTGTTTGTAACACCCTAAATTTTAACCCCTTAAAGCTCAAGTCGTGTTAAGGCTAGCCTCATCTTGCGAAATAACAACAACCCCAACTTCAATCTTTCAATTTTTTGATAATAATCATGCCTCAACCTTCAGTTTTAAGCCATTCTTGTAGGTTAAAATGTGCATAAAAAGGGGAGTTGAATCATGCTTTCATTTTTCTTTTCTTCTTAGATTCTAAAAACTTTGAAACAAATACTATCAAGTGTAAACTTGAAGTGCAAGTGAAAATATAGTCAGTGAGCATTAGAAAGTAACTTTCTGACCTAAACAATAAATAAGGAATTGATTAAAAAGAGGTTTCTCAAAAAAAATTGATGATAAACACACAAATAAAAGAGATTCAAGGAAAGAAGAGATCCTCACAAGGAGTTTTACCTGGTTCGAACCTACATCTAGTTCTCAAAACTTGTTGAGTTACACTAATCAATCCTTTCTCATTGAAAGGTCAAATAGTCTTTCAATAGCCTTTTCAAGCTATCTCGCGTGAGTAGTAGCACACTCTATTGTCACTTTTAAGTAGTCTTTAACTAGTCTCTCCAAGCTACTTCACAATGATCACTATTGGATCAGGGTACAAAGATATTTGTGGGTTGGTTCACTCTAACTAGCAAACACTCAAGTTTTCTAAAATAAAATAGTGTATGAGCTAAAAACTTGAATAACTTCCTTCTAACAATTCTTTCTTGGAAGAAGATGTTATCTAATAAGGACTTGGAAAGAAGATTTTTTCCAGAAGATGAAACTGATTACAAACAGTAATGACTTTATAGAAGATGAAGGAGAGTTATTTTGTTCTTCAGGAATTTGCATGAAGTCTTGACAAAAGTTTTCAGTTGTAAGCACATGATCTTCTTTTATCTTGATCTCCCATTTATGATCGTTGCCCTTTGATTTGTTTCCCTAGTGACATATGTTGATCTTCTTTTTGTGTCTTGGAAATGCAATTTAGAAGAGTAACTTAGCTATGTCAGAGCTACTTTTGCAATTGCAGAGACTTGTTGTTAAATAGATATTTTTGAGTCCATCTTTAGAAACTACTTTTTACTTTCTGAACAAGGTTCTGAACTTTTTCTTGTAGAAGTTGGGACGGTTGACTAAGTTAAAAAGTGATATGTCACTTTCATCCATTTTCAGTTTGATTTTAATTTGAAATTTGAATTTCCCTCTTATTCTTAAAGAGTGCATCATTTAAGAGTAAACTTGCTTTTTGAAGTGTTGTATCAGTTTTTGAACATTCCATTTATCTTCAAGGCTTCAATTAGAGCTTGTTGCACATTATATCACCATAATTGAAGGTTAACCATAACTTACTTCAGAGGATGATGAAATTCTTCATTGTATATCAATTTAAAGATGAAGGCTACTTTATGAAAATCTGAAACTTATTTCTTGTTCTTAAAATCTTTTCTTCATGCATCAAACAACTTACGTCCATTTCAAGGATTATTTCTCACTTTATTTAACTTCTAAATCTCTTTTAATGAGATTAAACATGTTTATACATGATATCGTGAGAATAAAACTTGTTTAAGGGACTTTGTATGTTAACAATAACGTCTTGTTGAGTACTCAAGAAGTTCAAGAAAAAAATTAGTCATTCTACAAAATATTGCAACAAAATTGGTTTGTTGTCATTCAAAACTTTAAGCACTTATAATTTCTGAAGGTTTTGAAGCTAACAATTCTCAACAATCTCCTAACATTATTTTCCTTTGTTTTTGTATCGCTTTTCCCTCCATCTCTAATCCCTCAACTCCACCCGTTGCCTTCTCTCTTCTTTGTTTTGTCAAACTTCCGGTCAGCTATCCTATCTTCCAGATCTTACTCTACCTTCCACCACCACATGTTGGTTGTTATGTGAGGATGGAAATGCAAAAATCGGTTAGATATTTGATTTTCATGTTCATTGCAGTTGATTGCTCTAGGCTTCCAACCTTCACGCTAGGCCACAATGCCATTATGTTGTGAATCTATTAGTTTCCGTTCATCAGCAATCAGACACAGAGCAACGCAATATTGCAGAAACATCACCTGTTGTAATTTGAATTTGATTAAGCCAAAACAATTCAAAATATGCAAGAACAAGCTAACGACAATATTCTTATAGGTTCAAACTTAAACTAAAATTTAAGGTTCACACAATTAATGTTTCATTTAAAAATAGGGGTATTACATCATCATTGTCAATATAATGACGGGGTAACCGAAAGAGATGATGGATGGTTAATCTATGGATACCAAAGGTCATGGAATATCAATCACATAAGAAAAAAGGAAGTGGAACATAGAAGAGGTGACCATCATAATTTGGCATGTGCATTGGAAATGGAAGCCATGCTTCTTTAATGAAGCAAATCAAAACCAGTAGAAACGAAGTGTACCACATGCAAGAGAATTTTGGCAAGAGAGAAAGCAAAGGTCTCCATATTTATAGGACAATTGGCACCAACAACCGATGTCCATTCCTATGCGAGGAAGAGGAAACGAAAGAACTCGTTTGTTCATTGATGAGCTTTCATAGAGAAACGAAATATGCTATATTTTTACTATCTCTGTTCCTTATTAATATTCACTTTGAAAAATCGTATCATTTTGATATGTTAAAAAGTTAATATATTTAACTACAATTAATTTTTTAATATAAATGACACAAAGGGACTTGGGAAGCATAAAAAATGTGACTCATTTAGGACATCAATGCTCCACCTCAACAACCAAGATATACAAAGTCAAGCGCATGCAAATATGACCATTTCATCTACGTAACCATAAATGAGCAATTTATTATCGGGTGGTTATCGAGAATACATGAGAAACCATCTTTCATAAGTATGCTATGTGTGGCTGTTAATTTGGTCTAGGATAGTTTTGAACCTTCTCATGGTCCATCATTCATTACCATTGGATTTTATTTTGACGGTCTAGATTTAAAAACACAATATTTATATACAAGAAAAAATGTTTATATAAAATAATAAAATGAAATAATTATTTTTAAAATTACAAAATTAACCTTGTTTTAATTTTTAATCAACCATTCAACCACCCACCTTTCTCCCCTTTCATTGTCACTCTTCGTCTTTAACCCCATTGATATGGTGGTATAGGTCGTACCCTAACATGGTTGCAGCCCTAACAACCACCACTACTCCAACTTAAGCATCACACCATAAGCCTACCGAACCATCATCACTAACTATTAAAATTTTGAAACATTCAACATATGGTAATCTTTATATTTCTGTGAGAATGTGGGAATCTTTTTTTTTTCATATCAAATTTACAAGAATCATCTTTGATTTTGTTGCAACTAGCAAAGGAGAAGATAGTTAGGGAGGAGAGTAGGGGATGGAGAAGGCAAAGCGGGGACAATAGCCAAACAACAATGACGAAAATCAATTCACAGCTCAACTAAAATTTTGAAACATTCTAACCAAGTAAATATGATTTTGTTTTTCTTTTTTATGCCCATGTGAATGGTTGTGGGGTGCTAAGATATCATGGGCTGCCACTGTCACTAGGAATATGTAGAAGAGAAGAAAAAAAATTCAAGATATCGGGATCACGTGCGGGAAATTATATAGCCATTGGTCATATTGTTATTATCTATTGAAATGGAAGGCGGTGTGGCCAATGGAGGTGAGGAGCCATGGTAGTAATCGAAGGGATGATTTGGCTGGAGGGAGAATGAAAAATGATTGAAGACGAAACTTGGATATTAAAATAAGGATAATTTAGTAATTTAATAATAAAATTAAAGGGACCATCAGATGAGTCCAAAACATATGAAGATCATTTTATCCGTCGTATGCTATGCTATCTAAGGCTCCTTCTAGAGATGGTTAGGTTTGGGACCATCATGGTCCTTGAATCCAAACCATTAAAAGTCTATATGAATGGCTAAGATATAATCCAAATCAAATTTTAGTTAATATAAAAATAATTTTATTGTATGTTAATAATCACTTGATTAAGTTAAAAATAATTGTACAATATTATTTAGATTTTATATTCCATTTCACCTTTTTGTTTCCACTCCTATTCAATCCATCTTTGTCCTTTGCCACCACCCCTTCGGGCCACCACTGAAGCAATCACCACCCTCCTTTACCCTCGTTGGTGCCACCATTCATGGCGGTCACTAACCTCTGTTGTCTTCTCCCATCACTCAAGTGGAACCCATACGACGGAGTTTTCATCCTTGTACCAATGGCAGTGAAGAACCAGGCATCCATGGGTTCTCCAACTGACCAAGGAGCATCAACTGGCAATTTGTCACCACTAAAGGTCCAAAGGTGGCGGCGCAAACCCCCCCATCCCCTAGGATAGACAGATAGCATTAGTGACCATGGAGCTTCCATGCTCCTTGAGATAGCAACTGCCATGGAGGTTGCACTCTTAATTTTAGCCTTTTGTCACAAAATACAAAACCCATAAAATGGTTGAGATGATAAGTCAATAGGAAGAGAGGCTATGGGATGACTGCATGTAAGGATTAGAGGATAAAAGGGTAATTTAAACCTTCTTGAATTGATAATTTAAATCATATTATAGCAATTTTTGTCCAGGATCATGTTGGTCCAAAACCCAACCATCCCTTTGTGAGAAGGCTCTTGCCATCTAATGCTATTATATAATCTAATGTTGTGGAATCAGAAGACATCATCTAAAATTAGGATGGATTAAAGCTACAAAATTAAGCCACATCATCAACTCCACTTTGAATTATGTGGTTTTTATTAACATGCATAAGGATAATAAGGATAAGGATATAAAAACATTTCATCACATTTTTGTAATCATGTAATGATAACTAATATTTTATTCGGTTTATTTGCTTGGATTTTTGCATTGTCACTAAACAATGAGAATATATTGTGCTTAAGTTCTACGAATTGGAGGACAATTAAAGTTGCAACCGCATTTGCTTTATTCGCAATACCCCTCGCCATGAAAGAGAAAGCTGCATCTACTTGCACAATCTTGGAAAACACACTGGAGCATCATACAATAGCAGAACACCTATTCTGCACAACAATATCACTTGTTGTAGTAGAGACTACAAGAAATGCAAAAGCAATGTTAAAAAAACAGTTTATCATTGACATATCTTGTATTATTCAAAAGTAGATGACACGAAATTGGATATTGATAAATTAAATACCTGAACTAATAAAGACAAGGACAAAAATTAGGGTGAGAGAAATCTTTGCCATCGTATGTGACTCCAATGTGGATAATATAATAATAATCTTTATTCTTATTGTTTGTGATGAGCACAATATCACACTTGAAGGTGAAGACAAGGGTTTATATAAGCTAGAAAGCTAGTCTCGATGACCATTGCATTAATAATAACTTTCCTTGTTAGTAAAAAGTCATATACAATATTCAAAAGAATTCAATTTTGATAAATTTTCCATTCAATTATTTTTTTATATATGTATTCAATCATGCATTGACGAATTATTGAATGTATTTGACTTTTACAATTAATATTTCAAATGTCACAAATATCATAACATATATAACTAAATGACCATAAAACTCTTTAATTCTTTATCCTCACAATGCATTAAAATTAACCTCTCTTAAAATAAAACACTTCATCCAAATTTTTTTAAAAGATATTGATGTCCCTCCTTTATATTTGTGTTCCCTCTCAAATATCTTGTTGCCTTACTTAATATAATCCTGTTGGAGGATATAATTATAATTAGAAATTAGTCAGAGTTGATTTAGTGTTGGCCTAATTTGTTAGATATTAGTTAGTAATTTTTTATGCATCTTAGTTTATATAAGGCTTTCCTCTCTTGTATTACTCAACCTTTTTTCATCATTAAAATTTTCTTTTACTATTCTCTTGATTATTGCTCTCTTTTCTTTGATTATCATGAATTTTAACATGATATAAGTCATTCTATCCACCATGAAAGATATTTTTGCAGCCACTACTCTAGTTGTTGAATCTCAGTTTAGCTTTCTTTTCATTTTCCCACCTTTTCTATGTATCCAAACACTTTCAATAATTTCTCTTATATTTTTCTTCCTCTACTCAAAAAAATCAATCAAAATTTTCCCTTTCATTTTCTTCCCTTTTCTACTTACCTTCCACTAAAACACTTTTCTTGAAAATCTTTAATGAAATAAAATTGAATTGAATTCTTATATAAAATGGCAATAAATTAAAGAATTCAATTCAATTCCTTAATTTGGAATAAGTTACAAATGAATTGATTTCTTTATTTTTATCATTTTATCCTTCATTAATAAAACTTCATATTTTACTAACAATCCCAATTATTCATTAGAGACAACATGACATAATCAAAATCACAGGAAAAACACTCTTAAAAATAATCAAAATCAAGTCAAAGCATTCTCCAAAAATTTACCAAACAAAGCACTCGACAAAATAAATTTATCAAAAACATTTTTTTATACAAAAACACTGAATTGATTAAATTTTTTTGAGTTGTGAAATTGATTAAATTATGATAAAAAAAAATGAAGGATCATATGGCTGGGAAAAAAATCAGATAACATAATTTCAATGAAATTAAGGTGAATGGTCAATATGCATCCAAGGAAAAAAGAAAATAAAATTTTAAAATGTTTATCGTTTTGCGAATGGAAAATTGCAGTAAAAAAAATGAGACTTTATGATGCGTACCCACCATGGTTGCAAGTCCGAAATTGGTCGAGAGGTGCATGTTGAAGTGTGCAAACAGTCTCAGAGCATTATTAACAAGTTGTTGGAGTTTAATAGCCTAAAACGTGCAGGTGGAGGGTATTTTGGGTTAATAAATTTTTGAACTGAATTCCAGAAGCAAATCAGACATTTTTGCTTTGATTTACTTTTAGGTGTTTCAAAGGAATTCAATTCTATTTGAATTCAATTCTTTGCCATTCGTTAATTTTAAATCAAGAAATTGAATTTAATTTTTTCGAGGTTTCCAAGCATTCTATAAATTTTATCAAAATCCAAATCTTCATCACATTTCCATCCTCGTTTCCATTTTAGATTTGCCACAATTTATTGATCCTCCATTGTTGGATCTGTGCTTTTCTTTTTTCAGTCTCGGTTTCACCAACTATTTTCCATCTTCGATGAAGCTTTGTCAGATTGCGTTCGTGGTTTCCGACGGATCTCCATTTGCGATCTCCGGCGAATCTGGTTCCGATCTTCTCTATTGCATTTTGCTTCTTCTTCGGTCAGATTCTGGTTTTCTCTGCCATTCGTTCTTTCTCCAACGATAGTTCGTGGCATTGTTGAAGTCGGCGACGGTGATGCTTCGTCAGATTTGGTCCTGTTGGTTTAGTTTTGGTCCCGTGAGTTCGAGTTAGCCGGTTGTTTTCCGAAAAGGTTTCCTGCAATTTAGCTTCGAGTTTCTCCTTGTCTCCATTGCCAGCAAGTTTTTCCGGTTGGATCTGGTTTTGATCTTCGTTCTTGGTTCTCAGTTTGGGCTTTCTAGCGTGTTCATCGGCTTGGTACGAGTTTGGTTCGCGTTCTCGGCTTTCTCTTTTTTGTCATCGGTGTGGTTTGCCAGTGGTTGCTCGCTCACACTAGTTTAGTTGTTCAAGATCCAAGATCTATTTGCTTCAGATTTGATGTTTGCTTTGGTTTGATCGAGCAATGGTTTACACTTCAGATCGGTAACTCAAAGCAACTCAGATTGTGGTTCAACTTTCTTTGTTTGATAAGTGATAACTTGCTAGATTATATAGTGAGGTTATTTCTGAGATTTGGTTTTAGTTTTTGTTGATATTTCATGGCTTTGATGATACTTCAGCCTTCATCTTGATTTTTTTTTAAGTTCTCAAATTGGAGAAGAATCATTGATTTGGCCTTTATTTCTGATGTTGTGGCGTTTTTGGACCCTTTCTACTTGGTTTAGCGTCGAATAGGCTCCCATTTTGGTTTAGCTTCTCCTTCGAGAGGTAGTTAAGCATTTGTTTAGCTTCTGCCTTTGAAAAGGTGGTTAAGCATTGATTCAGCCTCGTGGCTTTGATATTTGCTGCTGCCATGGATGGTTAACTGTGATGATTGGCTTCTGTCTATGGTGGTTAAGCATTGATTGATATTTTTCCCATACTGCAATTTTGATTGCTTCTGCCAAGTGGTTAGGTATTGATTACAACTTCTGCTTGGTGCTTAAGCTTCTAATGATATGATATTTCTTCTGCAATGAGCGTCGTGGAGACGTGAATTAGGATAGGCACTATCGACATTGCTTGATGACTTTGACATTTCTTTCATAACAAATGTCGTGGAGACGTTGAGTTAAACTAGGATTGCATTCTCATTACATTGTATTTTTTTTTTAATTACATTGTATTTTTCCATTTTAGTTGTATTACACTTTCATCCAAGTTAGAAATACGAAAAGTATGTATCTTCCAGCGTGGGGGTATCAGAGGATATAATTGTAATTAGAAATTAGTTAGAGTTGATTTAATGTTGGTTTAATTGGTTAGATATTAGTTAGTAGTTTGTTATGCACCTTAGCCTATATAAGGCTTTCTTTCTTGTATTACTCAACATTTTTCATCATTAGTAAAATTTTAGGTAAATTACACTCACTCTCCTGAGATTTGTGGAAATGAAACTTACATTCTCCTTGTCAAATTTTAAGTATTTATATTATTCATATTCTTATTCAGAATATCATTAGGAAACTTAATAAAATGATATTTTTGTAATATTAACTATTCATAATTAATAAAATTATAAAAATATCCTTCAACTTAATAGAGTAGGTAAAGCTATTTTTATAATTTTATTAATTAGAAACAGTTAATATCATAAAAATGTTATTATGATTTTTTAAGTTTACTAATGATGTTATGTGAATGAGGAGTGTGACTATAATATAAATATTTAAAATTTGACAAGTGAGGGGTGTGAATGTAAATGGATAACTAGAGGAGGTGTGAGTTGCATTTCTACAAACCTTAGGGAGATGAGTGTCATTTATCCTAAAAATTTTCTTTCACCATTCTCTTGATTATTACTCTTTTTTCTTGATCACCATAAGTTTCAACAAATCCTTCTGTAAAAACCTCTATTTTGAACAATAACAAATATAGTACAAATTAAATTCATAATTTGTTTTAAGGTTTAATTATTTTAAGATTTTTATAATTTCATTCAATTTTTAATTAGGCCTCTATAATTTATAAATTTTTAACTAAGTCCTTATAGTGTACGAGATTTTTCAATCAGATCTGTAAATATTTCATTTTCACCTTCTTCTTCACCCTCTTATGGAAATGAAATATTCTATGAATATTCCAATTTTTATCATGGAGGATATGATTGAAAAGTCTCATATATTACAAAGGCCTAGCCAAACAATTTTAAATTATAGAGATTATTAAAATTCGAGTAAATTATAGGGACATGCAAAATAATTAAACCTTATTTTAATAATATATGAATATTCCTTTGAGCCTAACAATTATATAATTACGCAATGTGTTGCGTAACTAAAACTCTTCACTTTTGACTTTGACAATTTAATGTGAATTGCAATATTTTATAACAAAATATTCAAGAAAATTATATTCATCATTGGTTCAACATATTTTCAACATCTAATCAATGGCATGGAACAATTATTAATATGACCAGTAATTAATCTTTAGATTAGTTAATAATTACCTTACTTAGTTGGGATTTGTTATGATTCGTTACAAGTTAGTTACATAACTTGTTGTATATAAGAAGAAAGATGTTATGTGCATTCATTTGACATAGCACTGTCAACTCACTTATCATCCACCATTGAATAGGATATGGGTCACCCAACCACGGTGGATAAGAAGTGAGGCGACACAGTGTATGTCAAGTACAAATAACATTACTCATATAAGAATCATTGTACTTGTGTTTTCTCTACTTCAATGAGTGAAGTCTTCTCATTTTCTCTAATCCTAGTAAGGTATCAGAAGTAATACTTTGTTCTTGATATTGTTTCTGTGCTCTTTTCTCTTTGAAGCTTATTCAATCTTTCTTCCGCGAACACTATTTTAGATCCCTATGTTTTTCAACCTGTTAATCAACTAGATTGTGATTGTTTCACCACCTCTGACTGAGGAGAAATACCACTCTTAGAGTCACGCCATTCTCTAAGCTCTAAATGAGAAACACAAGCTAGGGTTTGTTAATGGCAAAATTCCTTGCCCAAGTCCAGAGGAAGAACCTGCACTCAGTCATGACAATGCATCAATGACATCATTAGTTTTTGGATCTTGAGCTCCGTTTCAAAAGAGATTGCAAGCTCTATGGTTTATGCCAATTTAGTAGGTGAAATTTGGAGCTATCTCCAAGAACGATTTTATCATGCTAGTGGTCCAAGTGTTTTCGAGTTGAAGCGTGAATTGCTTACTCTTCGTTAGGCACTATGACTATTTCTCAATACTTCACCAAGATCACGATACTTTAGGAAGAATTGAGCTATTTTTTTCCACCTTTGGACTGTTCCTATGAGGTTAATTGACCTCTTCAAGATTTTCTTCAAGCTGAGTATGTATATTGCTTCTTGTTAGGTCTTAATGAATCATATTCTCATATTCATGGCCAAATGTTATTGATGGAGCCTCTTCCTTCAATAACAAAGATGCTTGCTTTAATTAAACAAGAGGAAAAACAACGAATCGTTGGCTCATCTCCTATTTCCAATCCCCAAAATCAGGTTGATTTTCATGTCAATAAGCCAATTTCAAGATTTTCTGGTGATCTAAAATAGAATAATGTCCATAAAGATCACCTCTTGTGCACTTATTGCAACATTCTTGGCCATAACATTGATATGTGTTTTCACATACATGGTTATCCACCCGGGTAAGGTCGAGGCAAGGATGACACTCTGTGAACCTTGTTTCTTCTTATATGCTCGCTTATCCTTCGATGGCTTAGCTTCTCGAGATATATCAATTGTTGGCATTATTAAACTTATAGCATGCTCAACCTATTGATAGTAATATTGATGCTTTTGCCCCTGTAGGTTTCATTCTTTCCACATCATATTCAAGATCAATTTTTAATTCTAATTCATGAATATTAGATAGTGGAGCCATTTCACATGTTGCATGCTCTTTATGTCTATTTTCATGCATTCAACCGTTATTTGGTTTCTTCGTCAATTTACCTGATGCATCCAAATTTTTAGTTCATTTGATTGGTGATATCACTTTGGCTGAAAAAATTATGTCTCACAGTGTCCTTTACATTGCCCAATTTCTGTCAACTTGTTATCTATTTTTTCTTTGTTAAAGCACTCCACTATGTGCATGACAATTTATTGAAGATGATTGGGAAGGGTACCTTACATTAAGGCCTTTATGTCTTTCATCAAGATGCTTCTTCACTCACTCCAAATGTCTTGCCGCCATAGCCAACAATTAGTCATTGCTTCTTGTACAACCTTGTGGCATTCATGATTAGGTCATCTATTTAACAAAGTGTTACATAGTATTTCTGATAAACTTGCTTTGAATAAATTTTTTAATGATTCCCATTGTACAATTTTCGCTTTTCCAAAATTTCGTAGGTGTTTGTATGCAATAACAACATGTCTAGTTTGCTCTATCTAATCTTGTACATTGTGATGTATGGAGACCTTACCATATTTCCACTTATAATGGAAAAAATTATTTTTTGAGCAATGTTGATGAATGCACTAGCTTTTCTTAGATTTATTTTATCTCTAATAAGTCTGAAGTTGCCACTTGCTTAATGCAATTCTTTAGTTTTTATTGATACTTAGTTTCAAGCTAAGATTAAATAGTTAAGGTCATACAACGCAAAGGAGTTAGCTATCACTCATTTTTTATAGCAAAAGGGAGTTTTACTCTAGTTTCATGTGCTTGTAGATCGCAACAAAATGTTGTAGTTGAAAGAAAGCACTAGCAATTATTGAATGTGGCAACAAGGCCTTTATTCTTTCAATCTAAAATCTTTTTGGGAGAGTGTCTCTTAATTGTTGTGTTTCTAATCAATAGAATGCCTACTGCCGTTTTGAAGTTCAAGTCACATTATAAAATGTTGTATGGAAAATCTCCAACTCTCAATTAAAATTAAAGTCTTTGGCTTCCTTGCATATGCTATGACTATTCCTATCAATAAAACCAAATTCTCCCCTAGAGTTGACCCTACTATTTTTGTTGGATAGCCCGATAGTTATAAAGGATATAAGCAATACAACCTGAAAACCAAGCAATTTCTCATTTCTAGGGATGACATGTTTCATGCAAGCATCATTCCCTTTGCAAAGTTACAACATCTGCCATTTGCTAGAGATTTATTTGCTGATGTTGTTCTACCAAATCCTATACCCTTTTCTCGATCCCCTTATTTTCATCATCATACACCCTTAGCAGAACAAACCTCATCCATTAATCCTCTTACTACCCAAACCACTTTTGTCTCTTCTATAGAACCAGTATTAGTTACTACATTAGAAGAGAATCTATCATCGAGCCTACTATCCTTGAACTAGAACTTGTCTTAGAAGGACAACAAGAATCTCCAAGCCTCCACAACATTTACAAAACTACATCTATAATGCTAGAAGTCACTTATCCCATATCAAATCACCTTAGTTATGACAACCTATCTAACTCCTACTCCAGTTCATTTCCCATGTTAACACCATCCCTGAACCTACTTTATATCATTAGGCAATAAAGGATGGTGATTGGAGACATGATATGAATGATGAACTCAAAGGTTTAGAGGACAATCACATATGAAATTTGGTTGCTCTTCCTCCTAATAAGCATACCATAGGTAGTAAATGGGTTTATTTGGTTAAATACAAACCTAATAGCACCTTGGATAGGTAGGCTCGTTTAGTTGCCAAAGGATATACTCAAAAAGTTGAGATTGACTTTCAAGACATTGTCCTTTTGGTGGAAAATTTGCCTACTATTAGAGTCTTCTTATCTATTACAACTTGTGAAGAATTGGAAATTGCTGCAATTAGACATAACCAATGTCTTCCTTAATGGTGATCTATTTGATGAGGTTTATATGGATGCTCCCTTGGGGCATCTAGAAAAGGGGAGGGTTTGGTATACGTAAACTTACAAAAATCCCTATATAGATTAAGGCAAGCCTCAAGACAATGATTCCACAAGCTCTTCACAACATTACTCAGCAATGATTTTCAACAATCCAAGATTGATTATTCATTGTTTTCCTTTGGTTCATATGACATAACTGCCTTCTGTTAGTGTATGTTGATGGTCTTATAATTGCTAGCCCTTCCTCATATGTGATTACTCGGGTTCAAGAGAAATCTAACATTGGATATGTCTTTACCCAAGGAAGTATTACCTTTCCTTACTAGAAAACACAAGTTTCATTTCTTGCAAACTTGCTTCCCTTCCTATGGACCCCAATTTGAAGCTCAATGCCCCTGATAGTGAATTATTGGATGGCCTTTCCTTGTATAGGAGACTTATTGGCCAATTGATGTATCTTACTATTTCCTAATCTACTTTAGGTTTCTGCATCTTTCTATGTGAATCTTTGGTGTCCTGGAAAAGCAAGAAGTAACCTATTGTCCCTACATGTTTAGTTGAAGTTGAATATCATGTTTTAGACAATGCCACAAGTGAATAACTTGGTCACTTGAGCTCCTCAAATCCCTATCTGTCCAGGTTAAGACTAAAGTGAGTCAAACCAACTTGTGAGCAATTTCCAGCTCAATTCGTTAATAGCTCAACAAGCTCGTGAACTCATGTATGCTAATGAGTGGAGCTTGGGCTTTACTATGTTTGATTCACTAGTTCATGTGAGCTAAATCGATTATATAATAATAATAATAATAATAATAATAAATTCATACATATTATGTAATGTATGTATGTATGTATGTATTATTATTATTATTATTATTATTATTATTATTATGGTGTGTTGGTTATGAACAATAAATATAACTTTATAATTTTTGGTATCATGTATATGGTATGTAAATTATTTTTTAAAAAAGATACATAATTATAGTACAATTTCTAACCTATTAAGCTAATGCACTTCATCCATATTTATTGTATATGAAAAAACACTTTATTCATATTTAAATCAAACCAACTCATGAGCTAGCTTGAGCTTGGTGAGCTTATAGTGAGCCAAGCTTAAGCTCCAATTTTAGACTCAATTATTAATAAGCTGAGCTTGAGCTTTTTTCTAGCTTGGCTCATAACTTCTAGCCTAAGTTCAGTTCGAATCCACCATGATTATTTGTGAAAACACAGGAGCAATTCATCTTTCCACAAATCCTGCCTTCCATGAGCGTTCCAAACATGTGGACATCTATTGTCCTTTTGCCAAAGAAGAGGTTAACTTGGGTCTTATCGAGCTAGTTCATGTTCCAACACAAATCAAATTGTAGATCTCCTAACAAAGGCCATTTCAGCAACTTAGTTTTGGAATTTAATAATCAAGTTGAGGGTCCTTGATATTTTTGCTCCAACTTAAGGGGAAGTAATAACACTTGCAATTGATCTCTAGATTAATACATCACTTAATTAGTTGGGATATGTTATTATCTGCAAGTTAGTTACATAACTTTGTATATAAGACTTATTGTGCTTGTCTTTTCTCTAGTTCAATAAATGAAGTCTTCTCATTTTCTCTAATCTCAATAATTATTGGATTTGCTATGACAATTGATTGTCAAAATAGTCACTACATTTGGCCGAAAGACGGCAACCAAGGGGCAAGAATATATGTGTGAGAGGGTTGGTTACGTTTCATTTTTGTTTCTTAAGTTTTATTGCTTTTAAAAACATATTGAATTTGGTTTTGATCCCTATTAAATATTGAATTTAATTTTTATGCACCAAAAATTTTATCAAAGTGATACACCATAGAAAGTAATTATTTATTATTACAACTATTATTATGATTTATCATTTTGGTAAAATTTTATTGATTGATTGTTTACATTGTCAATGTATAAAAATTAAACTTTATATATTTGCTTAGTCTCAATCCATATTTTTACAAACCAAACATAAATAACAATTATAAAACTGAAAATACATCAATTGAAAATAGAAAGAAAATCAAACCAAACAATTTTTTTTTTTACCATTTCCATTGTAAACCACAAAAACAATACACAAAATGAATGATATAACATTTTTATAATTATCAATGATAATTTATCGTTAATAGGAAGTAAATCAAACACTCCTGAGCTTGCAAAACCTAGCCAAACTTCCAACAAGCCTGTATAGGGTAAACTTACTCTGGTTAAAATTTGTACTACTTTATTGGGAATTATTACTAATTCAGAAAGAGTAAAAAATGATGACATACACACACACACACACACATATATAGATTAATATTTTTTGCCTAGTATATCATATCATAATTGGTACAGTATATAAAATTGTATATAAAGCCTGTCGATAATAAACTATAATCTTGCTCTACCTAAAAGTGGAGGTAAGGCTGCAGTGTCTTTGGTGTCCGTATCAGCGGGGGTAGGGGTATCCGCTAAGACATTCTAATGCTCAAGTTAGTGAATGAATAAGGTATAGAGATTTCTAGAGTGTAGAAAGTAATAGAATTATGGTACTTTGGAGGCATTGAGCCCCTTTTATAGTGAGATGTGACCCTATGATAGTCAGAAGATAATCTTCCTTAAATAAGGGAGATATTCTTAAAATTTAGTAGATATTAGATATATTCCATACTTAAAAGGATAAATGATCTAATATAGAATATATGATAGGATAATAGGAGATTCCATGAGACAATACAAGATCTTGTGCTATTTGGCACCCAATATAGTGGATATCCCAAGCCAAATCTTGGGGAATCTCTAGGCATCATTATGCCACATAAGCAATCTATGGAGCCCCTGCTGAGTTCTCCAAGTTCTGGGTCAAGGTCTCAGGCCCATATTTCTAGTCCAATACATAGCTCTTGAGCTTGATAGTAGGTCAAGTAGCTAGTGATGATGGGTCATGTCCAAGGTGTGCGCTCCAAGGATTGCATTCTGAGCTTGAATTCGACTTGTTGTACACAACTTCATGCACTTTTTCATTTGTTAGAGTGACGGTTATTGGGGGACTTGTGATGACACGTGTCGCACCTTGAGTGGCAGGAAATCATGTCTAATTAAATGGAGATCATGGGTTATATGTGAACTGTTAGATTAAAGTGTCTAGTCTCCTGTCTTTGGATCAAATTGTAACACTCTAAAAATTATTTAAAAATTTAGTTGAGCTTTATTAGTCGTAATTTGAAAAATTGCAGTTTAAGCGATGAAGGTGGCCCAACGGACTTGTCAAAAAAACAAAATTTTGGGCGGGGTAAATATAACCTTGCGGGCCAATGGGCCGGAAAGCTAAACCTTAGATTTGGAATGCTGAAATTAGGTAAACATGGGAAGAAGGTTAGAAATAGTTGGGAATAAGGATTTTATGCTTGGAAGCCCCCGGATTCGGTAGAGTTTCAATGAGTGGTTTTTGACACTACGAGTTACTTGGTGGGCAAGTAACTTTTACCAACCATTTTATGCCAAGTGGATGGTAAGGATTAAAACTTGAAAAGAAAGTTTTAATCTTGACCATTCATTTATTATATTTTACTCGGAAGCCAATATCTCGTCCGTTCGATGGAATTTCGTATGCGTTTTAACACCAAAAAAGCTACTTGCTCCCAAGTTAAAGTGAGCCACTCATCTTGAGTCAAGTGGATGGCCAAGATTCATTCTTTGACCAACAAACCAAATCTTAGCCATCCATTTCATTATTTCTTTTTGAAAAAGGAAGAAATACTCATTTTGACTACATTTAATACCAAATAAAGTAAAAGCACCAAATCTTATCACCACCACTTCATCATTTTTAGCCAAGAGGCTAAAAACACAGCCCTTCCATTGTTCTTCCTCTCAAACCTCCATTAACAAGCTTCAAGCTTGCAAAACCTTAGCTCAAAGCCATAAAACACCAAGATCCTTTCACAAAACTTGTTATACTCCTCATAATCTATTAAACTAACCGATTGGAATTTCCATTCTTCACCATTTCTCACCTTGATATCTCACTTCCTCACTACCTAAGGGAGGGTTTGATGTTGATTTGGTGGCCTTGAAGTGAGCAAGATCACTCTTGGAACATCCTTGAAGCCAAGATCCTTAAAGCCACAAAAGTAGGGTTTTCTTTGGCCTTTTCTTTTCAAATTTATGCTGAACATTTCTGATTGGTATTGGTCTGAAATTTCTGATTATATTGATTGATAGATTAATTTTGGTGGTGTGGTTGGATGAAGTTAGAAATCACTTTTGTGAAAAGAGAATGTATAAGTTTAAATTGTACATGTTTTGACATATGACAAAATAGAAACAAGACTTAGGTTGAATGAGGGAAAGAAATTGAAAAGAGAAACTTTCCCAAATATTTTAATCGGTAAACGTATTGGCTAGGAATAGATCTGTGTGATTTGAAAATGGAAAAAAATGAAGTTCAATGATCACGTATAGGAATGAGCTAAGTCCTGATAGGCAGTCTATTTCCCTTGTATGTCGTAATCCACTATAAATACCATTTGGTATAAATTATCTATTGTAGAATTGTCCACAACAAATACCCGTTGGGTATAAACTAAGTCTTTCCTATGTCAATGAAAAGAGAAAATGCATTGATTTGATTTCTATGGCCATAAGTGAGACCATGTCACTTTGAGATAATTTCACTCAATTTGACATATGCATAATCATATCGCATGTAACCTCTTGATTTGAGCTACTTATTATGTGTTTGAGCTCCATGATATATGTGCATTAAGTGAGTGAATGCTAAAAGAAATCCACTTCGGAAAGATGATTTTTGAACTTTAAAATGAACCTTTGATAGATGTTGAATGCTCACATTTTCTTGATAAACCGAAATGGCTGGGGCGATGACAATGACATTATAAGTGTGTAACCTGAGTGCCCTCCTGAGAATTGTATAATTCTCACCCCTACTTGTTTGTGTTCCCGTGTCGCCTCCAGGTTGATCCAAGAAGAATGGGGCTATGTGAAGGCGGGACTGAAGTAGTTTAGTAGTTAATATATATTTTTTAATTCATTGTACTTAGTCATATGTTATGTTTGTAAGTGTAATAGAGAACATATATGTATTAAAGCTCATAGAAGAGCTTCCCTTTTGTATTTTGTACTTTGTATTAAATGAATGTTTTGGTTTCTTTGTTATTTATTTTACTATAATTACGACTTAGTTATTACACGAATTAGTCGAACTTGTTATAGATATCTAAGAAAGGTCTGGTAATTTATAAGTAACGCTTCAGCCTGATGTCATGGCTTAAGATGGATGTTGTACTTGGGACGATGTTATACAAATGATGCTTCAGATAAATTTTTAAGTTGAGGGAAGCATTTCCAACCGTTGGATGAGCTCGGGTTTGTTAAAAGTGGAAGAAAGATGAACACAGTTTATTTTTGCATTTCATAGCTTTTGCGTTTGTTCTCCTCCTCGTCGTCGCTCATTCAAGCATTAATCCAAGCTTCAAACTTGATTTTCATCATATTCCAATCAATTATTTCAATTTCTCTACCCTTTCTTCACTATTTAATCGGTTTATTTTTGCTTGCATCCTAGGTAGACGACGATTTTGCTTCCCCTCGCCCCATTTTCTTTTTATTTTGGGTGCATTTCCTCTTCCTAAGCCCTTTTTCCACTACGTTTCTTAGGTATTTATCAATGGTCAAAAGAAAGGGTGTGTCTACTTATGGGAAGGGCAAAACCATTGTTGATGAGGCATAATATGACCCCTTTGGCCAAGTTAGCACCGAGGTCAAGGAGGTGGCCTTGATTTTTTATGATGACGAGGGTGTGCATAGGTTTACGTAGTGTTGCTTTATCTCATCATAGAGAGAACAAAATCAGGTGTTATCCCTGGAGGCCCGAGGATAAGGTGTGTCACTATAGGTCAAGGGAGAGTGAGGGCGATTTTATTTATACATATACTAATTTCTTTGAAAAGATGGATGTAAGGATGACATTTACTCGATTTGAGGAGGAATGCCTGAATAAGGTGAATATGGCCCCTTCTTAACTTTATCCAAATAGTTAGGCTTTCATTCGCACATTCAAAAACTTGTTCGAAATGCTTAGCCATGAGC
Organism: Dalbergia oliveri; assembly: GCA_030441495.1. Lineage (NCBI taxonomy): Eukaryota > Viridiplantae > Streptophyta > Magnoliopsida > Fabales > Fabaceae > Dalbergia > Dalbergia oliveri. The sequence continues at coordinate 41,561,766 of JAMLFY010000003.1, forward strand.
TCAACGTTGGAGTATTCTTCTTTTTTTTTTTTTCAAGTTATGGGGGTTGATAGAGGATCCTGGGTATCTTTCAACAATGTTCCTAGGAAGAAATTGCTGACGTTGTTGACTTCTAACTTTAAGAAGTTTAAGGATAAATTCCTAAAGTTGAAATGAGTAGAATTTGTGTTCCTTTTCTTTTTTGATGAATGTGGGTTGGAGAGGTTCCTTTTGTATTGGGCATACAACGCCAAATTCTCAAAGTGTAATACAACTATCTCCCCTTGGAGGATCGAATAGTGATCAACTATCTGGAAGAGAATGTGAGTCTGAGCTCTCCCTTTTTCCGTGGTGTACTATTAGAATGGGATTATAATAACTAGAAAGTTCTTAGTTACCTGGGTAGTTCATGACCTTTTTGCATTTAGTGTTGTTGATCAATTGATGCTTACTGATGTTGTCTTAGTTTATTTTCTATTTTGCGGCTGAGATAGCTCCTAAGCTTGCCCCAAAGGAGTTGGTCACCTTCATGGCCAAGAAGTGTGTTGCTGTTGGTGATGGTTGAGTTCAACTCGAGTCCCCTAGCATGGGTTTGACCTTCGAGACCTAATCAGATTCTTCTCCTCTACATACTCAAATGCAGGCTTAGGTGGAGATTCCTTCAACGGGTGCTGGGTCATTGGGCTTTCTCCCTCGACTTTGGTGGGCACATAGGAGAATAAGGACTCATTGATAGCACGATTACCTCCAGTCTTTGGAGCCTAGAGTTCCTATTTCCTGATTTCATTAATCAACAATTCAGCCATGTTGAGGACTTAGCAATGGTGAAGAGGGTTGTGTTTCCTCGTCTTGATGGCACCTCGAGATTCAAGGACTTTGATCTACTATGATGGCTTGATACCTAGAGGGAATATAGGGGGTTTGCTCGGGCTGGAAGCGATGAGGATAGCCATGGCCAAGCTATAGAGGGAGAGGCAAGAGTTATAGGTAAAGCTGGAAAGGAAAGGAAGAACTAGGCCAATGCTAGTAAAATTCTTCAAGTGATGGTCGCGTGTCATTGCTCAGGCCAAGCTAAATATCAAGCTTGCTAAGTTTTGGAGAAGATATTCAGGAAGAAACCGATGCCTTAAGAAGGACTCATGTCCTTTACTGAGGAGGCTACCAATCAATATATGGCCTGATTTGACCAAGCTCTTGACCAAATTTGGTTTCTCCATGGGGAGCTCGACCTATCCCAATATGGGGCCTCCAAGGAGATTATTGATGATGAGCTGGTGGACACCATTCATCTTGTAGATGCCAGGAGGCTGGCAAGGATGCTCGAGCGGTGGCCAAGGAAAGAGCCTGGGGAGAGGTTGTCATGACCTGACTAGGGAAAGTGACCGGCACGTGATAAATCACATCCCATGTAAGTCTCATGACCTCTAAGTCTCTCTATATGCATAAAATAATATACTTTGCCTTCTAAAATCATAGATTCATCTAAATCTTTATTTAAAATTTATATCTGGAATCATCAAACTAAAATACTTGATATATGAAGCTCTAAAAACATTTTAATCATACCCTGAAAGTCAATTTAACATGTGAACTGAATCATAAATTCATCTCTAACTTGTCTGCAATTTTATCAAACTTTACACTTTCAAATATGTATTTATGAATTGAAAACATATACATGACTGTTCAAATATTGAAATTAAATACAAAATCTGAAAATAATGAATGGCTTGGATCTTGCCTGCATATCTACCGAAGCACTCTACTCTAACAGGACTTTAAATTAGGCCTTACTTCAAAGTAAGACTCACCACTGAGAATAACCGTGTCTGCCAAACAAGAGGCTAAGCAACATCTGTACTTGTAATTATGAGGAGGAGAGGAGAGGGGTGAGTCAATGGACTTAGTGAGTGACCCCTCACCCACATGGGAAATCCAATAATGTATATATTGCAATATACATGCAGGAGTATAAATCATTTGATATTTACATATATAACTAATTAGGAAAACACTTTTCATTCCATAGATTCATAAACAAACATTTCTAACTTATAATCAAACATGGTATCATAATAACAACACTAATAAGAACATGATAATAATAATAATAATAATAATAATAGTTGTCACTTAATTTTTCTTGTTCCTGTGGTCCCTCGTGGACAAGCTAAGGGCACCTAACTAGGTCCCATCTTTTGAAATTTGCCACCATGGTTGTTTACTACTATTGCCTCTATGGTTGTTTCATAATATTGCCCCCATGGTTGTTTACTATATTACCTCCTTGACTATTTACTAGGTTTGCCTCCATAGCTGTTTACTATATTGCCTCCATGGCGTTTCATCATATTTGTCTCCATGGCTCATTTTATACCTTTAAATACTAATCATCATACATAACTGAACTGAAAATAATTAAAAAAAAACAATGCTGAAAGGTGGGTACTCCATCTTTCGCAAATGCGAGCCCCTAAATTATTAGTGCTCTGAGAGTTCTGGACTCAAACAATTCTAACAATCTGACTTTAGCATAACCGTTGCTATAAAATCATGCCAAAGGGATCACCCGCTTATAGGCATTTTGATTTCAAGCCCACGAAGTATGTATTTAGCAGTTGCTATGAATCATATTGAATTTCATACCTCTTGGTACCATACAAACTGAAATTCTAAATTTTATCTTAAGCGAACATATTTTTATATACTTGATAAATTCTAAATCATAGCTTAAAACATGGGGTTCTAAAATATGGTCTGTAATCTAAATCATAATTGATAAAATAGCGAAGTTACTACAATATATATTTTCTTACTAAATCCCTTCTCAAGCAAGTAAAATATTTTCCATAACACACAACATAGCGATCATGGTCCCATATATTTTCTAAAATTATAAATTTCATGTATAAGTTCAAATGAAGTATTTCTAGTTAAAACATAGTTTTATATAAACTCATATCATGCAAGAAATCCATCCTCAAATCGCTAAATACTCCGTAATGCAATAAAATAATAATATAATGATCAAACTAAGGCTATGAGATCAAACTCACTCACCGTTTGAAGCCGAGAGTATGTGGGCACCACTAACTTGACGTGGAGAGCTTGGAATGACACCAACAACTGTCATAGAGCAACCATAACTCTAGATTAAATTCTAATACTCTCTAGATAACTCCATTCTAACTCTAACAACATTGGGGAAGCACCGCCACTTGACAATAATGAAAGAAATAACAACACCCATACTAAGAACATGAAAAAATAGAGAAAATAAAGACAAAATCCAACAACATATACATACCTTGATGATTTGGAAGATCTAGACTGGGATGAGATTAAGGAAGAAGAGAAAAAATGGGGGTTTAAAGGGGTGTGTGTGTGTGTTGCATCTGATTAGGGGATGGAAGCCGATTAGGGTTTAAAAGGGGCCAAAAATGAAACAACATCATTTTTGGCACTGTTCATGCTCTAGGGAGCGCTATAGCGATCAGGCCGCATACCATGCCCCCATTGTGCACTTATAACCGCTATAACGTAAGGCAACCCTAAAATACTGAAACTCACTTCTGTGACCTAGACGGCTATAGCGTGACAATAACCCTAACTTCAGCATTCTTCTGTCATATGGCATCTAGTTGTTTAATACTCACTTCACTTATTCACATTTCTTAATTTTTAATTAAAACTTTAAAAATAACTATAAATAAGGAAATACCTCCTATTTGGATTCAAATAAAATATCAAAAAAATCAAAATCCCAATCATTCAAAATCCAAATTTTGGGTTTTAGTTCAAATCCGAAAGTTTTCAAGATTTTCTAAACTTATAGATTAAAAACAAAACGTTTAAGAGTTTCGTAAAATTCATTAAAAATTACTCTTCAACTTATTTTCCCTTTAGGAACAATTACTGGGACTTTTGATCCCAAGAATGTCACTCTAACATATAGCCCTCCAAGAAGGTGTAAGATCCAAACTTAGTGAAATTCAAGGGGGAGGTGGGTCAGAGACCCTGAGGCCATACAAAACTTGTCTACTGACACGTGTACACTAAGTATTATAGAGGTCGAAGAAGATCGTGGCAATGACCAAGTTAAGAGGTGACACCGACCCTAACCGTCTTCCTCGAGGACTAAGGGGAACATGTTGATCTTGACTCCTGAACTTTTGTAATGATTTTTGTTTTAATGCTTGAACAATTAATATATTGACGTTTGTAGTTGTTGGACCTTTGTATTGTAATATAAATCTACTCATAACAATGGTTCTCAAGGAACTGAAGACTACTCCTCAAACCCACCAAATTCTTTAGTTGACGTCGGTTTATCTATAACTCTATGAACAAGCAAACAATAACATATATAAGCTAACAAAGTTACCAATTAACATAAATTAGCTCTAGATTTCAAAATCCTCAATTATTCTAAACTTGAGGTTCTAAAAACCCCAAATCCTCCATAACAATTCATATGGAAAGCAACATCTTAATCTTTACAATTAAAGCAGTTTCCCTTTTCTAGAGAGAGAAACTATGGTCATATAAAGGAGAGAGATAGAGAGAGACTAGAATGGAGGGAGAGGTGAGGTGTGGTCGCTGGCGACATCCTCGTGGAGGCGCGGCAATTAACATGTTGGTGACGATGGTGGTGCATGGACATAAGGAGAGAAAACGGAGGGAGAAAGGAGAAGAAGAAGGAGAAGAAAAAGAAGGAGAAGATAAAAAGGAGATAAAGAGAGTTCACTGGAGGGAAAAGAAAAAAGAGGGAAAAAAAAAAGAAAAAGAGAATAAGAAAAATGGGTTCCACTCACTAAATATTGTGTCATCAACTATTTATCTACCTTGGTATATGTCAAAATAAGGATCTCATTTATCTATTTTTTTCATACTCATTATTATTATTTATTATTCTTTTTAAGACATAAATTAATTTAAATTTATAGGTTATCACAACCACAATACCACCACTTTAATAATTACAACAATACTATTGTACAAATCCCTAGACTTGTCTTTAAGCAAGAATGGATCTAAGTTGTTGGATTAATACTAAAAAGAGTTAAAAGGTGAACTAACTAAATGCTGCAAATCTCTAGCATAAATTAATATTTGATCAGTATAAATTTCCATAGAGAGCTTATTTAACAGTATGAATTAGATATTGAAAAATAAATTATCTAAATATTCTAATCTTGGATTAGGACTTTAATGAATGATTAGGTTGAGATAACTAACATAGGATTCCAATTAGAGAATAAAATATAATAGATTTGAGGATTAAATTACTCGTAGTTAAGATTCTAAAAAGTGTAATTAACTAAAAGTAGAACTATGACATATTTTTTATTTAACTTAAATGCTATGACAAGACAAGAAAATAGATCACATACACCATAACCACATGCATATTTTCAGTCATATATACATGCATATAAACACTCATATGCTTGGAAATTAAATCATGTAATACTCCTAAATTTTCATTGCATGAATATATGATACATGCATTCATGAGAAAAATAAAAATTCTCTCACCTACACCATCAACACCTCACGGCTGCATGCTTCTCTTGGGAGAGGAAATGTTTGATATGATTAAAGTATATGACACTTGATAAGCTTGATTTAAATGGCACTTTGTGTCATATATCAATATGTTCCAATTTTAGGGAGGATTACCTATATCTTCCAACACAAATGGCATAAATTGTAACTATATATTGTTAGCTTCATAATCTTTCAGAAAGCTCTATAGATTGTGTTTTGAGTAACAACAAAGCAAATTTTGTTAAAATATTTTGTAGAAAGCACTAACGTTTCAATTGAGTTTCTAGCGTTAAATAAGACTATTCTTGTTACATATAAATTCAATTGATGACATATTTTTCACAATATCATATTTCAACATGATTATAATCTCATTCAAAGATATTCAAAGCTTAAATGATGTGAAAAAAAGTTCAGAAGGTGAGTTAGTATATGTTAGGGACTCAAGGAAGCACTAGCAAGCATCAAGAAACCAAGCTTATCTCATCAGAAAGTATCTTGCATGCTTAGAAAGCTCAAAGAACAATGAAGAAATGAATATATCATGATCAAGATCTTCAATCTAGACAAGAATCAACTCTAAAGAAATTCTAAATAATGAAAAGATCCTTATCAAGTTCAGAGTCAAGTAAAGAAGATAACACGAAGATTCAAAGCTGTAAAGCTACTTCAGAAAGCATGCTCTATTTAGAAACCGTTCTAAGTTAACAGAAACGAAGGAAAATTTGAAATTCAAATAAAGTCAACTCTAAAAAAAGTATTGATAGTAACACATTATTTTGTACTTGGTCAATGTCCTCACCTTCTAGAAGAAAATGTTCAACAACCACATTCAGAAAGTAAAAGTTGTTTTGAAGCTCTATTCAAAAACTATATTTGACAATGGTTCTGCACCTGCATAGCGCGAGATAGCTCAACTACACTTCTAGAGAAAAATTCTGAGGGCACAAAAAGAATATCAACACATATCAAGAGAAAGCAAAATCAAGACGAAACAGTTATATTTGAAATCCAAGTATAAAAGGAAGAGACCTTCATACGTGAAGAAGACTTTTGTGCACAAGAACATGAAGCTTCTCAATACTCATTTATGAAAGTCCATTACTCCTTGTAATCTGTTTCTATTTTAGAAATATTTTTTCTTGTACTTATTAGATAACATTTTCTTCTAAGGAAGAATTTGGAAAAAGTCTCTCAAGTTTGAGTCCACACATTATCTTATTCATAGAAAAACTTGAGTGTTATTTGTTGGAGAGAACTAACCAAAATCAAAATCTTGTATCTTGATCCATTGTGATCAAAGTGAAGTTAGCTTGAAGAGTCTAGTAAAAAGACTCTTAGTGTAAGAGTACATTGGAACTACTATTCACTAGAAATAGCTTGAGAAGGCTATACAAAGACTATTTCACTTTCTCTGGTTGAGAAAGGGATTTTAGTGGAACTTAACAGGTTGTTGAGAACTGAATAGGCCGTGTTTAGCCAAACTAGTATAAAAATCTCTTAGTTATATTTCTCTTAATCTCTTTATTATTTCAGCGTTTGTGTTAATTGATATTGTGTGTTTCTTTAAAAACGTTTTCAAAACTATTTTTGAAGCTTTAAAGCCTCTACTCAGTTCAGAAAATCTCTTTCTGAAGTACTCTAACATTTATTTCCGTGTCTTCAAGTGAAAAACTTAATAGACTTTGTTTAACTTTCAGAAATTATAAAAAGTTTGAAGCACGATGCAACCCTCCTTCTCGTGCTACTTTCTACCTTCAGATAATTTAACTAATATTTAAACCAACTAATTGGTTGAACTTAATGAGTTTTAGAGACAAAAATTATTCCTAAACACAACCCTCTATGCAGCAGCCATGAGGCCTATAAATATGGGCATGAAGAGTTTTATTTTGTTCTTTACAAAGGTTGCTAAGTGTCCAAGTCCTCTAACATTCTTTCTTATTCTTATTTTTCTTCTTCTACAACTCTTCATCTCAAGAGATTTCACTTGTCCTTAGATCTCATTCAAATACTTGCATTCCAACCCACAAACACCACTAGCCTTACAAGAGCAACACTTTGTAGCTCTTGTGAAAAATATTGTCTATTTGTCTTGATACGCAAACTTTGCAAGCAAAGTTTCAAAGAAGATCACCCTATACCAAGCCTTGGTTAGAAAACTAGGGAGTGAAGAGAAGGACTCATTTAAGCCTCTACACCAAGTGGTAGGAGTCCTTCTTTGGTTGTGCAAGCAGTGTTGGCTTCTAACATTGTTTATGGTTAAAATGTCATCAAGCTTGTGTTTATTGACAAAGGTTTTGAGTGTATGTTTGTGAATATGGTTTTCCTTGGCATTGAAAGTTTCTATCTATTTCTAAGTGTTTCCTAAATATTTTCATGCCTTTATGTGGTTTAAAATTGTGAAATATGTTTGAGTGTTGGTTGTTGTAGCAAAAAATATACAAAAGCTAGGTGCTAGAAATGTGTTAGTTTGCTTGCAGGAGGCACTCCACACTTCAAAAATCATAGAATAATAAGAACTTTGAGATAAAAGTATTTTTAACACAAATTAGACTCAATAGGGAACACTCTCGAAAGAAATCACACAAAAGAAGTTTTCTAGCTCAAGATATGAATTTTCAAATTTGAACCAAATATTGAAACTCTAGATTTGACCTTTCAATAGTAAATGAGAGTAACTCGAGCTAGGAAAATGCAAATGGAGTGAAACAAACTTTGTTGTCAAGCTAACACAAAGAGAAACACATCCATATGTGCCACACACTAGTTTTAAGCACAATGAAATAGTTTAGAAAATAAATTCATGGGTAGATGCGTTGAAAGTGAAGCGTAAGTGACAATTAATAGAATCCAACTATGAACTTAAGCATAGTTGGGTTCTATTAGGGTATTACACACATCCCTTCATTGACTGGGTTTAAGCCTTTATTCTATCGAAAGAGAGAGAAGACCAAATTGAGAAAAATAAAAGGTAAATGACTAAATTGAAAATTGAACAAAGATAAAGGACAAAAATGTCTATTTTCGAATGTTTTAATTCTAAAAATAAAGCACTTTTTATTTTAATCTTCTAAAATAGTTTTATTTGGTTTAATTTCCACATCATTTTTAAAAAAATAAGGCATCAATATTATTTAGTGCTTTTAAAAAATATTTTTTTAAAAGCACTTTTTGTGTTCTACTCCTAAAAAAATATATTGGTGAAAATAAGTCTTAATTTCACTTAACTCTATATTAACCATCACTATATCTATGATACTTGCTCCATTTTAAAAATGCTTGGAACTTTAAGATTTAAACATATATTAAGTAAACCATACATATATTAAGAAAACAAATAAAGTATTTTAATAATAATAACATGTGCTTTAGGGCTTGTTTGGAAAGGTTTTGTTTTCATTTTTAAAATAGTTTTGAAAAGTTGTTTTGAATTCAATTTTAAAAAGTAGAAGAATAAGAAAATCTGTTTGCTAATAATATTTATAAAACATTTTTTAAATGACAAAAACCATAAATTTGTCTAGACAATGGTTTTCAAGGTAAAATTCACAAAATCTTCCTTCCATTATAATCCTTGTTCAATTTACCCCCATAATTTTGGAAACAATGCAACATTCTTCCAATTTTTGATGAATTGAACCATGGTAGACCTATGAACAAAAGAGTTACCCCAAAAAATAGTGCAACCTTCTCCCAATTTTTTTTTCATATCACCACAACCCAGGAGAATCGATTTAGCGAAACCGAAAATTAAAAAGAGGCAAAGGTAATGTTGGTACTATGGTGGGGAGAGAGATAAAGCGATGGAGATGATGGCAAGGGTGGCTGACACAAAGCTGTGTTTGGTGGTCGCTGGGGGCACCACACTGGGGAGAGGCAGAGTTTGGTTGAGCTAGAAAGAAAAGAGTATGGCGTTGTGCTTAAAGGCGAGGAGGAAAGAGCGTAATGAAGCCGACGCGGGCTTGGGTTGGAACACGGCATCGAGGTTGCTTTTCCTTCTTTAGCCTGTGCTTCCTCGTGTTAATGGGGATTGCAGGGTGACTCGTGGAGGAGAAAATAAAGCTTGGAATTTGGAACTTTCTCAAAATCTGGTTCAAATGCGTGCAAAGGCAATGAAACCAAAGTAATTACAAAGATGCCACTGCCTTTTTCATTAGTTTTTAAAAACAGAAGACCAAAAACAACTCCAAAGTGTTTTCTAGTTTATGCTTTTTAAAATCATAATATGTTCTTTTGTTTTTAAAGCTAACTTAACAAAAACAACAAATCAAACAAATTTTTTTAGTTTTTTAATTTTAAAAACCAAAAACCATTTTAAAAACACTTTCCAAACAAGCCCTTAATTTTATAAAATTATTCTTATATCAAAATTATAATCTTACCTATGCTTTTTAGTTACTTTTTTAATAATATAATTAATATAAATGTAAAATTGAAAATAAACAATATTCATAATATTTAACAACACTTTGGTCTCAAAGACAATTCTTATTTTAATACTATAGTTCTCGAAAAATCAATTACATACACTTGAGTTATTGAAAGATTTATCGTTATGACACTCAAATTTAACATTATTACTTGTCATCAGGAAAAACTTAACAATAAATGGAGTGTCATAACAACAAAGCTTTTGAGGACTTAAATATATTCAATTGATATTTCAAAAACTAAAGTATAAAAAAAGAGTTTAATTTCTATTCATTGTGTCATCCAATTATATATTGACACATAAGTAAAAATTGTTGACTCTCACATCTATTTCTAGAAAAATGATATAAATAGAATGATTTAATAGGATGATATTGTTAAAAAAAAAAAACTTTTGAGGCGTAATTGTACTAAATTTTTTTATTTTTATGTTTTATTTTTAATAACAAGGGTGATTAGAACCAAAAAGAAAAAGACTATTTAAAGTAAAACCAGTTACTAATGGAGCTAGTGCCACCTGGCCCATCTCCTAGTCGCGTGTCGCCAACCAAACAACTAACCAACAGGACATGGAGTCAGTAGACAACATAGACAATACGACGCTATCAAAGTCGCAGAAACCCAACAAAACCAAAGAAAAAATAAAAAAATATATATATAATGCGTTTTTATTTCCCCGGTCGCTCGTGCCTCTTTCCTCCTTTCTCCTTCTTCTTCCAACTCTCTTTCTCTTTGCCGGAAACCTCAATCAATTTTTGCATCTTCCCCCGTCACTTGTGTCACATCACCACCATTTCACTTCACACCACAAACAACAAAATTATATATATTAAAAAAAAAACCGTTAAGGTTGTTCTTCGTATTCAATTAATCAATACTTTTGGGGTAAAAGTATTGATTGATCGGAGAAGGGTTTTTTTTTAAAAAAAAAAAAACACGAAATGGGTTGTTTCGCGAGCAAAAACGCTGAAAGCAAGGCGAGCAGGACTGCAAGGTGGCGATCCACGGGCATTGTTGCTTTGCGCGATTCCAAATTGAAGGTGCGTTGTGCTATTGTTCTTCTTGCTATGGGATTTTGATTATAGTAATTGGTCCTGGTCCAGGCAAAAAATATATATATAAATATTTGGTTCCTGACTATTACTATTGTTGGCTGTATTAATCTTTCTTCGGACTTATGTGTCAGTCAGGTAATTTAGGACTAATGTAATTAACCAATATTTGTTATATCTCTAAGAACATTGTACCAATTATGCGGGTTTAGTCTTTTGTTTTTATTTGTTTAATATGATAATGCCTCTCCCATCTCGTTAAGCAGAGTAAAGCAATCGTGTAATTTGATGTGTGTCATCTTTACGGACCTGTGAGTTTTCTTTGTTTTGGATGCTACTAGCATATGCTTTATTGGTGTTGCCTAGCTGAATTTAAGATTTATGTAACTACCCCTTAATAAAGGATGATATAGAATATATTGTTGTTGCAGTTCAGACATCATGTACAGTTCTACAATTGCGTTCTATTGTTATTATTATTATTATTGGTTGAGATGATTGATGCATGGAATAGTTGCAGACATCATGATGTTATCCTCTAATATTAGTTGATACGATATTAGTCGACCCACCAAGACTTAGTAGTAGTTGTATTAATTGATATGTTATTGCGATGAGAGGTGCATATTGTGGGGTAGTACTGCAATCAAGTTAATGACATTGGGGTCTGGATCTTCTCATGTTTCTCACTAACACGAGTGTATCACACAAAGCGAAATTGATTCTCTTAATATGAATAATGGGAAGCCCTACCTTTTTTTGTTTGAATTGTGTTACTTACACATTTGACTATTTGCAGGTGATTTGTCAGTCGAATTTGATTTTCATAAAAGTACTGTTTTATGATATTCACAAGTACTACTTACCGAACATTTGATGAGATTGTATATTTTGGTGAAATTTATGTTGCTTTGCAGCTAGGCAATAGCCTTACATTTTTTTTTTCTGTGTTTGTGTTTGTATGAATTCCCATGGTTGTTTTTTTGGTACATTCTTACCTTGGACCCTTTTTTTTCATTTTAAACAGACATTTCCTGATGAAGTTCTTGATCTAGACAGAAGTGTACGCACTCTTGACTTAACACATAATCGAATCGGTAAGCACTTTTAATTTCATTCAGTTCCTTTTGATTACATTTTGGATAAGAAGCCCTGGTGGATTTTATAATTTTGACCTCACTGAGAAGTGCCTTTCCATTATTGTTTTCCTTGACTGCAGTTGACATTCCCATGGAAATTAGCAAATTAATCAATATGCAGCGCCTGGTAAGAAACAAGCATTTCAGTCTATGCCTGCAGCATGCCAACTTATGTTGAACATTTACGGTTAACTTTTTGAATTGAAGATGTTGATTATGGATTTCTTCTTCTTGTGTTGAAATATGAAGGAGCTCTAAATTAAACATGCTGCAATAGACTTTGGCATGAATATTAATAGCCATTTATTGTGAATATCAGTATTCCAGCCAGTTATTGTTGAATTGAGTGTGGTTCCTTGAATTTGCGCAGCATGGTAATATGATAATCCTTTTGTTTCACTATCTTATGTTTGTGTTGAGTCTTGGTGTTCTCCCTCTCTCTCCCCTCTCTAATGGGAATGAAAGAAAGGTGAAGATGGTTTATTAGAAAGAAAGGTGAGGCCGGTGGAGTTTTTGTGAGAGAATGGCTGTATGGTGTCATTGATGATCTCTAATTGGGTCCAATGGCAATCTAGTATTAATTAGATTAAAGATTGGGCAGATTGGCATTGGAAATCTCCTGGTTCGAAGGTGGCATGTTTGTTAGATTTCATAAGTTCCCTTTGTTTTCGGCTCAGAACAAGAAACAAGAAGAGTGTTAAATAAAAGGAGTGGCGGTTTTTTTGGTCCTCATGCTCTTCTGGATTGGTGGGTGCTTACATTTGGCTGTATCAACCAATTTTCTGTCAATGAAAAGATGGTCTTCTGGGTTTGCTTGATTGGTTTACCACCCTGTTTTTGGAATAACAATTTGTTTTCTTCTGTTGCTGGATCTTAGGGAGAGTTATTGAGTATTGATGTTGATACTCTTCACTGATTGTCATTGGTAAAGATCTAGGTGAGAGCAGATATAGATAAGGTCCCTCATTCTATCACTGTTAGTTTAGGTGAGCTTTTGCCCATTTCTTTCTCTTCTAGAGTTTATGACCTCCTTCAGCCATTAGACCATGAGCAACTTCTAGGAAGAAAACTTATGAGGTGTTTTAGAGAATCAGAGTCTGATTAGGAAACATTCACTAGCCGAGCAAGAATTTCGGGGAAATACAAATGTCATTGTAACTGACAATTTGAAAACGAGATGACCTGGATTCAATGCTTGATTGGCTTTAGAATGGGCATTTTCAATCTGTTCCAAAATTGGAAATGTGATGACTGTGAATACAGGGCTACCTTTACTTAGTTTTTCTGTGGCTGTGTTTAGGCAGTGGTTGTTTTGAAGTTTTTAAGAACCATAGTTGTATAGCACTAAAGATTGATTATGATCACGGTTACATATTGAAGTTCCACTAACTTCACAGGTATTGGCAGACAACCTAATTGAGAGACTGCCAGTAAATTTGGGGAAACTCCAGTCTCTAAAGCTCATGAGCCTTGATGGAAATCGAATTACTTCTTTGCCTGATGAATGTAATTTTCTTCCTTAAACCAATATAATAACATTTTTCAAAGAAATGTTTTTATCTTATTTGCTTCCATGTCATGTATTTAGAGGAACTTTTCTTTGTTTATGTTATAGCTTACAGTGTATTCTTTTTCTAGTGGGCCAGTTAGTAAGGCTTGAGCGCTTATCCATCTCAGGAAATTTGTTAACATCCTTGCCAGCGACTATTGGCAGTTTAAGAAATGTAAGTGATTATACCTAGTGAGACCTCAACATGTATTGATAATGCATTTATGTCTTGATATGAGTATTGCCACATAATCAAGGGATTTTGAAGAGTTTGAGATTATCCTATTAAGTACTGACATTTTGAATTGGTAGCTGTCTCCGTGTTATACATGCATTAGATGTGATGAAAAATTACTAATTATAATGAGACAGTTTAATTTTGTTGTGTGCTCGTTGTTGTAGCTTGTTTTTGTCTAACTGTCCATGCTTCAGCTTTAGTTCTCATGTGAACTATGAAGAGTCTTTAAGCATAGACTTTTGGAACTCAAGAACTCTTTGATATCCATTATTTTGTTACGTTAAATATTGTGTAAATGATGACTATATGCTAGAGAAACCTATGGGGCTTGGATCATAACCATGTACTTGTACTAAATGAACTGAAACTGCCTTCCTATTGTTTTATTGTATAGTTTTTGGGGTAATTTTGATGTGAAATGTGTACCATTCTTTTACTTTTAGAGTTTGATGCATTGTTTGATAATGCAGCTCTTGCTTTTAAACGTGTCAAATAACAAGTTACAGTCTCTTCCAGAATCTGTTGGGAGTTGCTTCTCTTTGGAAGAATTACAAGCTAATGGTATGTTTCTTCTTGACTTGATTTCTTCATGTATGCGTCACATGAGCATGGAAATGCATGTTTTTGCATGGGTGTGTGTATGTGTGTTTTACAATATGCATTATTCCTTGTCAGACATGCGGAGAATCAGAGATTTTTTTTTTCCTATTGATGTGTTGCTTAATTAACTGGATTTTGTTGATTGTTAGTCTTTTGTGGAGTATCTGCCTCCCGTGGTATTCTTTCTCTTTAATGAAAGTTTTTCATTTCGTGATAGATACAATGTGTGTGGATATTTTTTTAAATTGATAGAATGAAACAGAACTAGTATAATAGTGCATTTGTTTCAGATTTTAGAAAAAAATGATTATGAAACTTAAATTTTATATACAATTGAAAATTTTGAAAACTGATTAGGTACTCTTTTTAGGTTTTACAAAAAAGCTGGAAACTAACTTTTTTGAGATTTTGATTATCTTTAAAAAATTATCCAAATGTAAAAAAAATAATTTTTTTTTGGTAAAAAAGGTGGTTCTGAGCCTTCAGAATCTCATCTAAACGCACCTTAAGCTAATGTCTGGTATCTATCCCAAGACACTAGAGACAGTGAAGACGGAGACAATAAAAACACTGCCTCTATCATGTTTAGTTGTGGAGTATAAGACATGATGGCTGTCTTCGTATCTTGGTTGGAAACATGGGGACAAGACAAAAATACATGATAAAAGACATTATGTACCACGGCGGACCATTGACGCGGGCCAAATAGAAATTTTCTGTGTTTTGTGTCTGGGATAAAAAATTTTTCTATCCCATTCCTATCTACACCAAACAATTTTCTCTAGTGTCTCTGTATTTATGTCTCAGGGACAATAACCAAACACTACCTAAATGGACCTGAATGGAACGAAATTCCATTGACCTTGTTTGAAAGCAAATAGCCTTTTTTTAATCACTTTTTTGTTTTTATTGTCACAAAATCTTCACAAAACTAATGGCTCGTTTATGCACCATTAGTTTAATTAAAAAAAAATACTTTTTATGTTTTTTGATATATTTGTGTAAACTTTTTTAGTAAAAGCGAATTATTAGAAAGGGTACAAAAAGATCTATTGTTAGAAGTTATAATTTTCACCTTCTAGAAAAAGATTTTTCTCATACCATAAAAAAGATGTTCAAGAATATATGAAGATCTTTTAATATTATATCCAAACATAAATGATTTTATATCCAAATATAAAATAAATTTTACTTTCTAAAAGATCTTTTTTGAAAAGGTAATTTAAAAAGAGATCTTTTCCTAAAAGCTCATCCTAACCAACCGTAAACCTTTTATTGACAAGTGAAAAGGATATGAAGACCTTCTATCTATTGCATCTTTAAATAAATGTAAGATAATTTTTTCGTATAACCATTCAATATATCAACAATGAGTTAATCCCAATAATCCGTTCATAGTACCAATAATCCATTTCATTATTTCATCTCAAATTTTATTTCTTTGACATCTCATTCTAGATGGAATTCAATCTTTTTTAGATTGCTTTTATAATGCAAATTACGCAAAATCATAACACACATAAGTTGTATAATTATCATATGAAACAAAGAGTTAATATCATAAATGTAGACATCATGTCTTCGTTGACCATCAATCAATCAATGAATCACTATATACAAACCTAAAACTAAAAGATTTGATTCTCTCATGCTTTTTAGTTTGTTGGTCTAGGTTAATTTAATCCAAGTCACAGTTTGGTGATATTTGGTTATAATTTGAACATAATGTCAATATTTCAGGGTGAAATGACTCTGGTGATAATATGTACCATTAGACTGCTTCTATTATGATCGACAATTTCTGTGATAATCTAATCTGGATCTTCAGAACTATTTGCATCATCTTTCTTGCTAAATGGCTTTATATTGTGATTGACTGAGCTGATTTCAACGTTTCAGATAATGATATTGAAGATCTTCCTGCTTCAGTGTGCAATCTCTCTCACTTGAAGTCACTTTCATTAGATAACAATAATGTGAAGCAGGTAGAGTGATGCAATCCTTGACTTGATTGAATGTTACTTGACTGTTTTCTTGTTCTCTTTTATTCATGTATTTTATTTTGTGTATGTATGTGTGATAAATTTCCATGTCCTAAGTTTTAATTTATGGAACACTTCCATTTGTAATATAAAACTATAGATATGCTGAATATTGCTTGCTTGTAAGTTCCCCCAATAGCAATTCTGCTGCTCATTTGATTCTGTGTGAATTGGGAACCAAGCATGATTTTCATTCTTCAGTCCTTGAAAAGAATAATCAAAATGGAAGGTTTGGGCCGATAATGTCAGGTTACTAAGTTCAGGCACCTGACTTCATCTGATAGAACTGTTCAACACTGATAAAAGAGTGTCTATCTTTCAGCTGATGGGACTGTTTGTCAATATTGTATGGGATTTTGTCTTGTCAAGTTTGTACATTTTATAAACTTCATAGACTTGAATGATTGGTTGTGAATTGTCTTATTGCCATCTTTTTCTTCTGGAGAATCTGTCCAAGATATGATGAAAGCATGATCTTAGAAGTTACTTGATTGAGTAGTTTACTTATCACTTGTTCTTTCTGACCAGCTCGTTAACTCATGTTCCATTGCTGAGAACTAAATGTTGTACAGTAATGTTTTGAATTATTTGTTAGGATGTGTAAACTAAATGACAAGGTTGCTTTTATCATTACAATGAGCCTGTTTGTTCTTGCATTCGTATAGAGAAGGTTAGCGTACTTGGGAGGAAAATGATATTTACATAGATATGAGAGAATCTGGAGTAATTAGTGAACAAAAAATTGTAGAGTCAAAAAGTGGTCAGAAGACGTGGAAATAAGGGTGTCATTCAAAAATCCTTGTCTAGACAAGATATGCCTTTTTTGCAAGATGAGGGTTCCTATCACATGATCTTAGGGGTAACTTCATCAATAAATGTAGGACATATATTTGAATGGTTGCTTGCGCTAGCGAGGTATATTAAGAGACATTATTGAATCGCACCTTTTGCTGAGATATGAACGAGTAAGATTAAATTATATGAACAAGGGGAATTCATATAGTTATTCATCCCACTAGATAATGTGGCTTGAATATCAGGAATATCCAGCACCATTCTTACCAACACGCATTGGCAGTTATTGACTTCAAGCATTTGTAAATTTTAAGAGGCGATTTGAGTGGGGCAGCAGTTAATGAGTTTATGTCTAGAATTGTGGTAGTAATTTTTAAAAATCTTATATCTTCAATGGGGGTATTGCTGTCCACAACTACTGTGTTAGGATCCTTGTTGATGAGTTTTTAAATAGTATGGTAGCTGTTGAGCTTGTAAAGAATAAACCTTAATTGATATACCGTTTTCACAATGCCTAGTGATTATTTTCCTTTTATCTTTTTGTTCTTTATAAATCTATGCATAGCATCTAAATCTTTGTTGTTTGCCCCTATCAATCCAAACCAAGCAATTTATGTTCTAAAACAATTTCCTAAGATTGCAGATGTCTTAATGATACACTTTGGTTTCTTTTTGAACAGATACCTCTGAATTTATTGAAAGACTGCAAAGTTCTTCAGAACATATCACTGCATGGCAATCCAATATCAATGGACCAATTTCAACAGGTAAAATCGTGTTCCCTGATTTCTTTTTTCTATTAAATCAATAAAAATTGTTCAATTATCAATACAATTGAACTATTGATGAATGATCTAGATGGACGGATTTCAAGAGTTTGAAGCGAGGAGGAGAAAGAAGTTTGACAAACAAATTGATTCAAATGTGATGATTAGTTCCAAAGGTCTGGATGAGGGTGTTGATCTATGAAATTGTCTCAGGCTAGTTGAGACTTGAGACCACTTGCAATGGATAATTTCACAGTTGTACATTTGGATGAACTTTGGATGTAGCATGGAAGACGGAATTTTATCCATGGCTTATTATTTCACATCTGAAATGTATGTGTGCAGGTCCCTGTGTCACATTGTACATGATTCTTACCTTTTTTCTTTTACTTCCTATCCAACTTTGCCTGCAAATATACTGGCTTGCAAATGGAGCTATTACCCAGCAGCCATCTAAAGATTTCATAGATGGAATTTGGAGCCAATTTGTTGATAATGAAAGGGGTTATGTATCTTGTGCAGCTGTAAATTAAGATAGCTTTTGGTGTAATATATGGAAGGCACTTGCATTATTTGCCCCTAGTTATGTCAAGTGGAAAAAATAGAATGCAAAAATCTTATGTATTGCTTTGTTTGTTTGTTTCATTCCCCTACTCTGGTTTGCTGACAAATATGGTGGCTACAACAAAATAATTTCTCTTCCTTGGGGGTATATTTTTCTAGATAATCGATTCTGAAATATTGAATTTAGATGGAAGTGAACATTCATATCAAAAGTTGGGCAGAAACTTTTTCTGTTTTTCACGATTTGTGAAAAAATAATAAAAAATAAATAAATACAAGATACGATTTTTTTTAAATATTACGATGGCAATTTCTTTTTTAAAAAAAGATTAAGAACAATAAATAAAACATAAAAAGTTGTCTTATGAGGCTTTTCGATTACTATGTCTGATTGATGGAAAACAATACGTGGTTTGGAGAAAAACAAAAATCATTAAACTGCTATACTTTGTCTGTTTACATTTTTAATAACTTGTTTTGTAGAAAATAAATTTTATTTTTATTTTAATTTTTGGTTGAGCAAATAATTTTTATTGATTCAATCGTTAAATTATAGCTATCTATCATTTGATCATTTGTACCAAATACTAAAAAAGTTGGGCCATCAACAAAAATGTCATCAAATAATCTTATCTGGATACATTTAATAAATATATATTACATTGATTTTCATATATATATATATATATATATAGAAAGTGAATTGAGAGATTTTGGATTAAAGTAAAATGTTGTAGACATGATTTATAAGATAATATAAAATTCCAATTTAGTGGTGAGCCTTGTAAAAAAAAAAAATGGTTTCCAATAGCAAATTATCCAATGATGTAAGATCTTTGTTACTTAAATTAGTGTAAGTTAATCCTTATCCCTTTTTATTGATATATTTTTCTAAAAAAAAGTTTTGCATAAATGATCAACAACATAGTTGTAATTTAACAATTTAATCGATAAGAATTATATTTTATATAAAGTTACATAAGGTACAAGTGTGTCAACTCTTATATTCAAGTCAATTGATCATTCTCCAAATATATATGTGGGGATCTATTTACTTGAATAAGTCTTGATATACTTATTTCATTGAATAGCTATTTTTTGGTGTTGAATTTTATCAATTGGTCCGTTGAATTAAAAGTTCCCAATAATAGATCATTTGTATAAAATTTTGTATAATTTTAAAATGATTTGATACTTTACTGGTTCATTTTATTGTAATGTATAATATATTTTTTGAAAATATGAGTAATGTCCAAAATTAAATTATATATTTATCAATGTCCATTGTTTTTTGGGAATTTTACAAATGATGAAGGGACTAGGGAGTGATTCATAATGAAATAGGATAGAAAGACATAGAAGTGACTCTAAACACATCATGTTATCCTCATGTTTAGATGTTTCATAAGTTTAATGAAGAAAAGGGACAATCCTTCCTTGATCTACAAATTAAGAGGGATAAATTTTGGGAATTTTAAGTGATAGGAGAGGGACATATCCCTCTTTGACCATTCTATTCTCTCGTTTTAAGTCACTCCCAAATAAGATTCACGAAAGTTTAACTATATCATTCCATTTCAATCATTCTTATGCATTCCCCCCAAACATAAGGCTCTCAAGTCGTGCATGGTAATGGGAGGGTTTTGGTTGAAATAACCCTACCTAGCAATCGATTTGGCAAAATTCAAATTGCTTTCATCTTATCTACAAGTTTTTACAATAAAAACTTACACCTTGCCTGAAAATGATTTGTCCCAACCCATCCTGTACTTACTACTTTTTTTCAAAATACATGTACATCTTTTATTAAAATTTGACCTTTTTAGGAAAATTTGACTAATACAACAATCACTTTATATCTTTAAAATTATCTAGAAAATTAAAAGATTTATTTAAAGGAAACCTTTTTATATGACAAAAAAATTAACACCATAATATATAAACATAACTATAACATATAATTTCAACTAATACCATAATATTCAAATGACTATGAAAAAACAATTATATATATAGAGTGAGGGCAAGTGTTATAAAAACAGATCTTGCAAAACTTATCGAATTCACTCAAGAATTATGGAAGATGAAAACAAATACAATTTAAGAATGTTTAAGAGAGAGAGTTTGGGAATGCATTAGCTTTCCTATTGATTGCTTTTTGAATTGAATCTATTACAAGCCTTATATAGGCATTACAAATAGCACTAACAATTAACCAATTCAGTTACATTCTGTTATAAGAAAATAATAGAATAATTACCTCCTAACTAACTCCCTAAAGTCCATAAAGTCCCAAGCCATTATTAACAATTTCTCCATCTTGGCTTGACTTTATGCTACAAAACCTGTAAAATCTTCAAACAATGTTTGAACTTAGGCCGTGGTAGTGCCTTTGTAAATGCATCGGTTGGATTGTCATCTGTGCTAACCTTCACCAAAATCACCTCCCTTTTTGCAACAACCTCCCTCACAAAATGGAGCTTGACATCAATATGTTTGGTTCTCTCATGGTAGACCTAAGTCTTAACCAAGTGTATCCCACTTTGGCTGTCACAAAACACCTTCAAGACCTTTCTCCCTTTAAACTCCTCCATCCCTTTCATCCAAATTGTTTCCTTTGTTGCTTCAGTAACTACAATAAATTCAGCTTCAATGGTGGATAAAGAAACTACATGTTGAAGATTGCACTTCCAGCTAAGTGTTACCACAAAACTTGAAAACATAACCTATCAAAGACCTTCTAGAATCCAACAGCCAGCATAATCCAAATCAACAAAACTAGTAACATTATCAACACTGCCATCATGCCTTGAATACAGTAAACCAACCTTAGATGTTCCTTTCAAATAGATGAAGATCCATTTCATAGCCTCCAATGCAGCTTTCCTGGCTTCCCCATGTACCTACTCACCAAACTCATGGCATAAGCCAAATCTAGCCTAGTGCAAATCATTGCATACATGACACCACCTACTGCATTTGCATATGGAACCTTCTTCATATAGGCTTTTTCCTCCTCTGTCTTAGGTGAATCCTAAGAAAGTTTGAAATCCATATTGAACTTCTTTAAAACCTTAGCTATGTAGCCCTTCTAACAAGGTTCCCTTGGATCTATCCCTTGTGATCTGCATGCCCAGAATCTACTAGTAGCCTCCATAATCTTCATTTCAAACTCATTCTCAAGCATCACCTTCATCTTCTCAATTTCAACCTTGCTGTTACAAGCAATTAGCATGTCATCTACATAGAGGAGAAGGTAAATGATAGCTCTAATCTCAGTGTTCTTAAGTAGACATAACCATCATACTCACACCTTTTAAAACCATTCTTCACAATGAATGTATCAAACCTTTTGTACCACTATCGAGGGGATTGCTTAAGGCCATAAAGTGACCTTTTCAACAAGCAAACCTTCTTTTTTGCACTTCTTGATGAAACCTTCTGGTTGAGTCATGTGAACTCTCCTCAAGCTCTCATGCAAGAAAGCTATTCTCACATCAAGCCTCCAATTTCATGTTTTCTTGTGTTACCAAGGCTAGGACAATTGATTGAAAGAGTGTTTTACCATAGGAGAGAAGACCTAATTGTAGTCAATGCCCTCTCTTTATGTAAACCTTCTAGCCACCAATCTCGCTTTAAATCTAGCTTTCTCCACTCCTAGAATCCCTTCCCTCAGCTTGAAATCCACTTGCAGCTAATAAGTTTCTTCCCTTTGGCTTGTCTACCAGCATCCAAGTACCATTCTTATGCAAAGAGCTCAATTCTTTATTCATGGCAGCAATCCACTCTTGAGATTGCTTTCCATTCACAACTTCACTATAACTCTTAGGCTCATCTCCTTCAACTTCCTCTCAGTGAGTGCAAAAGCAACCATATCTGCATGACCAAACTTAACTGGTGGTCTAGTTTCTCTTCTTTCTCTATCTTTGGCTAATAGATAGTCCTGGAGATCATCATCATTCTGCACTTCAGGATCTTTCTCACTTCAGCTTCTGTGTTCCTTTCTTAAGTAAGTTTGAGAATGTTCCTGAAAATCAAAAGCAAGTTGCCCTTCAATGTCTCCACTTCCAGCTGAACTTTCTCATCACCCTTTTGTTGTTTCTAACTTGAAACCTTCTAGAGTGATACATTTCAGACTCTTTGAATACAACATCTCTGCTAATCAATACTCTTGGCTGCCTTTCTCCATGCACCACAATTTGAACCCTTTAACACCTTGAGAGTATCCCAAAAACATGCATTTCAGAGCCCTTGGATCCAACTTGCGTTGATTGATATAAGCATAAACCCGAAACCCGAACACTCTCAAGTTTCCAAGATTTGGAGGATGACCAGACCACATCTCCTCTGGTGTCTTCATACCAATAGCAGTAGATAGACATCTATTTATCAAATAAGCCACTGTCATCATAGCTTCAGCCTAACTGTCAGAACAATTTGCATTAGACAACAACTACCAAACTCTCTCTGATTTCCTCATTCTCTAGCAAGCCCATTCTCTAAGGGATTCCTCTAAGTGTTTTAAGCCTAGCAATACCATTCTACTTACAAAATTTATCAAATTCTTCAGAACAAAACTCCAAACCATTATCAGTTCTGAACCTCTTGATCTTTGTATCGGTTTAAGTTTCAACTAAAACCTTCCATTCTTTAAATTTTGCAAAAGATTCACTCTTATTCTTGAGAATGTAAATCCATACCTTCCTTGAGAAGTCATCAATGATGGATAGAAAATATCTTGATCCCTTGTGAGAAAGAACTCCTAATGGCCCCCACAAATCACCATGAATGTAGTCAAGAGTACCTTTTGTTCATAGTACCAATAATCCATTTCACTATTTCATCTTAAATTTTATTTCTTTGACATTTCATTCTAGATGGAATTCAATCTTTTTAGATTGCTTTTGTAATGCAAATTACGCAAAATCATAACACACATAAGTTGTATAATTATCATATGAAACAAAGAGTTAATATCATAAATGTAGACATCATATCTTCGTTGACCATCAATCAATCAATGAATACAAACCTAAAACTAAAAGTATGAATTGTATACATAAAATAAATGAATTTGATATAAATCCATCAATTATAGCATACATATCATTAATAATGAAACAATTTGCAGTTATAAAAAACCTATCAATTAAACAAATTAATGATTAATGATGGGATTGGTTTGGCAATTTCACAATAAAAATGCAATAATGATATATGCACATGAGACAAGAGTCCTTTGTGATGAGACGGCGGTGGCAAACTTCAATCTCTTTGCCTTCCCAAAAATGCAATGTTCACAAAATTCTCATGCATCAATGCTATTTTTCCCCAACAGTCTCTACTTGCTCAACTCCTTTAATCCTCCTTCTGAAATGACCAAGCCTTTTATGCCAAAGATTTTCTTGAGACTGAACTTTCTCAAAAGCAAGTGGGGGTTCCTACCAGAGTATTCCCTTGAAGAAAATACAAATCATGATCTAACCTTCCCTTCATCAACACCATAGAACCCTTGGTGATCTTCAAAACTCCACCTTCAACTTTGCACACAAAGCCTTGTGTATCTAGCATTCCAAGAGAAATCAAATTTCTCTTTAGTTTCGGTACATGCCTTACCCTTGCAAGATCCTTATGGCTCTCAGCAAGTTTCAAGTTTAATGGCACCAATCCCAATCACCTTACAGGCCTTGTTATTATGCAACAAAACGCTTCTTCCATGGTTGTCATCATAAGAAACAAACCATTCCTTATTAGGACACATATGGAATATGCATCTTGAATCAAGAACCCAAACTGATTTGCCTTTTTCTTCTACATTGTACATGACTTTAGCACTTTCGTATCCCACTGAAACAACATTAGCATTGCCATTGTTACCATTTTGATCTCTGTGCTTCTTTTTCTTCTTGTTTTCCTGGGCATTCCTTTTTCAAGTGCTCCTCCTTCCCATAGATAAGCACTTCCTCTTCCTCTCTTTTGACTTTGATCTTGGACCCTTCTTGTTTATAGAATCTTTCTTTTTCTGCCTGCCCTTGTATACAAACTTTCAACATCTTAATCTCTTCTTGCCTCAAACTTCCTCTACAATTCCTTTCAGAACAAGGCAGACTAGACCTCCTCCAATGACAACGTGTCTCCATAAATGAGCGTGTTGAGAGTATCAAAGTCGTGGGTAGCGATCTCAGCAACAACAAGGCTTGGTCTTCATCATCAATGTTGATTTCAATATTCTATAGATCAAGAATGATGTTATTGAAATCATCTAAGTGATCTTCCAACCCCTTTCCCACTGGCATCTTGAATGTATACAATTTTTGCTTCAAATACAACCTGTTGGGCCAAAGATTTGATCATGTAAGGTTCTCCAATTTCAGCCAAATCGCACGCAATCTTCTCCTTCGAGACTTCTCTAAGAACCTTGTCCCCTAGAGAAAGAATCAAGGTGCTATGGGCCTTATCAAGCATCTCCTTATTCTCCTTGTCAAATAATGTGGCTGGCATTTTTGCTTCACCAGCCAACGCTTCTCCAATTCCTTGTTGAACCAAAAATGCTCTCATCTTCATTCTCCAAAGGTTGAAATCATTCTTGCCCATGAATTTCTCGATATCAAATTTCGCAAAACTCATCCCCATTCTTTGATTCACAAAGAACACCTCCAAGAATATTCGACCTTGCTCTTGATACCAATCTATTATAAAAATAGATCCTGCAAAACTCTATCGAACTCACTCAAAAATGATGGAAGATGAAAACGATACAATTTAGAGAATGTTTAACAGAAGAGAGAGCTTGGGAATGCATTAGCTTTCTTATTGATTGCTTTTTGAATTGAATCTGTTACAATCCTTATATAGGCATTACAAACGCACTAACAACTAACCAATTCAGTTACATTCTATTATAAGAAAATAACAGAATAATTACCCCTAACTAACTCCCTAAAGCCCATAAAGTCCCCAAGCCATTATTAACGCGAGTAAGGAAGAGTTTTCCTTGAAGCCACACCCATTCTATCTGCTCTTAAAACCTTATCAACAGATGCCCATCTTGTTCAGGATAAGTTTCAAAATTGAACCAATCAGATTGAGACAAATATCCATGAATCAAGTATAATTTCTCATCCATATCCCAAGCATAAGTTGCGAAGATTAATGTCATAATAATAAGACAAAAAGAAAGGTGAAAAAGAAACACTAACACTAGTTGAGTTTGTAAGAAGTATGTTTATTTGCAATAAGGAAGAACAAGATTTGAATCCAACGTTCTATTATACCCAATACAATAAGGTGATTGCTTCGATATCAACGATGAGCGATACCAAAATATTTCATCATATTGTCAGCTTGTCATGCCGCCTAGGTTTAAACTAAGGCCCATTACTTAGCAAAACATGCCATTTAGCACTAAGCTCCCAGCACTTGCAATATTTTAATTG
The DNA here is from genome assembly GCA_030441495.1 of Dalbergia oliveri. NCBI lineage: Eukaryota > Viridiplantae > Streptophyta > Magnoliopsida > Fabales > Fabaceae > Dalbergia > Dalbergia oliveri. The sequence continues at coordinate 41,587,911 of JAMLFY010000003.1, forward strand.
AAAGTTTTTATAAATATTTCACATTTGCTTTCATCTAAATTTAGAAAAATTAAAATTCCTAAATCCCTAATTACTCACTATGGCAGATGCCTAAGTGGTTCCAAGTGAGTTTGGAATCATAATCTGGTGACAAAATATCAATTATTAAAGATTGAATCCCATGTTCAAAACTCATCTACATTAAAATTCATATTTATAATTATAAAAAAAAAAAATCATTCTATGATGAGTTAGCTACTCTTTCCCCTTTTTCAGTAAGTGATTGTTGGTGTGCAGCTGATGGAGGTGGTGACCGGCGTGGCGTGGAGTGGATCAGAGAAGGGGATGTATCAGTATCACTTGGAAGGGGAAGGAGAAAAGAGGAATTATAATAAAATTAAGGGCAAACAGATAATTTCATAGACAGTAACCAAGTGGGGGCTGCTGCCTGCTACTTAAGATGCCGCCTACGCACAAGCAGTGCACTAGTGTTACTTACAGTCCGCAAAAACGCTCTCTCGGGTAAGGACCCTTTTGACCCTTCTCTCATTTGGCCTGCCATCGTTTCTGATGCTGGATTTTCTCTGATGAATCACAGAACAGCGCCGCGTAATCAAAGGCGGAGAGCCTTCGTGTTCGTCGACCGCTGCCGCTGCCGCTAATAAGAAGCCCTCACTCAGCCATTCTCGTTTTGGTACATGCCATTTTCTGATCTTTGAAAAGTTAAAAGAAACCGGTTCAATGTGGTTTGTTTTTGGGTTTGGAATTAGGTTTGGTTATTTTTGAACAGCCCTAAGTCAACTTGCTTCTCTGAAATGTTACTGCAAAAGGGTCTTTTTTTTTTAAAAAAAAAAAGAAAGGAAATTCTTTATTTGAATTTTTGTGGTGCAGGTGTTAATGGGTGTCCTTGATTTTTACAACTGTGCTGCTCTTGGCTTGGTTAAGTCCAACACTATTATTAATCTTGAGCAAGTGGGGTTGGCACACAGATCCAGTTGTTGTCTGTTTGAGGGGAATGATCAGAGGAAGTTTGTGGCCATGGCCTCCTCCTCCTCCACTGTTCCTGCAGAACAACTCAATAAGGGTTCCCTTCAGGTGACTGGTGACTCCTTCATCAGAGAGCATTTGAGGAAGTTGGCTCCTTATCAGCCCATTTTGCCTTTTGAGGTACCTCTCATGAAAGTCAACCTTTTTTTTTAATAATTGATTCTGTTTATTCCCCTTTTATTACCCCAGAGACAGTGTTGTTTTACCTGAAGAATTTTTTGGCATTGTTGAAATTGTTGGTTAAGGATTTTGTTGTGTTCTGCTGTTAGCTCTTAAGGCATGCTTGTGCAATTGTCAAGTAGAATTGCATTGTTGTTTTGGATTAGTATTTCTTTTCTGTTTTGATTGGTGGGTCACTTGCAACACACTCTGCACTTATTACAAGTTTCTCAAATGTGTTTTCATGTCCCTGCCTATCATCAAGAGGCAAGGAGCTCGCCATTGGACCCTGACTTACATCTGCCTTAGGCCCGAGCACTTGTCAGTGGTTACTTTTGTGTGGGCGGAAGTCATTCCATTGCAATGCAATTAAGAAAGAAGGGGATTTTTTTTTTTCTGCAGGTTTTATCTTCTAGTCTTGGACGCAAGCCTGAGGATATTGTTAAGTTAGATGCTAATGAAAATCCTTACGGTCCCCCTCCAGAGGCAAGTGCTTAACTTTTTTTTTTTGTGGGTAGTTTCCAAACTATATGAGTAAAAATGGAAAATAATTACTTGGCAATATGATGTTAAATGTTGATAGTGAGATTCTAGTATTATCCTTCTATTTTTAAGTGTTTTTGTCTATTTCTAAGCTATGCTCAAGTGTATGCATTTTACCCTTATTTTGTGGCCTGAGTTGACCATCAGAAGTTTGATAGGTCGTGGAAGCCCTAGGATCAATAAGATTCCCATATGTCTATCCTGATCCAGAGAGCCGCAGATTGCGTGCAGCTCTTGCCCAAGATTCAGGCCTTGAATCTGAGTATATTCTTGCAGGATGTGGTGCAGATGAGCTTATTGATTTGATCATGCGGTTGGAAGCTATACAACTTTTCTATTTTAGATAAGCCTCAAATTCTTTTTCTCATTCATGTTAACTTTCATGCACACATACTGCAGTTGTGTGCTTGATCCTGGAGACAAGATTGTGGACTGCCCTCCAACCTTCACAATGTATGAATTTGACGCTGCAGTTAATGGTGCCATCGTCATCAAAGGTAAGAATATCATCTCCCAAATGTAACTATTAATTTTGTTCATATCTATTCAACTTTTTATACTTGTTGCTAGAGATATAAAATAATGCCAATCACGAGCCTTCATCGAATAACTCAAGGTTTGAGTTATTCCTTGACATGGTATCATAAACTCTATAATCAAGTGGTCAAAGATTCAATCTATTTTATCCCCATTCTTCTAAATAAAGTTGAATTTCAGCATAAGTTAGACTATGGCTGAGAAATGTCCATTTTTCAACCTAACGAGCTCTTGCAGAGGGAGAGAGAAAAAAAGAGCGGTGTTATAGATTTAAAACCAATCGTGAGCCTTCACGTAATAGGTCTTGGATTTTGTGACTGGGTTATCCTTTTAATTTTCCTGTTCCTATTTTCCTCTCATCATTCTTTGGTTTTCTTATTGTGGTTTAGGTTTTCTTTTTTGTGTCATGTCAAATGCTTAGGGTCTTTTTTTTTTATGTCATGTCAAATGTGCATAACTGTCTCCATTATTTAAATTGTAGTTCCAAGGAGGCCAGACTTCAGCTTGAATGTGGAACACATCACAGAGATTGTTAAACAAGAGAAGCCCAAATGTATATTTTTAACATCTCCAAATAATCCAGATGGAAGGTGACTTTCAACTATCCTCTATTTTATTTGCCTAGAGTGCATAAGTAGAGAATGAGGTGCCTGAATTTGTATTGTAGCAGTGTTTTCTATTTCCCTGAATTTTTTCTTCATGAAATCTTCCACTTTAAATCAAGAGTTAGTTGTGGGACCTTTTGTTTTTATATATATGTTTTATAATTTTTTTGGTGACGGTACAGTTGTGGATGAATATGATTGGCTAGCAAGTTGATATCGGGTTTTGGATAGTCACTGGTGTATGACTGGAATATGCTATCTGCTTCTGAATGCCTTATGGGTTATGATTTCAAAAATAGTTGCATGATACTATTGCTTCTCTTGTATTGATGTTTGCAATATTTTTCTGTCCTCAATCTGCAGAAATCTTACCAAAATGAATGCAGTCTTTTAATCTTTCTTTCTAAATAATAATCAGAAGTCAGGCTTTAGTGAGGCTGCAGACTGTTGCTATAGAATTAGTATGCTGGAAACTTGAGTGTCCATTCTGTTAGTTTTTGATCCTGTATATATTGTTCTGACAATTTCACGACAGTATAATTGATGATGAAGTTCTGTTAAAGATACTTGAACTTCCCATATTGGTGGTGCTGGATGAAGCGTACATTGAATTTTCGGGAATTGAATCAAAGATGAATTGGGTGAAGAAACATGAGAACTTGATTGTTCTTCGGACTTTTAGCAAAAGAGCTGGTATTGACATTGTTATACCTTTTCTTTTATCCGGTACATGAGGATTGTTGTAACCATACTTGAGTATCTGTCATTCTGTCCATAGAATTATGTTTTTACCCATATTTCCTACATACCACATCCATGTATTTTTAGTCAAGATTATGTTATTGATTTTTATTTTACGGTTTGCAGTAAAACCATTGAGTCCCTTTCCTATATATATATATTGGTTACTTTGTTATTAGATGGGAATTATGACAAGGATTGGAGCCTTGTGGGTTTGGGTTGAATTTGACTGAAACTAACGGGTGAGCTTGAATTATCAAGAGATAAGAGGGGTGCATGGTTGAACCTGTGAATTGGCATTTAACACCTCATAAAGAACTGTTTTAGTATCTTTGGTCAACAAATTATAATAGTGGGATCACTGAGGAAGTGACTCCCTAGATTAAGCATCTCCTGATATCAAGCGTTTTTGGATTGAATTATACAATTCTAAGGCAAATACTAGTCTTTATGAGTGTATGATCATAAAATGAAATGTAATGAGCTGATGATGCCTAGTTGGATGTGAAAGAGACTGTTATAATCAAGTAAGGTAAAAGATTCTAGAATCAAAATGAAATAGATAGAAGCGTATGATAATGCTAGTTGGATTGAACAAGCCAAAAAGTTAGATCTGCAGTCTATGTAGGATTGGGATGGCAAAGAGTTTGTATGGTGAATAAGTAGTTCTGTTGTCAACCCCAATCCTAACCAGCAGGGCCTCGTCTCTCATCAAAATCAAATTATCTTTGTCAGTTGCTCAAATTATGGATTATCTGATGTTTCATATGTTTCTAATCAAAATAATATGTATAGATTCTTGTTACTGATTTGTCATATTGTATGGTTAACTGCTTATAAATAGGTTGGAGTTTCCTTGTCCTAATTGTGAACCAATTAATTCTTAGTTTGAAATGAACTATTGCCTCAGGTTTAGCCGGACTTCGTGTGGGATATGGAGCTTTTCCTTTGAGCATCATTGAGTATCTTTGGAGAGCGAAGCAACCTTACAATGTATCTGTTGCTGCTGAAATTTCTGCATGTGCAGCCTTGCAAAATCCTATCTATCTAGAGGTGTTCTTTTCTTTTGTACTTTTGGAATTTCACATTTATTTTAATTGGTTATCCTCATGATTATTGAAAGTTATGAGAAAGAGATGGATGGGGGTAGCACAATTGTGTTGGGCACTTAGATATAATATACCCAAAAATACTAAAGCACCCTTGCAGCAGGTTTTAATCACATGCTATTATTCATAATAATTGCTAAAACTACTGATTTAGTTTTAACTTGCAGAATGTAAAGAATGCTTTGCTGAAAGAACGGGGGAGGCTTTATGACCTTTTGAACGAAGTTCCATTCCTTCGACCGTTTCCAAGCTATTCTAATTTCATTCTTTGTGAGGTCACATCGGGAGTGGATGCAAAGAAGCTGAAGGTGCCTTTCTTTCCATGTCTTCGTACCTTTATCAGCTTTTCTCTTTTTCTCATATATGTTGTTAGTCTCAATTGGGCAACCCTTGGCATAATTGTAAGGTTACTGCCTTGTGATGTGGTGATCACAAGTTCAAAATTTGGAAACAGCATTTCCGTTTGTAGGGATAAGTTGCGTATATTTATCCTCTCTAAACTCCACCAATTGGAGTCTTGTGCATTGAGTATTGGGCAACCCTTGGCACAACCGTAAGGTTGCTGCCTTGTGATCTGGTGATCACAAATTCAAAATTTGGAAACAGCATTTCTGTTTGCAAGGGTAAGGTTGCATATATTGATCCTCCTTAGACTCCACCAATTGGAGTCTTGTGCATTGGGTAGTGGGCAACCCTTGGCACAATCGTAAGGTTGCTGCATTGTGATCTGGTGATCACATGTTCAAAATTTGGAAATAGCATTTCTGTTTGCAAGAATAAGATTGCATATATTTATCCTTCTTAGACTCCACCAATTGGAGTCTTGTGCATTGGATTGTCCTTTATGATGTTAGTAGTCTCTCATCAAATTTCAATGTGAAATGTTCGACATTGTATTTTTATCGAAGTGGACGTATTGCGAAAACCAGTTAGCAAATGCTTTTTGTATTTTTGCCCCCTATTTCCTACTAAGGACATTATTTATATTTATATGAACACAGGAGGACCTGGCACAAATGGGTGTGATGATTCGTCACTACAACAAGAAAGAGCTTAAAGGGTACGTTCGTGTATCTGTTGGGAAGCCTGAACACACTGACGCACTAATGAAGTGCCTCAAGCAACTGTCCTAGTTAGAGGGAATTTTGAATTGAATGTGATAGGTGTGATTTAATGTAATTACACGTGTTGGAGTAGTGTAAGAGGAAAACCTCTTATGTTTAACCAAGGGAGAAGTGGACATAGGCTCAAGAAAACCATGACAAACAGTCTTTTACCTCTCATTTCCTTCTTGTGTTTGAATTCTTTAAAAATAAAAACAATTGGATTTGAATTAATTTAAGGGTTAAGCATATTTTAGCCCCTATATTTTAGTCCATATGAAATTTAGATCTTAACTTTTTAAAACGTGCAATTCGATTTTTATGGTTTCCAAACATTGCAAAAAAGTTATTTTATTAACTTCTCATTCATTTACATTGTTAATGTTGTGATGTGCTGTGACATATTTTTGGACAAAATACCTTTTGTATTTTCTGACCCTATGTTTCCATGACTCCCTTTAAAACAACCCAACAAATAATAAAAAAAAAATTTTAAACAAAACTTCATGACTTCCATGATTGTGATTGGGAGATGGGAAGGACAACAACAACAACACGGGGCTTCCATAATCACTTCTAAAAAACTACGCTTGAAATGACAAAAAAGGGTACATGGCTTAGTGGAATTGGGGTTCAATCCAAGTGATTCATCATGGAGTGGATAGCATTTGTGGGTGTTGGGCAAAGAGTGTGTTGGAGTAATTAGTTCTTTGCAAATTAAATTAAGCTATTGTTCACTAAAATCTTTCAATGAATGTCATACTAATGTGATTTGAGGTAGGTGTGAGAGTTTGAGAGAGAGTGGGCGGGATTGAGAGGGGGTTTAAGGTTGGAAAATTTGTTTAAAGGGGGGGACATGACTGAGAGATGAAGGATTAATGGTGAGATGAATAGAGCTTTTACTATTTGAGGTTTTGTATTTGTCAAAGGTTTAAAATGAGAAAAAAGTACATGACAAAGTAAAAATGATTAAGAGATTTTTTGATTTATGAATGACTTTTTATATTTGGAAATCCATTTCAAACATAAAATTAACTTCACAAAATCTTATGTGAAGAGACATTCATGGTCTTGATTCAATTTTATTTATAATAAATTATTAGTTTTGATAAGGGTTAATCATATAATTTAAGTTTAAGGGGAGATGATTTCTTATTATGATTCATCAAATTTGGATAATATTATGGGTGGTTGGGGCAAAAGAGGTGGGTGATTTGGAAAATTAGTTTCTTTGCAAATTAAAATTAACATGCTAATTGTTCACTAAAATCTAAGAATAATGTCATACTAATGAGTGATTTGAGGTAGGTGTGAGTTTTTTAGGTGGATGCTCACATACATTTAAGGTTGGAAAATTTGTTTAAATGGGGGGACATGACAAACACATGACAAGTTAATGGTGCAAATGGATAGAAAGATTTTGACACTATTTAGAAACTATAAGGGGTCAATTGAACGTTTTAAAATTGAGGGAAATGCCCAAGTTCTAAAGTAGCAATGACCTAAAATGCATTACACTCTTATTTTATTTGATTTATGAATTACTTTTTATATTTGGAAATCCATTTCAAACATATTTAAATTAACTTAAACACAAAATCTTATGTGAAGAATACATTAACATGGTCTTGATTCAATTTTATTTTCAAAAAATGTGAGTTTGGTGTTGAATTTGTTAATTTATATAATTTAAGTTTAAGATTAGATGATTTCTTATTATATATTTATCAAATTTGATAATATTATAAAATTGACGCTTGAAAGTTTGAGAATTTCAAAAATTGTCATATCAAGTGATGTTAAAATTTATGATGAAATTTGCTCCTCAAATTAAGATTATATATTCTTTCTTTTGTAGTTATTTTCTATAGGGCTGAACATGGTGGATGCTCACATACATTTGACAAATAAAAATTAGTTGGTGAATAATACAATGATATGTGTACCAATGGGGTCCAACACCCTTCACCTCTCCATCTTTCCCAAAATACCCATTCAACCTTTTTTTTTTTTAAAAATGCCCAACTTCTGCTTTAGCAATGACCTCAACTCCTTCTCCGTTCATAACTTATCACTAACTTTGTCCCAATGTTTTCCGCCTCTAAACACATTTGCCAGAAGCACAGGGCACAGTTTTAAATTTTAAGAGGTGAATAATATCAACTTCAAGTAATACATATTTAAGTGTATAATTTTGTTTTTCTTTTTTTGTCATATACTTGCTTTTTTACTTCCACATGTGCATGGTGTTGAAGATACAAAAGTGCGGAGGAAATCATGGAGGGTGTCGACAAAGATGGAGCCCTTTGGTAGTTGGAGAAGTGGGTCTTGAGCATGTGTTGTATCGTGGTGGGTTCCTACGGAGACGGAGCGACGGTTAAAAAGGTGGCAGAAGGTGAAGGTGGCGGTGGGGAGGCGAGGACGTAGTCGAAAACCCACTGGATGCGGCAATTTTTGTTGGATCTGAGTTCCAAGTAGAAGCGATTAGTGGGTATTATTTTGGGGTGATGGTGTTTAATTTGATGAAGAAGCTTTCTTGTTCGAAGAAGGTTTGAGGAAGTAGAAGAAGAGTAGGAACACCGAACGTGGGTAGGAGGGTCTAAATCAGTGAAATGTTGGAGGTGGTGTGAATAGGGTTATCAATATATATATATGTAATACACTTGTTTTTTGAGTTTAGTATTCTCTCTCTTAATTAATTAATATAAATAGATTTAAATATATTTTTGTTTCCTATAAATATAAAAAAAAATTGATTTTTTATATTTCCAAATATATATCTCTCTATGTTCTAATATTTGTACATGGTTGGTTGATGTTTGGTTATAGGTCCTCTAGTTACTAAAACAATTAAGGAACTCAACATGCCTTCACCCATGATATATCTATCTACTTAATATTGTAAAACACAGTAAATAGCAATATTTGATAGTGTAATACTTGCCATTTATATAACATATTTCTTTTTTTGGCAAATGGCACAAATCTATCGGGCTAAGTGTCCTTAGTGATTTGATTAAGCTGTCCTCATGAGCTTTTTCAAAATTCAAAATCTATATCTTTTAAAATAATTCACATACTAGCTGCAAATCCATTTCTTTGGCATTCAATTTACAATAATTTTTTTCCTAGCAAATGGTACATACTCATACAACTAAGTGTGTGATATATATTTTTTTTCAGCAAATAACACAAATCCGTCTAACCAACTCTCCAGTTTTTTATTCACTTTCACTCATCCAATCATTTTCATCAATTTTTCAATCTTGACCAATTGTATTTGCTTTCATGTAAACCAATGAGACTATTTCTACTCTTTTTTTTTAATTCAAATTGTATTAATCATCACTTTAACAAAAAAAAAAATCATTTAGTTCAGTTATATTTATATTTATATTCAATGAATAAGTTATATTTTTAATATAAGATAAATAATTTTTAAACTTTGATAATAAAATATTAATAATCAATATTATCCATAGAAATCTGATTAAATCTATCAATAATCTTGACAACAAGTAATTACTTGATTCAAACTGCAATTATTCCAATAGTTCTGATTCAATCTATCAGTTTTGGTTTTCCAAAAAATTAATTCAAATAGTTTAGAAAATGTATACAATTGATTTTCAAAATATCAATTTATAGGTGATGTAAACATATGAATTGCAATCAACAATGACAATCAAAACATATGAATTCGACACGTGATTCAAACATATGAATTGCACGGGTGATGCAAACATATGGTTTACAAGTATATATTGTATGAGTAACTGTATTAGATATTTGTTTTCTCAAATCATTTGCATCCTAAAAAGTGATTTTTGAGAACCAATAATAAGGAAATTAATATAATCAATTTTAATTTTTTTTTAATATATATTTTTCTCTCATTTTTTGGAATTTCTAAACATAAGCTCCTCTTCAGCACACAGGTACAAAACTAGTACATGACTACTACTAGGTAAAACATTTGTTTTTGGTGAATTACTACTAGGTTATACTTATAATAGTTTACTCCACCCCCCCCCCCAAAAAATATTTTCTAATAGATAAGTAAACTTCTTTTTTTCCTATTTAATAGAGGGCTCCAAAATATAAGAGAATGAGTAATGCTACATAACTAGAAAAATTTATTTAGAATTTTTAATTAAAATGATGATAGTTATTGAATAAAATAAAATGATATGATTTATTTATTCATTTCAAGTCACACTATTTTAACAAGAAATTATGATAGACCCTTAATTGTCTAGTATTTTTCATTGTAAATGGTTAAACTCTCACTTTAGTGTTTAGAAGATAAAAGGAATATCAATTTAATCCTTCAAAAGGATATTTATTACTCTTAGTTAGTGTTTTAAATGGTGGACTGCATCACGTGATGTACTTGCAATATTGCAATTGCAGTATGATGTATTTTCACATAAAATTGACCCAATGTAACAGCAACGGCGCATCGGGCTAGAATAGACCGCATCAAGGCCGCAATGGGTTCCCTTTTATGTTACAGACATACAAAAATTTCACCGCATAAGCTGGAATACGCATCACGATGGCCACATTATTCGCAACCACGATCGCAACCTCAATTTAAAACACTCTCAAGTAAAAAAGGAGCGATTCTCTATTACTCTAGTAAAGAATTTCTTCCTCTGTATTGCATTGTAAGAACAAATTGCAAAGGTAACAGAGAAAAGTTAACGAGGATACTTTAAATTAGTAATAAGCAATACTCTATAGGAAAGAAAAAGTTTTCCCCAAGCATAGCTAAGTATTTTTCTCATTAATGTTAACTTTCATGCACACATACTGTTGTCGTGTGCTCAATCCTGAGACAAGATTGTGAACTGTCCTCCAACCTTCACAATATATGAATTTGATGATACAGTTAATGGTTTTGTCGGCTAGATGGCCGAATTAAGATTTAGGATAATGTTCAGGCCAAATGACCAAATTAGGATTTGGGTTAGATCTTCGGCATCTTCTCCAGCCCTATTTTGAAACTTTATAGAGGTCTTCCTCTTAGGCTTTGTTTGGCAAGGAAAAGAAATAGAGAGGAAGGAAATGAAGTGAAAAGAAATGGAGAGGACGAAAATTGAGGTGATTTTTATTTTCCATTTGTATGTTTAGATGAAAGAAAAATGGGAAAGAAGGAAATAGAAGAAAGATTAATTTGTTTTATTTGTTTGGATGGAAAAGTGAAAGGAAAGAAAGAACAGTGATATCAAATTACTTTTTTATCCTTATATTATGAAAAAAATAAAAATGTTATTTTTTATAGAACTATCTAAAAAATTAGATACAATTTTGTTATAAATTTATCTATCAAAATAATATAAATAAATATAATAAAAATTGACCTTATACATATTTATATAAAAGCATTCAAGTCAATCTCTTTATTTTATATTTACTAATTTTATTAATTAATATCAAATAGAAAATGTAACTATTTTTTAATATAACAAGTTTAGAATAATATTAAGCTAATAAATAAGAAAATATTAATAGAAATAAATTATTCAAATTTATTTAAAATAAAAATATTAAAGTCATCAATATTTGAAAAAAATGAGAGTAGGGATTCAAATAATAAGCGTGGGTATTTTTGAAATATGTAAATATAACCTCATCCTTCCACATTTTCGTCCACATGGGGAGGAAAAAATTTAGGTAGGTCCCACATGCTTTTGGCACTGTTCAATATTTCCTCTCCCAATTTTTTACACAAAACGATGAAAAATCACTTTCTTCGCCCGACTTTTCTTCTTTTCTCAATCCTTCCTCTTTGTTTTCTTTCAAACAAAGACAGTGTTAATAGGTCTTTAGTAAAAGATTCCAACTTCTGAATGGATTTATTGTATTTATGTCTTTTGATCGAAATGTTACAAGCTCATTATGGGCATATTAACTTTCACAATTTGTCTAATTATTTTTTTTCCTATTCAAATTGTGCTATCCAGCATTTTGAATAATGTGTCATTCTTTCCATAGAATTATGCTTTTACCCATCTTTCCTACATGCCGCGTACATGTATTTCATTATTGATTTTTATTTTATTGTATGTAATAAAATCAGAGTCCTTTCTTTCTCTCTGATAACAATGTTTTTTGCTCTTTTTGTTCGATCAATCAAGGAACAGTGAAGAACATCCGTGTCCCTCCCCCAACCCTATGCGTTGCTCAACCCACTTGCTCCTTTCCTATGTGGCAAGCACTGCCACCTTCACCAATAAAAGGGGAGCCGCCCATGGAAAGATCTCCTCCATGGTGGTGGTGACCACTTTCTCTTTTTTTTTCCTTTCTTTTTTTCCGTTCTTTGTTGTGTTTTTTAATTTTTTTCATTGTTTCACTTCTTCATTGCTTGAGGTTTGATTGATTCCCCTTCCAAGTTTATCTTGATAGCAATAATGTTTGAATCATAAAAATGGAGGAGAATTAACTCACATTTTAATTTCTCGGTTGCTCACACTTTTGTCGACATCGGATTACTGCACTCATGGTAGGTGATAAACCCGCTTCCTATGTTAGTGATGGCTAATTGAGACGTTTGTTTCTATGTTTGTTCTCGTATCTGCGTGTTGGGCACACTTGTTTTTGTCAAGCTTCTGCAATGATATAAAAGGTTGGAGTATGAATGATCACACACGAAACAAAAACTTAGAGTTCATGTACAGCAGGAGTGCCTATGTGAACCTATGCTCTTAGAAAATGAATTATTTGCTATTGAGGAAGCTTGTAGGTCTCATGGGAAAGTTGGTTAATGATTTAGGAGACTCTTTTATGAATAGAGTTATTTTTGTAGAATAATGTTATGTTTAGAGTTGTGTGACAATGTATTTGAAAACTGATTCTATCTATTTTGGCGTTGTCTTTCCTAACTAGGGTTTTACGTCTTTGTATTATTTTTTGTCTCCCCATATATAGCTGGTTGTGGGCTTTGTCCATTTTAAATGAATATATTTTTTGACAAAAAAAAATGTCTTTTAATCACGTCATTTTTATTTTTCTTTTCAATATTGTAAGAAAAAAACTAGATAGAAAAAAGAAATTTTTTCTTTTTTTAAAATAAATCCCTTCATTATTGTCACCTGATTCCACCCGCCCTCAAAAATCACTTGGCCCATAAAAGGGAGAGAAGTTAAAAAAAAAAAGAAAAAAGAAAACGAAAACACAAAATCATCCTCTGATATAACGCCACGTGGCAGAACACCCTTGATCGATGGCAATTATGATTCAGAATCTACCCCCAACCTCGTTCCGACACTGTCCCATATATACCGCACTCATTCGTCCAAACACACTCACAAACCAACAGGGGCATTCCCCGTAATTCCAAAATACGGTGCCGTTTCGCTAATTTTAATCCCCTTTCTCGCACGAACCTCTCAACACCCCAAAAAAAAAAAAAATAAGGTAACCCTAATTTTTGCCCTTTTATCGTCTTTAGCCGCCGCGTTTTCAGATCTCGATCCCCTTTTACTTCCTCTCTCGATTTGAACCCCAATTTCTCCTCCTCCCATCAAATTGATACGACCCTCTTCTTGTTCTCGATTTCCTCTGTCGATTGATCCCAATTTTTGCCCTATCGGTGCACGTTTTCTGTTTTTAGGGTTTCGTTCCCCGAACGTTCTTGATCTGTCTTTTCCAACGTGGGATCTGAGAAAAATCGATTTTTTCGTTTGATTTGGGTTGTAGGTCTCGTTGTCGTTCTATTTTCTCCGATTTTGTTTAAAAAAATTTACGTGTTTTTTATTTTGGTTCGGTCCTTCAAAATCTCGTTTGGGTTGTTAGATCTCGTGTCGCGTAATCCGATTCGGCTCCAATCTTAATAATTGTCCTTCAATTAGAGGTAATTTTTCGTTCTCGTTGGTTTGAAAAAGATCTAAGGTTAGGGTTTCTTGAAAATTGAGGCTTTTCTTGTTTGGATGAATTTCTTGAATTCCTAAGAGTAATTAAGATTCTCCCGTTTGATTAATCCCTATTAGGGTTATTATCATCCATTTCACCTGTCTGCGTTATAATTTGGTTTAAGATATAATAATAAGATTATTATTATTACTATTATTATTATTATTATTTCCTTATTATCATTACTATTTCCTTACAATTTTTTTTTCTTGTAACGTTCTCTAGAAATTTCTTCGAACTATTTTTATATGGAAATTTCTCTTGGCTTTATTTGGAAGGATGCCTCAGTGATTGGTCCAACATCAGTTATTAAAATAGATCAGTTAAAGTGGTTTAGTACATGTTATGGAATTGAATATACTCTTATTCAGAACATGAGGAGTCAACACTTCACTGCTTTAGTACATGTTATGGAAAATAGTTCTTTACTTTTGAATTCAGAAGCTATTTCAGAAAGATTTTTATTATTAATTGTTTTGAATATAAATTATCTAATCCAGACACACTTTTAGCATATGTTATGGAACTTGATGATGCTGGTTATGGACATTACTGTTTTATGTCATCAATGCTAAGCCTTTATGTGTGTGTGTGTGTGTATATATATATATATAATTGCTTTGAGCCTATGTTATTGGTTGTTTTGTTGATAAGTTACAGATGCTTGCGGTGTGAGACAAGCTTGTTTATCTTTATTCTTTACCTGTCCTGCAGGTAATCATGGTACAGAAGCGTCCTTTTGATGCCGAGGAAGTATTTGAGGTGTCCTTCAAACACCCAAAACACGTGGAAACCAGCAATCAGCTTGTTTCATTTTCTGAATCAGTTTTTCCTGGAGATGATTATCATGCCATACCGAAGACCTCAGGTTGAAATTTAGTTGAGGGTCCTCCAAAACATAAGAATAGAAGTGTGCAATTTGAAAATAGAAATATGCTTTTCAAGGGGTTCAAATTTGTGATCATTTTTTAACTTTTGACAATTATTGTGGTTTCTGCTCTAGTCAACCAATTTTGACTTGTGATGCTTCAGACTTATTCTACATGTCTTAGCTTAGCTATGAAACTTAGGTTGTTAGCTTGACTTGTTAATACTTATATATGCTTAAGTGTTGTCCATTAAGATTTCGGGAATATCATCTATTACCGCCTGAAGAATAATACATCTGAAGATAATTTGAATAGGCTGTGCTATTGTCTCCTGACATTGGAATTTACTTGTCCAGAGACGGACAATTGGATGCTTTTGAGATTTTTCTTATTCCCCAAAATCCATTTTGACATAGTCTGCTTTGTAATTTGTAGAGGGTGGATGTGGACAAGGTAATAGTGAAGGTAATGAGAAGTTTGCTGGTGAAGTTTGTGAACTTCCTAGAGGGACTGAGGACTTTGAAACAAGCTTTCCTGTTTCTTCTTGGGCCACCAATAGCACTCCTGAAGATGTGCAATCAGAATCACCTGTACATCTTGATATTTTTCCTGAGTATTTCAGTCAAGAACGACCATATAGGACTTTAGCTCGCTATGAGGACATTTATTCTGTACTCCTTGAAAACCCTCCTCGCAAACTTGTACCTGTTGGAGCTCACTATCAGGCGGACGTTCCAGCATGGGATTTTTCAGGTGCCACTGATAGACCAAATATGTCTGATGCTGTTTTAGATTCAGACATTGTTGGAGATGAAGCTGAGAGAAGATTGATGGGGACCTGTATAATCCCTATGCCTCAGATGGAATCATCTGCCTTTGATGACGAAGAAGTTGGAAAGGGCAGAGCTGAGTGTGGCTGTGAAGACAGGCAGTCAATGAGATGTGTGAGACAACATATAGTGGAAGAAAGAGAAAAACTTGTGAAAACCTTTGGGCACGAGAAATTCATTGAATTGGGGCTCGCCGATATGGGAGAAGAAGTGGCAGAAAAATGGAGTCCAGAAGATGAACAGCTATTTCATGAGGTTGTCTTCAATAATCCAGCATCCCTTGGCACGAATTTCTGGAACTATCTCTCCATTGTTTTTCCTTCGCGTACCAAAAAGGAAATAGTGAGTTACTATTTTAATGTGTTCATGCTTCGAAGGCGGGCAGAGCAGAACCGAAATGACCTATTAAACATTGACAGTGATGATGATGAATGGCAAGGCAGTGATGGCAATGAAATTGCAACTCGAGAGGAAGAGGACGAAGACTCTGTTGCCGAGTCTCCTGTATATCAATATCAAGATGATACTAGTTTTACTGACTGCCATGAAAATGATCTGCAAGATTATGATGATGAGTATGCCACGTTCGAAACTTGTGCTATTCATGGAACTGCAGATTTTACCCAGAGCAACATTGATGACGATTCCAAATATGATCCAGTAGAGAGCCGTCATTGTAGTGGTTCCCTTCCTGGAAACCAAACTATGGATCAAACTGTTTGCCAGGATCCATGTAATGACAAAGTTAAAGATGATTCATGTGCATTGTCTGGTGCGGGAGTTGCCATGCAGAAGACCAAGGCGAAGACTGAGAATGGTGATCATTGGTGCGGTAACTATAATGGCGTAAGCAATTGTTATAGCCAAGGATATGTTTTGGAGCCTTGTGATGTAGAAGTCTGTGATCCAGGCTTTGTTTCTTGCTCTAAAAATAAGATTGACCTCTTACCTACATGCAACATGATAGAAGAAGTTTTTGGAGATGGAAGAAGGCAAGACATGAGAAGAGGTTGAGGATCCTAAGAGTGAATCTCTGCTAGCAGCAGCAGTCTGTGCTAGAGTTCGACTTTTCCTTTGTATATTTGCTATAAGATTGAAGAATTAACCTTCACTGTAAACAATGTTTTGGAAGGTGTTTGGTTTTTGAGTTTATGTTCCGTTTATTCTTCTTAAGTCCTTTTTGGAAATGTAAAATTTCTTATTCCTTAATTTTATTATAGTTTCCACTTTGTGGTGGGATCTATCTTGGATGGGGAAAAATAGTTAGGAGAAACCATCACGGATGTAAGGGTGTATCATATATCATGATCATGATGTGATTTGGTATTATTAAATTCTTACTGGTATATTTCGTTCATTTAGTTGGTGCTTCTGGGACTGAATAGTTATGGTTAGGTATTCCTTTCTATATTAAAGCAAACTTGTTAGTGTACATCAATAGATTCGATGTCTCGATGGCACTTCTGTATCATTTACCAGGACTATCATTATATCTAATAATAATAAAAAGTGGATATCCTAATGAAACATGGTTATTATTAGATGTAAAAATAACACCATTGATATAAAAGATGGATGTGATGGATGAGTGAGGATTATCAGCATATTTAATGGTGATAGGGTAGATATTCTAATGAGACGTATAAATTCACTCTTATATATACAAATAACATTCTTGATATTAAAAACTAGGAGTTCGCCTTAACTGTAGCTGGTAATTGTTTTTCTTTCCTTTTATAGTTGGTCATATGTGGCTGGAAATTGTGAAATTGCCCTTACAATCCATGTGCTGGTGCAGTTGTATTACAAGAAAGAGGGTTATTGCAGTCTTTCTGTCTTCCATATAGTTTCAATGGGCCGGTGTTGAGAATTATTTCGAATAAATTATTTGCTGCCCTTTTTTTCTGGGGTCATGATTTGTTTCTTTTTTCTTTTTGTCAGAATTGTTCTCTGCTTAATCTTCTCATGTGAGCATCATTTTATCTCTCACTTTGTCAAATGGGCTATGACCGCTAAAGTTCTGGTCCATACATGCAACAGCCAAAAATCCCACAATTGCAAAATGCTCATTGAGCCAAAAGTCCACATAGATCAAGTGGGGTAGGAAAAACACATGCGTCAATCCACTTATTAAAAAGAATGAGTAAGATCCCAAATTCATTAGTAAAAACTATTATGAGAATAAATTAGTTCTTTAGAATTTAAAACTTCATCATAATCCCTCATTTTTCACAAGGGATATTTTAGTCCATATGATTTACAAAGCACATAGAGGTCATTAAATTGATGTTGAGGCTCCTTTAAACTATGTAATAACAGTAAACAACCTTGTTTTGGCTCAAGACTTGTGAAAATGAAGGGAAAAAATTAGAAAATGAGAGACTTTAGGGTTTGAAAATGCATACACATGGTTAATAGAAAAGAAGATCAAAACATGGTGGTTTGGATGTGAAAAATTAGTAATATGCCACTGCAAAATTTAACAAAGGGTCATATTAGCAATTTAGCAGTCAACGTATATTTTTCTGCTAAGTGTTGGAATGTCAAGTTAATGTAGAGACTAACATGTCCTTTTTTGTGAAAAGTGAGAGCATAATAAACTTAAAGCCAATTCAAAGTCACCGAGCTACTATTTGGACCAATCCCGCATCAAAACCGACACAACCTAGTTCAACTCGGTTTTTATATCAAAAGGATGACTGGGCTAGTGACTGAACCAAGTCGGTTTTTTTTTTGGCTAAATGATGCTTTTTTAAAACCTTAAAAAAAATTCTAATATAACTTATAGAAAAATGCAACAACTTTATTTGTGTTATCATGACTTATGAGTTTGTGATGTAAAATTTTATGAGTTTGTTTATGTAATTATGTTTTGAACTTGTCAATTGTGATTCGTAATTGTAAAATGTGAACAACATTTAGGAATTTATGTTATTTATTTATGTTTTTGTATTTAACCTTAAAGAGTGTCAAATTGTTAATTAGTTATCATTTTATTGTATTTTATTTAAATTGTTATATATATATATATATATATATATATATATATATATATATATATATATATATATATTGATAAGGTCATGACCTAATGTTCAAGTGACTAATGATTAAAGTTCTAAAACTATAAGTGAGAGATTAAATGATGATTTTTTAATCCCGCAATATTTGTCAAGTATAAATTTGAGATTGGATAGACCCTAGTTCTGGTCCACATATGGGCTAATCCTAGTAGGCTAGCACCTAGTCATAGAGTTGCAGTTATGTGATGGCTCATTTGCAAGTTATGTGATGGCTCATACATATTTCCAATCTTTACTCAAGTGTAATTGAGTCTCTATTTAACCCCACAAAAAGAAAAAAATCGACTTGAAAGATAGTTCTCATTCTATGGTGTCAAGGCTTGCATCTGGCAATTACAACTCTATCCGGGGCACCCACCTACCCGCCCGCTTTGGTAAAGTTTAAAACTCACCCACAGACGGGTTTTGCCTAAGTCGGGCGGGTGCAGGTTTAGGGTAAAGTCGCCCTATCCACCCCGCACCCTATATATATTAAAAGAAAATTACTTAACCCTAATACACTAATATAATAATGAGTATCAAATTATGTTAAATTTATTTGTAATTTAGTTGTTTTTTCTATTAAGGATATTCTGTTGTTTTTTTATTGATTATTACTACTTTAGAATTTATATATTAACATTGGTTGTATTTTATATATTTGTGTTTGATTTTTTTAGATTTGGAGGTAATTTTACAAGTTTTTCAAAAAATAGCGACCGGTGCGGGTACCCGCGGGTGGGTGTGGGTTTAAATTTGTAAAACCCGCAGGAGGATAGGGCGGATTGAGACTCATGTTATTGAAATGGAGTGAGGTTGGGTTGAGCAAAAACCCACCCAACCACACTGCCATCCCTCCTGCATCTTGGCCTTTTACTTTCATTCTCTATGAATGGGTGAAAACACTTTCGGGACTTCTAAACCAATCATTTTCTTGTTTCACTTTTATTTTCTTCTTTTGGTTGTCTCACTTCTATTCTTTTTGAGGTCATATAACTTTAAAAATCAAAGCAAAAAATCCAAAAATAAATTACTAAATTTGTATAAAAATCTCTCTGAACTTTCACTCCTCATGGTTTGTTTGGTATGAAATAAAACTGAGGATGAATTTTTTATGAATGAATGCATGCGTAAAATTATATATGAAATTCATCTATAAAAATTTTACCTCATACCAAACACACCTTCAATTTAAGAAAATATCAAACTGATTCCAAAGCTGCAATTCAACTGAAGACTGGAAAACAATTTATTTTTCTTCTGTTTCTCTGCTCGACATTCAGCAAATTTGGGTCATAATATATTTTCTTTCTTGCTTTCAACATGCAAAGTTAATGGTTGTGAAGAACATGTTTAATTTGACTCACCTTCAGCTTTCTCTTCTGTTTCAACCAACCTTTCACCTTTTTGTCTTTATAGTGTTGGGGATAAAAGTATATGATTAATAAGGCTGTGACAATTATGCCGAACTTGGAAGTAGGTTGTAGCTCGGGAGTTTTATTTCATTTTTGAAAACATTTTCACAGATTAGGATATTAGACATATGTGGAATTTCATCTAGTATCAGAATATGAAAAGAGATCAGGAACCAATTATCATCAATGTTCTCATTTTATCTTCATTTAAGGACACTTTGTGTTGGACTTAAGAAAGTCAAATCTACTAATTTATAGATGAGAACTCAGGGTGGAACATTGGGTGCATTTGATTTTGAAAAATAGATATCAGTCTTCATTTTTTATTTTTTTATTTTTAAGATTTTATGAAAAAAAGTAAAAATGAAAAATGAAAATAAATTTTATAATTTTACTATTTCTTTTATAAAATTCTAAAAAATATAAAACTTATTGAAAATAAAAAATAAAAACTTAAAACTATTATAAAATATAATTGACTCCAGATAATATAGCAGTGAAAAAGAAAATCACTCCACCTAATATAACAAGAATTAAGGATTTGATGTTGTGCGCATGACCTCATCGATGTACTAATAACTTTAGCATGGTAACATTTGGCTTCATTAGCGCTTAGTAGGTAAGCCAAGAGCACTAGAAAATACAGAAGGGTAAAAATACAATAATGGCGGCTCTAAACACCAAACCACATTTGCCATGTAAATGACAGGTATATGAAATGGTCCCACGTGTCCATAAATTTCATATTTTGTTTCTCAAACATGTTTTCCTTTTCTTTATTGAAAATTCAATGATTCTTTTGAGTATCCCCAAAGCATTTCTGGTGAGGACTTGCTCCCTAACACATGTACCATTATTACTGTTATGAAGCAACACATGCACCTTTTACCTACATATTATATATATCTATATGGTAATGGAAAAGAAAAAGAAAAAAGTATAGAAGGGTGCTGTTTTATATGTCTGTAGTCTCATCTCTCTCTCTCTCTCCCTCTTTGTGAGCTTAATAACTCATTTTTTAACTGAACCTTTCTGTATAGGAGGTTGAGCTATAAGGCTCCAACTGCCAAAACTGCTACAATTTGTGACTTGATTAAAGCCCCTTGTGAGCAAATTAGTATCTGCTACCATCTAATCACCCACCAAAGAAAAAGAAAGAGCTACTTTCTAATCATTTTAGAACTTAAATCACTGATATGTCAGGCCCATCTAAAACTGCCTAATCAAAAATTGAAACCGTAGCAAAGTGGCTAGGATATCCATTACATCTTTCAACTAACCTTTGCCTAATTATTTTTTAATCCCTTTCTGATAATTACAGCAAGAGGGGTGTCTGCTAAAAGGCACCTTAAAGCTGTTAGTGAATCTTCAGAATTTAATTAAAAACAAAAAATGAGTGGTAAAATAAAATTCATGAATCATGATCAACTAATCAAGTGCTTGACAGCAATTATGTGCATTGAATTCACTTGTATTAATATTATTGGCCCTATAACCTATGTAGGTCACCGAAAATCATTCTTGTTTACATCATCAAAAATTTCATCAATAGCAGTTCGTGGTATGAAGGTGATTTCTCTCAAAAGCAACATTAGTTTGGTTTAAGAAATTATTAAAAGTTTAATTTTGATACACTGATTATATTTTCATCCAATTAAATCTATCTATTTGCATGATTTTTAAGTATTGGAGGTGAAAGTTAATCATATTTGTTAATATTGCATTATATTATTGGATGAATGTGTAAAATTTTTTTATATTATCAGTATATTAAAATTAAATTCAACTAATAATAGGTAAAGAAGTGATTTTAATTAGATACATGAGCTACAACTAGAGCCAGTGAAGAGTGTATAAACCCATTATTTTTTCTTCCGCCGACAGTGTTTCTAGGACTTTGATCACGGGTTGGTTGAGCTAGCATAAACCTTAAGGAAGGCATCTTTACACTAACTACGCCAGTCCACAGAGTGGCACATAAGTAGTGTTGAGTGTCCAATCTTTTCTTGGAAGCAGTATATTTGTCAATTCTTCCATCATCACTTTTGAAGAGCCAACACAAACACTCTTCCCTCTCAAGTGAAGCTTCTGTGATAGGGACTGACATATGATCCTTGGCCACTTTAATGCAGGCACATAGATGCTATAGATACAAGTTTTCTATGCCAGGCCTGAATATGGTACTCTTAACACACCAATAGTCCAGATCCAGCCTGTTTCTGAAAACTAAATGCTGTATTATCTGAATTTTAACTTGGATACAATCAGACATTTAATTATCTTTCCTAAACCCAACGAGTTTGCCAATGAACATTCTTAATTTGTTAGATTTGGATACGTAAAATCTAATAGTACTACTTCATCTTTTAGTACTATTTGCTATAGATCCATTCTAGCAACTTTGTGATTTATAAATCTAAGTTATGAGTAGTTTTCTTTTTCTTTTTAATTCTGAAATTATATTGATCGTAATGAGAATTGAATTTAAAATTTTGTATATACTACATAAATCTCTCACCACTAGACTAATCTTAGTGACTTAAAATTCTGTTTGGTTTCAAAAATATTTTCTATTTTTATTTTTCAATTTCATTTTGTTTTGTGTCTTTTAAAAATTGGTGAAAAAATAGTAAAAATTAGAAAAATCCTATTTTGAATTTCTATTTCTATTTTTACTATTTCTTTCATAAAATCATAAAAAAAATTAAATAGAAAATAAGAATAGAAATCAAATATCACATTGCCTCGTTTGCTTCTTAGATTTGTCTGATAGCTATCATTAAATCAAGCGCATAGCTATAGAACAATTTGAATCTCTCATCATTTATGTTCATTTCCTTCTTGATCTAATCTCTCGAGGTACTTCTATAAATGCATGCATTTGTCTTTTCACTCACCCAAGACATTATTGACGTTTGTATATATATATTTGTATTCTCATTTTACATATAGACTCAAAAGGGTCAATATTTGCAGTGAACGTCGAGTGAGCGTGTCATCGCTGCCAGGCACACCGCACACATTATGCGCATGCACAAGTTGCCTAGTTAGAAAATTAATTGGGGTGACAAAAAGTCCAATCATATTCTATGTTTTTTAGCTCCAATCCCTTTGCATATTAAATTTCTATTTAATGGATATCATACATTATAACAACAAAGGGTGAGTGAAAAGGAGAGAGTAAAATATAGACAAATACAGCTAACCACCGTACTAAGTTGCCGGCAAATGGGACACAGTTTATGCTAGTAATTACAGCGAAATTGAAGTTATAACTTACTACAGCTTCTGGATATATAAGACATTCATGTTACGGTTAATGCAACGAACTTGGCCGGCTTGGTCAATGAAACAGGGAAATGCTAGTTAGCATGTTGCCATGTCATGGTAATTGTCTTTGGTTAGATAGAAGAAGTGATTCTTATAACTTTTGGTCATACATTAACTTAGTTCAATTCTCAAAATCTGAAATTATTGTTGGGTTATATGCTCTTTAGTCACTTAAGTCCAATAAGACTTTAGTGAGATTAAAGCCCAAGAACAATATGGCCCATGTGGCTTAGGTTAGGTCCTTGACTTCAGCATATATAAATAATCTTCACCCTGTGCCTCACTAAGTGTTTTTCATCAAAAACACACTGAGGCAACGTTCATCATCTAAACGTTGCCCACACAGCCACTCCATCCCCTCGAGAGATAGTCTGGAAGATCTTAAAAGCGGATACTATGATCGTGAAGCTTTCGGTTCACTTGTCCTTCCAGGTAATCAAAACAATGAAGGTTCTATTTTTCCTACGTCGCGTCGGTACGATGCGCTTCCGCGTTTCGTTGATAATCCTACAATTGGTATCAGAGGATTGCGATGAGGAAAGAACCAGTTTTGATTTTAATTTATATTTCATGTGATTTATTTCAAATTTTTTTGAAAAATATGGCACCTTATTTTCTGTATTTGTTATTTATTTCATGTTATTTATTCGCTTATAGTTCATATTCGGAAAAGTCTTAATTTTTAATTGGTTAATCGCTTTAATCCATGGTTAGATTCTCTTGTGTTTCTCTTGGTTTGTAACAAGGAGGCTAATCCCATATGATTAGGTTTCCTCCTTGCTTTATTTTATGTTTTTCGCATTTTCCTATGTATTTTTCGAATTTCGTAAAAGTTAAGATCGAGAAACAACGACAAAGATGAGCAATCAACACTGCAGAGACTTTTCGTGGACCTGGATCTGAGATTTGGATGATCCATATATGGTTGGAAAGAGGACGAAAGACGAACAAAGTGATGGTGGCCGCGGCCAGGGGATGCCGGACGCGCGCCACGCGCCGCCACAGCGGCCGAGAGTGGCCTTCACGCGCCAGAGTGAGCCGCGCGTGAGGGCGCGTGGGACACCCTTTTGGGTGTTTCCGCGGCGTCTCGTCTCCTCATGGCGGTCCTTCCCCTGGAGTTTCGGTTGAGACGAAGTCGGATGACGCGCGCAGTCCTGACGGCAGGGTTCCTTTCGTGTCCTAGGGTCTCGCCAGGATTGGGTTTTTTGGGCTTTTGGGCCCATGGATACCCTAGGGGCTTGAGGCAGAATATTGTGGGCTGGACGAAAGAGGAATTCCAAAGTTGTAATATTATTATTATTATTATTTTTTTTTTAGGAAAACCATGGATTAAAGTTATTTGTTTAATTATTTATTGCTTTTATTGAATTGTATGAATTATATGTGCGATTAACATGATGTTTGTAATAACATGCCATAGAATAGGATGGTGCCATATTGTTGCATAATCACATGTCATATATGCATAATAACTTTTGTCATGATACGACTAGTATATAGTTATTATGCGCGATTATTTAAATTTTAAGTTATTCACTAGATTAATTATCAATTATTATGATTTTTGGAAGAAATCAAGATTAATAATGGGATTAATTTATTGTGGAATTAAAATCTAGACAAATAATCCAATAATTTCCTAAGAGAAAATTGTTTCTTGAAAATATAATTTTGTGGGTTTTCTAAAATGGTCATGGAATAACACACGCATACAACAATCATGTATCATGATTGTGTGAGCACGCTGCCGTAAGTGACCAGATTTTAGGACCTTAATGTTTTCAAAATTACGTTAAGTTAGGTGATGCACGTTCATCGGCTACACCTACTTACATAGTTTTTGAAATCAAACAAAAATTATTTTCAAATGAAACATTTTTTTGGAAATTGGAAAATTCTAAACTTAAAAAAATTATGGGTGAAGGTTTAAATTTTTTTTTTTAAAAAAAAAAGTATTAAACCTTGGGCTCCAATTGTGGGTTTATTAGTGAAATGGTTATCGCTAAAGCCCATTTGATAAGGATAATCGGATTTCGTAGATTAAACCTTAATATTTTTTCAAAATTTTAGTAAAGTTTTGTACGGCCCATCGTTGGAACACTTAGACGTAAAGATAATTTTGAAAGTAAACAATGGTTAAATACATTCAACTTTGGTAAAATTGTTAACCCTCCCATCGAGGCTCTGCAATGGAATGAAGGCCCAAAATAACAATATTAGTTTTACAAGTATCTTGCCCATCGTAAGCCTTGTAAAGATAACTAATGGATTGTTACACAATAAACAAGTAGTAGTTATTAGAATCTACTAGCGCTTATCTGTTGTTGTTATTCTAGTTTGTAATTAGTGTGTTTTTTCATTGTTTTCAGAAAAATGTCTTCATTCAATCCTTTAGCTACTATCTTGAGCCAAAAACCTATGGATGGTACAAACTACAAACAATGGAAAACTAATTTGGATATTGTTCTTCAATATGAAAAGCTCAACTTTGTTCTAACTACCCTATGCCAGCGCAACCCCGAAGATGCGCCTTAGGCAACAAAGGCACGTTTTCAGGAGGAGAAGAAAATGGGAGAAGGCAAATGTGGGTTTCGCCTGATATTTTAGCTAGTCTCTGAGTCACCTTCAGGAGCAAGTGAGCATGATTGAGAGTGGAGCAAACATGCTCAGACTCTTGATGGCATGTTTGCTACATCTAGGCCTCGCCAGGCAGAAATGCGCTGAATGCAGTCACCAAGACAGTGATGTCTGGAGGAGTGTGCGGATCATTGTTGACAATGATAGCAAACTTCAAGAAGGCTGAAGACCATGGGGTCAAATTTGAACAAGAAGTAAAAGTTGACCTTCTCTTGCAAATCACCGCCGAATACTTCAATCGAGTCAAGATGAATTATAATATGAATAAGATGAATCTTGACCTTACGCTTATGCATGAGCTTGAGATGCTGAATACCTTAGTCAAGTAACTGGAGGCATTTTTTGCTTGTGAGAGTTCTGTGAAACCTAAGGGAAACCCAAGGGAAGGAACAAAAACAAGAAAAAGAAGAAATCAGGAGTTCCAGTTGCCAAACCAGTGCAAAGGCCAAAAGGCAAGTGCTTCAAGTGCGGACAAAAGGGCATTAAGAAAAATTGCCCACGTATGAATAACCAGGTATGGGTAATTTACATGTGATTGAGGCTTGTTTAGTGGAGAATTACAATGATAAATGGATCATTGATTCAGGAGCCACTAACCATGTTTGTTACTCTTTGCAGTGGTTCAAACATAGCTTGCCTGTAAGTGAAGGACAAAGAGTTTTGAAGCTTGGAAATGGGGAACTTGTTGACTATAGGGACAAGTTATTTTATCTTTTGATAATTGCAGAACTTTGGTTTTAGAAGACTGTTTATATATTCCTATTTTCAGGAATTTAATTTCTGTTAGTTGTTTAGTTAAACATGGTTTGACATTTAGTTTAATTCTCAGTTTCAATAAGAAGTCCATCTTTTATTTGTTCCTGTGTAATGTTTAATGGTCTTTATTTCCTTAGTCCCTGCCTGAAATTAATCATGTTGAATTAGGAGATGTTGAGCATGTTCATTCATCAAAGAAAAGAAAAGTTTTCAATGAAACTTATCTTTGGCATTTGAGATTGGGTCATATTAACTCTAACAGGATACAAGGTTTGGTCAATAGTGGGATTTTAAAATCCCTGAATTTTGAACCTTTACCAGTTGTGAATCTTGTTTAGAGGGTAAAATGACTAAGAGATCTTTCAAGGCCAAGGGAAATCGTGCCACACTTCAGCTGGAATTGGTACATACTGATGTATGTGGACCAATAAATGTCCAGGCAAAGGCGGTATCAGGATTTTATCACATTTATGATGATTACTCTAGATTTGGACATGTGTACCTGATGCGTCACAAGTCTGAAGCTTTTGGAAAATTCCAAGAGTTCAAGGCTAAGAAAGCATCTTGTGTTCAAATTAAGATCTTTAAATACCAGGTGAATACCTATCCTGAGAGTTCAGGTCTTACCTGACCAAAGAGGGGATAGTTTCACAATTATCTTCTCCAGGGACACCCCAGAATAATGGAGTTGCTGAAAGGAGAAATAGAACCCTTTTAAAATGGCAAGATCAATGC
Organism: Dalbergia oliveri; assembly: GCA_030441495.1. Classification (NCBI taxonomy): domain Eukaryota; kingdom Viridiplantae; phylum Streptophyta; class Magnoliopsida; order Fabales; family Fabaceae; genus Dalbergia; species Dalbergia oliveri. The sequence continues at coordinate 41,615,285 of JAMLFY010000003.1, forward strand.
TAGTTATTCATCTCTTTCAATTCATTCCTGGGGATATGCCTTAGAAACTGATGTATCTATTGAACTTAGCTCCGTCCAAGTCCTTTCAAAGACACCAATAGAATTATGGAAAGGGCGTAGCCCACCTTGAACCATATTCGGGTTTGGGGTGTCTTTGCACATGTCTTAATTAAAGCCAAATAAGATGGACTCGTACAGAAGTATGCATATTTATAGGCTATCCTAAGGAGGAAGAGGTTGGTTGTTTTATAGTCCGAAGGAAAAGAAGGTTATAGTGAGCACACATGCAACTTTCTTAGAGGAGGACTATATGGCAAATTATAAGCCTAGGAGTAAGGTTATTCTTGATGAGCTAGTCTAAGATCAAGTTTCACCTCAACCTCAAGCTTCAGCTTTTGTCCTGTTCAAAGAGGGAAAATATACCTGATGTTGAACACACACAGGAACCAGAAATAGAACCAGAAGTTCAGCATGATCATCAACAAGCTCTGGAGAGATGCAGTTACCGCTTGTGGAAGAACAACAAAATCATGAATTGGTTAATCCTCTAATGAGGGTCCTCATTAGAATTGGATCCCCCTAAATGCACAACAACAAGTGCGGCAAACTCGTAGTGGAAGAGTGATTCGTAAACCCGCAAGATTTCTCTTGTTGGGTGAATCGTCTCAAGATGTCATCATTGAAGAAGATGATGATCCACGAGTTATGACGAGGCATAGGGGATGTTGATGCTCAGGAATGGCTTGAGGCTATGAATCGTGAAATGGATTCTTTGTATTCAACTCAGTTGGTCTTGTAGATGCACCAAAGGGGTAAGACCCATTGGGTGTAAGTGGATCTACAAAGAAAAGAGAGATTGGACGGGAAGGTTGAAACCTTCAAAGCTAGATTGGTGGCGAAGGGTACACCCAAATAGAAGGTGTGGATTATGAAGAAACCTTTGCCTTGCCATGCTCAAGTCCATCCGGATTCTCAGCGTTGTAGCAATCTTGATTATGAGATTTGGCAAATGGATGTCAAACTTTTCTAAATGGAAATTTGGAAGAGGATATCTATATGTAGCAACCAAAAGGGTTCATAGCCAAAGGGCAAGAAAACATGGTATGCAAGTTGCAAAGGTCCATTTATGGACTTAAGCAAGCGTCCAGATCATGGAACATTATGTTTGATCAAGCCATTAAGTCTTATGGTTTTGAGAAAAGTCCTGATGAGCCGTGTGTGTATAAAGGATCCAAGGAAACGCAGTATTTTTTCTGTACTTTATGTGGATGATATACTCCTTATGGAAATGATACCGAAGGTATTATTAGGCATAAAGACCTGTGAGCAAGCATTTTGATATGAAGGACCTGGGGAAGCCAATTATATTCTTGGTATTAAGCTTTGCAGAAAATAGGTATTGGCATTATCTCAGGCTAATTACATCGACAAAATACTTGCCAGGTTCAGCATGGAGAATTCCAAGAAGGGATTTACCCTTCAGGCATGGGATTCATCTCTAAGGAGCATTCTCCAAAACTCCTGAGAGAGAATTATGAGTAGATACCTTACGCTTCGGAGGTAGCCTTATGTATGCTATGCTGTGCATTAGGTTAGAAATTACTAGTGGGAGTAGAAGTCGTACCAATAATCCTGAGAAGAACATGGATAGCGGTAAACATATACTCAAGTACCTTAGGAGAACGAGAGATTATATGTTGGTCTATTCTAGTGGGAGTCTTGAAACCATTGGTTATACAGACTCAGATTTCCAAGGAGACATTGACTCAAGAAAATCCACCTGGTATGTGTTCACTCTTAATGGCGGGGCCATTTGTTGGAGGAGTGTCAAACAATCATGTGTGGCTGACTCTACCAGAGAGGCTGAGTATGTAGCCTTCTGAGGCTGAAAGGAAGCCGCATGGTTAAAGAAGTTTAACGGATCTTCAAGTGATACCAGGTGTTAGTCGTCCCATCACACTTTACCGCAGAACAGTGGGCAGGAGCAGACCCAAGGAACCAAGGTGTCACAAAAGACAAAAGCACATAGAGAGGAAGTACCACTTGATCCGAGATATAATTGAAAGAGGAGATAGATGTAGTCAAGATAGCATTGACGAGAACCTTGCTGACCCTTTACTAAGAGTTTGCCAACGTGTGTTCAGGGCATGTTACATCTATGGGTCTTAGGAGGATTCCAGATTTGCTATAGCTTTAGGAAGTTGTTATTTCACTTTGTTATTTTGTGCCTTTTGAGCAAGACATTATGACATTGTATTTTTTTGAATGTTATAAATGAGGTATTATTCATTTTCCGCACACTATTTACAAACACGAAGGTCCTGATCAATTGTGAAGTATATGATCATATGGATACGTTCATGGAGGACATGGTCATAGGTTTCACAATTGATGAATAGGTTCAGCTATTAAATAAAGTTGGGCATTTTTTTAGGCTGCAATATTTATGAGATGATTTTGTCCGAATCATTTTAAATATTGGTGTGAGTTAATACTTACATTGAATGGATCAAGGAGAGATTTGATTAAAGTTGTTCTTTCTTTCATAAGGAATCAAATAGATAACTATAGTTATGTAGTTGCTTAATCCTAAGTTTATTTTAAATAAGTAGTCGAATAGATTTCATTCTTTGATTTACCAACGGGTGAGGTTTTCTATTGATGGCCAATAACCCGGTATTTTGGGATTGAAACTATTTGGTTATTGGTGTTTATGAGATAAACAACATGGAATTTATAGGAAATGTCCCCTTGATATGTTTCGGTACTTGGATATTGAAGACACTGGCCAATGCATGTAATCCATTAGAGAAACTATCACATCAAGGAAATAAATAATTGATTGGTAACAAAAACTAGTCAATCAATTATAGACATTCTATAAAGGGGCGATGCATATTCATGTTATAAATGTCATTATTCTTGGAGTTCACGTTCGGGCTTTTAGTGGAGTAGCATTGAATAGATAATCTTCTGTAGATTATCAGGAGCCTTGATAAATGACAAATGGTAGATCCCAGGTAGCTTGAGATAAGGGATGGGGTATATTATTAGATGATGATGGCTTATGGGACATGGTCTTGGGTTTATGAACTCAAGTTTGTATTAAAGAGCAAGTGGGAGATTGTTGGGTTATATGCTCTTTAGTCACTTAAGTCCAATAAGACTTTAGTGAGATTAAAGCCCAAGAACAATATGGCCCATGTGGCTTAGGGTTAGGTCTTGACTTCATACATATAAAACTAATCTTTTCACCCTTGTGCCTCACTAAGTGTTTTTCATTAGAACAGACACCTAGAGCAAACGTTATCATCTTAACGGTTGCCCACAGCCACTCCATCCCCCTTTAGAGATAGTCTGGAAGATTTGCGAAGAGCGGATTACTACCGATCGTGAAGCTTTCGGTTCTTGTCCTTCCAGGTAATCAAAACAATGAAGGTTTATTTTTCCTACGTTGTACGAATGCGCTTCCGCGTTTCTGTTGATAATCCAACAATTATATGCTTTCTTTTCCTTTACTATGTAATGAAAAGCTACTAAGGTTTATACTTTGTAAAGAGAAATTATGGGTTCAATTTTAGAAATAATTTCTCTTGTAAGGGTAAAATTGTGTACATATATGTTTCTCATATCATTTAATGAAGTTTAGACTGATTCTCTCTATTATATAATTATATCATTTTTATGTAATGAAAAAGTGCCGGCACCTTGGCCACCTGAGTCTTGACCCTTTGAGTTTGCTATGCTGGCTAGTTTGTGACAATTCATACGATTATTCAGCAGACAGAGCAAACTGAGCATGAATTAACATCCAATGAACCCTCGTCATAAAATAACAAGGAAAGTCACAAGCCACAACGCTAGACAGCTTGTACTTATTGTTTATTTGGGTGTATTATGGGATGCTTAATTTAATAAGAATACAATCAACTTATTTAGATATTAATCATATTATATTGTTGACCCTACGTTTGTATGCATTACTATAACTTTCTCTCTTGGATTGACCTGGATAGTTCAGGTACAATGTGTACAAGTTGCACACTAAGAAATGTAGCTTATAAGGCCATGTTGTTCTGGTTATTATGTTAAACACAAAGATCAAATGTGAACTTCTAAAGATAACAATAAGGGGTTCATTATCTTGTTTATTCACTAAATTGTGGTTGTGACACGAGAGATTAATTTACTTCTCATTTTGATGAATATTTGAATCTTGTATAAGTTTTATTTATGGTATGTATAAAATTATTTAGTCTTGTAAAACACATGTTGAATGTAAGCATCCAGTCCAGTGTTGAAGGCTTCAAGGGATCCATACTTATTTTTTTTGGTACTGTATAATTGAATTCATAATAAAATTAGTATGGAGGCTCACAAGAACATAAAACCTTTGTTAACTAACGCTTAAAAAAACTTTATCTATAGCAAGTCGATCCGGCTCGATCAAATTAATTAGAATTTTCAGTGAATTTTAATTTCTTGTAATTTAGCCAAAAAAGAATCAAAGAAATTTAACGATTATCCATGCCCATAAAAGAGACATTTTGAGTTTTTCTTTCATTTGTAATTTGAACTTCACATATACTTTCTTTTTTATATTCAAAACTTCACACACACGGTGAATACTTGTCAATTACATATTTGAACTTGCTTTCACTTGGATAATTATAAGGTGACATTACTGCGTTCTATTGTGACGTGTGTTAATAAAGACTTATCAATTAACGGAAGGGAGAATTTAAACATTTGACAGATTCCATACCGATACTTGAAATTTATTTCTGTGGGCGTTATTTTTAATTGGAGCATACTGCAAAACTACCTATGGCAAGCGCAAATTTCTTCCATTTGAAAGAGTCAAAGTGGTGAAAGAAAACACACGAAAAATCACGCATTCAGAAAATTTAGATAATAAAAGTAGATATATAAACATATGAAGAAAATTTATATAATTTTTATTTTAATATAGAATTAAAATTAATAAAATAATAGGAACAAAATTATATATATATATATATATATATATATATATATATATATATATATATATATATATATCATTAATAAAGTTCTCAAATTTTAGCAGACCATGTGACCCCATTATTTATACAAGTGAGTCATGATTTAGTGGTAAACTTTTGCATGTCTCAATAAATTATAAGAGTTTATGAATTCAACTCATATCCTTATTTCCTATCATGTAATATCTTAGAAAAAAATCTTTGAGTAAGTGAGTCCATTGTCTAGTGGGATAAACTTTTGCATGTCTAAATAATTATTGAGGTCACAAATTTAACTCTTATCCTCATTTGGATCTCTTAATATCTTAATTAAAAAAGTGTGGGTCCACTATTTACTGTATAGATCCATGGCAGCTCAACATCTTTGGTCAAATTTACATTGCTACTCCATTAATTTAAACTCCAAGGAAATTTTTCTTTGACAACTTTTAAAGTTTTACTGGCAAATATCCTAAAAGCACTCTATAGGAAATAAAAGATGAAAAGATTTTAAAGTTTCTATAATACATCGAATGCATTAAAAACTTAAAAATTTTACTTCTCTATCAAATTAAAAATCTTTCACTTGTCGTTGAGGCATTCATAATTAGCAAAACCTTAACTTTTATCATTGAAATAGACTACCCTTAGCAATTAAAGTAGAGGAAGACAAAGTGTATCATATCAACGGGTAAAAATAAATAAATAAATAAAAGAAAATGGGTAAAAATTTAGGACATATTTGATTTCCATTTTTATTTTTTATTTTCAGAATTTTAGAAAAAATAGTAAAACATAAAATAAAAATTAAAAATAAGATTTTATTAATTTCATTATTTTTAATATTTCATTCATAAAATTCTAAAAAAATAGAAAATGAACATAAAATAGAAGCGGAGACCAAACATACCCTTACCCTTATAGTTGCCTAGGATTACTTGATCTTTTTCACCAATTGAGATTTGAGAGTAACGAAAAGAGATCAAGTGCCACACAGCCTCCAAGTTATTATTTGCTCCCAATATGAACTTTTAAGCACTTTGTCATACTGGATAGAATAAAAATTGATAATATAAGACTTTGAAGGATAAGACTTTATAGCATAAGGTCTAATAAACTTTAAATATTATATAGTATTTAGTATAATACTATGTAAGATATTATATTTTATATTTTATAATATTATCATTTATTTATAAATAATTCTAATATTTTAATTAAATATTAAATAAAATAAATTTTTTATTAATGATTTAAATATAATTTTTAAATATCATATTTATGTAAATATTTATTAATTAAAATTTATTTTATTTTAAATATTATTATTTATTTAAATATTCTATAATTATTTATTATTTCAATAAATTATATAAAGATTAAATAACTCTTTTATATATTTTAATATTTTCTATTTTTAATTATAATTATTTAAATTTTAACTTTACAATAAATATTAACTCAAAATACTTCTATTATTGATTCTTACTTTCATATATTACATATTATTTATTATTTATTTTAAATATTTATTTCTATTTAATATTTATAATTTAATTTAATTTTATTTAATATTTATTAATTATAATTACTTTTTTATTTTTATTGTATATAGCTAGATTGATATCATATATTATTTGTTAACAATATTTATTTGTTATGAAATAATTTTATTTATGAATTTTTACTTATTATTATTTATTTAAGAATCATTTTATTTTAATAAAATATTAAAAATAAAAATAACCTTATATATTAAAATTTAATCAGGTCTAATAATTCTCTATACGTATTAAGTTATACAACATTTTAATATATAAAGATTATAATATATAAATTTATATAATACTGTTTCCCAAATAATATATAAAGCATAACATATAAAATAACTTTATATTATCATACCTAATACATATGGACCCTTGGGAGCATTTACAATACTTTACAATCGACTATATTCCCAAAAGGTATTAAAGCAAAAGAGATAAAGAGTCGCAACATGGAAATTCTCTCAAACAAGAATTTCATTTTATCGTATCACGTATGATTTTGTACTATAAATTATATTTTATTATAAAACCCAGACTAGGATTTACCTTTTTATTAATAATAAAAATTTACTTGCATGTAATAAGATTATATATAATTTTTACTTGAGATTATTTATTTTTAATTTAATTTTTATACATTGACAATATAATTTTTTTATATTATCATCTAATCATGTCTTATTACATATATCAATAAAAGTGGTTGAGTTTTACACTAATAACTTAAGAAATCATTAAAAAAAATAGAAAATTTGATTACTATTAGTACATCAAAATTAAACTCTTCATTTTTTTTTTTTATCACAATATCATGCATACTATGAAATTTTAAAATATTTCAGAATACAGAAAATAAAATCAGTTTAATGTATCAAATTTTTTAGATTGTCATTATTTTTAATTTTATTAATATTTTTAATACAATAATTAATGAATCGAATAATGAATGATAAAGAACATTTTTTAATAGCGCACGAGAATTTCTAAGTGAAGATACACTCTTGGATGCAAATAAATATGCTAGTTTTTATTTGCATTTTTCGCTGGGCTTGCCCCTGCCTTCCTGGCTTATGTTTTTTGGTGGCATGGTTCAGTTCAACTATAGCAGCAACCAAAAGAAATGGACTTCATATCCAAGGCAAGAGCAATCAATCTTTAAGAACAAGAACTTATACGAAACAATGAAAATTAAAAGGAAAAAAATTGCAGAACCAACCCCACTTGATAGTGACCCATCAATACAAAAATATGAGGAATTTTCCTTTGCTTTACCAAATCAGTTTCTATTCACACGTCACCTTTTTAATTTTTACATTAATTATTATATATGCATATTAATAATCAAATAATGTATATCGATAATCAAAAGGTTGGTCCAATACCATTTATAGATAATTGGTTTTTAAGCATTTAATCAAGTATTTGATTCCTTACAATATATATATAGAGAGTGTCTAATATTAGAAATAGTACCCACATTAATAGCACTACACCTCAAAAAGGTTATTTAGTACTTTTGGCAGTGAGTATTCTACGTCCAGCCAAAAATAGTGTATACTGATCAGTCTTGATTTACGCATAAGCTAAGAATGTAAATATGATGTATAAAATTTAACCCTGAATTTTTTTCCCTCTATAACAAGTTGCCCATGAAATGTGCCTCACTCAATCACTGCGGAGAATCAAGAAAACAGTGGCATCCTTTGATTGGAATATGAAGCAACTGAAACTGTATGGAGGGTGACTAAGGGACCCACTTGAAAAATCTATTTTTAAATGCAACAAATGAAAACACCATGTACTAATGGATTGGAAAGTCCAGAAGAAAGAATAACGGCCATACAGTGGAACCTTTCACTTGAACCGTGTATCACTATATATATATATAGGTTAAAGAGCAGAGATTTTTTAAGTGATTTCTGAATAAAAAATATTTAATATCTCAATTTTTGCATTTAAAATAATTGAAGTAAAAGATAAGTTTAACATATAAATTAAAATATTCGATCTTAAAATATTCAAAATACTTTTTTTTTGGGGGTATTGCGAGAGCATCTAAATTTTTTTGGCTACTATATATAGAGAGAAAGAGAATTAAGGCATTTTCTTGGTAGTAAGACAAAGGAAGGAATAGTTAATTGGGAATACGGTTAGCGTATAGTAGGTTCCTCAGCTATGGGATGTTCACCTGGACAATGCATGGTCCTTGGAATTTACAAATTTCAGGTGCTTCTAAATTGGAAAAAAGAAAAAGTGGAATTTTTCATTTTCTTTTATTTGCAATCCATCAATACTTCATTTTTATAAGTCATTATCATTTTTTATTTTTGTAATATTTTAATATAATATTCAAGGTACTGAATGGATGCAAGGTACTACACTTTTTTTTTCTTGATCCGAGAAATACAAGAATTTCTCATTAGATTATAAAAATAATTTTTGAACCTATGAAATATATAAATCATAAATTCATAAGTGAAATTCTTAGGGAAAGTGGAAGAAAAAATGTTTTGTTACGTATTATTAATCAATCAACACATTCATTATTACATTAAAGATATAGAAAAAATAGAAGACTGTAATAATTCACTTACTTGATGTGTTGATAACAATATATAGTATTTTTTGTTTTTAGAGCATTTAAAAATTGAGTTTTATTTGTATGTATTGACATTCTAAAACAGTCCTACATGGTTGGTAAATAATAAATTCTAATAGATGATTGCAATAATAAATAATTATTTTCTATAATTTATATTTTTGGAGAAATACTATTAATTAACCGTACGTATGTGTAAAGTCAGCATATGAAAATTAAATTCTAAAAAATTTCTATAAACATGATATATTGACTTGAGAGTACCTAAATGTCAAGACACATGTCAATAAAAATAAATTAGATGCAATGTAGATTTATGTTAGAGTAAGGTTATATATCTTGCTTAATGGTGGAGAAATAACACTTCCAGTTAGATTAGGCGAGGTGGCGCAGTATCCTCAGTTGAGTACACGTGCTGCTATCTTCCCCCTCTCTCTCTTACCACCCTCCCTGTATTTTTATTTTTGTATATTATTATTATTATTATTATTTTATCTTTTGCTTCCATGCATGGATCTCTTCTCCAAATATAGTCAAGTTTTAGAGAGAGAGAGAGAGAGCAATGTAGATGTAATGACAGAGAGAGAGAGAGAGAGAGAGAGAGAGAAACAAACGCACGCTCACTCACACACACACTCATTTTGTTCCTTTCTCTCCCTTGGTTTGCTCATCATCGCTATCATTAGCAACAAAGGTAAACACCACACTATAACCACACCTCTTCCCCAACTTTGATTTTTTCTTCAAATATCAAAACTCACCAAAGAAAAGGAACAACAAAGGTACGATATAGCAGCCAGAACAAGAAGAAGAAGCTTTACTACACGTTCTCTTTTGGCCCTTTTCTTTTCCTCTTTTTGTACCTTAGATCTTGCACAAACACTTAGCTTAGAAAATTCATTTGGTCTGAATCCACATATGGGGTTTGTGTTGTGTGAATTATGATGATGCAGCCTTTTTTCTCTTGCTCTTAACTCCATAATCTGATCTGGGTCGACCTTGTTTTTCCCTTGTGATCCTCTGCTCTATCGGCATTTTGTGTTGGTTGAGATCGATGAATCATTGAATTGAATTTCAGCATTCTTGGATATTCTCTCTGAGTCAGTGTTGTTGTTCTTTGTTTTTGCTGATAAAAAATCTGTGTGTGGCCTTTATTTCTTTTGCTTTTTCTTTCTTGAAAATGAATCCAATGGAAGAAGATCAAGATCAACACAACAAGAAGCACTTGTGCAAGTTCTGCAGCAAGAGCTTCCCCTGTGGTAGATCCTTGGGGGGTCACATGAGGTCTCACGTGATCAATGCCTCAGCTGACACAGATGAGAATAAGCTTCTTGCTGCTGCTGCAGCAACAACAGGAACAACTGGTTCTGAAGCTGGTTATGGTCTCAGAGAGAACCCAAAGAAGACTTGGAGGCTCACTAGTGAAGACACTTTATTCTTGGACAAGTTGTGCAAAGAGTGTGGTAAAGGCTTTCCCTCCTGGAAAGCACTATTTGGTCACATGAAGTGTCATTCTGAGAAAGGAGTAGTTCCCAATAATAATAATACTAATAATAGTTTGGATGATCTAGTTCAAGATTCATCATGGACTAATAATAACAATGATGATGCTGGCGTGAAGCTTGCTGTGGATAGCCAATCTGACAATGAAGCCACTGCTCCCAGTAGAAGGAAGAGATCCAAGAGGAGGACAAGGTACATGGCACTACCATCAACTTCTTCTTTGTCTTTTGCCGCTGCTGCTGTTGCTGCAAATCCTTCTTCCTCTTCTGTTTCTGAGGATGATGAGCAGGAGCAAGAAGATGTTGCCATGAGCTTAATGATGCTTAGCAGGGATGTTGGACATTGGGGTGGCCTCAATTCTGTTACTGAGTACTCTGATAACCTCAACAACAACAACAACAGAAACAACAACTTCTACTACTCTTTGTTGCACTTTGATGCTCCATCTTCAGTAAGAACCAATCTGGTTTCTAAGATTGAGGGAAGAAGCTTCTTGTCACAAATGGTTCTGAGTTGGCAAAAGTGACCACCAAATCAAGGGACAAGTTGGTTAATTCAAATCTCAACTCCAAAGGGAAAAGTTCAGAATTTTTTGCTACTGAAAGTGCAGGAAATGGATCCAATCGGAAAGGATTAGTTCTATCAAAATCTTCTAGTACTCGTAACAAGTACACTTCAATCCAGGCAAAGTGTTTGGATTCTGATTCAAAGTCAAATTCCTTGAGGAATTGGGTGAACAAGCCTTTAGAAGCTGAAATCAGCAAGAGCTCTCACAACAAGAGAGGCAAGTTTGAGTGTACAACTTGCAACAAAATCTTCCACTCCTACCAAGCTCTTGGGGGTCATAGAGCAAGCCACAAGAAGATCAAGGGATGTTTTGCCTCAAGGAATGAGGGTAGTGAAAACAGCATTGAATTTGAAGCGGACCCCTCCAGCACTGACCCAACAACAGAGAGCAGCAAGCACATGAAGAACAGTGACAAAAATGAAAATCTGGTGGAACATGAAGTTGTTGGTACTAGTGGCTTTGACACAGAGTCCAAGAAGAGCAAAGGGCATCATGAGTGCCCAATTTGCCTCAAGGTTTTCCCATCAGGGCAGGCCTTAGGTGGCCACAAGAGATCACACATGGCTGGTGGTGGGTCTGAGAGTAAAAAATGTCCAAGTCAAACAATTGTACTTCATGAATCAGTCCCAGAAATTAGGGACTTTCTTGATCTCAATCTTCCTGCAGCTGCTACTGAGGAAGAAAGCAAAAGCAACAATAGCCATGTTGATGAGCCTTACAGGCCTTGGTGGGTAGTAGGAGGCAACCACAAGCAGGAGGCACCGGTAGGCCTCATGTCGAACTAATCAAACCTCTCATAGTTCATTTCCAGCAAGAAAGTTTAACACACTTCCAACTTCAGATTGAAGATTTTCAAAACTGTATAGCAAAGTTTATGCATTTTATTTCATTAATTCTTTCTACAGGATTCATGTCTTCTTTGAGGTACTTACTACAGTTCTGCTCATATTCTTCGAGTAGCTCACAAGGAACTTCTCATTTCTGTTCTCTTCCTTTAGGGGGGTGACATTGCTATATGTTAATGTTAATTACTTTGTTCATAGAATAAGTTCCTTTACTGCAAATTTTATTCTCATGGTATTGGTTACATCTATTTGAAACTAGAGGAACTGTAACAGATTTATACAGTTCTAGTGTTTCTTACTTTCTTTTCCACCAACTTTCTTTCCAGCATATAATAGAAATTGTACAAGTTGTGTGAAATTCCAAAAGTGATTTTTTTTTTTGGTGGGTAATTATCTTTTCTTTGCACCAAAGAGAAATGAATGAGGTGTTGAAATTAGGATAGGTACCAGACGTCATTACACATATGAGGAGATAAAAAGGGAGATTTTATAATACACATAAAGATTGCATGTGAGCTGAAGGTGGTTGTTTAGTCACCTACCATAAAAACCTGACCACCCATCTATCTATCCCTTTGTTTTTCCTTCTCTTTCTCTCACTTGGGGGGCACACAAGTGGTGCGTTATTAAATCCTCCTCACTAATCACTATGTATTCTGAGTAGCAAATATCATAATAGTAGCTCACGAGGGGGCATGGCTGGACCACAACTATATGTGACTAAGAGTTATTACAACATCATTAACTTGGCATGAAGTGTAGCTTACTACAAAGAAAATTCTCTGCTAAGTGATAAATGACCATTTTTTTTTTTCACTTCTAATTTGTTTTTAGTTAGACCCTCATTCTGTTACATATAGGTCATAGGATATTTCCTGATCAGGAATTCTAACCTTGATTGGTTTTTAATCAGCAGAACTGTTATTTGTACACACTAATCTAGACATATTGATCGACATTCATAAATTGTAGTTTAAATGAGAATAAATTCCAGTTACATAAGCGTGGAACCGATATTTTATTCTATTTTATTTTCAGTGTAAAATTATTTTACAGTTAATATCTTGTTTCATATTTATATACTTGCAATCTACACTCATTTAAATTCTGATCCTATAGTATGTCCACCGCCATACCTCAAGGGTATCTACAAATAACATTTTCTTTCATCATAGTGGAAAGGGTGTGATGCAAGAGTTGGGACCAATTGGCTAAGGATGTACATTTTGTGCACAGCCATTTGAAAGAGGCTGAGAAATAAATATGTGGGCTTTAATTTAATGTGTCATGGGCAATGCAGCTTAGGAAATGGAAGTTGTTGGGAAAGGCAGAGAGGGTTTTGGTCAGTAGCACAGCATGGGGAGAGGAGTTCATGTTTTACTCGCTTGTAGCAGCTGGCAGTGGCAGATCGTGTTATGCTCTGGCCTTGTCAACTGGTACAACGAACTAACTGCAATCTCAACCCATGCATATGTAGTTAGGCACCTTTTCTAAAGGGTATTATTCTACACATAAGAACCAACGATGTTATTTATTTAATTATTTTTATTTATCAGAGTATCTTCTCATTCAATAGATGAGGGATTAAACTCTCCAAGTATAGTTAGATAACTAAATGGGGCTTCTCCCAATTTTATATATATTTTTCTCATATATATAAATCTTGAAATCAAATCCAAAATCACATGCTTAAGCAATTTGGAAATCTTATCTTTAAATTTGTGGAGTGTCAGGATGTCATTAGCATAAAGTTATGTATATTATTAGTGGATAATATTATATATTGTTACTTTTTATGAGTTAATTTTAATAAATTGTTAGTATAAATTATTTTTCTATATAAATCAAATTATGTATAATTATTTGAGTATTTCTGATATAATTATTGTAAAAGTAAAATTTTGATAATGTAATAATACATAATTAAATGATTTTTGATATATCCTACTTAAATCATTTTCCTATATAACCATGATGTTTAACACAATTGGTTTCTAGATAATCAAGGTTTGATTCCTAGCAGAATCTATAGAAAGGATCTTATCAGAGATTTACTCTATTAGAGGTGTGTGGTTTACGAAATGTTTTTATATTCCTGGAAATATGAGGGGAATGCAAGATGTTCATGTTTGGTTTGCATAAAAAAAAGTATCACCAGATGGTCATTTTTGAAAAAATACAGTATATTCGGGAATGTCACTCGTATGCCAAACACCTCTATATTGCATTCCCAGGAATAAAATTCTCAAGAATATAAAATCATTTCCGAAGTATATCCATTTAGAAAGCTTCAAGGTTCAAAGGAATTAGTCATTACTATCGATGGTGGATATTGTAGGAAACAAAAAATCCTTTTCCTATATCCTTAAACACTAGTAGTCGGATAACATTAGCTTTGTAAGTTTAAGATTTGTAATAAAATTGGAAAGTCATATATTGTTTTAAGATAATAATCTACTTGAACTAAACAATTAAAAAGATCACAACTAACCCGAGATAGAGATGGTTCGTCAGCTTGTTCATCACTTTGTCCACCCCCCCTCTCTCTCTCTGTATAGCCTTGTACTCACAAGAATTTTGAGGCTTTGGGTTATTAGGATAATCCAAGTTCACGGTTTGTTAAAAAAATTAAGACTCTAAAAGATTGAATTGAAATTTTTCGTAAATCCGAATTATTTTCTCTTAACTCAATTTTAATAATCTGAATAAAAAAACAATTTTAATAATTAAAAACTCCCGTAAATGAAATTTGCAATTAAATTTTTGGATCCACATATCAGGTTACATCATGCTCTATCTTGGCTGGCATAGGATAAATACTGAAGAAAAAAATAAAAATGGAAAGAGGTCATCAAGAACTTTTCATGTGTAGGGAAAAAATGGCTAAAATACTTGGTAGTCTAGTCAACGTATATAAATACATAGTCAGTGGGATTCCACTAGATGTTTGGTTCCTATAAATGTCATATTGGGATGATTTAATCATAGCATGATGAAATAGATCACACTTGGTTTTTCACAAGGGTCCCGATGCACTCGTATAAACAATTTATTTATAGAAGGGTCAGTAAAAAAATATTATCCAATAATTTATATATAATTTAATTTAAAAATTATTTATGAAAATAACCTCTATACAATCTACCATAATATAAGTCGGGTGGCTTCTATGTTGGTCTACTACATATTTAGGACCATGAGATGGTTTGTTATTTTCACTTACAAATTGACAAAAATGACCTTAAATAAAATTTTATTTCCCATTTCTTTTCGCTTCTGCCACACACCAACCAGGCAACCACGCTACTCCTCTTCTCTCCTGTCTTCTTTCACCATGGATCTTCTGACTTCTTCCTCA
The DNA here is from genome assembly GCA_030441495.1 of Dalbergia oliveri. NCBI lineage: Eukaryota > Viridiplantae > Streptophyta > Magnoliopsida > Fabales > Fabaceae > Dalbergia > Dalbergia oliveri. Next base: position 41,630,711 of record JAMLFY010000003.1, read on the forward strand.
GATTCCTTTCTATTTATTTTCTTATTTTCCCCATATAAGAAAATTACCCATTAACCGAGAACTGCTTGTGTAGTGAGGTAGTTTTGATGAGGTGCCTTTTGCAAAATTGCAATAATGTTTAGCACAACAACACTTGGTACTTTCCTTGATGTTCGTTACACTAATGGGTAAATATTTGAAGTAATCCCTCGTAAATATATTAAAAGAAAAGTTGGTATCTCAAATTTTAAAACTCTGAAATTAATTCTTTATATTTTAAAGAAAAGAATAAATTGATCTTTCCATATAATTTTATATAGTTAAAAATGGGATAAATTAATTCCTCTATACATTGTATGAAGTTGTACAGAAAATTAATTTGTCCTTTTTATAAAAAGTGAAGGACCAATTTAGTATTTTCAAAATGTGAGAGGCTATGTCTTTTAATATATTTTTGAGGATCAATTTGAGTATTTTATCTACAATAATAAAGCGGAATTTATAATATTTTGTGAGCTCACAATTTCCAAGTCCCTCTTCTTTCTTTCTCTGTTCTTCCCCTTCTCCTTAGTTTTGCTAGATTCGTCAACTCATTATTCCATCCCATCCCATCCCTGATTTCTTTCAGGAATATTCATTTCTTGCTATCCCCTCCCAAACACTGAAACACAACATTTTCCTATAACTTCCATGCCATGGGCACCAAATAGAAACAAACAAATTCAGAGAACCAAAAATGTTTGTTATCTTTTGCTTTGTTTCCTTCAGTGCAATGAGTGGTAGTGGTAAGAAAAGGTTCATTGCTTGTGCCATTCACAGATGGCTTATCTCTTTCTCCAATTGCCTTCTGATTCTCCAATCTTGGTTACTCTTGCTTCTTAGCCATGGCAAAGAACCACTTTGGGATTTACAAAGAAAAAGAATAAATGAGGGAAAGAAAAAGAGCTGAAGGATAGTTTAGTCTTTTAAAAATTATTACTTAAAACTTTAAAATTGATTATTTATTTTCTATTTTTAAATAACAATTACATCTTTAAATCTACCCTCCAGCTAATATCCAACGATATCAAATAATGGACCATTAGATGGTCCCAAACATATATCGAACCAACATAGAAGGCACTTATAAGTTGTTTGAGGTTATGCATGAAAATTAATATGATAATTAGTTTTTATTGATCTTTTTAAAAAATAAAAGTAAAAGATAAAAATATTTTTTATCACTCATCATAAATTATCTCTTTATTAAATAATCATACTCATATCTATTCTTCTCACTCATCATAATTATAAGGATAAAATAAGCAAAAATTAATTAATGTTTTCTTGACTTTTTCCATTTCGATCAAAGTTAATGAACACAAATCTAATGAGTAAGGACCAATTTCAGTTTTCAAGTTTTATTTTAATTTTTCAATTTTTAAATTTTTGTGAAAGAAATACTGAAAACTGGAAATAAAATTTGAAAATTAGAATTTAAAATTTTAGAATTTTCAATATTTTCTTCACAAATTTAGAAAAATGAAAACTGAAAACTCAAACTAAACAGAACCTAAATTTTTTCTTTCGCTTGCACCAAATTTAACTTAATCCACTAATGATATGTATATGTATATGTGTGTGTATATATAATATATACACACACACTAGTGTAGTACCCATATATGTCATGAATCCATTAAATAAGTCAAATATAAAAATGAAAAATATATTGAATCAATTTAATATTATTTTATAATTATAAAAATATTTTTAAATATTTTTTAAAAAACTCTTAATTTGTTGCTTTTGTTTTCTAAATTCATCATTATTTGTTGCTTTGTGTTATTAAATTATTATTTTTTTATCATAAATAAATTTACTACATTCTAAATCTAATACTATATTGTGTATCTTTTAACCGACATTAAAAAATAATCAATAACAATTTAAATTATTTGGATTTTTCTATCAATATGTTTTAAAAACATTTTAATTGATAATAATTATTAAATTTAACAATATTTGAATGTTATTTGGTAAATTAATAAATTTAATATAAAATCAATAACAATTGATTTATTGAATCTAACATTTATGATCCTAGTCATCATTCCATACAAAATTATCAAGACTCAACTTAGGAATGTGATTACTATGTGAGGGCTGGGTCCCTACGTAAGTGTCTTGGTGTCACGACCCGACTTGGGAACATGGCACGTGGGAATCATCTCCACGTAAGTCTCGTGACCTCTAAGTCTCTCTATATGCCTAATTTAATAAAATCCAGTTCCAAAACATAATTTCGTCTCTGATATAAATCTCTAGCTCCTTGGAAATTAAATCATTTTAAATACTTTCATAATCAAGCTCTAGATATTTACATATATATATATCTCTCTAATACAAACATCTGAGTTGCTCTCAATACCAAATAAACAATAAAAATCATAATCTTGAAAATACAAAACATGCATTATTTTAATGGTCTGGGACCCCGCAATGTACATGGAGCACTCTATCTCTTACAAAATACCACATGCAACTTCACTCTGAAGTAAAGCTCACCAACTAAGAATCTCTATTGTTGGGGAGGAGGTGGAGGAGAAGGACTCGCGGCTCAATTCTGTAATGGAAGAAGGGAGATGGGTGAATTTCATCTAAAACTGAGTGAGTAGGCTCACCCATAACCCGCTCATGGGACAATCAAGAAAATAAATTATCATCAAACTGGTGAATACAATATCTCTGAAATCATATTCATCTATGTAAACAATATAACAAAAACTAATGTTCTATGTAAATATAAACAACGGTACTCTATTAGAGAAACAAAATCTCTAGTTATGCACAATTCATGTGACATAACAAAATCTCTAACTCTGGGCACCTAACTAGGTCCCATTTCTGAATTTCTCTGCCCTATGGGCGACTTGGTATACCAAGGTTAACGAATACTGCCATTAACTCATAGTCTATTCTCTATAGTCACCATCTATTCTCTAAATCATAAAAATATTTATTTTCTCTAACACTCTATCATATACTTATTTTCTACTCTAAAATCATCACAATATTTTATAAATCTCTAAATATAATCATATTCATACTCAAGCTCTTTAATAAAAATTACTTTAACAATAATGGTCCCATGAGTTTTCTCAAAAATATATAGGTTTCATGCTTTCATTTCTAATATCATATGGTCATATCATAATTTACTGAAATTAACTCTAATGATCAACATAAGGATCATAGGATCTGAACCCACTCACCGTTTGCGGGAGTATGTGGGCCCCACCAACTGGAGAACTTGGAATGGCACCAACAACTGCCATAGAGCAATTATAACTCTAGATTAAACTCTAATAATCTCTGGAGGGCTCTATCCTAACAAAATTGGGGGAGGACTCCCACTTGATAACAATGAAAGAAATGATCGGTCCAAATCCAAGATTATGAAGAAATAAAGACACAATCTAACAGCATATACTCACCTTGAAGCTTGGAAATGATGGATTTGAGAGAGAAGAAAATTGATGAAGAAGAAGAAGGGAACGCATTTTGCGCGTTCTCGAGCTCGAAACACACTTTTTATAAACTTTTACCGCCTGGTCTTTCCAGCTAGACCGCACTTCTCTCTGTTGACCTACCGCATGGGTGGTCTCCAGGAGGTCTTCTCTCCGACGGCCTTTCCTCCGCCTGGCGTGAAATGACTGGGCGGTTTAGGAGGTTCACTTATTTACATTTCTTTTACTTCCCATTGACTTTAAAACATAAATATAAATAAGGAAATACCCCTCATTTGGATTCAAATAAAATATCTAAAAAATTAAAATCCCAACAACTCAGAATCCAAAATTTGGATTTTAGTTCAAATTCGAGAATTTTGAGATTTTCTAAACTTGTGGGTTAAGAATGAAACGCTTAAAGATTTGATAAAATTCATTAAAAATCACTCTTCAACTTATTTTCCTTCTAGGAACCATTACGGGACTTTTAATTCCAAGAATATGGTTCTATCATATAGCCCTCCAAGGAGGTATAGGATCCAGACTTAGTAAAAATTTCAGGACCCGCCTGGGTCCTATGGGAACTTTGGGACAATGCAGAACCTTACTATCCGTGTACTTAGGTATCACATTCTCCCCCCTTAAAATAGATTTGGTCCCCAAATCTTAAAACATACCTTGAGGAGGGAAAGGTGCGGATACTTGATCCTCATGGCTTCCTCGGCTTCCCAAGTAGCTTCCTCGCTAGGGTGATTCCTCCAAATAACCTTTCCTGAGGCCACTTCTTTCGAGCGAAGCTTCTTGATTTGTCTATCCACGATGGCAATCGGTTCCTCTTCATATGACAAGCTCTTATCAACTTGAACCACTTGTGGTGTGAGCACGTGAGACTGATCGGGTATATACTCTAATATTTAAATTACTCTAATCTTTAAATTCTGAAAGGGCACCTGAGGTCCCATAAGGCTAACACCTAACTAGGTTTCATTTTCTAATATGCAGAAGAGGCGAGATTGTCCTCACAAACAACTTGGTACCAATGCTAACTATTTTAAGCTTAACTCAATATCTATTTCTCTATAGTTCCGTCCAAAATTAATTTACAAAAAAATGCAAATTGAAAACCCTGAAAGCTCTGAATTCAAATAATTCTAGCAAAGATTGTCAACATAATGAGATTCTAAAATCATGCTCAAGTGATCACCAGCTTAGAAATGGTGATTTTAGAAACCCACAAACCTATAGAGTATGTGTCTAGTCAATGTTTTGAATCATATTTAATTCAATACTTTCAATAACGCATAAATAAAATTCTAAAATCATATTTCAAGATTCATAAACATAGAAACTCGTAATAACATGTCCGTGAATGGAGATAAATTGTACTCAACTCAACATTTTTCCAATAAAACATAATTTGAGATTCTAAAAGCATAATTAGGAAATTCATAATACATGTTTAACGATTTTGATAAACTTACTAAATCTCATATTTTTCCAACAAGTCTTTTCTTGAGTGGATAAAACATTTTTATGGTGTACAACATATCAATCATAATCTCATGGTTTTCTAAAATATAATTTTCATACTATAACCAAAAACCAAAATTTTGCTAAACTTGGCATAACTTGAAAAATCATGTTTATAATATATTTTCACTTCTAACATGTTTAGCGTTATAATACTTAGAACAAACTCATAATGATTGAAAATAAGGTCATAAGTTCAAACATACTCACTATTTGAAGCCAGGAATGCGTGGGTAGTATCCACTTGACCTTGGAAGTTAAGAATGAAACCAACAACTCCATAAAATTCTGCAATCCTTTTAAATTGGTTACTTTAGATGTTGCAACATACATGGTCATGACTACAAATAGGCCTCCCCAAAATCAAGCCAATATTTTCTCTAGAATTGTGTATCAATATATAATATATATATATATATATATATATATATATATATATATATATATATATATATAAAATAAGCTTTCAATAAAAACTAATAAAATGGATGATGTTATCAAAATGCATCCATAAGAAAGGATGAAAATATATTATTAAAATAAATTTTATGAGTAACAAATATTTATAACAAATTAATTAAAAGAATTCATGATCTCATCTTTTACCATTCTCTCTTATTCTTCTTGAATAAAAAAATTACAAAGAATTTGTATTAAATAAAATTAACTCATAAGCATACTTATATTCATTCAAGTGAATTTGGTAATAACTTTCATAAATTAAAAAAAATCCATCATCCTTATCCTCACTTCATTCTCCTTTTTTTTTCCTTTAGTAAGGAAATGTATCTTCAAATTCATATTAAATAAAATAAAAATTTAGAATATAACAAAATATGAATTTATGAGTATAATAAACTTTAATGAGAAATACATCAACGATTTTAGTAAGAATTTAACAAAAAAATCTCTATCTCCTCATTCTATATAGTATCATAGTAAATATCATATAGTTAGTATCATAGTAAATATCATATAGTTAGCTTTAGGAAAATTATATAGTTACAAATTATTTCATAACAACGAAACATGTACCTCCTAATAGAAGAAAAATGCTGACCTCTTCCTCATACACATTTTTTTTTTATAACTTTAATTCAATTTCATGCTAAGTTTTAGATATCACAGAAAGCAAAAAAAGAAAATGTAAAATAATTTTGTAGAATATTTTTTTGGTAAGTATTTTCTAGAATATTTGATATAATAACTTTTTTTATTACAATTATATTTAAATTAATTATATTTTTATCTTAATATCTATTTTTTTATGTAAATAATTAACCTCTTATAAGATAAAAATAATTCAAATACTCTACAATATAAACATAAAAAATCTTCATAATTCACTTGAGTGGGATATTGTTGAAAAGATTTTAGTACAAATTTATTGAAAAAATAAAAAAAAATTATCACCTCCCATTCTTTTTTCCTTTCCATTTTTTATATTGGATAAAGAAAAATAATCAAAAATATGTATTAAACAGAATAAACAAATTCAAAATAAAATATATTAATATATAAATCATTTGTCTAAATCAAGAGGTGATATGTGTCAAACATAATAATACCTAAGAGAGTGCAATTTTTGGAGGAAATTTTAGTGCTAAATGAGTGTCAAACAAACACAATAGTATGTTCCCCTTTGCCATGACTTTTTCAAGTAATAAAGTGAAAGTTAACCATATTTATCGATGTGTTATTTTAAGATTGGATGACTGTGTAAATTTTTTTTTACACTTTTAATATATTAAAATGAAATCTTTTTTATGATATAAAAAACATTTAAAAATAAATGAACATCTTTTAATATTACTTCCAAATATACATTAATCTCACATCCAAACATAAAAACTTTAAATTTTACTTTTTTAAAAGAGCTTATTTTAAAAAGTCAATTAAAAAAATCCTTTCTTAGAAGTTATAATTTTTTATCTTCTAGAGAAAGGTATTTTTTATAGAGTTTAATTTTGATGCACTGACAAAATAAAAAAATTTTACATAATCATCCAATTAAATTTCTCTTTTTACATAATTTTCAAGTAATATGAGTAGAAGTTAAATCATATTTACTTACGTGTCATTACATGATTGTAAGATTATGTAAAAAAAATTATACACAATTAGTATATTAAAATTAAATTTTTTTTATAATATAAAAATGTTTAAAAATAAATGAAGATATTTTAATATTATATTTAAATATAAATTAACTTGGTTGTATCAAACTTACACACATGTGAACTTGGATTGTGCCATTGAGCATGTGCAATAATAATCAAAGCCTAACACTTGGCAAATTGGATAACCAAAGCCTAACACTTGTTGACTATCTAACTTTTATATATAGATAGGCTAGATTATGACCCACATTACACAGACAATTGAATTAAGTAGATATACAATTTTAAATTATATATGTGCGATAAATAAGTAATAGTAAAATAAATTGTCCATAAATTATATATGAATCATTGATCAACTTATGATATAGTTTTCAACATATATTTATAAACACTTCCTTATACACAACATGATCAATTTCTTCAATGTTCTTCGAATCATTATCACATATAAAAATCTTCAATAATTTTTAATTGGTTACTTTAATACTTGCTACATACATGGTCATGACTAAAAATAGGCGTCGCCCCAAAATCAAGTCAATATTTTCTCTAAAATTGTGTATCAATGTATAAGATTATATATATAATAAGCTTTCAATAAAAATTAATAAAATGGATGATGTTATCAAACTGCATCCATAAGAAATGATGAAAATATATTATTAAAATAGCTTTTATGAGTGACAAATATTTATAACAAATTGATTAAAAAATTCATCATCTCATCCTGTTATCATTCTCTCTTATTTTTCTTGAATAAAGAAATTACTGAAAATTTATATTAAATAAAATAGACCCATAAAGATACTTATATCTATTCAAGTGAATGTCATAATGGATTTCATAAATTTTAAAAAGCCATCATCCTTATGCTCACTTCTCCTTTTTTTTCAGTAAGGAAAGGTATCTTCATATTCATATTAAATAAAACAAAAATTTAAATATAACAAAATATGAATTTATGATTGTAATAAACTTTAATGAGAGATACATCAACAATTTTAGTGAGAATTTAATAAAAAAATCTCCATCACCTCATTCTACATAGTATCATAGTAAATATCATATAGTTAGCTCTAGAAAAATTATATACGTACAAATTATTTCATAAGAACTAAACATCTATCTCCTGGTAGAAAAAAAATATTGAACTCTTCCTCATACACATAATTTTTTTAATAATTTTAATTGCATTTCATGCAAAGTTTTAGATATCACAAAAAGAAAAAAAGAAAATATAAAATAATTTTATAGAATATTTGATACAATAACTTTATTAATTACAATTATATTTAAATTAATTATATTTTTATTTTAATTTCTATGTTTTATGTAAATAATTAACCTCTTATAAGGTAAAAATAATTCAAATACGATACAATATAAACAAAAAAAAAATCTCCATAATTTACTTGAGTGGGATATTGTTGAAAAAATTTTGGTAAAAATTTATTAAAAAAAAAGGAAATTATCACCTCTTATTTTTTTTCTTTTCCTTTCATTTTTCTTATTGGATAAATAAAAATAATTAAAATTTTTTGATAAATAGAATAAAAATTCAAAATAAAATATATTAATATATAAATCACTTGTCTAATTCAAGAGGTGACATGTGTCAAATATAATAGTACCTAAGAAAGTGTAATTTTTGGAGAAAAATTTAGTGCTAAATGAGTGTCAAACACAATAGTACATTTCCTTTTGCCATGAATTTTTCAAATAATAGAGTGAAAATTAACCATATTTATTGATATTTCACTTTATGATTGGATAACCATGCAAAATTATTTTTTAATTTTTAATATATTAAAATTAAATATTTTTATAATATAAAATTTTAAAAATAAATGAACATCTTTCATTATTATTTTCAAATATAAATTAATTTTACATCCAAAGATAAAATTTTTAAAATTTTACTTTCTAAAAGAGCTTATTTAAAAAAGTTCAATTAAAAAAAAATCCTTTCTTAGAATTTATAATTTTTTATCTTCTAGAGAAAGGTATTTTTTATAGAGTTTAATTTTGATGCACTGATAAAATAAAAAAAATTTACATTATAATCCAATCAAATTTCTCTTTTTACATTACTTTTTAAGTAATGTGGGTGGAAGTTAAATTATATTTATTGATGTGTTATTATATGATTGTAAGATTATGTAAAAAAAATTGTACATAGTTAGTAGTATATTAAAATTAATTTTTTTTTAAAATATAAAAAATATTTAAAAATAAATGAAGATCTTTTAATATTATATTCAAATTTAGATTAACTTGGTTGTATCAAACTTGCACACATATGAACTTGGATTGTGCCATTGAGCATGTGCAATGACAATCAAAGCTTAAAACTTGGAAAATTGGATAACCAAAATTTAGTGCAAGTTTTGGAGAAAAAATTCTTTATTATTATGTGACAAATGTCATCTATTGAGTTTTATATAGATAGATACTATCAACTCATCAAAATAAAAATTTAAGCAATTATATTGACTTATAGTTTTTTTTTCATGAGTATAATTTTTTTTTTTAACAAGCATAACTTTATAGTTTTTATTTTGGTGGTGCAATGTTTTTTGTAGGGTTTTTCTTCTTTTTTTGTGTGTCAATGCACACGCACCTTCATAGGGGAGGGGGCGATTTAAATGCCACAAACCAGGCTCTACTTGGATTCGAACCCAAGTACAATGCATTTGGTACTAATCACAGGAGAGAGATGACTAAGACAGTGGGATAATAGAAATGAAGATGGAACTATATTTGGTAGTGCCATACATGACTTAGTGATTAATGAAAAATTGAAGAGGATTAAATTATAATTTGATGAAAAATTGAAAAATGAGAAGGACAAAGATGAAATATGAAATATTGAAAAATATATTCTTGGAAAAAATATGTTAAATTTGTGTCCCAGAGACATGTAAGATTTAGTTTTTAGCATAGTACATCACACACATTTTCAAGGAATAATTCTACCCTCTCTCATACCAAAAAAAATAAAATAAATAAATCTAGCCTCTCTGCTCCACATCAGATAGCAGTTCCATGTTTGCAAAAGAATTTGTCTTAGATTTGTACCTTTAATCAAAGTGACCATAGCAATTTATAAAATCGGGAGTTGTCATGCCAATTATCCCAAATCAATACTGACAAATGAATCCAGCTTCTTTAATATTTCTAGATATGGCACAGCTGCATTATTGTCAATGTCATTTGACCATCGTATATATATACTCACCAACAGCAACAAGTCCTTACATTGTGACTCACCACGCTGCTTGACTGCCTTAGTAAGCCTGAGGCATTCGCAAAAAGGCCTTTGGTGCTTTTTGCATTGTCCCTTACTCCTTTTTGTGAAGATCCAATTTTAGGAATGTCTCTTCTTGTTTGGTCTATATTGTCAATTTAACTGTTCCTCAATCCATAAATCAATTAATGGTTCTGTAGTTTGTTTAGTGTATGGTGAGGAATATATATCTTGGGAATATATTTACCTACATTTAACTAGATATTAAGTGAATAGAAGTGTAAACATGTCAGTTTAATTGCTAATAGCTGCATTTTAGAAGGAAACTGGGTTGAAGAGGGAATGAGAAGTGAAACATGATAATAGTAGCTTTTCCAATATTAGCTATTCCACGATTATGACTCAAACTCGAGGCCATTTGTTTAAAGAAAAGAGCTTCAGAAAACTATCTCCGACCACATATTAATAATATTTTATATTATCAGCTCATCAAAATAAAACTTTAATCAATTATATTGAATTGTAGTTTTTTTTTTCAACAAGTATAATTTTTTATAGTTTGTTTTGGTGGTGCGATGTTTTTTGCTGGTTTTTTTTTTTCATGTCGGTACCTGTCCTAGGAGAGAGATGAACAGTGAGATAATAGAGACGAAAACGAAACTGTATTTGGTAGTACCATACACAACTTAGTGATTAATATGAAATATTCAAAAGTATATTCTTGCAAAAAAAATGTTAAATTTGTACCCAAAAACATGTATCCCACATCCCTACTTTTTGTAGAGACAAAAATCAGCTCAAAATTGGACCTGAGATGGAGATAATTTTAAGGCTTTGTTGTCTCTGTCATATATATATATATATATATATAATTTTATTTTGGTCCTATTGTCTTAGTGAAAGGCGGACGGATCCACCGGTGCCTAAACCACAATTTTTGTTTTTGTCCGAGCCAAGGCCTCCATTTAAATCCATCAATTTAACCCCAGCAAAGTCCCAATAAAAAAGGATCAAGCAAATGAAGGCCCAACCCAAAATAGGCCCAGTTTTTTTAGCCATTGCTCCCTTCTCTTACAAATAATGGCTTCCACAATCGACCCAAAAAATAAAAAATAGGCTTCCACAAGTGCATTGCACGCACACTGTGACTGTGTCTCTCTTCCACCTCTTTCTCTCTCTACAACTCTTCCAATCACTCCAAAATGGGTGCCTGTGATGTGACTGTGACTGCAAATGTAAAATAATCACCTGAGACTGCTCACAAATTCCACACCTCTTCCCCTTGAAATTGTTCTCATCACCCACTGTTCCAAAAAATGTACCCGCAGCAACAACAAGTAGTTCCCTTCACAAACTACCACCAACCTCAACAGCAACAACAACAACAGTATTATTCTTCTTCAAACCCATTCCTGTGGGCTTCTTCTTCTTCTTCTTCTCTCCCCTCAGATTCTTCTTCTTCTCTTCACCCTCCAGGCACCGAACCTGTTTCGAATTCCAACGTGTTTTATCCAAATTCAACCCTTTCCGCTTCTGCTTCTTCTTATGGCGCCCAACCATCGGATTCTCAGAATTGGGTCGTCAATTATGATGCTGTAAGTCCACCCATTTGATCAACTTTTGTAACAGAATCTTTTGGTTCTTGTGTTATGCCACCTTAGGGGGGGAGGGAGGTGCTTTCTCGCTACATATTTATCAAACCTTTTTCTTTTTTTTTTCATTTGATTTTTTTTTCAAAGATTAATTTTGATGCACTGTAATTTTGTACCATTATCCAATCATATGGTTTTATTTGTAAGAATTTTAAGGCAGTGGTTGAGTCACACACTTTTGCTTATGTGACAATACATGATTAAATGTATGTATAAATTATTATTATTATTATTTTTACATTGAGATTGTATCATAGTTAAATTATGTTTTTTCCTTCTTTGTTGTTATTATTAGAAGAATATCTAGTTAACTTGTCTGCCAACATGACTTCCTATAGGAGGAATTTGGATATGTGGAAGGAAGAAGATTAAGGGGGGGTATTTTTTCTAATTGAAGTTATTGATTATTAAGTATTTAGTTTTTTTTTCATATATAAATGGAAGAATTGCAATGGATAATGTTAAGTTAGAGTGTAATGTCTTCAATTTTACAAGTATGGTGCAATGAGTAAACAGAGTAGGGAGGTAGAGTTTATTTGACCTGTGTAGCGTTTTCTGGATTGTATTGGTAAGCCTCACATTTGCATTTTGGTTTTGGATTCCGATTCTTTTGATAATGCAGGCTGTTGGATCATCGTCAAATGAGACATCAGTAGTACCGTCAAGTTTGCCTTTGACGTGGAATGGCACGTGGCTACAACAACATTTCACTCCTACAGCAGTGTTGCCTAACCAAACTAATGTCACCAAATCAATGAGATGTGAGGTCTGCAAAATTGATTGCAATAGCAAAGACGTTTATGAAACGCACATATTGGGAAAGAAACACAAAAAGAATTTGCAGCTACAGGCTAATCCCACCAATACAACATTATCAGGACCCTCTCAAGCAAATGTACAGAGTCAAACAAGTGGTACCCGAGGACAAGAGTTAATTGGTCCTGAAGAGTCTAAGAAACGGAAGGTTTTGAATGGTGGCACTCCCGTTGATTCCATAAAGGTTTGCTCAGTATGCAACATTGTATGCAACAGTCAAGAAGTATATAGCAAGCATCTAGCTGGGAAAAAGCATGCTGCTCAGGTAAATTGTAATTTGAATTATCCTTTTTTTAAGATTACAATATGTTGCACTGATACGGGTGTGAGTTTCCGATATGGTACGAGTACAGTAAGGGGATATAGCACCTTATAAAAAATTATGATATGGGTACCGCAAGGTATGGTGCACACAAACACACACACACTTATAATATAGGAGATGAGTAAAATTATAGGAGAGAAGCACAAAAACTGTTTACTTATAGAGGTCTTTGCAATCTCATCATATCTCATTTATTGTTACTAAAAATCTTATCCAATATATTAAAGATGGCTTCCAAAATTTGGTTAGGAATAGGATATCTTTCCGTTATATTTTGTTATGTTTTATCTGTGTTAATTGTTTAGTGGTTTAGTGTAGATTTGGAAAAAAAGAAAAAGGATGGGTCTTGCTTTTTTTTCTCACTCAGCACGTGTTCCCGTGCCAGCACTTACAGGGAACGGAAACGGCAGTCTATTAGCCGTTCCTGTGCATCATAATTACATGCAATGCACAGATTGTATATTTTGCTGTTTTCTCCTCATTCGTTTCTGTCATGATTCATAATTTCTTTTAGCGCTTATCCTAATACATTGCACACCACAAACTTGTTCATGTTCTGCATTCACTGTCATAAAGTTAATTTTTCTCCTGAACATTTTATTACAAGAAATCTGATATTCCCCAGCTAAATTCCAATTTTTTAACCATGGATCTAATAGCTTTGGAATCCTTACTTATGGTAAATTTCTTATGGGTTTTTCTACAAAATGATATGTCAATTAGGTATTTATCTAGTATATGAACTCTAATGAAGGCTGAGGACCTGCAATGGCCATGTAGGAAACTATGAATTGTTAACTAATTCAATTTTCAAATTGTCTGTTATCAGGCTCACTATAGGTCTGTTGTATGTTATAGTAACTGCTCTCAAATGGTTAGCGCTTTTATCAACTATGTTTTATGGTTATTATTTTTGTACTTCCAGTTTTTCTGGTTGTATTTCTGTAGATTGATCAATTAAGTGGTTGCATTCAAAAAATGCATTTTGCTAAGTTGAATATTTTGTTTTGTTGCTTGTTGAAATGCAAGAAAAAAATAAGGTGGGGAACAATTAGGGAAATATTTCTTACTCAAGCCCTCTTGATCACTCCATAGGTTGCCCTGATGTCTAATAATGGGATCGGTCCATATATTGCGGCATTTAAGCGTGAAGGTACTGGTCCTTGGAAAAAAGCTCCAAAGAAAGTCAAGGTTGCGCAACCTGCCTGGTGTGATGTTTGCAAGGTTAACTGTAACAGCTCGGATATGTATATTGCACACTTAGCTGGTAAGAAACACCTGAAGAACTTGGAGAAAGTTTCAAAACCAAAAAATGACACTGTTACTGGTGCTGCGACAGCAAATGCTTTGCAAGGTGCTGCGAGTCCTATAATTGGGCCACAGGAAAAGCCAGGTACTGATATACCGAAACCACAGAAGGCACCGGAAATGGGTATTGAGGCAAAGAAACGTAAAGTTGTAGAAGGTGGAGCTGCAGCAGGTGATGTTAGATTGTGCACTCTTTGCAATGTGGTGTGCAACAGCCAGGTCGTTTTCAATGATCACCTTGCTGGGCATAAACATGCTGCTATGGTGAAGAAGCAGGCAGAGTCAAGAGGGGAAACTACTGCCTGAGATTATTAGCACCACGGTGTCATCAAAATTTGGAGACAATGCAGTGATCACTTCTCTTTTTTTTTCTAATTATTAAATCTTTAATCTGTGGCATTATCTTGTATAGCTTGTAAGATGTGCTCTATTACCTTTTGGAATGTAAGCACTCTATTTCATTGGAGATAGATTAAAGTTGCAGGTTACAGAATTTGGTGGCTGGCTTCAGTTGCTGTATTTATCAGAATATTCTTTTAAAAAGTTTATTGGCTAAAGGCTATGATACACAAACACATCATCTAGGTGCCATGTTCACATGTCGGACACGTGTCCATGTTGAATTTTGCATATGACATATGTTTATATATATTTAATTTAAAATTTCCTTTTTCTTACTCTAGTATAAGAAATCACTATATAAATAATGTTATAAAAAAGAAATAATATATAACTTTTTAAATTTATAAGAAAATAAAATAAAAATAAAATTTATATAAATGATATTTTAAATAATATATTATTTTTTTAAAAATTAATTATATATATGTATATATAATAATTTTTTAACTTTAGGATGTCTCTTATGTTTATGTGTGTTTCGTGTTCGTGTTAGTGTTTATACTACGTAGGCTAAAGGTAAGACACTTATAAGTTTACTGTGCCTAAAAAAGATTATAATGTCGTAAATCAAGGGCTGACTGAGTTTGGAATAATACCTGACTATTTTTCTTTTGAGTTCTGAGAAATAAAGTCTGT
This sequence comes from Dalbergia oliveri, assembly GCA_030441495.1. Lineage (NCBI taxonomy): Eukaryota > Viridiplantae > Streptophyta > Magnoliopsida > Fabales > Fabaceae > Dalbergia > Dalbergia oliveri. The sequence goes on from JAMLFY010000003.1 coordinate 41,646,220, forward strand.
TGATTCTTTACAGATAAATAAATCCTACCACTTATTATTATTGTCATTGATTACTCAAGTCCATCCAATCAAACATCATCAGTTTATGTGCTTTGCTAGCTAAAAATAACCATAGTAGCGACAAGCTTTAGGAAAAGGAAGGAACTGAGTTTAATATTAGGATTGCGACTCCTAAATGACTAATGGCACTTTCACTTTTGTTAACATATATTTGATTTCTCTAAGATATTCTTTTAGATGATTACCACTAACACTAACAATTTTTGGAAAATTTATGCCTTAATAAAAATTGTTAGACAACTGTCAACTAATAATATTATGTCTTAATAAATTGTATAAGACAATATACATATTGATTCTTTTAAACATAAAGCGTTATATAATAAAAAAAATTATTTAGAAATATATAATAGTACAGTTTATTGTTATTGATTAATTAACTTTTACTATAGTTTTTTATTTGGTATTTCTATTCTTTAAAAATAAGGTAACTTGATCAATTAAATTAGGCTTTATTATATTTCTTTTGTATAAGTGTTATATACCACGACTTAATAATTATTGTTCTTTTTATTTATTTTTACTTATTATTATTTTAAATATTCACTGCTTTGTTTTATTATTTATGTAATTAACTATTATATGGAATTATATATTTTGGTTGCATGGTTCTGAATATCAATATCTTTTGGGTCTAGTATTATTTCAAAATTGATATAGCTTTTGTATTGTGGAATGGCTCTGCTGCTGCTTACTCTTGGTTTTTCTTTATAACCCGAAGTTTATAAAAAAGAATGTTTGATTCGTGCTTTGGATGAGCATGACCGATGATGCATCTAAAAGTTATGCTTGTCCATGGTTCAGTGAAGACTTTAGCCTTACTAACAACTATATGTGCACTTGTTCATTTTTTCTGTTCCTTTTTCTTTTTGATCCTTGTCTTGTTATTTTTTTCTTTGGATCTGATTGTTTGTCATGGTATTCTATATTGGGTATCATGCTTTTGTACGTGGGATTTTTGCAACTCCCCTTCTATGAGTGGTTTGAGCTTCTCTTTTGTATAAAAAATGCTAAATGACTATTTTAATTTGCAAAGAAAAGAAAAAAGGGTACTTTAGGAAAATCAAGCATTTGTTATTAAAAGTGGTTAGGAGTGATAATAGTCATTTAGGAGTTGCTAAATGGCTAATATCATTCCTAAATGGCTAACGAAAAAAAAAATTGTTACAGACTTAACCATTTTATAGATATTTCTCAACAGCTGGTACTGGAACGACAAGAGCAAAGCATTGAGTCAGAAAATATGTTCATTCTTGGATGGCGTTTGTGAAATCTGGTGATGGTGGCAAGGTTTGGAAAATTCGCCTTGCTGGACTAGCACAAATTCTAGAACATGGCTTTCCTCAATTTTCCAACCAAAAAAAAAAACAAAAAACACAAAAATCATATAAGTTGAAACTAAGAGGATGACACAACACATGAAATATCACAACCACCATGGTGCTTAGACTCAAACCACTTATGTCCAAATAAGTGACCCGTGTATATATATTGGATATAATAATGTCAATTAAGATAGACCGTGAAGGTCATCATAGTACCTCTTCTTATGGATCCACATACAGATCCAGGATTTGTTTGTTAATGTACGCCAGTTTTATGAAAGTTTATTTTCTTGTATTTTAGCTAGTTAGCTCCTTTTTATTTTTATTTTTTATCTTGGCTTTCCCCACGTTGATAATTAATCAAAAATATTGTTCTGCTCCTTAAACATCACAAACAAAATCATATTTTATCCACATTTTGTTTGATCCTTTAATGACGAGATAGTCATGCAAATGAAAAATGCCTTTTAAAGTTGAGTTTGTACCGGTCGCCTGCTGTTTAGTTAGCACTGCTGTTTCAGAAATACACTTTAATAAACAAAAATGAACAAAAATAAAGAGTTTATAAAGTAAAATTTTAAAATCTTATACTATAAATTAAAGAGTAATTTACACTCATCTTTCCTGAGGTTTAGTATAATTATATTTAATACCCCTCTATTTTATAAAATTATCATTGGCCTTCCTAAAGTTCACTAAAATTACACTGACCTCTCCTTAGATACTAGTTTATTAATTTAAGTGAGAAAAAAATAACATAGAATATATACATAATTATTAATGAAAAATTATAATAAATTGATAATATTTAATACATCAGTTGAATAAAATACTTTTTTATTACATATAAAAAACTTATAATTATATTTATGATAGAAAAAATAGGTATTTTAGTTAATATATATGTTAGATATTGCTAAAATATTATAATTTCAAAAATAATAATTATGTATATATCACATATTATAATTTTTTGTCACTTAAATTAATGAACTAGTATATACAGGAGAGGTTAGTATAATTTTAGTGAACGTTAAAGGAGGTTAATAATAGTTTTGTAAAATAGAAGAGTGTTAAATATAATTTCACTAAATCTCATGAAGGTATAATTTTCTCTAAATTAAATTATTTAGAGTTTTACGTTTACAATGGTTTATCTAACCATTACTTTCTAATTATTAGACTGTGTATCTAGTTCAATCGTATGTATGTAATAACATCACCTTGTGAAACAATCAAAGCGGCATTAAGTTTAATTTACTACAAAATGGTTTAAAGACATAACTTTTCAATCGAACTATGTTAGAACTCAACTTGATCAGGAATGGATCCAGAAATGGTTCAATAGGAAAGGCAAAAAATGTTGAACCATATATATATATATATATATATAATCATATCATATTTTGTACCATATATAAAACTTATCATCGAATAAATATATTTTGAAAGTTTAATTATAAACTTGAAGTTAAAATATTTTAGTTGGGTGCTTAAGAGTTTCAATTGGGTATTTCTTAAACTAATATTTTAGAGGAAATTAATAAAATTGGATCTAAGCATATCCAAATGAATAAAATAAAAAGATGATAGATATTCGATTTTTTTTAATATACTTTTTTTTGGGTGCATTGAAATTTAAAGGCAATAAAATTTGAATCTACAATTTCATGCATATTATTCAAATACCTTAGCACTGACCCAACCACAATAGCTTATTTATTTATTTTTAATACATGTAAGCTTAGATAATTTTTTTATTAATTAGATATGTATATATATAGGTTAAAAACATTGAAAGGAGGGGGCCAAGGCCCGTTCCTACCCCCTCTCCCTCCATCCCAAAACTTGATTATGCATTCGACTAAGGTAATAGTCAATTTTTTTCAAAGAAATTTATATATATATATATATATATATATATATATATAGGTGGAGATCTGTTTACCTGTAAGTCTTGGTATACTTACATCATTCAATAATTTTTTTATGAATATAAAATTTCATCAATCCAACCATTGAATTTAAATTTCTTACCTAGTAGATCAAATATTTCAAATTTCATACCGTTTGAAAATGATTTGATATTTCATCATACCACTTTATTTGACGAATAATATGTTTTTGAAAATACTAATAAATATCAATCATTAGAACACATATCTATTCTTATCCTATTTTTTCTAAAATTTGACATACTTGTTTATCAATATAATATCACATAATTCAAGGGTTTGATCAATTAAATTCAATTTCTATGAAGAGTTGTTGAAGAGCTAAGGGCTCGTTTGACACTCTTGATAGAATAAGTGTCGATAGTATAAGATTTGATAGGATAAGATTTGATAATATAAGACTTGATAAACTTTTAATATTATACATTGTTTGATATACCAGTACATAAGATATCCAATTTTATGTTTAGTAATATCATACTATTTATTTACAAATAATTCTAATAGCTTAATTAAATATGAAATATAATCAAATAATAGTAAAATAGAAATTTTTATTATAATAATTTTCAAATATTATATTTATGTAAATATTTATTAATTAAAATTTAATTTTTCTTACTTGTTTCAATATTTTATAATTATTTATTATTTCAATAATATATATAAATAAAAAATATTATTTTTATATATTTTAATATTTTATATTTTTAATCATAATTATTTAAATTTAAGTTACTGATCCTTATTTTTATATATTACATATTATTTATTATTTATTTAAAATATTTATTTATTATTAAATATTATTTTATTTTATTTTATTTATTATTTATCAATTATTTTTATTTTTATTTTTATTATATATAACTAAATTGATATTATATATTATTTGTATTTATTTTATTATTTCTTACTTAAAAATTATTTTATTTTAATAAAATATTTTAAAAATGATCTTATACGTTAAAAGTTAATTAGGTCTAATATACATCCATGCTATTGTGTTATACAACATTTTGACATATAATAAAGTTATGACGTATAAGATTATACAATACGATCTGGACCAAACAACGAATAAGGGCATAATGTATAGTACTAGTTTATACTATCATGCCTAATACATCATACCAAACACCCCTTAAGTGTACAAGACTTATACCTGGTATAAACGATTCCTACCATATATATAAATATACATACACTATCTGCGAGATAAAAGATTAAAAATTTAAGAATAACCCACAATTGATGGAGGCCTATCAGTCAAACAAAAACCACAAATACATGCTAAGTGACAAACCCATGAAAGGCATCCTATACTCCACTATTGGAACCTCTTGTAGTTTATACGAAAGCATCTTGCAAACAGCATTAATCTTTAAGCGGAAGGATGAGCACAGGTTAACTTGCTCTGAGAAACTTTCTGACTTTTTTCCAGGAAATTTCTTTTTTCGTTGAAATAGATTGAAAACAACTTCTTTCAATCAAACTTTGCAAGAAGCTTACCAATATAAACATATAACAAAGAGTCAACACCATGGAACACATCAGAGCTCACCAAAACTATCCACACCCTTATAAGGCATGCTTCATTCCCCTTCCTAACCGATGTGGACTAGTTCCACCCCTCCTAGTAGGGCCCAGGATCTTCGCTGGTTAGTACACCGATTCCAAGACTAGCTTTGATACCATTTGTAATATCTGTTACATCTGGGTGCGCTACGTATTACCGTCCCTGTAAGTGTAACACCCGGCATGCAAATATTGTTCGCTTTGGTGCCTAACCGGGCCCCTCACATATTTGCTCTTCCCCTCTCTCCGGGAAAATGCATCTACATGGGGGAGGTATCTACACCCTTATAAGGCATGTTTTGTTCCCCTCCTCAACTGAGATGGTTCTAGTTCTACCCCTTCTACCGGGCCTGAGCGTCCTCGTTGGCTTGAACAATGATCCCGGATTGACTCTAATACCATTTGTGTAACTCCCTAGTACTCATTTCTATGTACTCGAGTCACATGAAAATTAATACCAAGGAATCACGTCCTATTTCATGAGCCTTTCCATATTAGATATAAATATTGCTAAAAGTTCTAATAAAAATTCGCATGGTAACGACGTAGGTACCATGCCTCCTGGAAGACAAAAATCATAAACAGAATAACCAGTCATCCTTAGCCCAATCTGTTGTTCAAAATACAACATCCTAGTATCTTACATACCATCATCATAAGGCACTTAGAGCCACTCAATTCACAACATGAACATAGCAATGTCATATCAGGAGATCAGGAGTCTAGACTACAAAATACAAAATATAGAAGAAATAAAGGTCTCACAACCCAAATACAAAAGAAAGATCCAAGTATCAACTCCAAAATAAAAATGACATGTAATTCTATAAGCATTTCAAAATATCAAAAGAGATCAAGTGACATAGCGCAATCTCCAAACAAAGCAAAAGCAACAGGATTCCAGCCTTGTTTCTGCATTAGGTCTACCTTCATCTAGAGATGATATGGAAGAAGGGAAAGGGTGAGAAATCAATTGAAATCTCAGGGGCATATGCAACTAACATGACATTATATTCATCTCTAGTCTACCTTGGTTTCTTTTGAAATCATTAATATACAATCATGAGATTCAATTTTAGAATTTCGCAACCATTCCTTATCAAGGTAGAGGTGTCTTTTAGTATGGTCTTGGTATGAGATGTACATGCATGCATGAAAGAAATTTACTAGTATAATTAAAGAGACATGCAAGCATGGAAAAGATTAGACTTATTCATTAAATGTCATAACATGCATAAATGACTATTCTAATACAAAACATCGAATACATCATAGTTAAGGTTTTTTTTTTTCTTCGGTCTTATCTACTTCATGACTTTTGTGTTTCTATTAATATCACTATCCTTTTCTCTCATTGATCTTATTTAGATACTTTAAAAGCTATGAGCTCATGGTTAACCCGTCACCAGTTCCTTAATGCAAACCACACCGAAACCTTCATGTGCACTATAAAGAAGTCAATGCCCAGTTGTCACTGGCCCTCAAAACGATTCATGTCGGAACCCTCTTTGTTGACATAAGTCAACCCTTAATCTTTATGTCTTAATTCTAATTTCTTATCCTTAGTTTCACTTAGACATTTAATCAAACAAATAGTATATATAATGAGCAATTTTCGTGCATAACGTTGCTCATCACCCGAAACATCACCAAAAGTCATATTTCTAAGTTTTTATGCATTAAAAACAAGGGATCATATATCTATATAGATCAAACACTTAATTTTTATAAAAATCCAACTCAAAGCATCACAAAAACATGGTAAAATAGACCTATCCAACACATGGCCGAATTTACACTTTTATGCGTATAACTTCCAAGATTCCCTCATCAACTTAGCTTTCTACTTTTGTAAACATTAGTATTGCATTAAACTAACTATCCATCCAACAAATATACAATAGCTCAACCCCAAATAACATTTACTTTCATTTAGACATTTTCTCAACACATAGCATGCATACTTACTCATTTTCGTGCATCATGCTTCACCTATACAAACACCACACTTAAGGTTACATTTTCAAGCTCTCATGCATAAAAAACAAAGGTATATATATATATATATATACAGCCAACATTCAATTTTCTTCAAAATCCTACCAAAAACTCAACCAAATCATGGTATAAAATGGTTCCCAATTACAAATCTGAAATTGTTTCAATAAAGAAAAATAAAGAGAAAGCAAAGCGTAGAAACCCCTACCAAAAGATGGTTTTCACTAGAGATCAAGACAACCACAAGCTCCTTGAAGTTTGATCTCCCAAGTAAGGAAACAAAAGCTTTTTCTTTCCTTAATCCCGAATTTTAGTTTGCTCTAGAATAGGTAGAAGGAGGCTTTTTCTTGAAAAACTAATAGTGGATTTGAGTTTTTTGGGTGGAAGAGCTATGAAAAAGTGTATTTATTTGTTGGATTTGGTGAAGAATTGAAGAAGATAGGAGGTTGGGATGATGGAGGAAGATGGAGAGAAAGAAAGGAAGGAGAAGGAAGAGAAGAAGAATGATGGGTGGTGTATGTGTGTGTTGTAACCGTGAGTGAAGGAAATAATTGGGGGTTTGAGTTTTTATTTTCATTTTTTTTAAGAGTGTGGGTGTGTATGAGAAGGGTAGTTTATCAATTAAGTATATCTAAGTGAGAGTAGTCTAATAATTTCACATACAAAATCACTAACATAAACATGAAACGCCCATTAAAATATTATTTTCACATACGTCTAATTCCACACAAAGATAATTCAATTCATCCATTAGCTAACCAAAGCAATTAGTATAAAGAAATGGGCGTTACAATTTGTAACATCTGCGAATCTTGGTGCGCTATGTATCGCCGTCCTAGTGTGACTATAACACCTAGCATGCAGATTGTTCGCTTTGGGGCATAACTAGGCGCCCTCACAGATTTTCTCTTCCCCCTCTCATGGGGAAAACAAGTGTGTATGGGGGAGGTATTCACACCTTATAAGGCATGCTTCATTCTTTTCTTCAATCGATGTGGGACTAATTTCACCCCTCATAGTGGAGGCCCAACGTCCTTGCCGACTGGCACAATGATCCTGGGACTAGCACTAATACCATCTGAACATCCGTCACATTTGGGTGCGCTGTATTGCCATCCCCAGTGTGAGTGTACCACCACGCATGTAGATATTGTCCTTTTGGGCCTAACTAGGTGCCCCTCATGGATTTGCTCTTCCCTTATCTAAAAGGGAAAACATGTCCACATGGCGGAGGTATCCATACCCTTATAAGGCATGCTTCGTTCCCTCCCTAACCAGATCTAAGTGTTACACTCACACTGGGAACAGCAATATGTAGCGCGCAGATATGACATATGTTACGATGGTATTAGAGCTAGTCCGAGATCCTTGTGCCAGCCGAAGATGTTGGGGCTCTTACTAAGGGGGTGGAACTAGTCCCACATCGGTTGAAGAGGGGAATGAAGTATGTCTTATAAGGGTTTGGATACCTCCCCCATGCAGACGTGTTTTCTCCTTTAGAGAATAGAATAGCAAATCCGTGAAGGACACCTAGTTAGACCCCGAAGTGGACAATATATGCATGCCGGTGTTACATTCACACTTGGGATGGCGATACAGCACACCAAATGTGACAGATGTTACAAACAAGCTCAATCCAAATAGCTTCTAAGGGATACAATTAAGAAATAAGGCAATACAAACCAAAGCTAACATAGAAACTAAACAGCAAAAATTATCAAGAGAATATCAACTAATCTATACATTAAACTTAGAAACTATAACAAAAACAAAAAAATACAGGACCTAATCTATATGAAAAAAAAACCACACTTAAATAAAAAAGAACATAGGAAAAGAGGCCATCTACCTCTAGACTAAACACAAGTAGCTACTAGGGGATACAATTAAGAAAAAAAATACAGCACCTAATCTATACAAAAAAAAACCACACTTAAATCAAAAAGAACATAGGAAAAGAGGCCATCTACCTCTAGACTAAACACAAGTAGCTACTAGGGGATACAATTAAGAAATAAGGCAGTACAAACCAAAGCTAACATAGAAACTAAACAGGAAAAATTATCGAGAATATCAACTAATCTATACATTAAACTTAGAAACTATAACAAAAGCAAAAAAATGTAGCACCTAATCTATAAAAAAAAAAAAAAAAAGAACCACACTTAAATCAAAGAGAACATAGGAAACGAGACCATCTACCTCTAGACTAAACACACAAAAAGAAATCCCAACCAAAAGCATCAAAAGGGTGATAGATTATCTTTGGATACAACTTGACATTTCAGGAATCGCAAAATCTACAAAAAAATAAGTTGTCCCACATCATCTCCAATGACTCTAAAACCACTGCTATCCTAGAAGATATATCAGATGGAAATCACCTAAACCATGAAGGGGCTAAAGCACTTCATAGGGCTGGCCCTCCTTCAAAGAGAAGAGAAAGAAAGGGAGATGGCTGACTTGTTTTGAGGGAAGGGGATGGGTGTGAAGGAGGGCAACAACTCATATTGTGGGTTTGTTCTCCAAAACCCATTTTTAATATGAGCTTTCACTTTGAGCTAATCCTATGCATTTATTCTCCAAAGCCCATTTCGAGATTTAAAAAAATGTGGGTTCATTATTTTGAGCTCATATTTTGGATTATCCTTAAAAAGACCAAAACTCATTTTTAATCTGAGCCCTTGCTTCGAGCTATTCTTATGGGTTATTTATCGAAAGCCCATTTCTAGATAGAAAATCTAAGCACAGTATTTGGAGCTCATATTTTAGATTTATTTTCCAAAATGGATTTCAAGAAAGAAAACCTAAACTCATCAATTCGAGATGGGATTATCCAAAAACCAATGTCAAGAGTAAAATTTTATTTTTGTTTTTTAATGAGTCCAAAAGAACATTAACTCCTTGATTCAATTGATTCAAAGCAATGCCCATAATATTACCCATCCTTAAAAAAAAAAAATGCATATATAGTCGAAGTTGCACAACTTCAACCGAATTTGACCTACAATCTAAAATTTGAGCATCCCATTTTGAGGTGTGGTATCAGCCTAACTGTTTTCCTATTTTTCTTTTTATCCTTAGAATGCCGCATTTTAAACCTCGATGACTTATATGTTAAAACAAAAACTCTATTTTCATTGATATTTTAATTTTGCCCCAAATATATTATTTTTATTTTATATGAATGTCATATTATATATATAAAAGCTCTATTTTCATCTTCAATATTTTAAATTTTAACGCATATAATTAGAAATTGTCTGGAAATAAGATCCAATTCATTTTAATAAGGATGATTAGACAAAATAAAGTTTTTTACATCCACATAAGATAAGAATGATATTTCAAACTTGGGTCAATAATATTCATTACTGAAATGACGGTATTAGCGAATAGGATAAAATTGAGACATCACCAAAATAAATGGTGAATTTAATTTCATTTGATCCTGAACTTCTCTAAAATTTCAAAGAAAACAATTCTGGATTACTTTTTGCTTTACTATGACGATTGACAGAAGTCAAGGACAATCACTATCATATGCCAGATTATTCTTGTCAAACTCACTTGTTACACATTGATAGCTGTACATTGCTATTTCAAGAGTAAAGTCTAAAAAATGTTTGAGGATACTGATTATGGATGAAAATGAAAATCAATTCAAAACAACAAAAGATATTCTTTATCAACAAGTGTTTGAAGAATATTTAGAATCAAATAAGTTATGTCACTTATATACTCCCGATTTCCTTTTTGAGATCGATTATTATAATTTGTTAATGAAATTGATTATTTGAAAAATGTTAATTTTTTTTTATTTTAATGCGGCTTCTTAGGGAGAAACCAAGACCATCAATTTGATGGTGCTACTTTGTGTTGAATAAATATTTTGTACTATTAATCATATAATATCTTTCTTTTTTTATTAGATGAAATATTTTTATTGTTATATTATAATATTATTAACATTTTTAACAATTTTATATAATATTTTGTTATATGGTCATTCTGTAAATTAAAACTTATTTAATTTTATATGTTTTATACATATAGACATAACCATATTATACTTTTTTTTAAAATTTTCTACTCGTATTTGCTCTTATCGATATGGTATCGGTATCCATGCAATATAAATTGGGGTTTTACACGTCCACGGCTCAATGAAATTTCAACGCTCTTGCTTGCACTTCCCTCTCTTCTAGTTCTACCCGGCTGCGATTTCGTCCACCCCAGTGACTTTTCTTAACGCGATTTCCCATTTAAAGCTTCTCCCTTTTTATTTTCCCAAATTCCAAACCATCCAATTCCACTCTTCATATTTGCGCGTCTTCTCTTCAACTCTGCTGTTCTTCCATTCTTTGGATTTCTTCAAGGTATACTGTCTCTCGCTTCTGGGGCGGATCTCTTTATTGTCACCATCTGCATCCAATACCAAACTTTTTCACCTCAATTTTCAATTTTTTGATGTGGGTTTCTTCTATCCTTGTTGATCCCTTGCTCATTTTTCTGTTATATATGACTCTCTACCTATTTCCTTATGCAAAATGTCTGCTTTTTTTTCTTATTATTATTGTTATTTTTCATTTGGGGTGTTGCTTTTGTGCTTTTTTCTTAACAGCAATTTTGATAAATTTTTTAGCTTTCCATCTTAATTGTTGTGAATTTAGGTTCTTTTGGCCTAAGAAGATTAAGAGTAAGTTGGGTACACCCTTAAAAATTGTTGCTAAGTTTTTTCAGTTTTGACGGGATACCAAACTCACTGTAAATTATTTCCTGATAAGTGTGCTAGGAATCTAAAAGTTTGGTTTTTTTTTGCTTGTTGGTATATGTCAACAGTTACTGAATAATTATTGCTTGCCTTTCCAGGTAGAAGTTAATTTCATAATTTGAATTCAGATCACACAGGACAGGATCATTGTTTAATCATCTATCTCTGACCCAATTCTCCAAGGAAGAGAGAAACAGAGAGAGAATGCTTGGTTCAAGGAAATCTCCTTTAAAAGTTGCTAAGCCTAGGTCTGTTGACCCCATCAAATCAGGTTCCAACCCATTTGATTCTGATGACGAGGCAAACGATAACAGAAAGGATAATTCATCAAGGAAGTGTTCCGGTGATCATGTTCTAGTTTCACAAGAAGTTAGTACAAACCCTTTTGATGATGCTGTTGGTGTCCGCAGGCACGGTTCATCGTCCTCTCATGCCCTTTCATTGGCTGACCGAAACAGGTATAAGAATGATTTCCGTGACTCTGGAGGGTTGGAGAACCAATCAGTGCAAGAGTTGGAGAATTATGCTGTATACAAGGCTGAAGAGACTACCAAATCAGTGAAAAACTCTTTGAAGATAGCGGAGGAGATAAGAGAGGATGCAACCAAGACTTTGGTGATGTTGCATCAACAGGGCGAACAGATTACCAGGAGTCACAATGTTGCTGTTGACATTGATCAAGATTTAAGTCGGGTAACGGCCTTGTCATCCTGTAGTTTAATTAATGCAACTTTCTCAGGCCTTGTGTGTAGGTTGTTGCTTCAAGTTGTTAATGTGATACCTGGGTGAAAACAATGTTGCTGTTTTTGTTATGCAGCCCCGTGGAAAGTGCATTCAACTGGTATTCTGTACTAAATTTTTTACTGTCTTATTGTTGTGTACAGGGAGAAAAGCTTTTGGGAAGTCTTGGTGGCATGTTCTCCAAAACATGGAAGCCAAAGAAGACTGGCACTATAACCGGTCCTGTTATTTTTGGAGGTTAATATTTTAACTCTATGTGCTCAGGTTTTAAATTTGGATAATTTTGAGCTGTATGATGATCATACACATTATGTGCTTCATGGTACAGATGATCCGGTCAGAAGAAAGGGCAGCCACTTGGAGCAAAGAGAGAAGTTAGGATTGACTTCTTCATCTAAAGGGCAGTCAAAGCCAGGGGCAACTCTTTCTGAACCAACCAATGCGCTTGAAAAAGTTGAGGTTCGGATCAACTTGGTCGAGACTAAGTGTTTAAATTAGCTTATATTGTGTTCAAAATAACTTGTTATCAAAAGCTTTCTGAAACAACCTATGAAAAGGAAGCAATGTTTTCCCTAAAAACAATCAAATCCAAACAGGCTCTAAACTTTTATGTATAGCCATCTAAATTCTGAAGTGCTGAACAAAAGCTTCATAAATGAATTCCAGCTCATTTTGCAATTGTTCCAGGCCTTAATGACCAGATCACCAGTTTGGACAATTCCACATCTTTCTCTTATTACCTAATTTACTAGCTAGTCATTATTAGTCCAGCCTCTTGGGTACTGTTATTTTTATGGTCATTTTCTCTTTCGTGTAGTAGAGTGTTTGTTGTTAATATTGAATTCAATACTGAAGAGATTGACCTGAAACAGGTTGAAAATAGGAATCAAGATGATGCACTGTCCGATTTAAGCGATCTCTTAGGAGAACTTAAAGACATGGCTATTGACATGGGATCCGAAATGGATAGGTAACTTATAGATTCTGTGCTCTCTCTAAGTTTACTCTCTAGAGATTCTTGAACACTGATAAAGTCTTTTGCAAGAATGATATGCTTTCTCATGTTGTACTTGTGGAACAATTGCTCAGGATGTGAGTATAATATTGATAACTAATAGTGAGTTTGATCATGTTGCAGGCAAAACGAAGCCTTGGGTAGTTTTGAAAATGATGCGGATAAGTTGGTTATCCGCATGAATGGTGCCAATCAACGTGGTCGTCGTTTACTTGGAAAATAGGCCAATACTGGTGCAGATTGTAAGACTGATTTCAGCTTATGTTATTCCCATCCTTCCTTGCTCCTCTACTCTACCCTGTTATATTGATGGAGCTTTGAACTTTATCTGAAACTCTAGTTTTGAATATCAATATGTACCATACATTGTGAATAAAATTGTTTCTGAAATATAGTGTTGATTTGAGATTATTTATGAATCAATGTCATGATTCATACGCGGCCCTTTTGCAGCACTGTTTACTCCGCAGCCTTCTACTCTTTGACGAGGAAACAGGTTTGTGCCTATTATGCACATGCACTGATTCATGTCACATAATAGCAATGCTTGTGTTTCACCTAAGGGTGTGTCTATGATTTGTATTTTCAATGGGAAGGTAAGGTTTATAGTGTGAGATTTCAAAATTTTACATTACTTTTCCCGTTCTTTAAAATTCAAATTCACAAACATATTTTTAGGGTGGAAGTCAACTAACATATACCGAACTTGACAAAGTTTATACTCAATGATAATGTATTCAGTTCATGCTTGGGTTCAGTAAACAATAGACCTAATTTTTATGTTCAAGCTCCACTTGCCGAGCAGACTTTGTTCCACTTGACCTTAATAAGGCAAAATATGAGCATGTGATTGTGACGTTTGTGAGCGTTTACTTTCAGGTTAAAAGGTTTAGCTATTAACAAAGGTGCAATATTTTTTTACATAAGCAGTTAAGATCATTAGCAAAGTGTTACAATCTGAACTAACTCTAATCCCATATAGGTCTTGCTGAATAATGATAAATTTTTCTTCAAATCTTTTTTCATACTAAATGGAGTAAAAAACAACTTCAAGTATTGGAATCTTAAGAAGTAATGAAAATTGACTTCATTTAGTATAAAGAAGGATTTGTAAGATGTAGTAAAAAAAGATATATCATTTCAGGTCTTACCAAGACTAGAAGAAGTTGGGCCAAAACCATCAATAAGTACATATTCTGAACTATATATAAAACTAGTTCATGAGTTATTGAATTAAACACCATAAGGTTTCATGCGAGACGTTGTTGCTCATCTGGCAGTATTTGAGAGTTGCGAATTTGATTTATTTGATAAACGAACTCAAATGTGTATTCCATATTTGTCTCGAGCTTAGTTTATTGAGTTATTAATAAATGGAGCATCTCTGTTTGAAGCGCCAAATATGCTATAACAATGCAGACACAAACCATAAGGAAAATGTTTGTTACGCTCGAGTTTTGTGGACATAATCTCTCATAGGCGATGTGCATCGTTAACTTCAGAGGAAGTAAAAAAAGGACGAAAGGAAAAATGGTGATGATTGATATAAATCACTTGAATTGCTTTATGTACAACTAACTTTATATAATAATTCACCCACAAAATATATTTAGAAAAGAATTAAGCTATTTATGGATTAGCAGGTGAGGTTGTATATATATCATCGTTATTATTTTATTACATTTGAACTCTCATTAAAATTAAAATTATATAAATTTTTTTGTTATGATTATGGATGATCCTTGTGCTCATTATGTATTTTCTGATTGCTTGCCATATGATCTCATTATACCATTTTTCTTCATCCCCCGCCAAATTGGAGGTAAGAAATAGAATCGTGAAATGTACATTCGAGTGGACAAGTTGTTTACGAGTCTCAACTTTCAAATGACAGGCAATAACTTTTCAGTTGCATTGAGTCTCTCTCTCTACATTAAGATAATTGTAAAATAATAAACTCATCTTAACCCTTACAAAAGTGAAACCAGACACCACTTTTGGGTGGACATCAAGTGAAACTAAAATCCCAACAATTTATTCACAAGTTGATGATACAACCTAAATGTTTCTTCAGTAATAATCATTGCAAAGTTTATAATGCTCACACTAATTACAATTATCCTGAGCTTGCAATTCCGTAGTTCTAGTGCCTAGTGTACAACATCAAGAAAACCTTATACTAAGTTTTGGGTGTCTAGCACAAGCTGGAGCATCAAAGTTGGGGTATACAATAAATGCAATGGACAAAGCAGCTATGGATATTAGAGAATGTACATTACTGAGTACTGGATCCAATATGGGAATATCTCACTCATTTGTTAACAGCGGTGGTTTACCATTCAGCACCATGGTTTGGCTTCTGAGGTAACATCTTTTGGAGTTAAGTGGTACTCCTCCCTGAATGTGACATCAGATCCTTTTGTTCCAATCTATGAAAAATGCCTTCTTGAGATGATCGAACAACGAATTGCCTTTCTAGATAATCTTGGTCACTTTATTTACTTTGACGCTTGCTTCTTACGGCGATATGACACATGTATACATCCAGTACCGAACTTCACACATTTGCCATGATATGTTGTCTGACTCATGAACTTTGTATTGATTAAATCTTTGGATGCTGTAACTTCTAACAACAAATACCATAGCCTTCTTGTTGCGAAATACTTGACTAACATGAAACTCATTTTGCCATTCAGATCCAGACACTACACAAACACCAAATCGACGATCTACATCACTACTAGAGCCTACAAAATCTCTCGGCCTCATTGCCTCTAAATTCAATGACGAATAGTGACTGTGGCGCTCTTGAGACTTAGACTGGGACTAAGACCTCGAAGCTTGACTTTGGGTAATAGGCTGTGTCTCCTCATCAAAGCCTTCATCGCCAACTAGTACATGTAGTAGTTCCTCCTCATCGTAATCAACATTGTCATCAACCAAATCATTTACACCTACTAGAGGGCCACCTTGCGCCAATGGCTGCACAACTTGGATTGCAAGTTGCCGAGAAAACTAAGGTGTTCATTAGGATCCGCAGGCTTTGCAAACGCTGGGGAATATCCGCTTTGCGACTTCAAAAACTGGTGGAACCTGATGCGCTAAGGTTCCTGCAACTGATGCTTGTGGAGCAGATACCCCAAAGCTAAAGTGGCCCACCTCCAAGAATACCATAGCCTCCATGATGCAAACCTTTAGAAACTTTGTGCTCATATCGAACATGAAAGCTACCTCGGTATCGTTTGTCAATCAAAATTATTCTATACTTGATCGCCCTTTGCCCCATTGTTAAGGGCAACCTATATAGGATCTTCTTAATTACCATGTGCTGTTTCCTCAACTGGTGCAGTATTTTGCTCTGCAACTCCAAGAAAATGATGGATGGGTTAGCATGCTCACTCACAAAGGTATCTCCCTCCTATGTATTGGTAATTTTACCCCCACAATGAACATATATGAAATTTCTCTGTGCCACTTTTTTTACTTGACACGGACTTCACAAAATGTATCTCACATATACATGCTGCACAGCAATGGGAGTTGAGTTTTTAAAAGCTCCTTGACCTTGAAATAATTGGACCTTTCGACGATTTCACTTTGCTTGGGTGACGATTTCTAGACAAAGAGAAATCGTCCAACAATTTTGCTTTATTAATCAAAATCGGTGCATTTTGTGCAATCTTTTATCAAAACATGCATAGGTTGAAATAATGTTTTTTTCTTTTATTTTATTAAGGTAAAAAAGCCCAAGATATTGTCGTGAGTTTTGTTTTTCTTTTTCCTTGTGTTATTATTTTTTTTTTCACAAAAACCTCCAAATTATTCTCACTTGAATTTTATATGAGATAAATTGGTCCCTCTATTAAAAAGACACCTAGAGAAGTCTAGTCTCTGCCAGCTAAAAATATTTTAATTACTTTGTTATTTGAGCAAACAATATTATAATCCTAACATTTTTAATTTGACATCAATTTGACCACAACAAAAATTTTGACATCAATTTGTTCCTAACTATTTTTTAACATTAACATAGTCCTAATATTTTTAGTTTCAATATTAATTTAGTCATAATATTTTTATTTGACATCAATTTGGTCATTTCACCCGACTAGAAATCCAACCAAATAACTAAATTGTTGTCAAAATTAAAAATATTATGACTAAATTGATATAAATTTTTTTGTTAAAATCAAATGGATGTCAAATTGAAGATATTAGTGCCAAAATAATTATTTACTCTTTATATTTTGTTTCTGACTTTGGCCCATGAAAAAGGAAAAATAATAAACGAAAAAAAAAATTGCTTGAATTGTTTGAGTATTCTTGATCCTGATTCAAATAGTTATTTGTCTTTTCAACCATTTCATAATCTTTGTTTTTTGCGTAAGTTACTTTTTGTTGCTTTTAGCTATTTTCATTTAGCAACGTCAAAGTTCATTTATCTTTATGTTTTTAATATATATAATAAAGAAAGACTTTTTTCTTTTCAAAACTAATTTTATCCATGCATTGTTAAGCGACACCGAATGTGTAGTCGGTGCTTCCATCATTATTTTTTAAATTATAAGAATTTATTGAATAGCTTAGTGCCAATTTAAAATCTATGTATGTAGGGATTAATTTATTCCTCTTTCTGAAGTATGAGAAATCAATTTAAAACTTTTAAAATTTGAGGGATTAATTTGTCCTCTTATACATCTTTAAGGGACTAATTTAGATATTTTATCAAAAAACTATTTCACAAAAAGAAATGTTTTCATAAAATAAAAGCCACCAATGCATAAATAGTTTCTAGAAGAATTGCATGCCTTTTGAGTTCCATATTGCACCTGAGAATACATAAAAACAGGTAACCATTGTTGAGTCAAAATTAAATTTTTCCGAATTTTTACTTGTTTCATCCGTAAATAGTCTTTTCCTCAATTACAAAAAATAAAAAATTTTAAGATTTTAAACCCAATTTTATTTATTTGCTTCTTCGTAAATGATTTTGTCCCAACTTTTCCTAAAAAAAGATATAATAATTCCTTAATTCACCAAAACATGAAAAACAAGGAAAAATATATTTTACCCCCAAACTTTAGGCCATGTTTAGTTTACATATTAACTTTTCAAAACATAAATTGCGACACTAAACTTTTTAAACAGTGCAAAAGACCCTCAGGCGTAATTTTGGCAACTGATGGAGGTATAATTTATGTGCACTTAACCTTCTAATATTTCTAATTTATATAACCTAACATCTTGTTTATGAATTTTCATATGCACTTAACTCTTTGGTTTTTTTATTCTGAATCCATCTCTATAACCTAAAGTTTTGCGCTATATGGAACATTAAGGGGTTTTGCTGTTTTAAAAAGTTAGGTATTGCAATACACATTTTAAAAAGTCAGAAGATAAACTTCACATAATCTAAAGTTTAGGAAGATAAAATGCATTTAATTAAAAGAAAAAAAGACTCGTTTCATTGTAAAAAATTTGTCTCAACCTTTTTCTTTTTGTAAAAATAAATAGGTTATTTCCAATGTTTTTCCAATCCAAAGTAAACCTTGGTGGCAACACTATTTCTATTTCAATTTTCCTCTTGTTCGGCGTCTCATCATGGTCCCGATTGCGATACTCTTCTTTCAAGTAGGAACGCAAATTACTTGAGTTGATCTGAAATTTGATAAAGTTTTGGCTCTCCTCGATGACAATTTGTTGAACTCAAGCTCGAACTTGATAAGAATTGAGTTTAATTTTCTGACTCAACTTTATCTCATTAGAAACTTATGACCAACTTAAACTTGATATAGCTTCAATTAGGTGCAAATTAAATTTTTTATTTAATAAACCAAGGTATTTAGTTGCATATACATAGAGGTCAAGCTTAATCCATTTAATAAAGGAGCTTAAACCCTAAGTTTAAGCTTGTATTTTGAGTTAAATTCATCAAGTTATGAATCAAGTTGAAAATAACCCGCAAACTAATTTGTGTCACTTCCAGCATTAGTTGAAACACTAAATATACTTTTAAGGTTGTGTTTGGTTGCAAGGAAAAGATGGGGATAAATTTTCCGTAATTGAGTTCAATGTATAGAATTACACACTGAGCTCAATTATGAATAATTTAGCTCCCTCCAACCAAACATACTCAGTGGGTAACAATGCAGACACCCAAATAACAGGCAGTTCTGGGGACATAATCTCACATAGGCAATGTGTATAATTAATTTTAGGGGAAAGAAAAACGAGGATGAAATGAAAAATGGTGACGATTGATATTAGTTATGTGAATTGCATTTTTATGCACAAGTTTATATAATAATTAACCTACAAAATTGGTTGTGCGTGGAATGAGATACTTAGTGAGATATTGCAGTGAGTTACTATGACCTATGAGGATCTTGTTCTTGTAGGATCCATTCGGTTGTGTGTGTGGGTGTGTTGGCGTGTGTGAAGAATTTTGATTGTTGTGTGCGTGTGAGTTTGTTGGGTACATATGGGTGTGTGGGTATGCTGTGAATCTTGTGAGTGTGTATGCTGAGCATGAAGGGAAGTGGTGTGTGTGTGTGTGTTGTCAGGTATACATGGGTGTGTGGGTCAATGGAAGTCTAATACCGATTATGTGTCCTTGTGGAATGTCATAAAACTGGATATCTGAAGTTTTGAATTCTGTTGAGTCAATTGCAGCACCAGAATTTCCCTGTTCTGAATCTTGGAAGTGGATGTGGTAAAGCAAGTCTTGTCTATGATGAATGCCTACTGGTTTTTCTGTGAACTGGTATAATACTCTCTGGCAATACTCTTCCTTGGCCTTGATGGCGATGCCAAAGGAGTCTAGAGTAGTAGAACAGATATGTGGACTGAAAGATGGCAAATACTACCTCAAACAGTGAGATAGGGACTGAAAGGAAGCAAGTTTTTGTGCTATGTTAAACCGTGGCTATTGCTGTTGTTTTGGTGTGTCCGATGCTTTGTGCCAATTGAAACATGGAGGTGAAGGAAATTGATGATGATGCAGAGGAGTCCCACATTCTATCATTAAATAAGAAATGATAGCAAGCCACTGTTACTCTTACCTTGTTTTTAGGCATGGCTAGAGTCTTTTGAAATCATAAGCATGGAGTGTTGATTTGGAACTTTTTCTTCAAACAGATTGAGGACCTCATGGTTATGGGCGGTAGAAAGAAGTGGTTTACTTTTGTTTGTTTTCTTTTTTATGTACTTTGATCTTCTCGAACCACTACTGTGGGTGGGAGACATTACTACACTCAACTATCGAAAAAAAAAACCTACTGTTTTAGAGAAAAATACACATATACCGCAAGGCATGATAGTAAAAAGTTTAATGACGGTCGGACAAATCAAATTGAGTGGCCCAGAGCAAAAGGGGGCTGGCGGAGGACACGCATGCATGGCCACAAAAGCGAAAGAGAGCGAAGCAAAGCGGAAGAGGTTGTTAGAAGGAATGATATTGATGTGATTTCATTAGGTGGTCACTAAGGGGGCCTATATTCACTTTTGGTCAGCCAATGTAGTCTATGGGGGTGTGATGTGTAGGAAACAGCTATAGGGCATGCATGGGATTTGAAAAGAGGTTGACAAGACAGTTGAGTAGACAAGAGAAGGAAAGTAGGTTAGTATGATGCAACAAGAGAAAAGATGGGAGGGGAAAAGGAAAGTGAGTCATATAAATACCCAGATGGACGAGAGAAAAGGGGTTAGACAAAAAGAGGGAGGAGGGACATATGTACTAGAGAGACACACACAAGAGAAGGAGACTGATATACGTAATTATTAGACGACAATCTTCCAGCTCGTAGCAGTTAAATGAACCATCCCTAAAACACTTACAAAATTATATCTAGAAAAATAATTATTCTACTTTTTGATTGGTTATGGTATGCCATTTCATTCCATGTCATATAATCTCATTCCACCATCTTTCTTCCACTTTCCTTCAAAATTGGTAGTAGGGAATGGAATCGAGTATATACATTAAGAAAAATTGTGAAATGATAAATTCATGAAACAAATCACTACTTTTGGGTGGAGTTCAAGTAAAGCTAAAATGCCAACAATTTATTCACAAGTTGATGATACAACTTTTTTTTTTCCCTTTTTGTCGTGAGTTGATGATACAACTTATATGTTTCTTCAATATTAAATTATTGCAAGCTTTAACGCTCACACTACTTACAATTATCTTGAGCTTGCAATTGCATAGTCCTAGTGCCTAGTGTACAACATTCTAGAAAACCTTGTACTAAAGTTTCCGGAGTCTAGCACAAGCTGGAGCATCAAAGTTGGGGTATACAATAAATGCAATGGACAAAGGTGCTATGTATATTGGAGAATGTACATTACTGTGTACTGGATCCAGTGTTGGAATATCTCCCTCATTAGTTAACCCCAGTGGAATGCCATTCAGCACCATGGTTTGGCTTCTTAGGTAATCATCTTTTGGAGTTAAGTGGTACTCCTCCCTGAATGTGACCTCAGATCCTTTTGTTCCAATCCAAGAAAATGCCTTCTTGAGACGATTGAAGAATGAATCGTCTTTCTGGATGCTTTTGGCTGCTTTATTTTCTTCGATGCTTGCGGCCACGGGGTTTTGAACAGTGAGTATGAAATGAGTCTGATTGCTTAAGTTGATCAGTAGTAATGTAACACCCTTCTGTAGAATGAAATAGGTGAGAATTTGAGGAATGCTTAATAATATTGAAGGAGCCAGAAGATACTTTAGCTGTAGCAATATAATCTCAAGTCACAATCTAAAGCTCAAGTCCTAGCAATTTCACTTCCACAAAAAGATATGAAAACAAAGAGAGTGACAGTGAGCCACACTTCTGATTTTCAACATTCACTACCAACCAGAATTAAGTCTTGATTCAATCTGTCATGAACTTCAGTGCGTGTAGTGGAATGCAACATAGTATTGATTCTTGTGATCAAATTTACGTTTTTGAATACGATAAGCTTCTCCCAATTCCATATCCACTTAAATTTTGCAATAATTGGAATGGTAATCAATATCAGATATAGAATAATGAACCACAAAATCATGCCAACATATAATATTTTATCCTTCCATATGAGTTGAACTAAATTATCACGGTATATGTGTTGAACTAAATTATTGCACTTACTCTGCCTTTTGAACAGTGAGCATAAGTGCGTAAAAAGGGTAAAGAAACATCACTTGAAACTGCAAGAACTCTCTTTCCCATTAGCCGATGCCACAATAGAGCACTATTCAGAAACAAGACCACAGAGACAGGAATTAGATATGTTCAGCAATGATATACTATAGATTATTATAAATCTACAAGGATATAAAGAGGAGGGAAAGGAAAACAAAAAACATATACACTCTCTTTTCTATTTTGCAATTATCAATTTATACTTGCCTGTAGTAGTCAGGATTGGGAGTGAAAGTGGTGGTATTGAGAAGGCCATAGTTCCCTCCAATTAAAGTTTGCCGGCAATAAACTTTTGTGCTGTATTTGGATGCTATTCCAAGTTGATCCAAGTACCTATAAGTGATTTAGATTTCCAAAGTTACCATAAATCAGAAACAATCATTTTTCCAAATGAAAAAATCAGAATCCTTCTTCCTTCAGTCTTAAGGAGGAAAAGAAAATGATACCAAAAGCTGTTCAGAAATGTGTTAGAAACACATCGACCACCACTGTTGTATGCCCCACCAGCTTCTCCTACCCATGCAGTAGACCAAGGACCATGTTTTTGAATGGTTTCTGTAAGATTGCTGAAAATAGATTCTACCCTGCTCAAGCGGACAGGATCTAGAATCTTCCTTTCAAGATGCTCATCACTTCCTGAAAAAGATAACTTAGAAACGGATTAGGAAGGTCAGACAATAGCATTCTCCTGACAAGTAAACAAAATATATTGTCTTTGATGCAAGATAAGTTTAAATATTGAATTGAATACATCAGTTGCACTGCATATCTTTCAATGTATGGAAAAGTTAGAGTTTGTAGAAAAATAAATAAATAAATAAAGCTAAACAGAACATGGTGGCATAGCACATTTCCATGTTGGCACTCATATTGTGAAAATATCTTTTGGTAGCTATGAAGATAATCAAGGAGGTAGGGGAAGAAACCATGGGGCAAGGAGGCTAAGAGGTATCGCAAAGCCAACCTTCAATATGTAATAGCTTGATGGATAATATAAATTTGTCAGAAGAGGCCCTTCATAGTCTATCTTACCAGTTTTCTTGCATTTATTTGGTTTTTCAGAAAAGAAAAAATTTGTTTTAAAGAATATGGTAGGATAGAATAGAAAAGAAAAAACAAATCCAAAAGAAGCAACACCCATCCTGTTTTTGAAAGAAAAAAATATAGTCTACTAATGAAACATGCATCTTACTCCCTCAATCACAGCTGATTGTGACTAATTCCAGTCTAACACTACTTCAAAGAAATCAGAAAAGAAGAAAAGGAAGGATTATGTTAATATATTAGAATATTGAATACCCAGTAAGAATGACCATAGTAGAAAGAATTTGGTTAGTGAAATACCAACCTGGGCCCAAAGTGTACAAGTGATGAGTCAGAACATTGATTATGCCTGAACCTGACACCTGAAGAAGCTTGTTATACCACTCCTTTTCATAAAATCCCCCAGGGGCTACAAGTGAAGGTTTGAACTTGGAATTCTCATATAATGCATCGAGAATTTGTTTGAGCTTTATCACATCTTTCCCATACTGTGCAACACCAACAGTAGCACCAATGCCCTTACCACTCAATTCATTACCTATAGCACCATATGCAAGAATAAGTCATATGAAACAAAAGTGAACGTAACAAATAACTCTGTTCCTTATCCTACCAAGTTCCCATGAATCGATCTTGTATCCCTTCGAAACAGTGTACTTGATAAAATCATAAGCATTCTGAGGATCCCATTCTCCTTCCCATACATAATGACTAATCTGGTGCCTCCCATGGAGTGCATTCAATCCAAAAGTCACAATGGCTCTGCAGGTGTCAAACTCCAATTAAGTTACCAACTGCTGTATCGGGCTTTATACACAAAGTGAGGTTAACTGTATGTATAGATCAAGCCTAGAACACAGCCCAGCATCACACACATTTATGTTGAATGTTAACCAGTAATGCAAGATAGAAGACAACAAGTAATGAACTTCAATAACACAAATAAAAAAAGCACCTGAAGTCTGTGATTATAGGGGCAAAAGGAATCCATTGAAATGGTTAATGACTGAAAATAGTAGGACTTGTAAGTTTTTTTTTCGTTAAAGTTTTGTTGTTTTTCTTTTTTTTTTTGTGTGTGTGTTAGGGGAGGGGGGTGTCGCTCAAATAAACTAAAAAGAAGCAAGTAACTCTTGAGCAAATGACAGCTATAATCACTTTGTTATGACACTGTAGTTAAAGACTTAATTGGCTTGAAGGAAAGAAGGGGCAAGGGAGGTGGAAGAAAACAACATATCTCACAGTTAAAATTCTCACCCTGTCTTAGTGAAAAAATGATTCAGCTCATCCCACCTTCTCATGTGTAAACATCCCTTTGAAAATCCAAACAATCCACCTTTCATCTTTTGAAATGGATGACAAGGAGATTGCAAACTTCCTACATCATACAGCAGCTGGTCTTGCAAAGACCCTCCAAGTCTTATCCTCAAAGGCTTGAAAGCTATCACACAACCATTACAAAAAGAATAACATCATACTTAAAGTATCCATTCCAAAAATTATTACATTCATAAAAACACATTCTTTCTTTATGCAACTACAACAACGAATAGAATACGTCAGAGTAACTGAATTTTCTAAATCATATCAACTTAAGTAATACAAAAATACGGACCTTGGATTGCTTTGGTAAGGAAAGGATGAGACAAATCCTGAAAAATCAATCCACATTGAATAGAACAATAACTAAGTTAAAAATGGGGATTGGGAGTGCAAAGAAAATATAAATTCTACAGTGTGTTCATTACATTTTATACACTAATGAATTCAAAAATACTCACCAAATTTACAACAGATGAATATCCCCAGGGGCAATGGTTGTAGTCACACTTATCATGGGGCCACCAATCAATAGTAGCACAAATGAAGTTATCACCTGTTTCGGCTTTTGCTTGAGCTCCATCTACCAGAAGCGAACCATGTGCAATATCTTGACTTAAAGTAGCTTGAAGAGAGGCCAGAAAGAGAAACAATGCAAGGTGGATTCCCATTAGTGGGTCGGTAGCAGCAGCATCCAAGTCCAACACAACTAATCCAAACTAACTGCATAAATGATAAAAGCTAATTTACAAAACAGATCTTCTGAAGCTATAAATCAGCAATCTCATCTTGTATGAATTTGAAGACATAAAATCAAGTTGTTAAAGTAATACTACATAATGATTAGTCCACTGTTAAGTTGGCAACCACAAATTAAAAAGATTAAAAAGAGAATGAATATTATTTTTGTCTAATTTGCTTGAAACAAACGAGTTTAATTTTGATGTATTGACACTGACATCCAATCAAATCATTCTATTTACTTAACTTTTCAATTTGTGGGTGATTCAGTCATATTTGCTGATGTGACGATATATGATTGGATGATATTATAAAAGTTTTTTACATTGTCAGTGCATTAAAATTAAGTCTAAAACACAATACTATGAATATCATGTTAAAACTTAGATCCCTTTTTTATAAAAAAAATAAAAAGAGATGAATATGATGATGATCTTTGGAATTAATGTTGTCATGTCATAACTCATAAGTTAGCACTAGTCAGATGGTAATAGTGGAGCAGCACTGGTGTTTTATGATAATTTGTCTTTATCATGATCACCACTCATATCATTGTGATGTGTAATGACAGCATCCTAAACAATTTAGTCTAGTCTACACTGAAAGGACTCTATACCAGAAGCAACAACTAAATCGAGGTGAGCTTCTCAAATTTTTGACCATTAAAGAAGTAAATAACAAAATTGAAATCTAATCACATGTTTAGGTAAATCCATTACAAAGAGGGCACGGAAATGTAATCACACAGATAATAATAATAATAAACAAAAAATAGAACTTCGGTATGGCATTAATCAATCATGGTCTATATCGTTTCATTCTCAGTCTTGAAGACTCAGTCAAGCCGTTTATTTCCAGTAAATACAAAATAATTAAACAACCTTTTTTCATTTGAAAAATCATGAGAGAATAAAATATTTTCAATATATCCAATCCAGTCTTTTAAAACAGGTAAGCAGAGGTTAATATATATAATTGGAAAGGAAAGATCTAAGTTCATGAGAATTATATCACAGATATTCATATAACAAGTCCTTATTGGTAAATCTAGAGGCATGAGGTAAGAGCACATTACAAGAGGAACCCAAAAGACACAAAATGAGAGAACGAGAACGGACAGAGAATAGGAAAGGACCAAACTTGAATGAAACAAACCCAAAAGAACCCAACCCAGATGGAAGGGAGAGAGAAAGGGACAGAAATGGGGAGAAATGCTATGAAGGCTTACAGTTCAGTTAGTTACAGTATTGGAGCAGCTGCAGCTGCATCGAGAAAGATGGGGTGGTTGATGTAGCTGTTCTTCTGCTTCAGCCAGCATTGATGGCCAAGTGTGATGGGTCAATAATGGCGGTGGGTGCTGCTCGTGAGTGCTGAAAATAAAAGGTTCTTTTCTTTATTAGAGCCATGGACTAGAATGGATAATACGTTTTTATACCTTATTTATTCCTGAATGAGATATATTTATTTAAATGAACCTATATCTCATATAATAATAAATAAGGTGTGAATCGATACACTATCTCACACTCCATGAGTCATGATGCGCGCAAGCACAAATAACACAAGTCATACTAGTATGTGACTTTCAGACTCACTGTCCGTACACATAGGTCTGTGTCTGTGGCCTGGCGCCCGTGAGACAACCACATTAACCATTAAAATTGTTCAAGTGTTATGCACGGAGATTAATAAATCATTTAATATACATAAATTTCCTAAAAATTAATTAACATTGACAAGATTGTTCTTATAATTTATTTGTGTTATAATTATTTATAAAAAGTGTGAGAGAATCAATGTAAAAGTAAAGACAGAAAAAATAATTAATATTTTTAAAACTCTTAAATGACACATAATGTTAGACAAAATTTGTTTCCTCAAAAGACATTTAATCATGGATAGAGGAAGTATTAAGTTGATGCCATGTTTGATTAAAGGGTAAGAATATGGTAAATTTCTTATAATTGAGTTTTTTTTCAAGATTTTATAATTGAATTTCATATGTAAAATTATATATGAAATTGAATCATAAAAAATTTATTCTCATTTTTATTTTTTAACCAAATATATTATTGGCTTTTTTTTGTTATATTAAATTTAAAATTAAGCAATTTTTTCTAGTAAATTTAAAATTAGGCAAATTACACTCACCTCTTTAAAATTTGTAAAATTTATTTTGACTTTTCTCGATTTATCTTGGTAACACTAGCCTCCTATAGATATACTATTTATTATTTAATAGAGTAGAGCTTGGAGAGGATGGTGTAATGATTGTATAAACTAATTGGAGGTTTGTGATATGATTTCACAATTTTAAGAATCTGTTAGTAAATTTTACAAATAGAGAAGTAAAGTTGAATTTCATCCACTCTAAAAAAAAGTTAGTATAATTTACTATCATCATGGTAAAAGTTTGTAAAAATTATAATCTGGAATGTTCTCAGAAAAAGATAAAACAAATTGAAGTTACTATAGTGGTAAGAGTTTAATTCTTATATATAATTCTAAGTTGTCCATCAAGATGAATTTAAGAAAATATTCTGTTGCAATATAATTATTTGATATGATTTTACAATTTTTAAATATATTAATTGATAATGTAAAACTATTTTACAATATTAATATATAAAAATTAACTTTTAAAGGTAATAAAAAAATATCTAGTTGAACAGAATGATTTAATAATATTATCTGTAACATAGGCAAAATTTATATGTAATTTAAGAGTTTAAATTTGTAATTCCCATTATAAAGAATATTTTAATTACCTAATTATTATCTATTACTCTCCTCTGAAAATTATGGGAATGTTAATGATTCTTAAAAAAATTGGAATAAAACTCGACTAGATTAATTAAATTCAGTATAAAAAGAATTACCAAAAAAAAGTTCAGTATAAAAAGATAATGAAATAGTAGGAAAACGGAGGACGAGGCTCATGGTTTGCCAATTAAAAATGAGTTGAATTTGGATAGGTCTGTCTCTTTCGAATGTGTCGGCATTCAGCACCGGGGATGGCATTACCCTGATTCCACATTTTTCTAACATTAATACAAGTGGCTTAGTGCGGTGTGTAATCGTATCATTGTGGGAAATGGAAGGAGAAAAAAAAAAACTAAATAAATAAATAAACTATTTAGTCCACTAATAAAATTTTATAAGACTATTTAATTCCTTAAAATTTGAAATTAAACTTGCCACCTCTCAATATTTTAATAATAGAACAAATTAGTCCCTTTATATGTATTTGATATTTTAAACACTAATAAAATTACACATTGACTTGAACATAATATTAAGTGATGCATATGTTATTTGAAGTATAATAGAATTTAAAATGACTCATTTTGGTTATTGAAATTCATAAAATGAGTAATTTAATTCTCTATTATGAGTCATAAAATGACTCATTTTATGTAATTTTAGATATTAAAATGAGTATAATATGTTCCAAAATAGTTTCATTTAGCTTGCTTTTAAGGTTTTAATGGCACGTCATCATTGGATTGTGTCACGTATGTAAGTACTTTAACAAAGAACTAATAGAGGGATTAATGTGTTCATTATTTTTAATCTTGAAGAACCATAAAATTAATTTCTTTTCTTAAAAATTAATACCTTAGACAAAAATTTTAAGGGATCAAATAGGTGTTCACTAAAAAAAAAAAGAAAAGCGAAGCAAGCAGCACCTATTTGCTTTCTTTTAATCTTTCTTTCTTTTTTAACTAAAACCCCAATTTAACTACCAAAAAAAAAATGAACTAATAAAGAAAATAAAAATTTCAATTTAATTCCTCAAATTTATAGAGGAGATAAATTAGTACCTCAAATTCCTATTATGGTTTCTCAAATTTGAAAAATAAGGACAAATTAGGGGTTTTGGTCTTTTTTTCTTATTCTCAGTACAAATCATAAAAGATTAATTTTCTTTACACGTGAGCAAGAGCAATTTGGAAATTCTTGCTATTTACTAGTTATGTATTTAATTTCTTTTCATGTTAATTATTAGTCTATCAGGCATAATTATCATCATACCACATTCTAGCAAGTGAGTCCACATTCTAGCAAATGATTCCACAATCTAGCAGTAAATCCATACATCTCTCAATAAGTTAAGCATGGTCACAAGTTCAACTTTCATTCACATCCCCTATCTCCTGATATCTTAGTTAGGAAAAAAAAAATACCACATTCCAATTAAAAGAATTATCTGGAGAATTAAGTTTCAATATATCAGTCACCTTAAAAGAAAAAAAAATCTCAAATTTAAGGATAGTTGTGTTCTTTATAGATGTTTAAGATAAGAGAAGCTTTCTTAATTTGATAAATCGCTAACCTCAATGAAAACTTATATTGAATTATTAGTTTCAGAATCTTGAATCAAATCGAAGTCATATCGCTCCTATGAACGGATAGTCGATCATGTAAACCAATTCCTATTTACTAGTTGTAGAGTTTGTTCAAGCCATGAGATCACTTATAAATAAAATACTCATTCATTTTGAGAAGAAAAATAGTTATTCAGTGTCAAGTCAAGACACATTTTTTTTATAACGAGCTAAGTCATGCTATATTGTCATAAACATCCCGTTAATAATTCCACTAATACGTAACAAAAATATTGAAGAAAATATATATTTAATATGTTGAAGATATGAAAAATATTTAAAAAAATTTATTTAATAAGTAAAAAATTTTCAGGAGAGATTTGAAATTTTTCTATATTTTTCTTTGGCAGTTTATACATTTAATTTTTCTGGTAAATAATTTGACAATGTTTTTTTATCAATAAGGATGGAAATAGGTCAAATGATATATTATGAGTGTTTGGTCTAGTTCGAATAGAAGAAAGGGACTCTTGAAATTTTGATTTTCAATCCATTTAAACAAATTTGGGATGCTGATGGCTGTTGGTGATGGATGAAAAATGATGGTGGTTAGTTGTGATGGAGGAATGTTGTTAGTGAACTCAAGTGAGGAGGGCTCTGAAAGAATGGTTTCATATTGTGCCTATATCTGTGTGTGTGTATTTTTTTTTTCTGCTTAGGAGAAAGATAAAGATGATAATAAGAACATAATACTGATAATGGTGATAGATGTGGGGGAGGGAAAGGGTTGCTTGATGTGAATGTCACTATTTTTTTTATAGTAATGCATAATTTGATAAATAGTTTTTTGTTTTATTAATTTTAAAAATTATTTTTTAAAAAAATTATCTAAACAGATTTTCTGTTTTTTACCATTATAAAATTATTTTTGAAGTTAAATTGTTATTTTTTTATTCTTTTATTTTTAACAATTGAACTTGAATTTGTTTTCTAAAATATTTCTTAAAAATTTAAGAATAAAAATACTTCCAAACAACCCCTTCCATTTTAAAGTTTTTTTTTATTCCTTAACTAATGTTGTTTATGAACCAATTAGATAAATCATCATCATCATTATTATTATTTTAAAAATCCTAATGATACTAGATGTGTTTTGACTTATTTAAGAGTATTACTTTTTATCTATTTAAAAGCTTTAACATGAATGGGTCTTTAAATAGGCTTCTAGAATAATTAGGCTTTCAAAAAAGATTAAGTTAGACCTAAAAGAATACCTATATCCAATAATAAGCCCAGGCATTTAGTAAAAGGTTTTAGAAACCACCCAATTTAGTAATTAGTTTGTAAAACTACACTACGCTGGTCAAAAAGCAGATAATGCATGTCCCCTCCCTCTCCCTGTATGGACAACCTTGAAGAAGACGCTTGCCTAGTTGCCTTGCTTTTATATTTTCTTTGTCCGGTAATGTAGTTGCCTTACTTTTATGGAGAATCATATTCCGTAGAACAAGGGGAGTTTTTTTTTTCTTGTTTTTCTTTTCTTGTTTGCTTTTGATGCCAGCAAGAATGTTGTTCGTTTCAGGTTTTGATAGAACGCAACGGACTTTTTTCCTTGCCAGTTGTAATCTGCAATTTGCTCAAATTTCAATGTTACGCAACGTATGCATTTACCATCAATTCGTGTGAAGTTCTTATGTTTTTTAGGCAGTATGACTAGACTACTAAGAAAACTAGAATAAGGAAAGCTTTTCTTCTTTTTTTTTTTTGATAAAAAGGAACTTTGTTTTTATACAATTGTTAGAATGATAGTTATTTTTCTTAAAATTCAATTTACATTTCTTCTATTAACGAAGTGATTCATATTTGATTTGATTTTTTTTTTTTTTTTGCATATTGCTGTCATGCTCTCTGCTAGAAGTATGTGGCTTGATATTTATTTGCATTTAATTATATTTATTGAGCTTAATTTTTGCTATTATCTTTGGAACTTTTTTATTTCATTCTTGATTTTTCTTTGATCTCTCCTATTTTTATTATTACTATTTATTTATTTATATCATTTTTCTATATATTTTAATCTTTATTTGTAAATTGATGTTGTGATATTCTGTTCTTTTCTTTTTGCATTTTTGTTCTTTTTTTTGTGTGATTGATATTATTCTGTATTTTATATTCTTATGATTTATTATTTAAATTTGTTTGTGTATTTGGAGCTCATCTTTGTTTCAGTTTTTAATTTTTTGAAAAAAATTAAGACATGGGGAGAAGGGAGTTTAAATGACTTGATGGACTTTCAACTCATAGACCTATTTCATTTGGTTTGGTCTCAAGTGATTTGGAGTCCTACAATTCAAAGTTGTTCATCTTAACATATAAGTTGTCTTCTACAAAATTGCATAACTCACATTGTATAATTTGTATAGACATGAAATTTTATAGACAAGTCTATTTAATTTCATATTTTTAATAAAAAATGGTTTCATGTACAACCTAGCACTCTAGCATGAAAGAATCTACAGAAACAGAATCTACTGTAGTTTAGCTATGCAACTTTGCAGTTGACTTTACAAATTTATAATCATTTCATAAAAATTAATTCAACTATATAAGTTTGCAAGTTTCAAACAAAATTAACCTCACTTCAATCCAAATACTAGAACTTGAAATACAGGGGATTAAAGTTTGGTGCTAATGTTGGCATGCATGGGCTCAAACCAAACCATATTGGACAAAAAGAAAACAGAAAAAAACGGATATAAAAAATATATCTCTATGTCACATGTACGGTGAGTTGCTGCCTTTAAGTGTGCATCAAAGGTTGCTAGACGTAGGCTTAAAAATATATTTCTAACAAATATTCCATGGAAACTATGCAATAATAAAGGCTCAATTTGAAATGATAAGGTTAAAAATTGGACTAGTTGGCATCAGCCCTACCAATACTTTTGAGTCTCTTCGATCCTTTGAGCTTTGAGATCAAGGGCTTGTGGTTAAAGAAGGCCCAGACCCTTGACCTACGCCTTCAAATTTGGCCCCACCTAGCTCTTTGACCTACTAAGCCTACAAGCATTTCCCCACACATAGCCTAACAAATCTGGCCCAACATGGAAGCAAAGGACCACGGCCCCTAACCTATCCAACCTCCTCAAATTTTGCAAGGAAAATCCTAAAGTCCTGCCTCCAATCTCGTCTTCTCCATCAATGCCCCATGATCCCCTTATCAATGCATTATCCAATATATGTACCTTACCTAAGAGGAAAAAGGTTGGTCATTACAAGCCTATACACTAGCTTATCCTCTACCTTGAGCCGCAGGAACAAAAATGTAAAGATACTATGAATTTTGAGTAAACCTCTAAGTTGGTCCATGACAATTTCACCATTGACCAAGTTGGTCCTAATAATTTCAATTTTTGGACAAGTGGTCCCTAAACGGAAATCATCACGAAGCTCTTGTATGGCACATTGGAACACTGATTGGGATGATGCTGTGGCATCAAACACAATCTCTAAATGATGTCATGTTTTTTTTGTGAAGAAAATGATGTAAAAGACTTGTCACATGGATTAAGAGAACTTTATTGGAAATGAGAAGAGCACATCAATTTATTCTAAATGGAAGCAACAATTAAGTGGGAAAAGCATAAAGAAAACACCAAGTACATCATCAATACATAATAGTATGCACAAGTGCATCCATGTGATACTTGCAAGTCTCATTAGCATTGTACCATTTGGGGAGAGGATTTGGGATAGGTCTTAGACTTCTGAGCCACTAAGTTCTATGTCAATTAGGAGTCATAGATGTCACTATACTTGAATGACACCGACTCTATGTCACTCTCTCTTCCAGGCCTATTAGAATGATTTTGAGGAGAGGAATGTGACGCATTAACTAAGTTACCTGCAAGTGGGTTGGGGAAGGAAACATTGTTTGCGGAAGGTGGAATGTGAGTCTCATAAGGTTAAGGCATGTATAGGTAGGGGTAGAATGGAAAAGGTTAGTAAGTGGTTTGTGGTTTGCATCATATTAACCTCTCCCTCCTTTTCGAAAGCCAGGCTTTTTGGACTTTCCCACTGGCCCGTTCAACTTGCCCTCCCTAATAACGTCCTCCACTTGCTCTCTAGCAATAACCACTTACCCTCCTTTTATATTTTGAATTTAACAATTTGATTTAATTGGGGTGGATGTGTAAAATAATAAAAGAATGTAATTGTTTTTATCCGCGACAATCAATAGTTGTGATTGACAAGACGATGCCTAATTCATTGTTGTTAAATTGTAATTGTTTATTGAGTAGCCTAGTGCTAACTTGAACCTTGTACAAAAATGAATTCCTATCTTTTGAATAATTTGTCAACTGAAATTATTTTCACAATTAAAATCAACCAATACCCTTTTTTTAAATATTTCCTTTTAATTAAAATTAATAAACATGCGATCGTTTTTTACAAGAAGGACGTGATTTTGAGTTTCTCATTATACCAAACGTCGGCGTAGCCAACAACTATCAAATCAAAATTAATTTTTTCTTAAGTTTTTTCCTTTTTTTCTTTTGATTTCTTCCATTTTATTTGTACATAATTGTGACTTTCTTTCTTAGGAGAAAATAAATATTATTAAAGTTATATTAATTTGCATGATGAACTTTAAGGTAACTGAATTTATATGGATATATTGTCAGTAGGATTAAGTTTCCACTCTTTTCTAATCATAATTAGATTTCCAAATTCAAATCTAATATGTTTTTCTAATATATTGAGTTACACCACAAGCTATGTACTTACTTAATATTAATTAACTAATCCATAGCTGGTGGTACTTTTCTAGGTTTTTAAATTTGGTGTTTGTTGTAGTACCGAATGAAAATCGTGGGCTACCTACCTTTTCATATGTGGTGGCTTCTAGTTGGTACACTAATTGATATTCTACACACTTAAGCAATTTAGGCTATGATTGGAAGAATAAAAATGGAGGGAGTGGCTAGGAATAACAAGGTTAAAGTTAAGTGACCATTGATTGAAAGTAATTTTAGGAGAGATAGTTGTTAGCTCCAAAACCCTTTAGAAAGCATTATTGCTTAGAGTTTTCAGTGACAACAAACTAATTTTGTTAAAATATTTTATTGAAGCATTTTTCTTGAGCTTCTTGAGCAATCAACAGGACTATTCTCATTTACAAACAAGTCCTTTAAACAATTTTTAATTTCACGATATCATGTATAAACATGTTTAATCTCATTCAAAGAGATTCAGAACTTAAATGAAGTGAAAAATAACCCTTGATATGGACATCAGTATGTTTGGCGCATGAAGAAAAGCTTTCAAGAACAAGAAATAAGTCTAGATCTTCAAAAAGTAGCCTTCATCTTTAGAAATAGATATACAATGAAGAATTCCATCATCCTAAAGCTAGTTATGGTTACAGTTTTCAATCATAAAGATATAATGTGCAACAAGCTCTGATTGAAGATCAAAAGAATGTTCAGAAATTGACACAACGCTTCAGAAAGCACATTTACTCTTAAACAGTGCACACTTTACAAAATATGAGGGAAATTCAAATTTCAAATTAAAGTCAAATCCAAAAAGGTGATGATAATGACATCTCACTTTTAGCTTGGTCAACCGTCCTAACTTCTAGAAGAAAAAAAGTTTATAAACCTCATTCATAAAGCAAAAAGTAATTTCTGAAAATGGACTAGAAATCTCAAATTTGACAATGGTCTCTACAACTACAAAAGTGGCTCTGACACAGTCGAGCTACTCTTCTAGATTGTATTTCCAAGACAAAAAAGAAGATTAACATGTGTTACTAGGAAAACAGATCAAAGGCAACAATCATAAATGGGAGATCAAATATTAAAGGAGATCATGTGCTTACAACTTAAGACTTTCGATTAAGACTTTATGCTGAATCACTAAAGAACGCAATAACTCTCCTTTATCTTCTCTAAAGCTGTTACTACTTATAATTAGTTTCTATTTCTATAAAAATATTCTTTTTAAATTCTTATTAGATAACTTTTTCTTTAGGAAGAATAGTTAAAAGAAGTCATTCAAGTTTTTAGTTCATACATTATTATTCAAAGAAAACTTGAGTGTTTATTTATCTAAAGAAAACTTGAGTGTTTATTAGTTGGAGTGAACCAACCTTCAAATATCCTTGTACCTTGATCTAGTAGTGATCATTATGAGCTTAGCTTGAAAAGGTTAGTCAAAAACTATTTAGTGACAGTAAAGTAAGTTAATGGTCACATGAGATAGCTTGAGAAAGCTATTAAAAGACTATATAACTTTCTCGGGGTTAAGAAGGGCTGATTAGTGGAACTCAACAGCCTATTGAGAACTGAATGTAGGAAGATTAGCCAAACCAGGATAAAATCTCTTGTGCAGTATTTCTCTTTCTTCAATCTCCTTTATATTTTGTTCAGTGCTTGTTATCAACATTCTCTGAAAAACATCTTTAAATTAGGTTTTGTATCTTTGTTTTAGTTTAGAAAGTCACTTTCTAATACACTAACTATATTTCCACTACACTTCAAGTTCACACTTGATAGTATTTGTTTTAGTTTTTCTAAACAAAATGAAAGAAAAGTGAAAACACGATTCAACACCCTTTTTCATGTACTTTTCAACCTACAGGAGTGGTATGGCTAGAAAGGGATAATATGTCCCTCCCTTGCCACTCAAAACTAAGCTTTTTTGACCCTCCAAATTAGGGGTCAAGGAGGGAATGAAAACAACTTTCAAGCAAGGGAGTAGCATAGTCTTCTCCACTCTACTCTTTACATTTCTTTTTCTTTCCATTATTGGCCACCCCCTTCCATCATCTATAAAACTCTCAATCATAGCCTTAGGGACAAATTCTCCTTTTTGCACTTCGACCACTCTCTAATTCTATTTTCACAAATATTCCCCCTAACCCACAAAATTATCGTCTAAATTAATCTAACCCAATTATCATATGAATTCAATTTTCCAAGTAGTCTCTCAATCCTTTTCAAGTTAATCAAGGTAGTTCATCTCACCATTTTTTTCTAAAGGCAAACAAAATTCACAATCCCATCATCTATCGTTCATATTGGAACCTTAGTCCAATGCATACTCCTCCAGGTCATTCCTCCCCTAACTGTAGCCCACCTTGCTCATTCCCAATTCCAATATCAAACGTTAACATTGCAGAAACCCTAGAGTTGCAATTTTCAAATAGTGTGAGTTTGTGCTCAATTTTGTAAGCCTATTGTTCTGCTATGCGTGGACATGATTGATCTATTCTAAATGTGTTTTATGGTGGGAAGTTTATAAAGAGTGCCTTAAGGTGTCTTTGTATTGTATGTTTTGATAGAGGAAGATTACTTAAACGAAGAGAATTAAAGAAACTATACCTGAAGTGGAATTAATCACAAATATAAGACTACTTACCAATGATTTTGGTGGGTTTTTGCAATGATGGAACAGTAAACATGTAAGTATGCACATATGATCCTATATGGAAATGGAACATTGCTCCAGCATTAGGATCAACCAAGGATTTCAATGGCAATTCCTAGCTTCCCTAAAAAGTAAGGAAAGGAATGGGAAAAGTCTAAGATGACAGGGACTAAGAGGAGGAATGAAGACTTACTACTCTCAGACCTTCATCGAAGTAGTCTTGCAACTATGTAAGAGGCCTAGTTCCTCACACTCCTTCTTGTTGCCTTGATTTCAGCCTTTTAGCCACATGTTCATGAGCCATAATAGAATTTCCCTTCACCCTTTATGCATTCATCTTCCAAAATTACCTCTTCATTAATAATGTTTGCATCATCACCTTCCCCATCAAGCTCAACCTTGTCCTCAAGGTTGAATTTGGGAAAATTATATTTGATTATAGTGACATACTCCCAAGTTGCTTTAGAGATATCAATGTTTTGCCACTAGATTACACTTAATGCATAGAAATTAAACTTTATCACTAATTACAATAATACCAAAAAAAAATGCATCTTGATAGTCTTGATAGTGCCTATCAAGATGCTAGTTAAAATTAAGAAAATAACTTCTTACATTGCCATGCCTGAGTTCGACTCTTAGGTTTCCCCTGTTTGTAAATGATCTATAGGCATAGGCTGACTTTGGAATGGAGCAAGTTTGTCCCTTAACCTAAACTTTTATATTCACAAGAAAGAAAAAAAACTCTTCTTTTAATTTATTTACATAAAGTTAAAAGTAAATATAAAAATTATAAATTAACCAAATGATGTTTAAATTTTAGATTCAAATATTTTCAATGTACTTTAAAATAGTTGTTTAGCTTGTATTTTCATCAACAAACAAATGAAACTCAACATGCTTTACTTTGAAGATCTCAATTTAGGAACAGAAATGATTCCTCTAAGTTCTTAAGTTTCTTAAAGAATCGTGTCAAAGTTTGTTTCTGTTGAAGCAATGTCGATGCCAGGATGCAAATCAATCAAGTTGCTATTTTGTTTTTCAAAGTGAACATAATTGTCACAAGCAAACTTGAATGAACAACTTTGATTTTGATTATAATACCATAATTTACAAGAACAAGTGTGTGCTTGAATGTAGTAAACAAATAATAAAGAACAAAAACATGAACTTGAAACAAAGGAAAAGTGAATCTAATCCTAATAATTGAAATGAAACAAGTAAGTTGGAGGTAAAATCATTACTCTTGATCTCTTTGTCCGTGCATCAGAGTGGCTGTGAACTTTTGAGAATGGTGAGTATTTGATCCTGCCTCTGACCACTTGTTTTATTTCAACAATATCATGCAAAAGGGCATCTTAAATGATATCATGCAAGACACCCATAAAATGATGAAGAAAAAAGTTTATAAATAGTAATAATGATATCTTGTTGGAAACTGATCAAACCAAAATTCTAAGAACTAAAGAATAAATCAATATTCAATGAGTAAGGTTATACATAGAGAGGTGAGACCTAGAAGAAGGTGGAGCTCCGAGAGAAGAAATTGCAACCTTAACATAGCTACTGTGACGATGGAGGAGCTGAGGAGTAAGAAGAGCGTGAGAGTGACTAGGTGCGCCTGATGCCAGTTGAGAAAGAAGAGAAAGTAGAAACTCTACGCCTTTAGTTTTGGATTTGGACATAATAAAATTAAAATTATTATTATCTCTCTGAGATCAAAAAGTGTAAGGTCCAGAACCTTTCAGAAAGCATAAATGCAATATGTTTTAAATGACAATAGAACCAATTTAAGGAAAATATTTTGAAGAACGACTAATGTCTAGCTTGAGTTTCTTGAAATAGCAAACAAGTCATACTGTTAGCATAGCTTCTATAGCGAAGATAATTTCACTTTACATATGCAAACATGATTTATCTCAGTAAAGAGATGGAAACTAAAATGAAAGTGACAATTATATCGTGAAATGAGCATACAAATGCCTAACGGGTTGAAGAAAATCAACAAATACAAGGTACCAAGGCACGAGTCTTCAAAGAGAAGCACTGGACTTAAAGTAGACTTAGATTGAAGATATCTATCCCTTAAGCCAACGTGTTCTACTATCTTTAATCATCATGATCATAAACTATTTATCATCAACAAGTTCAAATTAAAGACCAGAAGACCAAGAACATATCAAGGAACTGATACCGCACCTAGAAAGTGCA
Source organism: Dalbergia oliveri (assembly GCA_030441495.1). Classification (NCBI taxonomy): domain Eukaryota; kingdom Viridiplantae; phylum Streptophyta; class Magnoliopsida; order Fabales; family Fabaceae; genus Dalbergia; species Dalbergia oliveri. The sequence continues at coordinate 41,685,929 of JAMLFY010000003.1, forward strand.
CTTCACAGGAAAACGTTGTACTCTATTAAAAAAATGATGAAAAATTTGAAATTCAAATTTGAAATCATATTCAGTTACAGGGCATGCCATCTCATCTGCCAACTTGGTCAACCAGTTGCTTCTAGAAGGAAATGTTTAGAAACCATATTTAGAAAGTAAAAAGTAATTTATGAAGATAGTCTTAACCTCTATCTCACAATCCTTCTGCAATAGATCTAATAAAAGACAAGCTACACTTCTAAACCGCTTTTCAAGACACAAACAGATGATCAATGTAACACCCAAACATTATATAAAAATTAATTTGAACTTTATTAGGCATAATTTCAAAAATCTAGTTTAGCAATGTCATCGTACCCGGAAGGCGTCGCGGAATGTTGACCGATTTTGAAATAATAAATAAAATAGGAGTCGCCACCAATTTTAATTCTAGAAAAATTGGAAAACCTTTTTTATTTGTAAACTGGTCTTTTAAAAGAAATTCTAGGTTTGGAGTCAATTATGATTAGGGAAGGGTGGAAACTTAATCCCACTTGCACCCTAATATATCCGTATAAATACGGTGACCTAGAGCTCATTATGCAAATTTGTTTATAATTTCAATAATATTTAATTTTCCCTTAAATGATCACAATTATGTTCAAACATAAAATAAAATTAAATTAAATTAAAACAAGGAATAAAAATTAAATGATAACACTATTTAATGAAAAATTAATTTTGGCTTGATAGTTATTTGCTACGCCAACGTATCCTTTGGTGCAATGAAACTCAAAGCCACGTCGTTCTGTAGAAAATGAGTTGATTGATGAATTTTAATTAGAGAAAAATAAAGATGTATTGATTGATTTTTTTTATTTTTAGAAATGGATTTTATGAAGAAATTAAAACCCACTTTGCACAGGATTTAGGATAGCATGAACTATACAATAAACCCTTACATTTTTATGAAACTTGAGGATGATAAATCATACATCAAAATCATAAGCTGTTGTGGATTGAATATTTATTAATTTTTGACAAACTCTAATTTTAACAAAATTAATTCAGAAATATGAATACACAACTAAGCAAAATTCATAAGCATCCACAATAGTTAAACTAAAAATAAAATTGATTCATGAACACACAATTAATTTAAACACATAACACATAAATAATTAAATTAAAAATCTAATAACAAAATTAAATGATAAACACAATTATACATAAGCGGAACACACATAAGCATATAAAATAACTAAACTAAAAATAAAATCCTAATTATTATTTTTCATTTTTATTTTTAACCTTTTTATTATAAACATCAAATTCACTCAAAATCAAAGAAATAATTAAATTGTTCTCTTTTTTTTAGATAATTAAATTACCTTTGAAACGATTTATTAAATTCCACTTAAATGATTTGAAAGAAAACATATTGATAATTTTTTTTAAATTAATGCAAAATATTCTATAACTTAAACATCATAATTCACGTTGATTTTTTTTAAACAAAAATAATTTATTTATTTATTATTATATATAAAAAGAAACAAACTCAATAATGGACTTTTAACAAGGCTATCATTAAGACAAACTAAAATGAAAAATAATAAATAAAATAATAATAATAATAAAATTTAGGGGTTAGGGCATATCACCATGCCCACTCCCCACTCACACACGCACCCACACAGTCACACACACACACACTACTCCTCTCTCTCTCTCACATGCACACACACTCACACTGAAAGTTTAAAAAAACAAAGAAAGCCACAGAAGACAAAGTGAGAGGTGCATACTGAGAGATAAAGAAAGAAAGGGGTAGAGAACGTGTGAGAGAAAAGGACTAGCGAAAGGGAGAGTGACACCCACAAACTCACATATCTATTTTCTCTCAAGCACATGCACCCACACTTCTTTCTTCCACTAAACTCTCTTCCACTAACACACACAAGGACACACTCATACACATTTAGAGAAAGAGCAAGTACGAGGGAGAAAGCGAGTGAGAGAGGGCACGATTGAGCGAAGAGCTTCAGGGTGGCGAGATCTCGCGGACTGAGATCTCGTGGTGGAGGTCGAACGAGGTGGATTTGAGCAAGGGAGGAGGAGGAGGAACCGCGCGGTGGCATGGGCCCAGATGATGCCGTTCGGGAAAGAGGAAGCTCCACACAGATGGCAGATGAGGTGGGATGAGCGCGCCTTCTCTCTTTTTTTATTTCAGTTTTTTTTAAAAAAAATAGGTTTTGGATCTATGCTTAGTTATGATTTTGTTAATATTTTTTGTGGATTGGTATGATGTAGCTATTGTTTTGGCTGGAGGTTCCAGATGAAGTGTATTTTTATTTTTTTTTACTTGGAAACATGAAAGAAAAAAAATGTTAGTTGATGGTGGCCTGCTATGATGATATTGCAGATGGTTATGAAGGGATGGCTGAGGTTTGATGCTAATGAAGATGGTGGTTCTAATGGATTATGGTGAGAGATAATGATGAAAGTGGGATGCATAATGGATGAACTAATGAATTATATGCACCTAAAATCTAGCATGATACTAAAATGCCCAGAACAAAACTTATACCTTTGCTGATTAGTTTGCCAAAATGTTTTTTTGTCTCCTCCTCTCAGTTTTATTTTTAATTTCCCTTTTTATAGTCATTCCCACTTGATCTAAATTCTAATCCTTCCATTTTTTACAGGTTGGCTATAAGATACCATCTCATCCTCACGAAAGATCATCATCCTTTTGCAAGGAGTAGGAGGAACATAATCATGCCATATTGTTTGATTTCCCTTTTTTTTGTTTTATTTTGTTTGTCGTCACGGGTTATTTAGGAATTGGAATCAATGCGCATGATGGTGTTGCCACGACATCCCTTTTCTTTTCTTTGTATTTCGGTTTGTTGTGTTGCATCACGGACTTGTTTTGAAGCAGTGCCAACATTCTTTTTATTGTTTTATTCATCATTGTTATTTTTAAACAGTTGAAATGGATTATCAAAATATGTGGGATACTGAAATACAAAACAGGCTGAAATGATTGGGCTAAAAAAAATAAAAAAAATGAAATGGGTTGTAACAAATAAAACTAAATGGAATAGGCTAAATGGATCTAAGAATAAATTAAAATGGACTATTCATTAACTTTGATTTTTATGCAACACACAACCAACATAAACACATAGACAAACAAATGAATAACTATGGGACAAAATATGGTGTTCACAAGCAATGATAAGGATGATCCAACGACGTGTTAAAAATAAGTGAATAGTGAATAGTAACCTTGTGGGCCCTATTGGTCCCACAAGCAAGTCAGACAGGAAACTTACAATTGAGACTTCGAGGCCAAGGAAAGATAGGATAAAGGTCATGATAGAGTATTAGACCTCGGATTAATTTCGAATAATATTTTGTTCTCCTGAGTATGGCATTTTGCCAGTCGGTGAAATATTGGTGTGCAATTTTAACATCGAAGGAGCAATTTGCTCACTAAATTTAAGTGAGTCAATCATGTTGAGCCAAATAGATGACATAGATTAAATTTTGCCAAGTAAGTTCTAATCACCTAAGGGCTAACATTTCACCTATTTAGTAAAATTTCATGTGAGTTTTATGAAATTTGCGTGTAAATTTTCTACTATCTTCGACACATGTATGTATAAGATTTAGCCACACCACTATCTTATGTCAAGATTAAAAAAATAACCACCACCAAAATTACTAATTTCAATTATAAGATAAATCTATATGTGGTAACCAAGCCTAACAAATGTCTACACATAAATGAGAAAAAAATTCAAAACTTATCTTTTCCTTGACATTTCGGCCAGCTTCATATCCATATAGGCTTCTACATTTTCTTCAATCATTAACATCACAAGCTCACAAACCAACCTAAGCTACAAGATCAAGTGCCAAAAAGTTTGGCACCAACACTCAATTATCTCTTATAATCTTTGAATCAACCTCCATTAAAGGCTCCTCATCTCACTTCACCCATAAATAAATTTTGTTCTCTGTCTAAGAAGAGGATTTGAGTGGATTGAATCAAATATTGGGTGTAAAGCTTTTGAGGAGAACCAAGAACAAGAGCAAGAACACATAAGTGATAAGTAGGGTCTTATTCATCCACTTTTCTTTCAAATTTATTCTGGAAATTTCTAATTTGAGTGAGCTTAATATTTTTAGTTTTATTGGTTGATAACATATGAATTTTGGTAGAGAGTTTGGATGATGTTAGAAAATTATTTTTGTCAAAATATGTTTGAACTATGTTGTTGGAAATCCCGGTTTTATGTAGGCAGGTGAATTTGTCCGAATTTTCTGGCAAAGTTAGACACTTTATATTGAGCTGAAATTTTTATGGGATGTAGGTAACATGTTGAGGTATCTCCAGTAAAACTTTTCAGGCATTCTGGGCACTTTTACTATATTTAAAAATTCAAGAACCGAAGTAGTTAAGGTTGCTGCCAGCACAGTCCATTCTGAAGCACTGAATTTGTCTAATTTTATTACCCTAGCAAATGATCGAGTTGTTAGCTGAAATTTTTACATGATGTTAAGGACATATTGATGTCCAACTATAAATTTTTGTATGAAGTTCTGGGTTCATTTGATAGGGTAGAAAAATTGAGATTTTTGGCTGTTAGCTAAATTAAGTAGTTTCTGACCTCCGAAAATGTGAGAATTTTTAAATATAGCTAGAGACCTTTTTATACCTTGAAATTTTTACAAGATATTATAGACTTGTTGAACTAACTTTGGAAATTTAGTTTGCTCTATTTTGGTAAGTTTTGATAATTGATCCATAATTTTCTTTAGAATCGAAATTCTGGACAGCATGCTGAATTGTTGAATTTATGATAAAATATTAATGACTTGATATCATTTATGCTACGTGAATTTAAATTTAATGATGATGTTATACATATGTAAAGGAGAGTGCTCATGATAAATGCTCTTATATGAAAAGAAGATTGAGATCATGAGTGATATGCGTGCTTGATGCATTAAGAAACTCATAATTTGATACCAATGCACACATGGTTGTGATACTTATGTGAGCTTGATGATGATGTATGTGCTAAATAAAGATGAGATCCTCTTGAATATGTCAAGGGCAAGAAAAGATCCCTTTCAGTATATCAAGGGCATGGAAAGATCCCTTTGGATGTCAAAAAAGATAAGAAAATATTAGATCCATGTACCGAGGGCATGTAGATAAGAATGATGTATATGAGATCCCTTCTCAGGGCACGTAAAGATGAGAATGATTCTAACATCTATGTTGATGACCAATATGTTTAAGTTAAAACTTGACAGGATATATATTCTATATGATGATGTATTTGTATCAAATGATTGCGTACTAAAAAGAACCCACTTCGGAAGGATGATTTTAGAACTTTAAAATAAACCTTTATATATGTTGCATGATTACATTTTCTTAATAAACCGAAGTGGTTGTGACAATGACGATAACATGGATTTTAATAAATATTTTGGGGATACCCTACTAGAATTTTAAGATTCTCACCTCTATGTTTTGTGTTCCCGTCGCTCAGATTGCTCAAGAGATGTGAAGCCTCCGCCATAGAAGAACTTGATATGTAATAGCTCAATAATTAAAGTTTCTTATCAATTTTATTTTGCTATGTATATATGTTTGTAATTACATAAATAGACCGATGTATATGAAAGCTCATAGAAGAGTTTTTTTCTTGTATTTGTATTTGTACTGAACAAATATTTTGTTATCTTTCTACATATTCTGTAGAATTAAACGGTTACTATTCGAACCGAATATTTTGCTATAGATATTTAAAAAATCCACTAATTATACGTAACAACTTGAGTCTAATGTCATGACTTAAGGATGATGTTATATTTGGGAGGATGTTACAATCAAAACGTGTCACTTAGAGAACTAATCAAGGGCAACGGTCATAAAGGCGGATCTTCTATAAATGGAGATGTTGAGCCTCCAAATAAAAAGACAAACGTTACATAGTGCCGATACGTTGCAAATTTTTCTCCTCATCTTTTCTGAAGATTCATTACATCTTGTAATCAGTTTCCGCTTGTGAAATCTTCTTTTACATCCGTAATAGATCTTACGTTTTCCTAGGAAGAATTATTAGAAGAAGTCATTCAGTTTTTCCCAAATCTATTTGTTGTATATCTTCAGGAAACTTGAGTGTAGGTTATTTTGAGTGACAAACCCAAACACAAACCTCTTGTAACCTCGATCCATTGTGATCGATATGAGATAGTTTGGAGAGGCTAAGGTAAAACTATTTGAACGTGAAGGAAGGGTTCTTGCTGGTCAAGTTTAGTTTGGAAAGGCTAATATAATACTACTCTTAGCTAGGCTTAAAGGCTACGATGAAGAGACTGGTGAATAACTATTTGATTTGTGATAGTAGAGGCATCTACCGTTCACAGGAAGAGCTTTGACTTACGGCAAAGACTATCGAGTTGAGAAATGTTTAGTGGAACTCAACAATGGTTGAGAACTGATGACCGAACCAGGATAAAAATATCTATGCAGGATTCTCTTCATCCTTATCTCTTTTACATTCATGAATTTTTTTTTTTATCAATTTATTTGCTTTTCTAATCCGTTACTAACACTAGTTTAGAAAGTCACTTTCTAACGTACCTAATTTCGCTGCACTTCAAGCTCAACGCTTAATAGTATCTTGGTTTAATTTTTCAGAAGCAAAGATTTTTTGAGAAGCAGAGCACGATTCAACCCCCTTCTCATACGTTTTTCTACCTACAAAAAGGACATGGATGACATGCCATACAATACAAAAAATAATCTTTTGATTTGATTTCGTATAAATAAAACTAATAAATAAGAAAAATGATAAATGATGAAAAAAAGAAAAAGAGGTACGCTACATAGCAATCACGGAGTAAACTAGATTTTGACCCACACAATCACACGGACAATTGAAGTAAATGAATATGCAATTTTAAATTATATATATATGATAAAAATAGTTTAGATAGTAAAATAAATTTTAAATGATAACTTGTAATATCATTCAACTTATTTTTCTAAACACTTCCTTATTATGCAAACATTGTTGATGGGTTTGGAATTACCATAGCATATAAAACTCTTCAATTGACCCTGACTAAATATAAAAATATGCACTCCCAAAAATATTCTCTTTTCCTTTGTCATCCCTATCTTGGAGCCTCTTTAGAAAGTGTTGCACAAAACTTTTTTTTTCAGCCCAATAAATTGTTTCAGAAAAAGAAGAAACTGATGATTAAAAAAAACACAAAGAACAAAATGTTTGGATCTGCATGAGATTCATGTGACTCCCGGGATTTGATATTCTGCTAATTATGGGTATGTACAGAGCTAACTGGAATTCCGGGATTTAACTTCAAGGCTATTTTTGTTTTGTAATATGTTAATGATGTGTTTGAGAAGGGAAATCCGACAAGTTCAAGTGAATTATGGTAACTGTTTTAGGACACAGGCATTATTGATAACTCGTCTATAGCTATCCAACCCAAGTTTGCGTTTGCTTTGGATTTAGAAAACCCAAACTCACATTCACAACTCACAAAATTACCTTAACCAAGAAAAATGGTTGTTTGCCAAAATTTTTGTTTGATCTTTACCCACGTTGTGTTATCTGCGGTAACAGTTTGTATTGAAGTTAATATTTGTTACTTTGATCTATGATTAATGTATTTACTATTTTCCTAGTTACAGATGTGACATAAATACATTAGTCGCAAAAAATACGGTCTTCTATAGTCAATACCCTTCTACACAATTTCAATCATCTATAACAACTGGACATTCATCTATACTAAGATTAGGATGAATCAACATGATTTTTATGATGAAAGAAACAAGAAAAATCGAATCAAAACTGCAACAACCCAACATATTTGTAAATTTTAGATGCCTTTTAGTTGTACTAATCATTGGCTTATCATATAAACTGCGAGATTGTTTCAAGCAAATAGAGAATAACTCTAATGCACTAATAGTGTAATTTTAAGTCAAATTGAGCATAACTTTGAAGAAGCCCAAGCCTTACAACTCGTGGCTTTTGTCAGTAGAACCATCATGAAATATATCATTTAAGAGAATAACTTTCATATATTTCTATAAAATACTGTCATTTAATAATAAAAATAAAATTGCATACATAATCCATTTTTATGTAATTACTCATCATGAGATTGCAAATCGCATGATTTCTAATGAATGACAATAAAAAATTAAAATTAGTCTCACAATTCGCTATCTAATCCTGTATAATTTCATTATCATTTTGAGCGTACTCGATCAACTTGAAAATGAATTCATTTTCATTACAAGAGGAACATGACAAAAAAGTACATAGGAATGTGGTTAAATCAATTATCATTTACATCAATACAGCGCTGACTAGTATAACATTACAAACAAGACATAGCTCAAAAAATAATGGGTCGGAATAGCAGGAGCCTATCAATGATGTATTACAAATGGATGCTCCATACTGTGCTTGTGCGACTACACTACCTAGATTATCTCAATCATAGGATAAGAAGGGCTTTACCAAGTCCATATGTTTACTGTAGGTTGCTTTTTTACAAACAAGGCCCCAAAATAACGAGAAATTTTTATATGCTCTTGAACACATTTAATATATGCTCCATGAATGAGTGGTTGCACATGCACATGGAACTTGTGAAGCATGCAATAAATGTGTTTTAAAGCATGTAAAATTTCTCTAAAATATCTATACAAAAGAAATTCCTCGAAGAACCAAATTGGTAAGTTCCCACTGCCAAGTCAAAAAATATGGACAGTGCTATAGGAATAATAACAGGGAAGTACATATTGATATTCTTAGGAGCACTCTTCATCATGAACGGCCCCTTCCAGGCTGCATTTCCACTTTCTTAGCTATTAGCAAGAGAATAGGCACTTCCAGGAACCTTGACTAAAAGCTCATCTTCAAGTATACCCTCCTGTGCATCATGGTCCTGAATTTTATTCATAAGTGACGCTAATAAAAGCTCACAACAGTCACCAACTTTGCATATCTAACACCTCAACTATCTTGCTAGTGGTTTTACTTACATAGGTAGACAAACTCGGTTTATGTAATTTTGGAGAGCAAGGTTTAAAGGAAACCACAAACAATTAGATCAATTTTTTTGCCAATGCATGAAAGTAATCAAAGTAAACAATGAAACTACAACCAAGCACTAGATAGTATAATACACATGATGGAAAGGAATATTAAAAAAATTACGACCTCACGCACTCAATGTGGAAATGGCACATGAAACAAGCACAGCATAGAGAGCCGATACATCGCATACCAAAAATAGACTCAATACTAAATGGCTACAAGTGAGTAACCAATATTAAAATACATTATAAGAACTAATATAAGGCTCAATACCATCACATAAGTCCATAATAAGAATTGAAGAAAACCTGGTCAGTCAAATCTAAATTTTTGAAAAAATGCTTAAAGATTTATACTATAATAGTATTCCACCCGACACAATGCCCCAAACTGAAGGCACAAGCCATTTAAACCCTAGTATGGCAGTATCCAACTGCACTCTCACTGTCAGGGCCAACTAAGATTTGAATGGATAAAATCATCCAAACTATTTGGTTCGGTTAATAGTATCAGGCAGTATAGCATTTCTTTGTACAGGTGTCAGCATTTCACAGCAGACAGATATAACTGTTTGTCAAGCTCATCTCTATAATGCAAGAACAGAACTGTATAGTCATTACAAAGTCAAACAGCACAGACTCTGCTTTGGCCTGTGCATATGCATACGAGGCCAAATGTGAAATTGACAATGTTCTGTTATAACATTTCATTACATCTATCTATCTTGAATTTATATTAATAACCTTTTTATAGTTTGCATAGGTTTTCACCTAAATTTGGACAAGCAAGGATACGCTAACAGTGCAAGCTTGCATCTAACCAACATCTGTAAACTGCAATATGCACAGCCTTAAAACTAAACAATTTCATCCTTAAACAAATTTAACCATTATCTGGCAAACTGACTGACAAGGTCACAACAAGCCACCAAGGAATGCATGCATCAGCAGAAACAGTAATTATGCTTGCAACATACCTTAACATTGTACCCAGTAGCACCCTTCAGACCATTTTTCATGTTATTCATTATCAATTTTAGTTGTTTCCTGGCATTTGCTCTTGCTTTGCGTCGTTCAGCACATTGTGCTGCAGTAACATCATAATGGCAGGCCACACACAGAGTTCTCATATTCTCCAGTTTGCATTCACCTAGGAAAATAAAATAGCATATAAAATTCAAATACGGCTAAAATCTAATTAAATAAGATATAGAATTCAAACCAAAAGCTAATTTTTTTCTCCTGCATACTGAAGGGAACAGAAAGAGAAAGACAGAAGTAAACATCTCAGTTGAAAAATTTACAGAACAGTAAAACATAATCAAAATGATAAATTAGCAAAAATTGATAGTGGTTATTAGTATCATTGAGAACTATAGATATTAGAAATAGTGATAGAAACTAATGGCATTTGGAAGTAAAGTGGTCAATGCATCATTGAAAAGATTAGTCATAGGAAATAGTTTATTTCTTCTTGTAAATGTAAGATTTATTCTTTGGTGTATATATTATATAAATATCAAGCCTGCTAAGTGCTATTTATTCAAGCAATTCACATAAATGTCTCGTCCAATTTTTCTCCCAAGTCTATTTTCAACTTTCTCTAGTCTAATATACCCATGTCATAGGTATAAGCAGATTAAGTGAATGTTTCACATACATCAAGATTCTATATTGACGTTTTCAGTGGGCCAATTAAAACCTTAGTTGAACCAGTGTATTTATTAGTCTAATTGCTCTCAAAAATATATGCCGAATAAGGTGTTTAAGAATTAAGAATGCAATACTCTCTGAAACATAATCAAGTAAATGGTTTACATTTCCGAAGAAAAAAGTCACTAAAAACTGATATTATGATTGTGCCTAAAGCAGTTAGGATTAATCTTTAAAATAAATCATACCTCCGCCTTGATATACAGGAATGATATGATCAGCATGCCAGGCATTGCCTTCACTTGGATCATTGACAAGCTTCTCAAACCTGCAGAAGGTCAACCAGCGTTTAAGAAGACTGCTGGTGTCAAGCCAACTAAGCAAGTCTATGAACAGTCTTCCATACAGGAAGTCTTCTAACAAGCCTGCAATATTTTGTAACATCACAAGAGAACTGACTTTGGGTATTTTAAGACTCACATTTTCTTTCGCTCTGCAACTTTTGGTGCTACTTTCTCAATGTACTCTCGTCGTCTTTCCAATGATAAAGGTCTTATATGCTCAACAAGCTTATGACAGTCCAATTGGCAATTTGTGCAAACACCATGTTCAACTTGGAAAAGCTCCTGAATAACTCATCTCCAACACATTAACAGTAGCTCAGAGAGGACAAAATCATACACTATAGTTTCAAATGAAGAACATCCAAACAACAAAACAAAATCAGTCAAATTAATTCAAATTCAAATATGATTAATGTTCTAACCTGACGAAGGAATCTGTTGCTAGTTCTCATGCGATATTCTTCATAACAGACAAGGTTACAAAAAAGATCTTCAAAAAATTCAGGTGTCTTGGCATTGTTACCCCTGAAAGTGGAGCTATTAATTAAAGGCTAAATATATATATATATATATATATATATATATATATATATGATTGGTCTAGGACATACATGCACTGTTTTTGACAAAGTTTACACAGCGGTTCCTCTGTGAGACTCCAGCCTTGAGTGTATTCTTTTTCCTTCTTACCATGGCCACTTCGCAGAAAAACCTTCCTCCAAACAGCATCTGATGGTAAAGGATGGCTAATCTCCACCAAAGGTGTCATACGCCGTTTACTTCCACCATTTAATAATCCCTGTCAATTGTATAATTTTGTCACGGTATATAAGCATCCAAAAAAGAAAAAATATATATATCAATGTTGGCCAGATTGTTTCAAAAAGATAGCATATTCATTAAAAGAGAGTTCAGGTTTACAATGTGCACACCCTGTTATTGTGGTTATTGCTTTCACTCAAATAGCACAATTCAACTGCCAAAGGAAGTTGTAATGGTTTTCCAAGTAACTTCTTGCGTTCAATTGGCCTCAAATTCTTCACTCATTTGCAAACTCCAGAAGAGCATGCCTATAAGCAGGATTGTCCTTGGCAGATACAAACTCAATCTTCTTTTTCTCATCATCAGCAACAGGACTTAACAACTCAAGTTCCTCAGGTCGGAAATTTTCATAAAGTGGTCGTGGTCTTAGATCTGTACCCAAAATGCAAGAATACAAGTGGATCCTTCCAGTGTATGGGCTCACCTGAAGAGCAAGCAAATGTTCCCATATTCATAAGAATGACATAAATCATCACCAACACCAATTAAAACTAAGTCATCTTTTCATTTATAGGATATATGAGTCATTTACATATCAGTTTAGACTTGTGCATGTGTGTGTGTGTGTACATGGTCAGGATCCATTAATGCTAGTGTTGAAGTTTACACACCAACACCAGAAGTGATCAATCTGACTGTTGAAAGCAGAATTACAATAAAATAAACAACAATAACTATGTTCATCATTTTAGTTTTTTATAAGATATTTTGTGCATAATACGAAGGATGCAAACCTTCAACCGATGTTAAACTTTTTTTTTTTTGAAGATTGACTTTGATTAATGTATATCTATATATACACACGTGCACACATGCATGAGCATGCACAGACACATATACACATATACAAATGTAAGACATGAAACCATTCACGTGCCTCTACCAAATAGTTTAAGCTTTTCTGAGAGATGCCTTTTGACATAGTATTAGAACTTCTATGACTATGCAGTCAAGAGTTCAATCCTTGTTGCCTCACTCTTTTAAATTAAAAAAAAAAAATTGAATTTCACCACAAAGGTAAAATTTGGCCTATATGCATAATTCATGCTTCAAGCCCAATAGGCATTCGCTGAGGGCTTATATATAATACCATCCATGTGTTTACCTAACAGCTTAAACTTTTGGGAGAAATTATTCATGGCACATGTATAGGTGAATGCTAACCATCACTTCTTTAGATGAAGGAAAGCAACCTTCACTTTGATAGTTGGACAAAAATTTCCATTTTAACTTCTCTGCTTACATTGGATAAGGTCTAGTTTAAAAATAATTAAGTATTGTCCCACTAGATGGGGTATACACAAGGTCTAGTAATTCAATTGAAGAAATACATTTTCTCTCTCCTAATAATTACTAATAGAATAATTGTTTATCTTTCCTTACAACCATTAACTTCTCTCTAAATAATTATCAACATCATAAATTTTATTTTTCATCAAAGAAACAACTATTTTATCAATAATTTAATACCAAATATAAGTTTAGCCTTAAATATACTTTTAATCTCTGTAAATATAGGTTTTTGATTCTAATCTCTCTAGAATCTTTTCTCAACTTTTGGTCCCTCTTTTTTCCAACATTTTGTTTTGGGACCTTATCATTAGCCCAATACTGTTATGTGGTGATATTTATAAGGACTAAAAGAAAACTCTTAAAATATTAAAATATTTATAATAATAAAAAACAAAATCTTCAATATCTAGCCATATTTTAAAACACTTGTAGGGACCAAAAGTCAAAACAGGAAGGACCAAAAACAAAATGCTAGAAAAGAGATCAAAGGCCAAAAAAAAAAAAATAGGGACTAAAATCAAAATGACTTACATTTATAGCGACTAAAAATATATTTAAGCCAATTTATATAATATTGGTTAATATAAACTCACAAGATATCAGGTATGTGTGGTTAAAGCAGAAAGTTAATAAAGTTCTTAATGAATGTTTTAATTTTTTAAAAAATAAATTAAGGTATTATATTATTAATTTTATTACTTTTCAATGAAATTTAAAATTACTGTATTATTATGTTCAAGTTGATTGAATAAAGTCACCACATCTAAAAATAAAATAAAATAATAATAACTAATTTGGTACTAAATTAATTTATCAAAGTAATAATTATTAATAGAAAGGAGGGGATACAGGAGAAACCAAAAATAGAGGAGAAAGGGAAAGATAAAAAGATAGCTTGATTGCAATCTCTCAATATGGCACCAAAGGAGGCCAAAACACAACCATATCCCATATCATCAGCTGCACGCACATGAACATGAATGTATTCTGCTTTGACCAGATACACCAAAAAAAGCATAACTCTCACGCCATTGCCACAGAGTTTAAGCTCCCTTATTCTTTCCAAAAAAAAAAACTCCACAAAGATCAGGATGTCACACTACAGTGTTATGGCATCGTCAGGATTCACATAGACATATATTTGTTTCAAGGACTTTACTTCTATTATGCAGAGTAATAAATAACCAATGAAGCAGTGAACCAACTCATTCTAATATCAACTAACAACTGTTACAAATAAACTTCACCTCAAATCGCAGAGAATCAACTTGATTAGAGCAATATCCATTGGTTTCAAGCTGAACAGGCTGGTTGTCATCTGCTTCATCTGTTGAGGTTGATTTCTTATCCTGCAACTGAAAAATAAGACATGAGATCCTTAGCCATTCATGAACACAGACAGTCACACAAGTGTGGTCCTTCTCTCCCTGTTAAAATAATGCAATGAAATTCACCTCTATTGTTTGATCTTTGTCTTCAAAACTCTTTTCAGACAATCTTTCTTCAGCATCAACAACATTTAGATCAACATTTGCATCCAAAACTGAAGCCTTACCAAAATTGAGGCAGGAAACATTATCATCCTATTCTACCAACACAATAGAACAGTTAAAAATAGCAAATAATAAAGAGATCCAAGAAAAAAGAACTAAATAAATACCATTCTAAAGTGCACAAAAGTGCAAAACAATTTAAAGCCTAAACTACAAATCTTACCATAAATTTAGCAGTACAAATTGAGTTATTGTCAACAGAAGCCTTCTCATTGGATTTATCATCTTGATTTGCTTCTGATTCATTTGAATTTACTGGGGAAGTTTGCTTATCCAATGGTCTTTCACCCAATGCCTCTTTGGGTGCAGATTGTTCATCACAACTATCGGTTTTAAACGATGTGTCTAAATAAAAAATACCTTCAACCTGCCACCCAACATCCGCAAAAGGAAACTGATGTTATAAAAGAGAACCCAAATATAACTAGATAAATAAATTAACTTCTAAATATTGCAAAATAAAGGTTCAAATAATGAGCTTCTCTTATTTGGTTTTGCAATAGAGTGACAAATATACAAAAGAGGAGAGTATCTCCATCCATGATTTCAAAACTGAAATCTGGTACCCAAAAATTAGAATTGATTCTATGCCTACATAGCTAATACAAGAAAGGCAATTAATCCTACCTAATTTACAAGAATACTAATATGGAAAAATAAACTTCTATGATGAGTATATCAATTACAGTAACTCCTAAAATTAGCATCAATTACAATGAACCCAATTCAGGCTTGATTAAGTAGAATCTCCCATAATCTTCACAAAATACTAAATCATTCCATTAAAAAGGGCATGAGATATGTATTATACTAGGTTGTCAAAAGTTAAGTCAAAGAAAGGGTAACACATATATTGAAACCCACATAAGATCCCAACAGGTAGAATAACTGATGAGAACTTAATCACTTAATTGAACTAAATGATAAACTTATGACAATGTTATCACTTAGAAGGGCAACCAATGCTAAACCTAATAACAAAAACTGACAGTGACTAACAACTAATAGCATTAAAAAAAAAAGTGATACCTCTATCTCTTTCTTCGCATCATATTTTCCATCTGTTGTAGATGAAACACAGTGCAAACTTCTATTCAAATTTTTCCAATGCAATTCATCCCAGGTATCCTGCATGTGGATCATACAAACAAATGCTACTTGAGAGAGGCATATCACAAGCAGCCTTAATCTCAAACCTTCAAAAGAAAACCTAAGCACCTTTGCACAGAATATGTATACATTAACCGCATTTGTTTGCCCCCGTCGATGAGCTCTATCCTCAGCCTTCAAAAAATATCCACATTATTTACATATGATATTAAATTGTTTAGATATCAACAATACCAGCACATCTTACACTTCATTTTCATTAAATGGTAGAGTCATCAACATCAATAAGAACAAGAGATTAATTTTGATGCATACCTGAGGTAAAAGAGTTTTACACTATCTCCTAATCACATACTTTCATTTGTAAGACTTTAAAGATAGTGGGTGGTTTGGCCAAACATTTTGTTGGCATGGTAATACATGATTGGAAGCTACGTAAATTGTTTTTGCACTGACAACCAGAATCTCCTTTTGTAAACACAGCTTGCTAGTTTAGGGAGAACATCATGGTAGAGCATTGGAAAGCAGTTAAAAGAATCCTATGTTACCTAGCCGGGACACTGGCCTATGGAATTCATTTGTCTAAATCAGATTGCAATGGTTTAACAGAGTTCAGGCATGCGGATTGGGCTAATGATGTTGAGGATCAAAGGTCAACATCTGGGTGATTTGTATTCTTGAGCATTAATTTGGTCTCTTGGTTGTCAAAGAACATGTTTAACACCCAGATACAGAATAGAAACCGAATACAGAAGCCTTGTAGATACTATTGGGGAATTATATTGGCTTCAATCCTTGCTACAAGAACTAATGACGTGTTTGCTTTATTATCTTATGCTTGCTTTATTATGAACTCATTATTACCTTCAGATATTATGAATATTTTAAAATATTATTTCCAAAATATGAGTCTACAATTTATGAGTCAAGTTTACCTAGGCTCAACGAATTAAGGTAAACCAGTGAGGTTGACAACCATGCTAACATATGATAAGAAAAAGCACAGATCACAGGAAGATGTTACATATCTTAGTGCCTGACAATAATTATATACGTAAATTTATAAATGAAATGATATCTCATCAAACAGAACCTGAAGCATCACAGTTGGGCACTGAGGTAGCTCCAAGAACACAACATCTCGTGCTGTCGAGAAATCAAGTCCAAAACCTGCTGCTAGAATACCTATTATTGCAATTTTGACCTGATATACAAATGCAACTCAAATCAAAGTAGGCCTAAATAAAAAGCCAAACTAGTCCAAACTTGCTTGAATGACACAGATAACAACAAATGCTGGATTTATTGCAAACAAAATTAGGGCACTAAAAGGTAGGTAGTAACCAAAAATGCTCAATATGGTGATTAATGTGAATTACAGGAGCATCACTGAACACAGTAAAATTGTTTTTCTTAACGTATGGAACACTAGACTCAACCTTTAAATGAGGGATGTAAATGCTTGCTTACAAATGCCAGCCCACAACTAGACTAAAACAAAAAAAACTGCATCAATTTGTCGAAGGCCAATAGATCAACAATGAGGCTGAGACTATCAACTCATTATAAACAAGGGAGAAACATGTGAGCCAATAATTATCATATGCCACGTCAAAGTTTTTATTTGAGCAACAGAAAAAATATAGCATCAAAATTATGTTAAGTTGTTTCGAATTCAATCAATTTTTCAAAAAGTAGTCTTATAGACAAAAGAGCGGGGTGCAGAGAGAAAGGGGGGGGGGGAGGGTTTGTCACAACAAATTCAGGGAAAGAAATGCAAACAAGATTATAATACCTCTGATGATGATCGAAGAGACACTACTGCTGATTGCCTGTCTCTAGCAAGAGTATTTCCATCAATTCTCACAAAACCTATCCCTTTCTCACATATAAACTCCTAAATGGTTCAGAAAGACAAACTTCATATCAGTAATTAGATCTAAACATCTGTGGGACTTGGACATCATCAATGCATCAGAGACCAAAGTAAATATAAAGTATGATGATAGCCAATTCAAATAAATGGAGATTCAGCCAAAACTCAAAAGGCAAATGTGAGTTGGTCGAGTCACCTCAGTGGCTGTGGGTAACAAAGTCAAAGTGGTTTTAAGAGTAAATGCTAATTGAGTTACTGCATGATAGTTGCATGATTTACTAAATTTGAAATATGATGGTAGACAGGCCAAAGCAAAACATATTAGTGCATTACTGCAGTCACTACACTATATTACATGCTGCCAAATGGACTTTTAGTAAAAGTAGCTTCCAAGTGAGGATAAATGAACCTGTACTCCATCAAGAACTTTGTGGTGATGAGCAAATATTATCATCTTTGTAGAATTCTCAGATCCTGCAATGAGTGGATGGAGGGAAAGCCATTCACGAAACCCAGAAAGCTTTGCAATTCCAAGTTCCTGGTAAGAAAGCTTTCCTACAATAAAGAGATGAGAAAAATGAAGAAACTTACATAGAAACTTACATAATATTCTTCCAGTTTGAATAAAATTTGAATTCAGACAACAGCTGTTCAGCTGCAAAAGTCTGTTACAACCATGGCATATCTCTTTTTCTTTTATACATACATCTGAAAAAGGAAATATCATTGGAACCCAAGGGAAAGTAGTGTGGCAATTCTCTTTGAACAACAAATAAAACCAAACATCGGTTGTACTATTAAGTATAAACATTGATAAATGAGCAAATGAAATCAATTTCCCAAATATTGTTATGGTAGAAAGTTGTACAGCAAGGTAGCTAGGATCACAGTCTTCCTGAGATCGCATGATCCCACGCTTCCACCACCCATCTGCAATCTTGATTCCACCTCTTGCATCGCCACCGCCACCGCCACCGCCGTCGTGGGATCACTTGGGAAGCTCGTGGGATCGCTGAATCGGGGATCTTTGCGTCGGTCGATTCCATCTTCTGAGCTTGGCCAAACGAACCCAACCCATTTCTCAAAGCCCCAAAAGGAACCCTAATGGTTGTCCTCTCTCACTCTCCCTTTCTCACTCTTCGATCTCTCTCAATCCCTCCGGCACTCGCAGCACACAACCGCACCAGCCACCAACTCTCCACCACATGCGACGAGGAGCAAAGAGATAGCAAAGCGAAGCGGTTGGAAACCTTTGCAATGGACCCTCGTGTGACAGCTGGTGGGGCTTCGACGACACTGGCGGTGAGTGCAACGGTGGATGGTGATGCATGGGGAAGGATGGAGGCGCTGAAGCAACAATGACAATGAAGAAGAAAGAAATTATGGCAACAAAGGAGTTGGGTCAGTGGAACCCTAATGGGCCAGGCCCAACGCGTTGAAGAATTGTTGGAGTGCTAATTTAGAACCCTATTATGATAGGTTAGTGAGCCGAACCCAATTTCATGGTAGCAAACAAAGGAATTTTGCATTTTTCTTTTTATATATTGCTAAAGAAAAACAAAAATGGGAGTTATATCATATTGTCTGATATTTTTCTAAAAAGAATATTAATTAGTAAATATTAATTACGAACTATGGACTTTTAGTTATGTGATCTTTGAATCCTTAATTGTCAGTTATAACTTTATGCATATTTAACTAAAGTTTAGTTATGTTAATTGAACTTATTCACTTATTTATGTTATGTTATGTGATACACATATTTCTATAAATATAATTATGTATTCTGGTAGGATCTTACGATCCATGTTACGATTTAATGTTTTACGATTTTACATCCCCCTTCCAATCCTACATAAGATCTCAATCTTAGCTACCTTGTTGTACAGTCAATTAGGTTTTATTTCCTTTATAAGATTTTGGGTTTCAAGGCAGGAAGGAGGAAGACAAAATAGAGATTCTGAATAATAGGATACTACCACAAAGCATTAATTCCTATTATGAAATAAAAGAAAATATGGAAATCATTCATGTAAAACCACCTAAGATACTTTATGATATTCTAAGATATAATAGAGATATTATTAAATAATTTCTAATGTTCTAACATTCCCCTCAAGCAAAAACTTACTAAGCTTTAAGCTCGTTACAAATAAACCCTTAATAATGACAACACAGAAGATGGACTCCATAAAACATAACTGGCAATGCAACTTAGCGATGCTAGAGGTGCAAGACTGGAAAGATAACAAGATAGCTGGAATGATCATCAGCACAAATTTCCTTGCAACTAGTAATAGACAGTAGAACAGCATTTGAAAGCCTCCAACAACATGGGGAAAATGTTGGAGATCCAAGAACCTTGATATTAATACAAAGGCTGGTATATGTCACAGCCATGGAGAATTCAGCATTGATATGACTCATCAGTGAGAAGATAAACAGTGATTCACAACAAGAGGCTGGTAGAATTACATTGAATTCATCATTGTATGACTACCAGGTATAAGACTGAGACAGCTGGGCTACCCGATATGGGTCAGGTCACTGGAGACAGTAAGAACACCTAGGACTGCCAACTACAGGCAAAAACAGCTGAGACTGACAAATACAGCACAGAATGGCAGCCAAAATTGATCTTCAGCTAGAAAGAGAATGACATGACAAACATCCTATAACTTTCTCCCCATCAATGCTATGCCAGCTTTGAAAAGAGCTAGACATCTGCCAAAAAGTGGCAGTGATGGTCTCATGTGCATGAAGAGCAAATCTAGACAGTTTCTGGTGAGTGGCACATATGAGCTCCAACATCAGTGAGGATGAGGAGGCTGGATGTGTGGAAGGGTGGCAAACGCGGAGATGGGTTTAGTTGGAGAAAGAGACACATCAAAAAGGCACATATCTGAGATTGCAGCCACAAAAGGAAACAAGTGACAAAGGAGCATCAGGACATGGCAAAACTAATGGTGGCAGTAGTGAGGTGCACAGCTATGCAGAGAAGGGTAGATCAAACACCCACAGTCACAAAAGAGAGACAAAACGAGAGGAAGTAACGTTAATGGAAGAAAACTTAGGGATTTGATGGCATAAATTTCTCATAACAGAAAAATGACTCAGAACATACTAAATAACAGAGCATGGAATTTTTGTGGAACTTGGAAGCGAAATGGTGAGGGGGCAAGTCATGAAGGATGATAATGCAGTGATAGTATACCATGTTGAGATAATGGGTTTTAGGAAGAAGGAAGAGAAAGAATGGACTCTAATAATAGGATATTACATTGTTAGGATGCACTCTGTCGTGATACAAAAGAGACAGCACTAATCCCTGGTTATAACAACACTATACTCCAAATCGTAATTAAGGATAAAGATACAAATCATGAAATAAAAGAAAAATTTAGAAACCAATACTAAGAAATCATCAAACATACTTTGTGATATTCTAAGATATATTACTAGATAATTCCTAGTATTCTAGCATTCCTATACCTCTTACATCAGAAGTTGGTATCAGATAACAGAGGCCACAATTGGACTTGTTCTATGAGTTTTGGGGTGTCCTACTGCACTCTCTAGCGATCTTTAATGTTATTTTCCCCTTGGTATCATAAGAAGACTCAAAACCACCTTGGGTTAAGACTAGAATTCAACTACTCAAACAATAAGCAACAGCATTAATGATTCCTTGTTCTGTATTAATTGGTTTTAAACACTAGAGCTTTTGACCCTGCCTTCACAGGATTTTTTTATGCAATTTCATCCAAATTTGCTATGCTTAAAACAATGATGAACTCAAAGCTATTATGTGATGAAACATTAGTTGAAATACACACCCAGTATTTCACCACAGTAGACGCAAAGATTCATAAACAATACCATCAGGTTCATCCAAATTTCCAAAAGGCATGTCTTCACTTGCACTTTCAGGGGCATCAGTCTTCAATGCACCAACTGCAGTTTTTGCAGAAACTATATCTGATCTCTTCAGCAACAGTCTTATAATTTGCCGCCGTTTTGGAGGTAACTGTTGCAACACATGTTCCTTCAAACGCCTAATCTACAATGCATGAAATACATAATTAGACAGCATTCTATACAAGGAGCAACATCATAAAGCACTGTTTTATTCAATTGAGGAGACAAAACACAGATATTAAGTATATAAATGTAACATGTGGCAGTCAGTAAACCAAATGGATAACAAAATCAAAAACACTGGACCTGTATCCTTGAAGTAATATCACAAAATTGTAAAATAAGCAGTTGATAAGAAATGTATGGAATATGTTGAGAATGTGAACCAAAGATACAATTATTTAAAAGTACGAAAAAATTATCCAGGAATAACAATCCATGAGCATTAACCAAATCGCCAAAACTGCATCAAGCCTTATCCAACTTGGTAGGGTTTGCCAAATAGAAAGAAGGCTCCATCAAATCACAGTCATCTAAGAATGTAACTTGGATGATCAAGTTCAAGTGCAAATGTCCTTTAATTACTTCAAAATGCCAGGCTAGATGTTTACAAAGCTGATATGAAACAGAAAAATGCCTCAAGTAATAAATGACAGTAGTCCAAGAAAAAAATGAAAAGACAAAGTAATCATCAAAAGATTAAAATATGGGGTGTGAGATCCCACCATAACAGTTTGCTTTAGTAACACATTCAACTCCTCCAACCGAATGCCCTTTGAATAATCCTGCAGCAGAATCCCATCATTTGTGTCAACTTCCACCTTCGATAACAAATTACTACTAAAAAGACTATTGATCCAAACTCCAAAGACATAGATTTCATGACTTTAACCTCATCACAAGTAACTAAGTAAAGACTAAAAATGATGAGAACCGTGATGTCAAGGATGGGTAACAAAATGAAACTCCAAGACACAAAAAGAGAAAATAAGAGCTTGTTTGGTTTTTATTTTTATTTCCTAGTTTCAATGTATTTTCTGTTTGTCAGGATTTTATGAAGGAAATAGTAAAATCAAAAACTGCAAACAGAAAACAGGAATTTTCTTGTTTTCATTGTTCCTTTCACAAATCTTGAAAATTAGCAAACAAATTACAAGCAAAAAATGAAAACAAAAAGCAAACAAACCCTAAGTAATTGAATGGTCCAATCACAAAAGCTAGAAAACCTATGACCCTTTCATTTTTTATTTTTAAACAGAAAACATTACAAATTTAAGGCATTTTCATTAGCCAAACACATCAATACCTTATTCATTATGTTTATATTAACCAAGGTATGGGAGTAGCATTTCTTATCTTCCTGATATAAAGCATGCAAAAGGTAATGCTCCTTTGACATTAAGAAATAACAACTCAGCAGCCAGACCAAATATACACATATGTACATTACACAAACACAGTGGATATGAAGAGGTCTTCTAAAGGATTACTGCAAAATAATTTCCTTGGATGCCCTTGAAATATTTTAAATCACAATAAGTTTTTGCAAACTCATGTTTAGTCTTCCCCAACAAGCCAGGCCTGTAAAATAGACACATTGTCCAGAAAATGAATTAACAAGCTTAAAAGAAAGATATTTTGCAAATGAAAAATGTTCAATGTGAATATACTTGCCATAACATATTTATCTGATGAAAAATGTCATATGGCCTATGAGCACCTAGGAAGAAATGCACCATAAGATATAAGAACTTAAAATAACCAAAAAGAAAAAGATAACTAAAAGTAAACAAAGAATAGAAAACCAAGAAATATAGAACCACAATCCAAATAATATAAGAAACAGATTATTCATTTTCATTCCAAGGATAATTGTTAGCTTCAAAGCTTAGGCAGCTAGCTTGCTGAGACAGTGAGACCTATGCTACAACCTTGACAAAGAAGGTGTCCCTGATAGCAGAATTATACGCTTGACTTTTGTTGCCACATCAAGAACAGCCTTTATCTGTAAGAATAGAAGAAAATGTGACAGAATATATATGCAACTATTTTAGGTCTTGGCTAAAGAAGATATAGAGATAAGGGATAATGCATTATATTACAAAGTGGTCCTTGATAAGATCATGAATCTGTCTTGAAAAAATGTTTCTCCAAAAGAAAAATGAATTTGAACAAAAAGGGTTTTACTTTTGAGCATAAAATATAGTTCTTTAACCATAAAAGCCCAATCCAGGTCTTCTGATCCTACAAATCAAAATCCCATTCCTCCATCCAAAGTCATACTAATACCCACCCCAAAAAATATTCATAAGCTCCACGACTTAAGCAAACATGCAAGGAATTCATCAATCCTGAGTGGCTCAAGTGGCCCAAGCAGCGCTGCTTTTGTATACCCTCACTTTAATCTCGTAAATGCCCATTGAAAATATGGCAAAAAAACAAAAGAGAGATAATTATGCTAGTAATTGAACAATAACAATTATGGCATAGTCAAGATTTGCTGGAAGCTTCTATCTTGTATTACTATGACATAATCATCAATTGTTGGAAGCTTCTATCTTGTACTACACCAGCAAAAGTGATACCCAGGTAAAGGAAGAAAAGTTAATATTGTTTATTTCACAGCAGCAGCAGTATGTTCTTTGCCATATACAAGGCGACTCACACATTCACATAAATAAGGGTTCTCCCTCTACAAATGTCACCTATAAGATGAGTATCAACTGCAATGAATAAAAAGAAAATGTGTGCCTTTCACAATGCAAGCTTTGGTTTTAGTTTTAACTTTTACAAACAATAAATGAGATGGAAACAAAGCTTACCTCTCCTGGCTCTGCTTTCTTTGTACATCGCACATGATGAGATTCATCAACAATCAAGAGAGCCCACTCACGCTCAAGCATGTTCTTCCTTAAACGATGGAGCATGGTATAAGAAATAACCACAACTCTAGGGCATCTTGTTAAGTATGCAGGATTATCTTGATGACCAAAAACTGGATTCGAAGAAATGAGTAAATGCTAAGTAGCGAAGGGAAAAAAGAGATCACAACAAAGAAATACAAATTAAAAAATTCATCCAATAAAATGGAAAGGTAATATTCTAATTATTAAAATCAAACCCCATCTATAAAATTGCTTTAGATAAAAAAGCAATATCATTCTTCAATAAATACCTGCTTGGACAGTTCAACTTAATTTCTTGACCACATAACACTAAACAATCTTCCAAAACCTTAATCCATTATTCCTGTATCTGCAGAAGAAATCATCTGAGCTTCAAACTTCTAATCTTAAAGTTATCAGCAACTAAAAAGCCCCAATTTGATCATCAACTCATGATCATCTTATAGTGTGTAACTGCAAACCGCTCTCATCTAAACATCACTTCAGCAACACTTCCATCCACATACATCAACTTCCATTGTAGAGTTCTCAAACCAGACTTAAAATGTGCCTCACTGACCTAACCTATCTTTCAGTGCACTAATAGTACCATCTTCAAAACCAAATTCTTTTCACATCTGAATCTCCCTTTCTCCCAATACCAAACCAACTTCAGTATGTTGCATCTTTAGGAGACAGCTATAGTTGTGCACTCTAAAAAACAATTCAACAGTAACACTTTCATTAACATATTCTCTGAATATGTACTGTACTGTTACAGTGAAGATCTCACATTCTTCCCAAGAACCCGACACCTACTTCAAACCACCAACCCTGGTATATTCAATACTAACAACCAGCACAAAACACAGAATCATACACAACTTCAAAATGTAAAGCATTACCAAGATGAACATCAGCAGGCAAACAGTTAGGAAGCCACCGCTCCAATTCTTCCGCCCACGAAAACGCAAAACAGCAGGGCACACCACAAGTATAGAGCCTTCATCCATGAAACATCCCGCAATAGCAATAGCCTAAAAAACAAAAAACCATGAAAACACAACGCATTTCAAGTCACTATTCTTTACATCATCATGCCTAGTCAAAGATTTAGCAAAACCAAAAAAAAAAAACCATAATGCAACCTTCTTCAGCAAACAAAGTTGCACCTAATACCTACAACTAGAACTACTAAAAACTCAAGCATACAACAAAAAGATACCATTTTTATTCCCACAATTGCACCAATTTCAGAAACAAAATTGCACCAAACACAAATGCCTATTGAGAATCAGGGAAACCTCCAACAAACAGCATAAAATAGTAATTCTCACTGCTTTCACTATTTCCTTAACAAAACCGTGAAAAGAGGAAACACAAAAAATTGAAAACAAAAATCAAAGAGACTCTTTGAGGACGAGGCTTGGCACAACGGTGAATTATCGGTTTACTCAAACTAACTGAAACCACACAGCAAAACATGTCATTTCTGATTTCTGTTGCTACCTGCAGAGTCTTCCCGAGGCCCATATCATCAGCAATGAGGCACCTGCCGCCCCTCCTGAGGCCGAACCTCAGCCCATCCACCTGGAAAGGCAGCAAAGCACCCACCAGACTCCTCGGCAGCTTGGCAATCAGCCCGTCCACCTCCTCTTCCCTCAAATGCTCCGGCCTCACCGGATTCCACCTCCCCGAAACAAAGGAACGCGACATCCTCTCCACCACATTCAACGTCCCCCAGGGGATCTCCTCCACCTCGACCTCCGCAGCAGCACCCTTCAGACACTTCAAGACTGCGCTGTAGTCACACAGCTTGTACACGCACGCCCTCCCTCCGCCCTGAATCTGCGTGTAGTGCGACAACATCACCTGAAAGAAAGCCAAAATAGCAATAATAATAATAATAATAATATTTTCTCGAGCAAGTGATAAATCATAGAAAAGCAACATCCACTCTATTGACGGACAGGATGAAACTGTTGTACCCTAACCTAACCCAACCAAGCAATTGTTAGTGAATAGAAATTAAACTCTGCTAATAGTACCACGACGAATAAAAATGAAAAAGTGAAGAAGGAAAACGTGCGCACATTGGACAAGATGTGGTTGAGGGTGGAGAGGCAGGAGTCGGGGTTGGGGGAGAGGGGTGACGGAGAATGAGTCAGGGGAGCAGATTTCCAGCCTGGCGAGGAACTTGTGGTTGTGATTGGGGAGAGGGTTGTTGCGGTGGGAGAGCTTTTGGCATTTGAAGAGGTGCCACGGGTCTGCATGGGGGGGTTGGGGTTGGGGATGTTGTTGTTGGGATTCGAGGAATGCCTTGCGTTTTGCGAGGGCAGCTTGGCGGTTCGCCTCCACTTGTTTCCTCTGTTCTTCTGTCAGTCCCATTCTTCCTTCCCTTCTTGCCGGAGGGACGGAGGGAAGTTGATGAGTGAAGTGAAGGTGATTGATGGGAGCAGCAGAGCAGTTTTGTTTTGAGATTCGAGCGCGGAAAGAAAGAAAGTTGTTAATGGGCCGAATTGGGCCGGGTTCTATTTCACCCGAATCTAACCAATAACCAATGACTTGATTCATGTGTACGCACTCGTAGCTCTCAAGTCTAAACTTTGCCAAATGAGTTGCGCACATGTGGATGGATCGGTCCACAGGTCCCCATAGCCATGAATTCGATACCTCTCACTTATTACATTCTTAGTTAGGGAGCAACTCTCGGTAGGAAGATTCTCTACTACTCAAAGACAATGTCAATGAGTCATCTGGGTGACATTAGACTGGCCTAGTTTGGTGGATGAGGTAATTGTCGTGATTCAGCGAGTTGCCTACCACTCAACCTCTGATCTTAGTTAAACTAGCGCTCTATCCGCTATTTGATGCCTCCTCTTACAGGTATTTTTTAATACCAAAAAAAATCTAAACCTTTTTTTTACAGGAAATTTATATACTAGCTATTTAACTCAATGATAATTTCATTATTTCTTTTACGTGAATAATAACTTAATAAATTGATCCAGGAGAAATGCGAATAATTTGATAAAATGTATATATTTTAAGGTGAATTATTCTCACTCCTTCTAAGATTTAGTGTAATTATATTTAACACTCTTATCAATTTACAAAATTGTCATGAGAGGTTATGAATTTAAACTTACACTAACCTCTCTATGCAAATGAAGGTCCATCAACTCAAGTAGCAAAGAAAAAAAACATGCAATATGTATACAATTACTAATAACAAAATTATAATCATGAGTTCTCTCTTCACAAGATAAAGAAGAGCTCTTTCTATAAAACAAGCGAGGGTTATTCTACAATTTGTCTTCGTACTAATGATCATTTCTCAAAGAAAAAATAAAGTGATACCAAGCTTTTTTTATTATTAAAAGATTAGGTGGAAAAGCCTAAACTCCTAGACCTTGAGCAATAAACAGGATGACCCCTCTTTAAAAGAGCTTCCTAGTATTCGAACCCTTGACCTTGTGAATAAAGCTGTAACTCACTTTCGTTGAATTAACCCCATTGGATAAAGCGATACCTAGCTACGCTATAACAGGATATGATTTATATACTTGTATAATTTCACCTTCTTTAACGTTTGAATATGAGATTTTCTACCATTATAAATTAAAATAAAGGATTTTACCAAAAAAAGATTTAAAATAAAGGATTGATTAAGTATTTATAGCATTAAAACAAATTTAGCATTCTAAATTTTGATCTTATTATGATATATAAAAGTCGTTGAATGATCTTATTTATACTATTATATTTTTATTAACAACAAAAAATATTCACAAGAGAACCCACGTCTAAGCCAACCTGTAAACATGAGATTATATCCTTACGTCGCAAGGGGAAAATGGAATAGCTGCAAAACATAATAGTTAAATGTTCTTTTACCCCGTCCGCAATGCCATAATAAAAAACAAAGTTATGTATATTCCAAAAGTTGTTTTCATTGATAGAAAGTCAGAAAGCAAAGCATGCAGCTAAAAATGCCGACAAGTTTGCTACAGTGGGTGTTTATGTTTATGTGCATGTGCATATGGGTGTGCATGGTTTTGACATAAATATATAGATAAAAGATCCTTTGCTTCCTTAGGCTGCTTGCAAGGCACATGTTATCTTGCTTGTCGGCATGTCCTGTTCAGCTTTATGAATAGGGCGGAGTTCATATATTTTCACTCACAATCAAACGTGGGAATTAGAGAAGTTCAGACAGAGAGTTTCAACACAGAAATTTCAATTTCAAAGAATGGAACACAGGCTCAAACAAAGAAGGTATGTAAATTGTCATACCAATACCATTGATATTATTATTCATGTTTTGTTATGAACTATTTCATTCCTTAACATCTTTTTTGGGGTTTCCAGCTAACCAAATGCATTGATTTTACTAATAAAAAACTAGTTTTTTTATTTTCATTAAGGGTATATTTGGCTCAGGTAAAAAAGGAAAATGTCACGTATAATAAAGTTTAAAATAATTCATTTTAGTGTTTAAAATTGTATAAAATTAATCATTTTATAACTTGAAAAAAAGATCTAAATAACTTATTTTATGTAATTTTAGATGCCAAAATAATTGGTTTTAAACTTAATTCAACTTAGATGATATAAGATATGTTAAGCTTCACTTAATGTTACACATTATTATTTAATTGATTGAATGTTAAATAAAAGTAGGTTGAGAGACTAATATGACTCATGTTTTGTAATATCAAGAACTAATTTGATTCATTTTAAAAGTTAGAGACTAAAATAATTTATGAGTGTAAAGTTAGGAATTAAAATAAATATTAACACTTTGAGAGTGTCGTGCTATTTAAGATAAGTCAATGTGCATGGGAACTACAGTTTCATCATGCTAATGATGATCTGGTGGTTCTATTAATATTTAAATCATAAAATTGATAACTATTAAGAGGCCTAACACATTTGTTGATAGGGGATTCTCACATACAGTCTGCGGTCAATGCCTTCGCTCGTCGCTCAATTAACCTCATTTAAAAAAGCGTGGTTAAATGATATCAATTGTGTGGCTAAATACCAACTTCACCTCATCTCAATTCCCTTCCCTCCTGGACTCCAACATCGTTCATTTCCATCCTAACATCCATTCAGCCATGCCATCAGAAAGAGGAGGAGAGAATGAGATTTTCAAAACACCACCATCACACCTCCATTCACAACCTTGATACTCACCTATAATCCCGTCGCGACACAGGAAGAGAGAGATCGCTGGGCGAGAGTGGCCGTTGAGGGGATCGATGATATGGCGAGAGGAGGGTGACTCGCAATGGCGAATGGCTGAGGGAGGAAAGGCAACAATGGTGGGCTTTGGCCTTCGCGACGGTTTGGTGAGGATCGGAGGGGCGGAGAGACGAGCTACGCCGAGCGCCAGAACCCACGTCCGCGCGAGCTTCCTTTCCCTTCTCCCGCATCGCGCCTTCGTTCTCTCCTCCGACCAAAACCCACTCACCCCGCCTTCATTCTTGAGCATTGTTATTATTTTTCTTTTGTTGATTTTGGTTTTTCGTCCATCACAATCCTCCATGGTGGTGGCGGAAGGGAAATGAGAAGTTGGTGATGGTGGTGTAGAGGAGGGAGGAGATGGGTGCGGCAAAAGCAGGGAGAAATGAGGGTGGAAAGAGAGATGGAGACTGAGAGGAGGTGAAAATTTTGTATTTAGCCACATAATTTCATTTAACCACATTCATAAATGTAGTTCAGAATTCGGATTCCCGAACTCTAGAGAGTGAACAGTTTTTCTTTTCATTTACCCACATTTTTGAAATGTGGTTAAATGCATACAAAATGTGGTTAAATGCCAACTGTAGGGAAGACATTGACTAACAACTGTAGGGCAGTAGGCACCTTGTTGATAACTTATTGGACTCATTCATCATTTAGTCACGAGTTAGATATGTGACGGTGATGGTGACGGTGTGTATGGATTATGGAAGGTGTTATGACAAGATAATATTAAAAATCTTTAAAATGATAATTATTTTGGAAATATTGATTATTGGGTGGGTATTTTTACTTACTTATCTAACCTAAAAGTTTAGGATCGGTTTATTTGAGTTTTCAATTTTCATTTTTAACATTTTAATTTTCAAGATTTTGTGAAGAAAGACTCTAAAATAAAAATTGAAATTTGGAGTTTTCAAAATTTTTAATATTTCCTTCATAAAATTTGAAAAACTGAAAATAAAAACAAAAAATTCAAACCAAATAGGCCCTTAATCTCATTTATATCAACATGTATAAGAATACTCTAAATTTTAAAACACAACAACTATAATCTGCTTGGAATAAATAAAAAAAATTATAATGTGTTATGATTTAAGGGTTCAACCCTCTAGTGGACCACTAATTACTCTCTTGCTCTTGCATCTCCATATCCCTTGTTAAAGTACATGGCTGTGGCTCTCTGAGTTGTGCTGTGCCATCGGGATATTTGTGGAAGAAACAAGCGGCAGTCCTTTAAGAGTACAACTGAAATTTTAGACGAAATGACTGCCGAACTTCATCTTCTTGTGGAGTATACCATCTATCCACATGAGCAAGTCAAACTTGAAAGACGCTTGATCAAAGTGCTATAAACATCTTATGTGAAAGAAAGCAAAAATTACAAAATTATTTTATTGTACAATTTACATGCTAACAACCGCATCGACACCCTTTAACATGGTGCACCACACGGGTCACAGGCACACAACTTGCATTGCAAGGAGCAACCAAAGAGGACACGTTTTTACGGTCTCGCGGAGACTCTCATCCTAACAATCGCCACAATGTTTACCATAAACTTTCATTCCCGGGCTTGAATAAGGCTTCCTACATTATCGTTCTAATTAGTGAAATTTCAGAATTACCCCTACAACGAAACACCCAGTTGTTCCAGCACTAAAATTCTTTCTGAAAACCACATTATCACCCACAAAACAAGCGAACCAGTTCATGACATCAAAAATTCAGAAATGAAGAACAAACTGGAAGCCTATGCGATCAAATATAGGCCAGGGCATTCAATTTCCTTTCCACAAAAAGAACTTTACACCAATGAATAGTCCCAACTCCCAACCCCACTAAACTAAACCTACATATGTCACAGTAGCCATTAAAACGGACCTAGAATAACAAAAAAAAAAACCCATTCCCATTTCACATTCAGATTCCAACTAAAACTCCTGACTGGCAGATCCAATCTCGGCCTTGTTTCCCTTTCCTCCAGCAGCAGCCTTCTTGGGCAACAAGTTCTGGTGAATGTTTGGCAGAACACCTCCGTTGGCAATGGTCACCGACCCCATCAACTTGCTCAGCTCCTCGTCGTTCCTAACCGCAAGCTGAATGTGCCTCGGTATGATCCTTGTCTTCTTGTTGTCCCTCGCAGCGTTCCCAGCAAGCTCCAGAACCTAAACAATCAAAACCATCACTCAAATAATAATAAATAAATAAATAATAACGGAATAAGGAAAACGGGGAGAATGGGGCACCTCGGCAGCGAGGTATTCGAGGACGGCGGAGAGGTAAACGGGTGAGCCGGATCCGACCCGCTGGGCGTAACGGCCGGCCTTGAGGTAGCGGGCGACGCGGCCGACGGGGAACTGGAGACCGGCCTTGGTGGACCTGGAGACGGCCTTTGAGGCTTTTGGTTTGCCTCTGCCGCCTTTCGTGGTGGTTGCTGCTGCTTCTGATGAACTCATGACGCGGGTTCTGGTTGCGGGTTGAGGCTTGAGGATTTGAATTTGGGTCGCAGGACGATTGTTAACTTGAGTTACTGTGTTGTGTTTGTGTTGTGCTTGGAGAACAAAGTGTCCGTCTCGGTTTCGATTTATATAGAGGCGTGAGATTGGCTTTGATTGGGTGATTGGGGGTTCTCGCGGATCGCCAGCGTGGCAACGTGAATTTTTTTTTGTCTGGGTTTTGACGTTGACATTGGTGATTAATATGGAACCCTCCCATTTGAGAGGGCAATTTTACCCTGTCTTCGTGGCCCAATGTAATTTTAATTAACACGTGGATTCTCTCGTTGAAGTCGTGTTAAGTTGTTTAATTTGCAATAAAACACCCCCATTTAATCAAAATTCTAAATTTAATCTCAATCAAATTAATTTTTGTACCTAGAAAATAAGAACCCTAAACATTGGAACTGGGGATCCTATGCACAACCAAGAACACTGAAACTGCAAATTTGTAAAGCAAAGCTTTGGGTGCGTTTATTTGGGATTCTAGAGCCCAAAATCATTTTTTTCAGTAAAAAATTTATTTTTTCATATATTGAATAATTTTTAAAAAATAATCAAAATATAAAAAAATCAATTTTCAGCTTTTTGTAAAAGCTAAAAGAGTAGCTTCTAGAAAAAATCAATTTTTTGCTTTTTCAATTAAATATAATGGGTGTGCTTGTTTTCATTTCAAAAAAAGTGATTATGAAACCTAAATTTTATATATAACTGAAAAAGTTGAACACTAATTTTTTTTATAAGCTACTAATTTTAGCTTCTATAAGAAAACTAAAAATTAATTTTTTTAAATTTCTATTATTTTTTAAAAATTATCCAAATATAAGAAAAGTAATTTTTTGAGATGAAAAAAGTAATTATTATCCAAAATAATTACAAATAAATGCACTTAAAATTTAAGTTTTTTACTTATTTTTTAAAAAAATCTGAAATAAATGCACAATTTATCTTTTTCCTCCACGCTTCCCAACCCATACTTGTAGACAACTAAGATCACAGCTTTATTTATCATGGTGCATTCTCACATACAAATGTGAAAAAAATCTGTAAAATGCAGATCCTACATCTATCAAATGCTAAGATGACATTTGTATATTGTGGGATTCACATGTCAGGAAGTTTAAAATGTGATTTAGAGTAATAAAGCAGTCATTATTTGGGATTAAGTTTAAAATAAAAAGATTAAATTATGCAATTTTTTTAAATTATTTTTTGTTCTTCATTGAAAAGTTCTCACACACTTGCAAAAAAATAAAAAATCCCAAATTAGAGAGATTCTTCCTGTTCATGTTCTTTCACCTTCTCCATCTCCTTCTCCATCTGCAAATGATGTTGCCGCGAGCATGTGCTTGCTGAGGCAACACACTGGGAGAGCTTGGGGAGCGCATGCATGCATCATAGGGTTCGACGGTGGAGTTCACTCCCATAGCACCCAAATCGTCGCTTCTGGTTTTTGTTCTTTTTATGGATCAAAAAGGACAATATCAAAACGAAAGAACAACTTTGGTAGCTCAAACATGATCCCCATGAAATTAGCCCCAAGAGAAGGACCAAATGGGACCAAAAAAAAAAAAAGAACTCTGCTTTCAGACCCAACAGGCAACCACCCTCTTCGGAAAAATAAAAATAAAAAAAAACACTATCAAAACCAACTTAGCCATCATCATGAAACCATCACCATTGTTATTATGCATTATCACCCAACCAAACCTTCAGCTAGAAGCACAAAAGCCAATATATATTAGTAGTTGAGGGTGCAATTGGAAGCTGTTAAAGTTATGAACGATGCAAGAAGAGTGTGTGGTGATGGTCTGCGTGTAGTTGAGAACCTACAATTGCAGAGATCGAATGATGCGAGAGAGGTGTGGCGGTTTGTGGTGGAAGTGAGAACACACTTGTAGAACAACGCGAGAAAGATGTAGTGGTGTGCGGTGGTGCACAGAGGTTCACATAATGGAAATCAACTTATGAACAAATAGAAGAGATTCTCACCTAGATCGGGAAATTTGCCTCATGGGTGGAGAGTGGTGGAACTAGTAAAGAACATGAATCAGAAGAAAACTCAGATTTGAGAATTTTCTTTTTTAATAAAAAACAAATTGAAACTAAAATAGTTGCATGATTTAAAATTCAAATTTAAAACTTAATCCCAGTTGATAAACTCATCGTTACTTTAAACCAAATGTTGAACTTATTGTTACGTGGACCCCATATTATAGATGTGTCATTTAACCATTGGACACATATGGGATCTACAAGCTGCAAATATTTCAATGTCTGTATTCTAGAACTCGTCACCATTTATCATTCACTATATGAAATCTGTCGTCGAACTCCAAACATCCCAAATCGAACCACAAGAGAAAGACAAACATCCCAAAAGCACTTTGTATTCCTGAACCTTGAAATGAAATATTCCAAATCAAAATGTAATATAACAAAGCAATACAGTTCAAATTACTATGTATTTGAAATAAAATATGACATCCCATATATTTCAAATCCCCAAAGCACTCCGTAAAATGCAATTTATTGCAATCAATTCAAATTAAAATATAATATAAAACGAAAAAATGCATTAAATGATTGTAATTATCAGATTTGAAAGGGACACACCTCCTTAACATGCAATCAAAAGCTGATGCGGTTCCTTAGGGGATTCAATTGATGATGAATAGGACAAACAACTTGAGCTTTATTTTAACTCAGAAGACATTGTATAGGAAGCGTGAAGGAAAGAGATGAAGTTTTGCATTATAATTTGCAGATTTAGTATTCTTGGTTGTGGGTATGTTTCCCAATTCCAATTTTAGGGCTCTTGTGTCTTGAAAAGCTGAAAGACAGATCGGTATAATTTGGGTAAAATAAATTTATTTAATTGAGGGATTAAATCTGAAATTTTAGTTAAATGGGGTGTTATATGGCAAATTAAACAATCTAACATGATAGAAAATCCATGATGTTGGGCCACGAAGGCAGGGTAAAATTACCCTCTCGTTGTAGAGGGTTCCATGGCAGTCACCTTTGACATGGTGTTACTTGCGTTTTCAAGCGGGAAAGCATATTTTTTGGAGCTTTGAATTTTGAGGTGTCGTTTTCAATGTTATTAGGTCGTTCCTTGAATTTTCTCCTTGCTCATGCATGACTGTCGTTTCATAGGTTCTTTTGCTCTTCTTTTTGCCCTTTTGCAAAAACTAATTAAATCTCATCAAATTGGGAAAAAAAAATCTTGCGTCAAAATCAATTTCAAACTATGTAAGTCTTGGACAGAACTTTGAAATATATTCTATATAATTCCCTCTCTGTAATCTAATTTGCCATTATGTACTTTTAGAACATAAATAAGAAACAATAAAAAATTGTTTAAAAAAATGAAAATGTTAATTATTTTCAACAATTAAAAATATTTTCAGATTAATTGATATTATTTAGTTATACGTTGACAAAATAATCACATATTATATATTAGTCACATATTGATGTCTAAATTTGTCTAGGGGTTAAAATAAGGATTAGAATTGAATCAAGTAAAGTCATGGGTTATTTCTAACTCAAGTAAGTGATAAACTAAAATCTCCGGTTCATGAATCAAGTTTGAACAAAAACTTGAGGTTTTTAATTAATTGAGTTAAGCTTGAGATTTGATATGTTTTATTCAATGGTGAGTGCTCGGTACCCAAAGAAATGAAAGGATTCCAATACCTGTCTATTAATGAGACAAATGTAATTTAAACAAACTAATATCAAATATGAGGTGTCAATACTATTAAATATTATAATGTATTCCAAATAATATTAAAATTTATAAAACAACCTCAATTGTTCCTTTTCCACCATTTTCCTTGTTTCTCCTCCACCATCACCCTTATCCCACCCTTCATTAAAATTATGATACCTCATATCCACATGTCATTGTTAAGTCTATTATGGTACCTTAGATTCACATGTCATTGATTAAGCGTATATGAGAAAACATAATACATTGGTTATACGAAAACAAATCCTTCTTTCACTTCTATACAAAGTCTTCATATTTCATTTTTCATAAAAAGGTTGAAAATTCCACCTCCTCAAACAAATATGTATATTCAATTTATTTAGTTCCAGGC
Organism: Dalbergia oliveri; assembly: GCA_030441495.1. Taxonomy (NCBI): domain Eukaryota; kingdom Viridiplantae; phylum Streptophyta; class Magnoliopsida; order Fabales; family Fabaceae; genus Dalbergia; species Dalbergia oliveri. Next base: position 41,722,391 of record JAMLFY010000003.1, read on the forward strand.
CAGCTTCTCATATATTTTGAGTTACTACATCTGCTAATTTTCTTTGATGAAAATGTTAGAAAGCAAAGCAATAAGTTGTGGCTATTAGATATGTTGTAGGTGTAAGTTCTTACTTTTTCCTTTTTGTTTTCTGGTTTTCCTGATGAAAAGCCATGGCAGAAGCTGGACAAGTAAAACTTTATGGTGAACACACAACTTTAACAAAAACTTCTTTTCCTGAGTAAGATGCCATCTCTACAAGGAAGATAGTAAGGGAAAGAACCGCATGCAAACAAGAAACCTAATATAAAGGTTGAACAATACTTGCTTGAGAACACTAAAAAAATTCTAAAAGAATGTATCAGAATTATCTTTACGTATTTTGGAAGCTCTTGATTTGCTAAAAGTCACAAAGTTGTTGAAGTCTTTTTTTTTTTATGTAAACAGGCCTCTACAATGAGACCTTTGATTATGAGCAGGCCCAAATGACCCAGTTTCATTTTATAGATCCCTCACTTTATAAATACACACCCCCGGTCCCAATGTAAAAACACAAACCCTAGCCTTTCTTTGGTCATCTTCGCCCTCTCACAAACTCAAAGCCTTCTTCATCCTCCCTAATCATTGGGTAAGTTGTTTTTATGTTGTTTTTGTCAATTTCTTTTATGTTCTTCCATGTATAGAGTTAGGCTTCCTTGTGCACGAATTTTGCATATTTTTTGTTCTCCAAAATTGCTTTATCATGTTCCTGAGTGTTTTATGAGTTGTTTGTGATTTTATAACAGTTGTTAGTATCATTCATAACCTCCAAGGTCTAGTAGATAGTACCCATGCACTCTCGGCTCTAAATGGTGAGTGATTTTATACTCATGATCTTATTTTCGATCATTATGAGTATGTTCTAAGTATTAGGATTGCTAAACATGAATTTAGAAGTGAAAATATGTTATAAACATGATTTCATAAGTAATGCCAAATCTAGCAAAATTTTGGTTTTTGACTATAGCATAAAAATTATATTTTAGAACAATCACCTTATTCAGTAGCTTTTAAGTTAACTTGATATATAACACTATCATTTGTTATGTAGTCCTATTATGCTCAGGGACTAAGTTTTGTCCAAAATTTGAAATATTATGAACTATGGGATGAATGGTTTTTTTGGGTCGGAAGAATTTGTTTTTGTTAAAAACCAACAAGTCTGAAGGTAAACTGTTTGGGGCCGGTTTAGAGTTTTACTTAAAAATTGGGTCAGGCTCATTGGGTCAACAGCTGTTTTTTAATGTTTTTGGTCAGGGTCAGCATCTGGCTTATTGTCCACTGTATTCGCCCAATTTGCAGAAGGCTTGGGCTGGACCAGTAGGCCCCATTATTTTGTGTACCATACCGGCCCAGCCCGGCCCAGCCCAGCCCAGCTCGTACACCCAGCCCCATTCTTCCAACCTAATGGCGCCGCCAACACTATCTACCGCTGAAAGCCGCTTGGTTTGTGAAATGGAGGCACACAGCGTAGCAACACGAAGAAACTGAAGCATACCCACTGCAGTTGCGAACTCGCAACTAAAGAGGCTTGGAAAATGGGTAAGAAAGCGAAAGGTTCAAGGAAGGGTAAGAAGGCATGGAGAGCCAACATCAGCACACAAGACATCGAAGATTTCTTCGAGAAATCAACGAAGGACGCTCTCTCCGGCGGCCCCCTCGACGCCGTTTCCGACGACGCAATCTTCTACGAGGACAAGTCCAAAGGCACCTACCTCCTTTACTTCCCTTTCCCTCTCTTTTATTTTCGGTTATTTGTTTTTTTTTCCCTTTCATTAATCATTGTTTATTATTTATTATCTCTTGCATTTTGATTAATTTTAATTTATTCGCCCTGGTGTTTTTGATAACTTATTTTGAGGTGAGTGACTTGTAAATTGTGCGTAATAAGACGCGGAAGATGACCAGTTGTGATTATTTGATTTTTTCTGGTGCCATGAATTATATAAGCCTGTGTTATTTGTTTCAATTTATGTGGAAGATGACCAGTTATGGTGCTTGTGCTTGAAAATTTGAAATTTGATTATGTTGTTGCCTGATTTGATGTGGCTAGATCTTGCGGCGAAGAGGAAGATTGAAAAGCACAGGGAAAAAGTGCTCCATGTTGATAGCCTGCTACAGAAAAACCAGTTTGTTAAGCCTGTGCCATCTTCTATACTGAAGAAGTGCACTAAAAACCATAAACTGACCTCTAAGACAAAAGACGCCGATCAAGATGGTTGTAAGGTCAGTTGCGTCGTTCCATTGTTGCAGTAAAGAGGAACACTAGTTTGAATAATGTGCTTAGCTTTAATAATCTCAATCATGTTTGCTCAAAATGGGAGCAGCTATGTGTTTTTTCGTCGCCACCCTAAACCTTGCTGTTGAATTTGTTTTATTTACATTTATTTTTTTCTCTTGATCTATTGCAGGATAATTCCGACTTAGCATCTGGCATGTTTGATATATGGGGGGATAAAGGTACCTTGTATGCTCACCACTTTTAAGTTTCTGGTTTTCTTTTTGTTATCATTATGAGATGCTTAACATAGGATTCTTTGATTTTGTGACTCAGATGGGGACAATAGTAAGGTGAAAAAGGTGAAATTTATTGCTTGCTAGACCCCTATCAGTGGGTTTCTAAATTTAGTTTATCTTTGATTCACTTTCAGTTGATAATGTGGTGTATACATGCTTAATAGGTATCAAAGCCTTCTCTTATTCCAGCAGTAGAGGTTGATCCTCCTGGATGCTCATTCAATCCCACATTTGAAAGTCATCAGGTAGTTTATTGAGAAATGAATGTGTTTAAGTTATGTTTGGTTTTTAAATTTTTGTAATGAGTCTTACTGAAGAATTTCAAAAACTTAATTGTTAAACCAGGATGTGTTAGCTTGTGCTGTTGCAGAGGAAATGCAAAAAATCTACAAAGATGAACTGGGCCCTGCACCAGTGCCATTAACCGTCCCTGGGGAAGCTATTGCTGAAGAAGACGTGAGTCTTGTTATCTTCGTCTGTCATTATTGGTCGGTGGAATATTTGGTTGATTTGTATAGGTTTAGATATGTGAATTTATATTCAATGATCTGGGGTTCCAGTGTTTGTTGTCTAATGCACATATCTGGATATGGCTTGTGTCTGTCTTGTTGCTTTCTTCGCAGAGGTATTTTCTTGATGTGGATGATGGGAGTGAGGATGATAAAAGTAATCCTGAAAATGAGGATGCTGCATCAGAGAAAAGGTATGCTGTCTACATTTATTTAACCTTACATTACTTAAATACTGTTGTTTTCCTTTATATTATTTTTCCTCAAATCATGTTTTTTGGTGGAAATATACATTACCCATTAAGTCAATTGAAATAATTTTCTTTTATATTCTTTTTTGGTCATAATTTCATATGATCATGCTATTGTGTAAAATTTGAATTTAGACTTTTTGATGCATGTTGATCACTGTTCCAAGTACGTATCAAATTCTTAATTTTATCTTTCCTAACAGCTTATTGATGGTTTCTACTTCTAATACTACTCAAACTTATTAGATGCATAAAATATTTCTGATTGCTGGAGAACGTATTACTGATGTTTATTTTTTGTTTATGTAAATGTTAAATTTGCATATTGGATTTTTGCATAATTTCCTCTAGAGCACTGCATTATATTTACACATGGCATGCTTTTAAATGGATCCTGAACACCACAAGAGCAAACATATGATGTATTTGTATTGTTTGAATATCTATGAAACAGGCCTATCAAAACAAAGAGGGTCACTAGAGTTGAGGTGAACAAGAGAGCTAGGCGCAAGGAACAACTGAAAAAAGAAGCAGAAACGAAGAAGTTGGAGGCATTGGCAAAAGAAATTGATAGGTAATATGGCCATTTTCTCTCTTTCCATTTATGATAAAAGATGGTATTTAAGCCGCATCGGTTCTTCTGGCTACAGCATACCTGATATTATTCAGGAAATTGAGCAAGAAGATGAGGAGAAGAAGAAGAGACATCTCAGGCGAGAAGTTGCTAAACAAGAAAGGTTAAAGACACGTCCACCACGCTTAGGAAAGCACAAGTAAGCAGTCTTTTCTATTTATCTTCATTTGCTTTCTATATCATAATTGTTAGGATGAGTGGAGTTTTTTAAGGTAATTCTGTATGTAAGGACTGGTATCAAGCAAAATAATAGAGATGATTTCTGTATAATATGCAGAGGAAGGTACCGGTATCAACCTCTGAGTATGTGTATTATTCACAGAAAAGAAAATAACAGTATGACAGGGTTCTGTGTGTTCAAGAGACTCAGCACTTTCCCTATGTTGCATTCCCCCATCTTTCCCATAACATAGTAGTCACTCTCTCACTCCACTGACCTTGCCTTTGTTCACTGCCCTGGTCAATTTATCCCCTGCCCTCCCTGTCTCTCTCGACTCTGCGTGTCTTCCTATTCTTCCTGACATATACATTAGCATAAGGGGTCACATGGACCCGAGGTGTGTGGAGTTCATAAGTAGTAATTATTGTGGAGTTTCTCTGTGGTGTCAACCAACAAATATTATGCCATAGTTGTGTCATGAATGTGTATTTATCAAATTTCATAACAGGTTTGAACCTGCTCCTGTTCAAGTTCTATTAAGTGAAGAGATAAATGGATCCATCCGGAAGCTTAAGGTAGGCTTTATAAATTTCTCTTGCTTAGATTTGTGTTATTTTTTTGTCTCAGTTTTTATAAACATGTAAATAAATTTTCCTACTTCTGTTGGTACATATGTAGGGTTGTTGTACCCTTATAAAGGATCGATATAAAAGCTTGGAAAAGAGAGGATTGATTGTTCCAACATCCAAGAGGAGGAGGTTAGTTTACTGCTCTATCATTACATGAAATACATATCAATTAAATTTTGCAGAGGGTTCATAATTTATATTTTGTTTTTTTTGAGAAATATGGATCATATTTTGTCTTGCTCCACTCTTCTTTTGCGGCACACGATCTTCGGCATGATACCTTTACAGAGGAATTGCCGCCCTAGCCTGTCTTTGATTGCAATTTGATTACATTGGACAAAACATTTTCTATATGGCATAAATTAATGCTTTTTGTTCCATAATGTTGTATGTTTTGTGGTACATTTTGGTTTTAAAACTTGGATCACATTGTGGTATGCATTGGACAGGAAGTAGATTCCTCCTCATTGTTGCCTACCTAACTTTTGAAGAAGGCCACTTCAACATTTACTAGGTGTTGATATTGATGTGGGAAGAAGGCAAGCGAAGGATGAAAGTCGTTGAACAAGGGAATTCCTCCACCCCAAAACAAAGAAACGAAAGATACACTTACTATTTGTTAGATTGTGTGTGTTTGGTCTCAGTATGAGACTTTCAAAAGCCCGTTTGAACTTGTCAATTACCTTGAACGGTGTGTGAAACATGTTTGGATCAAGAAGAAGTAAAATCAAACTTTACTGCACACTTGATCGTGAAAGTAGCATTTGTTGTTTTGTGGTGAAACAAGACTTGTTGAAGTGAGCGTGAAAAAGCGTATCTTTTTAATATTAAATTATCATTTACGTATTATTCGAATAAATGAAATTTAATAATTTTTAAATTATTTAAACTATTTTTAAAAATTAATTTTATTTTATAATGCTTAAATAAACTATAATTGCATGAGAAATAATTTCTCATTAATATTTATAACAACAATTTTAACTTCATTTTTTAATTCTCACTAAAAATTATATTCTTGTTAGTAATAATATAGATGCAATAGTCATTACATTATAGTTTTGTCTATGGTACAACAGATGAAATGGGGTGTATAGCATATCAAGTGTCTAATCACATTTATAAAATGTGATTAAATTCATTTAGAACACATTTGAATGCATGTAGCCACTTTTTTAGATGTGATTAAATACCTAGTATGCAATACATTACATTTTATCTAGTGTATCAAAGCTTTCACCTTACATTACACACTCAATAAAGAGTTGTGTTATTTGTCCTAATGGATTGTGAATATAATGAACTCACATTTATTAAATGGGAAATGATTTATTTCAGTAGGGTCAATCCAATTCAATAGTGGATGAAGTGTAAGTTGACACTATATCCAGATAATATGAGTACAATTAACATTTATCCTCAACAAATTCAATTGGGGAGTTGACATCAACTAGGACAATGCAGTTAGTGCCAAATGGGTTATTAAATTTCAGCATTTGTGATATTGGGTAGTTATTCGAAAGTGTATTAGACTGATCTAATGGTCTACATTGGTTTGGCTAATCGGTTCATTTTAAGGCGCAAATAAATCAAACTAATGGTTCTAAATTTATGCCTATGAAACTCGATTACTTGAACATTCAATCTGATCACTAATTAACTATTTTTTCTTATATATTTCCAAGTTTTCAAAGTTTTACTTATATTTTGAGATAGAGTCATATTTTATATATTTTTTTCTTCACATTTATCTATTTACTCCATTATTAAGTATACTGTAACCAAACTTTAGACCGTTAGCTATTATAAGGATAAAAACTTTTGAATTTTATTTATTGCTTTAATCCAATGATTTGAACCAAACTTATTCGGATTTATTTTGCACTCACATTGAACCAATCCTATTTAGTTATTATTGAGCTTGATTTGCACTTTTGGGATGGCTGCCATTGAGACACCTATAGATCCAAGTGATTACGAATGTTCTGGTTATTTTTTATTTTCAGAGTTTCAAGAAAAGAGACACTCTTAATCATGAAGGAGCAAAGATGCGTCTTCATATCGCGTTCAATGGCTTATTGATGTTAGATAACATTTCTTTTGGTCGTGGGGTAGGAAAATTGGATTTAGCATATGATTTATGCTTTCCCTGGGCTTGTAAAGGTTTAACGAGTAAGCTCACATCACAGACTATGATTCCATAATTTTTTTATTGCTTTCCTTCCCTCAAATTTGGATGGAATAAGATGAAATCTTTTTGATTTCTTATGTTTTACTCAAAATTATTATTATTTCGCTCCATTTTATTATTAAAATATCTAAATAATGGAGGGAATGATTATGTCACTCCACTCCACTTCTATCTTCTTCATTCTATTTCCTAAACTAAAACAAAACAATTTACCACCAATCCAATCATAAAGTGTGGCCGCTACTTACTTTAGCCTTTCTGCGGTGTATTTGCCACTTCGTCATCGAGTGCGAATGGCCAAAATAAAACATGGAAGGTCGAGCCTTGGCTCTCACTGTGATGGTATCGTATTTGTTCTTTGATAAAAGTGATGGCTATCATATGTATAAATAATTGAATGTAACGGTCGGCCAAAATTCAACGAGCATATATATATATATATATTTTAATTAATAAGTTTTCCTCAATTCTCATATTTTATCTGCGCTATTAAGTGACAAAAAAAATGCTATTAGATTACACGTCATTTGTGTGTAAACGTCTCATACAATATCATTCATTTGCATATATCAGAATATCAATTAAGAAAAACTCTAAACTGTTATTTAGAAATAAAATAAGGAGAACCTAGCTTTTTTTTTTTTTAATGACTATAAGGAGAATATATCTGGTAATTAGTATTCATTTTTTTTTGGTCCGGAGTGTATTCATTTGTTTAGACAGTAATGTTGCATGGTTTTTTTAAATTGGAGGCAGTTTAACAATTTCACGGTTCAGACCCAAAAAAAAAAAAAAAAGAAACGTGAAGGAAGAGATGGAGTTGCCATGGCGACCGCAAGGAGTCTCTACCACCGCCAACGAAAACAACTTCACCATCTTTGTCAACGAGGAGGGGTGGATATAGTGTCTTCCATACTCTTGTTGCCATTGTTCACGCTGCCACATTCCTAGTTGTTGAGTTGTACTGTTGAAGTCTAAAGAGGAGGGAGTGGTGGCCGGTTGTTGAGTTGTTCTTTTGAAGCATGAAGAGGAGAAGGAATGACGGCTAATTAGCCTGGAGTAAAAAGAAAGGATGGAAGGTTGATTTAGGATTTTTCACTTTAAGAGGGCTATTGGGTTTAGTTAGGTATTGGCCCAACAGACTTACAATGTTTCGTTAATATTAAACACTCATGGGCTACTTGGTATGGCTGATTCATTAGCTTGTTTTCTTTTTAAATGAGATTTCGTTCAGACCAAAAAAAATGTATTACATTATTAATACAAAATTTTATCTTTATTAAAACATGTTTTTTTTTTCTTTGTATGAAGGCTTAGTGCTTTTACTTTTATAATTATATATATATATATATATATATATATATATATGTGTGTGTGTGTGTGTGTGTGTGTGTTATTACATTCCAATGAACCTCAATCAAATCAGTTTGACCTTTAAATTTTTAAACTCATTTAAATTGATATATTTGGTCCATTTTTTCTTCTTTGATTTTTTTTTTCATTTTTCACACATATTCTGCGTAAGCTCACATAGTCACATGTGCACAAACTTAAAGTTCTATTTAATTGGACTTGGCCCAATACAACTCAACTAAAACAAACATTCAATGGCTGGAGAGTTGATGTAGTTTATGCTAGAAGAAGTTTGATCCCTATTAAGTACTAACCACTTCGTTCTTTGTTCCCCTACTAACATATGTTTGAGCTCTCAGGTAAAAAAAAGAGTAAAGATATTTAACTAAAAAGCCTTTATGAATAAAATTAATTTAGAGTTTGTTAATTGTTATTTATCTTGTTAATGTGAGAAATAAGATCATTCAAAATTTAAAAGCGCGATGAAAGTGGATTATGCCCTAGATGTAATGAAAATAAATTATGATTTTGGACAAATTTTTTGTTTGTTTTACCATATGGGAATGGTGAAATGTGCGTTTGACCAAATAGAAATATACTTTTTCGTTGGAACAGTTCGAATGACGCGTGACCACTAAAACGAATACACTATTTAAAGTCGTCACTTTAGAATAATTATTAAGACTAGGTAAAATAAAATGAACCAAAATTAAAAAGTATATATATATATAATGAGTTTCCTTTTATTTTATATCCTATTCCATTCCTTCATCCAAACTATGAAATAACCGATAAGTTTCAATTATACTTCTCGAGTCCTCCTTAATTAATTTCAAATTCTAACTTCGGTACAAAAATTGAGATGATTGTGAGAGCGTAAAGAGATTGAATATGTTCAGATTGTTATTCTGGAAGATGTGGATATGCACTGTGCTAAAAAGTAAAAATGTAGAACTTATAGCGTGACATGTCAAGTAGAAGGAACATGCAAAATCTAACAAGGTAACAACCCGATAAGACAAGCAACAACGAGTTACATATAGGAAATGTTGGATATTCTATATGTGGACTAGCATAAATCATTTTGTTGTAATTTTAATTTGATTCCAGATTAATTAATGCTAAAATATATTTGACCATATTGTTTAGCCCAATTTTATGGTTAATTTTGTTATTGGGCTTGATTTTATTTCGTTATTAGTGGATATGGTATTGTTTGGTTATTGTTATTGGGCTTAGCCATAATGGGTAGCTTGGCCCATTTTATTGCTAATCTGAGGCCCTTAACCCTAGTTGAGTGATGTTGCCCATTGAGGGACATCAGACTTTTGCAACTGAAGATGATAGGAGGAGCTCTCTCTGTATTTCTTTTTTGGTGATTCTTTAGGAGGAAGCTACCAGTTCATGGACTCATCAAGCTTTAACGTTCAGGTAATTTTAATACCTAATCTCGATTATAGCATTTGTTTATCATTTGTCATATTGAGAATTGATAAAAATTTTTTATCAATTGGTATAGAGCTACCAATTTGATATGACAATGATTTTAGTGTTTCAAATTAGGTGTTAATGATGATTTTTCGTATATCATATGAACCATAATACACCAATTCGGATTTTTGATTTAACTGATTATTTTCAAAATTGTTTGAGGGCTTTTGTTGATGATTTTGTTCTGAATAAATCGACATAAAGATCGTGTAAAATGGTTGAGTATACAGAGAATTTTATCATTGAAAGTTAGAACCCTAACATAGAACCCGATTTCGATTTGATGAACCTGAACCCATATTTATGTTAATTTGTTTCAATTAGCTTAGGGATATTATAGAGGATAACATTTCGAACCTATTGACACCAAAATCATGAAATTTCATTGAGTATTGAGAAAGATATCGAAAAAACCGAGGCTACCCATCCCTTTTTCGCGGAATTTTCTGGAATTTTATAGGCCATTATTAGACACAAAATTATATGGGTTTTGTAGAGCATGAAAGAGGAATCCATAGAAACTAAAATCACTCGATTTCGTTGAGAATTGAGGAGATATCGCGATCGACCCGTTTCAGGCAAAGCGGTCGCGCAACCCGTTCAGACCGGTTCAAGGTTAGGGACGATGGACAGTGCATGGAGCAGCCCACGCGCGGCCCAGGCGCGTGAGGCGCGTGGGCCATCCGGGCCCGTTTTGCCCCCTTTTTTTCATTTTGGGTTTTTTAATTTTTTAGAATTATTGGTAATTTTTAATTATTTTTCTAGGCAGCCAAAATAATTATTGTTAATTTCCCACTACATATATTGCTTAAAAATATTAGGTACTCTCCAAATTTTAGTCTGAAATTTTTTGTGCACATTTCTAACACTGTTTGGCACATTATGTTCAGTATGTTCTCAGTTTTGATATCATTTGGTCAATTAAATAATTTTGTACTTTATTATGTGCATATTATTAATTATTGAGATTATGTTTTATTGCTATTATAAAATTTTGTGATATATAATTCTGAGATATGCTATTTCAGACCATTTTGTACTGTCGTTGGGTATTTTTCATAGTTGTGAGCTTGCCTTCGTGAGACGAATTATGATAAAATACTATTATTAAAAAAAACTGTTATTACTAATGTGGCATTACGAATTATTTTAATAATGCACCTACCTATCGGTTTGTCTTTATTGAAATAGTTCTTGGTGATTGGTAATTATATTTTAAAGTTTTCAGTATCCTCTCGATATTAGCTTTAAGAATATAGTTATTTTCTGTAATGTGGGAGTTAACTTATGCATTGTAATTCAACCTTCGGGATTGCATTTGCATGAGATAACTTTATTGTGGTCATAAGCTCTATTTCTTTTGTTGGATATGCTTGATAAAAATCTCCCATTAATGTACAAACTTTCAGCTTTGCCTATGAACATGAACTCTTTACCAAAGCTGAATGGAACAAATTATGAGGGTCTGATTCTTAAGTTATTCCTTGCCATTTCTAACATTGATGCTGCCCTTCCTAGAATGAGCCTGAAGTTCCCACACCTGATTCTTCCGCTCGATATTGCAAAATATGATAAGTGGGCTCATTCTAATAGAGTTTGTCTGATGACCATGAAGTTTACTATGGATAAGACCATCAAAGATAATGTTCCTGAGACGAACATGCTAAGGAGTTTCTTGAGTCTGTGGGCAAGAAGTTCAAGAAATTTGATAAGACGGAGAAGGCTTACTATCTTTCCTTGTTGACAAAGACTAGATATGATGGTGTGTCTGGTGTTCGTGAGCATGCTATGAAGCTCACCAATTGGTACAACAAGTTGAAATCCATGAAGGTAGAACTGGGAAGTGATTTTCTAGTTTGGCAGGTGTTGGACTCTCTTCCTTCTGAATTTGATGTTTTGAAGACTTCTTATAATGCACAAAAGGAAGAGTGGTCCATTGATGAGCTCATAGTCATTCTTAATCAGGAGGAGCAAACTATGAAGAAGGGTAAAACTCAAGTTGTTCAGTTGGTTTCCCATAAAAGTCATGACAAGAAGAAGAAGCATTTTAAGGGAAAGAGTAGCAAGCCTCAGTTCAAGAAAAGGGGAGTGATAAGTTTGGGCCTTCTGCAGTTCATGAAGATGGTGAATCATCTGGTGGTAAAAGGAGATTCAATGGTACCTGCAAGTTTTGTGATGTGTTTGGACACAAACAATCTAATTGTTTTAAGTTTAAGAAGTGGCTAGAGAAGAAAAAGCAAGGTATTCATCTAGCTCTAGTGTGTTTTGAATCTAATCTTGTTGATGTCCCATCTCATACTTGGTGGTTAGATTCTGGCACAACCATTCATATTGCAAAATCTATGTAGGAGCTCAAAACCAGGAGAAGGCCAAATGAAGGGGAGGTGTCTGTTGCAGTTGGAAATGGGATGAATGTCAAAGTAGAACATATAGGAGTAGTTGCCTTGAAATTAAGTAGTGGACATGAATTGATTTTACAGACACTGTTTGTGTACCTTCCATGAGAAGGAATTTGATTTCGTTTCAGTTTTGGATGAATGTGGCTACTCTTTCCATTTTGGATCTAATAAAGTTGTTTTATATTATGAATCTGCTATTGTTGGCTATGGTGTTAAATTGAATGGCATGTATATGTTGGATCTCGATCCTCTCTCTCTGAACAACGACATTCCAATGTTAATAATGTTGTTGGGCAAAAGCGTGGAAAGCTGAGAATTCTTCTATGTTGTGGCATAAGAGGTTGGGACATATATCCAGAGAGGATGGAAAGATTGATCAAGGAGAACATTCTTCATAGTGTGAATTTCTCAGATTTTGATACTTGTATTGATTGTGTGAAAGGGAAGCTCACCGTTAGGAAGAAAAGAGTTGGGAGGAGTGAAGTTATAGGTTGATTCATCCAGATATGTGGGCCAATTACTCCCATTGCTTTGGGAGGATTTAGATATTTCATCACCTTTATTGATGATTTCTCAAGATTTGGCTGGATTGATTTGTTACGTGAGAAATCAGACTCCTTGGATGCTTTTAAGAATTTTAAAGCTCTGAGTTGAAATTTGGCACACAGGTTAAGTGTGTTAGATCTGATAGAGGTGGTGAATTTTATGGAAGGTATGATGAAACTGAGGGATCCTGGTCCTTTTGCAAGGTTTTTGCAGGATTGTGGTATTGAGGCACAGTACACTATGCCTGGCACTCCACAACAAAATGGTGTCGCTGAAAGGCGAAATCGTACTCTCATGGAGATGGTTAGGTGTATGCTTAGCCATTCAACTCTTCCTGATTTTTTATGGGGAGAAGCTTTGAAGACAGCTTATGTTTTAAATCATGTGCCAAGTAAGTCAGTTCCAAAGACTCCATATGAACTTATGACAGGAGGAGGCCTACTCTGAAGCATTTTCGTGTTTGGGGTTGTAAGGCAGAAGTCAACTCTACAATCCAGAAATAAAGAAGCTTGATCCTAAGACGATTAGTGGTTTCTTTGTAGGATATTGTGTGGGCTCTAGAGGCTCTAGATTTTATTGTCCTACTCATACCACTAGAGTTGTTGAGTCTGATCGTGCATCTATTTGAAAACGATACAGACAGGTTACAACTCAAGAGCCGCGTGTTGTTAGCTTCAGAGAAGAGCATGTCACTATTCCTGTACCTATTGCTCTTTTGCCCGAGTCCATGCCCGCTGTTGTCACTCATGATGAAGCCACTGATCCCATTATTAATGATGATGCTCATCTACATGATGATCATGATGTTCAGAATCCAGATATTATTATGCCTCAATTGAGGCGATCTGAGCGTTCCTACATCTCCTGAGTCTACTAGATTCAGAGATTATGTTGTTTATTTGCAGGAACATGAGTATGCTTCTGTTGAGGATTCTGATCCAGTTACTTTTCATGAAGCCATTTCTGATCCCCATAGTTCACAATGGCTGGTTGCTATGGAGGATGAATTGGCTTCTATGCGAAAGAATGATGTTTGGGATTTGGTGGAGTTGCCTAAAGGTTGCAAACCTGTTGGTTGCAAATGGGTCTTTAAGACCAAACGTGATGCTAAAGGAGAGATAGAGAGGTACAAAGCTAGGCTTGTTGCTAAAGGATATAACCAGAGGGAAGGCATAGACTATAAAGAGACGTTCTCTCCTGTCTCTACTAAAGACTCTTTTCGCATTGTGATGGCCTTGGTTGCTTATTTTGATTTAGAGCTTCATCAGATGGATGTTAAGACAGCATTCTTGAATGGCGATCTTTTTGAGGATGTCTATATGAATCAACCTGATGGTTTAGTTGAAAGTGGTAAGGAGCACATGGTTTGCAAATTAAAAAGATCCATTTATGGTTTGAAACAAGCTTCTAGACAGTGGTACTTGAAGTTTGATCATGTTGTAAGCTCTCTTGGCTTTAAGGAAAATGCAGTTGATCAGTGCATTTATCTGAAGAATTGTGGGAGAAAATTTGTTATTCTTGTTCTCTATGTTGATGATATCCTTTTGGCAAGCAATGATGTGGGTTTTCTAAATGAGACCAAACAAATGCTTACAACTCATTTTGATATGAAGGATCTTGGTGATGCATCTTTTGTTTTGGGCATTGAGATTCACCGTGATAGATCTCGCGGTATCCTTGGTTTGTCTCAACAAGGATATATTGATAGAATCCTGAACCGTTCAATATGCAATTTTGTAAGCCTTGTGTTGCACCCATTCAAAAGGGTGAGAAGCTTTCTAATGCCCATGTCCTAGACTGAAAGTGAAATGGCAGATATGAAGAAAATTCCTTATTCTTCTGTTGTTGGCAGCCTTATGTATACTCAAGTTTGTACACGTCCTGATCTTGCTTTTGTTGTTGGTGTACTTGGGAGATACTTGAGTAAACCTGGTGTGGCACATTGGCAGCTGCAAAACGTGTTTTGAGGTATTGAAAGGTACCAAAGACTATATGCTTACATATAGGAGGTCAGATCATCTTGAGGTAACAGGTTATTGTGATTCTGATTATGGTGGTTGTCCAGATGATCATAAGTCCACGTCAGGTTATGTATTCATGTTAGCTGGAGGAGCTATCTCTTGGAAGAGTGTCAACAGACTCTTAGCTACATCAACCATGGAAGCAGAGTATATAGCTTGTTATGAGGCTACGCGTCAAGCAATATGGTTGAAGAACTTTATTGCTGAGTTTGATTTTGTGGAGAGTATCTCTAGGCCTCTGACCATATATTGTGACAACTCTGCTGGGTGAGCTTCTCTCTTAATAATAAGAGCTCAAAGCGGACAAAGCACTTTGAGACAAAGTTTATGTTTGTGAGAGAAGATTCAGGAGTTTAAAACTCGTGTCGAGCATATCCCTCCAGAGCTTAATGTTGCTGACCCTTAACAAAAGGCATAACTGTTAAAGCTTTTGTTGATCATGTAACCCGTATGGGTGTAGTGAGGTTTTTTTGATGTTCTGAATTAGTGGGAGTTCATGTTTATGTTTTGGCTTGGGCCATTTTGTTGGGAAGTGCACTTTGTTCAAACTTTGGCATGCCGTTTTGTTGTGCTTTCCCATTTATCCATATTCCACTTTGTTGTTGGGTCAGGATATAAGTGTCTTGCAATGTATGATATCACAATTCCTTCGAATATGATTTTCTGTATTGTTGAGATACTTGTAGTTCCATTTTGGACCTTTTCATGGTTTATGTTGGCTTATTTTGGCATCTTGTTGTGGCCACATATTGTTAATTAATCTGGTATATTATGATATTTTGATTTATGCTGTCCAAGTGGGAGAATGTTGGATATTCTATATGTGGACTAGCATAAATCATTTTGTTGTAATTTTAATTTGATTCAGATTAATTGGATGCTAAAATATATTTGACCATATTGTTTAGCCCAATTTTATGGTTAATTTTGTTATTGGGCTTGATTTTATTTCGTTATTAGTGGATATGGTATTGTTTGGTTATTGTTATTGGGCTTAGCCATAATGGGTAGGCTTGGCCCATTTTATTGCTAATCTCAGAGGCCCTCTTCCTAACCCTAGTTAGTGACGCTGTTGCCCATTGAGAGGACATAGACTTTTGCAGCTGAAGGGTGATAGGAGGAGCTTCTCTCTGTATTTCTTTTTTGGTGATTCTTTTCAAGGCAGGAGCTACCCAGTCATGGACTCATCAAGCTAACCGTTCAGGTAATTTTAATACCTAATCTCGATTATAGCATTTGTTTATCATTTGTCATATTGAGAATTGATAAAAAATTTTTATCAGGAAAAAGGGCCATTGGTTAGTAGTTGTTAACTTTTCTTTTTCACCTTCCATGCGCCCAGTCTCTTTACATGGCCCATCTTGCTTTGCTCATGTATAACATATAGTTAAAAAAATAGCTTAGATAAAGTTTGGTAACTATCTCAGAAATAGAAATATGAAAAATTGAAAACACAAACTTGGTTGGTGATGGAAAAAAAATAGAAGATTTTTTTATTCTAAGACAGAAATATAGAAAATTTTTATACATCCAAAAACTAGATAGGTACATAAACAAAATTTAATTTTTCTTCAAATAATACTCATATACATATTTAATATTTCCCAATGTATCCTCAAACCCATGGGTGATGCCTGGTCCGATAGGGGTATATATTATCTTTTATCATGTATTTGTTGTTGTCCTATGTTAATACGAAGATAATTATCATATCTTATCCTTATAACCTAACATGATACAGAGACAATATTTTTTATGTTTTTATTTTTATTGTTCAATACAGTTACCAACGCTACCAGATGGGAAATAATTGTCCCTGGAACACTTTTTCCCATGACACTGAACTTTCTTTCAGACCCGAAACATAAAACAAAAGTACAGCTTCACTCACATTAAAACTATTATAATTTAATAATGCCTTTCGAACATTTTGGAGCTTCTAATCATTTGTACCCAGTAGTGTTTGAAGCTTCAACCATTGATACAAATATTATAGAAGTGCTCTCAATGCAAAAATATTGGCAGGACCAAAGACACAACTAATTTAAAAATGATATATTAACACTTAAAAGGTAACTCGCGAATGAATGGATAAGCAATTGATGAAACCATTCATTTATAACTCTGAAGATTATATGATTTACAGCTAATTTTTATGATGGCAAATTAGACTTTCACCCTGAAGTAGTGTTGTACATATACAGATTTCCTACTTCTTATATAGGCATATATATCATGAAATCAAAATCATCACTTCATTTTTCTTTTCTTTTTTTGGCACAAATCAACAACCATCCTCCAAGTAGTTATGAATTCGCTGCACAACATTGGCCTGCACCGCAAGTAACATTTCTGCTTAAACTGCAGAGATATTTACTAAAAGGCCAAAAAAAACATCATAATGATAACAAGAGAGCAAGCATTGATCAACAAATTTTGCTTTATTATTATTATTTTCAACTGAATCAATACTACATTAGTAATATATAGAAAATCATAATTTAGAAGCTCCTCAGTCCTCACCTTAGCTACACTCTTTCCAGCTATTCAAAGTCATCTTATTCATCCTTAATAATAAACGAATAAAAAATCTCTGAAAAACATGAACAACATAGAATCAACAAAAATCCAACCTGTACGATTTCCATTTCAAAAAGTTACAAAACATCCCCTATAAATTGAATGTAGTGATGATAATTTTATAAAAGTATATATGACATATATATATATTATGATTTTTCTCCCAACCCAGCCAACCAACCTTTTTGTTGTGAAACAAAGAGCTTGTTAAAGTGACCATGAAAAAGCACATCTTTTTAATCTAATATTGTATTATCATTTACATATTATTCAAATAAATAAATTTTAATAATTTTTAAATTATTTAAACTATTTTAAAAAATTAATTTTATTTTATAATGCTTGAATAAATTATAATTGTCTGAGAAATAATAATTTCTTAGCAATATTTATAATTAAAATTTTCAAATTACTTTATTTCTTAATTCACACTAAAATAAAATTATATTCATTTTAGTAATTATATAGATGAAAAAGTGATTACATTGCATGTTCAACAAATTCAACTAGGGAGTTGACGCCTACTAGAACAATGCAATTAGTACTGGTGGGGTTATTAAATTTTGGGGTTTGTGATATTGGGTAGTTGTTATTCGAAAGTGTATCAGATTGTTCTAATGAATTTGATAATCCAAACCAAACAAACTGAATTGGTTTGGATTTGTTTGGCTAATAGGTTCATTTCAAGGTGAAAACAAACCAAACCAACATTTTTAGATTTATGATTTTTTAACCCAATTACTTGAACACCAATCTAATCACTCAATTAACTATATTATGGGCAGTTTTAGATTCATTGTTTACACTTACATTTTTAGTGACAGAGTTGCATTTTGTCTTTTTTTCCTCACTTTTGTTTAAGAAATTTATCTATTTACACCATTATTAAGTATATCTTGATCAAACTTTATACTGTTATTAGTTATTATAAGGATTAAAAATTTTAAAAAATAAAATCCTTTATTTTTTACTTCAACCAAATGATTTGAACCAAACTGATCAAATTTTGATTAGATCGATCCAATTTGAATTTGTTGAAAAATAATTAAAAAGAAACCAATTAAATTTGATTGATTTGGATATTTATTTTGCACTCACACTATCCAATTCAGTTATTATTGAGCTTGATCTGAGTTTTTGGGAAGGTTGCCATCGAGGCACCTCAGATCCAAGTGATTATGAATGTTCTGGGTGGTTTTTTATTGAGAATTTCAAACGCTAAAGTCTACTCTTAATCTTATGACAAAAAAATAGAAAAAGGGGATACTCTTAATCATGGAGGAGTAGAGATGCCTCTTTTTTCCTTTTTGCATTAACTTTTCAATGAAGAATGTTTAGCATAGTTTTTACATGCTACTAGTTTTAGGTTGTTGGTTTTTTTAGTGTGTCTCATTTTGCCATACCTTTGATACTTATGAGGTCACTTGCTAAGGCTTAAGCTACATGCACTATTTTTCGACTTGCTTGATTGTGAACCTTGTTTTGTGCAATGTACGATTGGTAATTTGCTCTTCATTGCTTGGATTGAGTGTATGGACATGATCATCGGTTGAGCTTTTGAGCATTTGATGGATGGATATGTTCCACATCATTCTTGTTATTTCTTTTGTGTGTTCTCTCATTGGTTATGTATTCTATCATTAATTTTTTGTCTTGCTTAAAACTTTGTCATTAACATGTTGTATACATTAAGATGATAGAGACATTTTTCTTATTTCTAGCTATTTGATCATATGACCAACCTTGCATACTATCCTTGTTTGAGCCCATTGCGCTTACTTTGACCCCTTCTTAGTTTGACCACATTAAGAGCCTCAGAAAACCATGAAATTTCCCACCTCTAGGCCTAGGAAAGCAATTGTGCTTCTTCCATATGTTCTTGAGCATAAGTGTTGGGGTGTGCATGAGGACATACATTGTTTTAAGCAAAGGGGAGGTTGATATTGTAAAGGAAACCCCAAAAAGGTGGAGGTTTAGCAATAAATATGCATAAAATACAAACAAAATAAAATAAAAAAGCAAAAAATTCTGTTAAAAAAGAAGAAAACTACAAAAAAATATGTTCATAAATAAAAATTTTGAGAAAGTGGCTAACGGAGGGAATAAGACTTGTATGAGCATGTTTTGTTTGCAATTGCCGTTCTTCCTGTTATTGCTCTCGTGCATATATGCATTTGCTCTCTTACGCCTTAGGTTTACTTTGCTATCCTTTATTAATCTCCAACCTTACACCAAAGCCCCATTACAAACTTGAATAAACCCTTTTAATTTGTGCATGCAGGTGTGTGAATAGTAGAATGAGATGGCTTATAAGCTATGGTAATGTATTTCCATTTGAGATGAATTGAGTGCCAACTTTTGAACCTAAACACTTAGAGATACTTGAGTGGTAAACACTAGCTTGGTGAGTTCTCATGCGCTTGATCCTTGTACGTCTGAGTGAATTTTACCATACATACCATCTTTTAGCTTGAAGTTGTGCTTGTTGGGAAGTTGCTTGTTAGGAAGTTCTCCTCTGTGTTAATCTTAGGAATTATAGATTTTTAGTTGTTAGCTTTGGGATAGCTTAAGTGCCTTGATGCTTTGCCTTTGCTTGATTGTCGATCTTCAGAAGGACATGCAAGAAGCTAAGTGTGAGAGAGTAATAAGTATACATTTGCACACATATTTATACTTATTCTTCGTGTCCTAACCCTCTTTTATAGTTAATCGGATACATTTGCATTACATTTGAGTTTGTGCATCAATCTGATCATTAATGAGAATTTCCTGCATAATTACACTTCTAGCATTGCTTTGTATTTTGAGCATAACTAGAGTTATAGGCATTTAAAAATTGTTTTCCCTGGCTTGTGTAGAAAAGCTAAAAGGATTATCTACAACTTTCATGCAAAACATAAAAGTTGGATCGAAAGTATAGCTGGTCAAAATAAGTCCAGAAGTTAGATATGATGTGTTGGATTTCCAAATTGGACATGCTTTAATAATCAAGGCATATCTCTCATGCAAAATCCAAATGAGGCAAATAACGCATCTATTTTCAAGAGCAGAAAATGATCTACAACTTTGATGAAGACACAGGAGCTAATTTGAAGGTTTTGGGTGACAAATGGGGCTGGAAGTGAACCAATGGACAAATTTTGTAAACTGCTTTCAAAAATTGTCGCAATAGCGACCCAAAGTGTTTCTAAGGTGAAAGTGTTGCTAAAGTGAGATTGTTTGTCAATAAGTGCTTCAGAATGTGTTTTGATGCGTTTTTACCCAATTTTTGGATTACAAAATGCAACATTTGCCCCCTCCTCCCAAAAACAAAGAATCATTACTCTTTAGCTCAATTTCGGTTAGGTGAGGCTTAGTTTTAAGATTTTTCCTCTCTTCCTCTCCTCTTTCTTACTCACATCTTCTTCTTCACCGCCCTCCTCGTGTCTTCTCTTCTCTTCTTCTCCTCTATTATTCTCTTACGCTAGGTTTTATTTTCTATTTTTGTTGTAATTTCTGATGGAGGAGTAGGATTGGAGCTAACTTAGGGATTCTCCAAAGGGCTTTTATATCTTCAAACCTTTCTCTTATTATTAATGCATGTTGTGTTTTCTTAATTCTTTGCCTCTCATTCTTTTACACATGCTTGCTTTGTAATGGTATTGAGATGTAGATATGCGATTGAATGATTAGGTAGGTGATTATTGATTGATTAATTGATACGATCTTGACTAAATTAGGGTTCCTAATTATGAAACTTGATTGTAATGATATTGAGATTGAGTTTTGGGATGTGGGACAATCTTGATTGTGCATTTTTGTTGAATGATATTGATACAAGAATGCTTAATTAAGATGTTGATTGAGTATATGTTGATTGGTTAATTGATGCACGTTTAATTAACTAAATAATTGAGAATTAGGTCTTGGTCGAGACTTAAGCTAATGAAATTGGTGCAAAGGTTAATCCCAATTAATTGGAGTTCGAGATTTCAATAATCTAGTTAATTTGTATGTATTATAATCGAATGCTTGACAGTTGTTAAGTGAATTGTAGAGTTATTCTTAGTAGTGGTCGTACTAATAACTTTAATTGGCCATATTCCATGTGTTTGATAATATGTGAATTGGTGATAGATATGCTCTTGACCCTTGAAAATCCTTGAGTTAATATCCATTTTGGTTTATTTTAGTTACTAGTTTCTTTTTTTGTCCTCTTCATTTTAGTATTTTTGCATACTAAAGTCAAAACCCCCAAATTTTGCCCCTCTTTGCACTTTCAATTAGATAGATCTTGAATATCCACGTGAGACTACTAAATTTGCATCAATGTGCTATGTTTTCTTTGCAATTCGATTATTTTACAAATTTGTTAATTTATTAGAGTTAGAGTCGCAGCAATCTAGAGTTATCAGTAACCAATTAGATATCATTAATTATATATGTGACTTTTGAATTAGTTATTAATAATATTAAAAAACTTTTGAGACTTTTAATCAAATGAAAATATATGATTGAAAATATTGAACAATAGTATGAGAGAAAATAAGGAAAAAGAGAAAATGAGAGACAATATGAAAAAAAGAAGATCATAATCGAGAATATTGATTTTAAAGATAGGTCAAATTGGTCTTCATAAAAACACAAATAGGACAAATAAGTCCTTCAAAATATTCAAAGAAAGGGGCATAATTTTTTATAGAGGTAACTTGTGTTTACTCTAACTTTTAAGGATTTATTCAATGTAAAAAACTTTTAGTGTCTAATTTTATAATTCATTTGACATCTTAGAAACATATTTGATGCCAAAAAATTTTGCTCAATAATTATCCAATATATATATATATTTATATGTGTGTGTGTTTGATTTCTTGCAGGATTTTTTGACTTGTTGTGAATGGGACACAACACAAGTTGACAGCATTTATAGAAGGAGACAAGCATATCCGATTCTCCCTCGAAGTCCTTTTATCCACCACATGTTCATTGTGAAATCTCTTTCAACTCAAAATGGACATAAAAAGAGGGGACCCAATTATGATTTAAGCAACATAAAACAAGGAAGGCCTCAACTCAAAAGCCACTGCTCATTTTTGCATATCATAGCTGATGAGTATGACTGAACATTTAGAGAAAAAGAAGGGAGTGATAATCATGAGTCGTCAGTGTTTGGTGCCAAACTGGAATCTGAAACAACAACAAAGACAAGAACAAGTCGAAGTAGGGGAAGAGAGTAGCAGGTCCTCTCACGTGCACAGCAACCACCAGAACTACCCTGACCCTGCCACCACCACCCCTCTTGTCCCCATGTATGATTTCATTCCACACCCTTAGGTTTTGTTTACAAATTCTTGATTTATGGCTCCCCTTTTATTTGATTTCTTCTTTTTTTTTTTCTGATTCTTTTGATGATGTTGAATGAGTCATAGAAACTCCCATTTTCTGTATTTCATTCTCTTTTTTATTCCTTTTTTCACACACACACATATATAGCTTTTGAACAAATGAGTTATGGCATGTTTAGTTACTATTTTCATTTTCTAGTTACGTTTCATTTTTTATATTTTATATTTTTATTTTCTGTTTTTACTATTTTATTTTCGAAGGTCTGAAAACAGAAAATATAAAAGTTAAAAATAGAAAATAAAAATGAAAACCAAACCAACCGTAAATTACTGTCGCAATCAAGCAATCAGTGAGAAGCTGTAACTTTTGTCCAAATTTCATCTCCTAGAAATTCTTAATTATGAGCTCATAAGAAAAATTCGTTATTTTGTAATATTTAATTTGAACGTTCATTTATTACATTAAAAATATTAGTGTTAAACCCTATTGCAGTTTAATTTGTCCAACTCAGCATGGGTTGAAACCCTATTTATTTACTTGGGTGTCATAGAAGAACCCATTTTTTTCATAAAAATATTGAAAAATATAATTAAACGAATTTCAATCATAACCAAATCACTAATTGCATAAGTTGCGTTCATTTTTAAAATTTATAAGATCTACTTTTTCAGAGAATTTCTTCCGTGTTCACGAAGTATTTAAGAACCCTCGGAGCATTAATAGTCATTAAGTATATTTCATAAAAAAATTTCGGGTAATTTTGTTATACTTTACACATGTAATTCAAATTTTAATACATATTGGGGTAAGCTATGTGAATCACGTTAGAAAACTACCTCTCTCTCTCTCTCTTTTAATATATAGCTTCACACATAAAAAGACTCAAGGGTGTTTATGCTCACTGGAAGATTCGCCCTCTGGCAGCATATAAGAATCTACTCACTTTCAGGCTTCATCCACTCTTTCTTTTCAATCATGCTTTCTCATTAATGACTGCCTTTATAGAAGCTTAGCTTAAATATATTGTTATAAACATATAAAAATATATGAATAAAATTTTCTTTTTCATATATATATTCACTCTCAGGTCTTACCTACTTTTCCCTTTAAGTCATGCTTTCTCATTAAAAGCTGGCATATATAGAAGCTAAAATGTGTTGTTATACTACAATGATAAGCTGTCAAAATTTTTATCCAAATTTATTTATGTTGAATTTTTAAATGGGTAAATGGTCATATTATTTTATTTTGTTTAATAACCACCTTTCTTTTTATAAAAAATTCTGACAAAATTTTCTTATATTAAATTATTGATTGATTATAAACGTAACTGTCCAAACACTGCTTAATTATATTTATTCACGCACTTGATGCTCAGGCCTAATTATGACGCGGTTACAGAATTGACATGGGAAAATGGCCAGCTATCCATGCATGGGCTTGGTGGGCTTCTCCCCCTTCTCAGGAAAAGCCCACATGGGTTAAGGCCCATGATACATTAGAGTCTATCGTTCAACAAGCCACGTCATGCAAATCACAAAAATCAAAGTTCATAAGAGAAGAGCATGGTCATCCTAGTGGTGCAACCTCAATTGCTGCATCCTCCGGGGAGCAATATCAATTGGTGCCAACATTGACAAGGAAAAGATCACGTTCGGATTGTAATCAACATGGGAGAATTTTTAGCTGCAAGAATAACATGGTAGAAGAGTGTGACCACCCTAGTGGTTATGCTAATAGTGGTAGTGACAATGAAACAACCATGATGACATGGGCCTCTCTTGAATCTGGCCGGAGCTTCAAGAATAAAACTCTCGAAGAGGATTCAGCTTGTCACTGTGGATCGGTAAACGTAGCTCAATGTTATTGGATAGAGTTTGGATTCCGATATTTGGACAAACTAATTGAGTGTGTCTATCAACGTTGAAGAGTCGCGTGTAAATAATGGGGATAATGTTTAAGGTAAGTGATAGTGTTGGGACCTAATTGAAGATTCATGTACAAATTAAATGATTGAGGATGGTACGCATATGAATGGGAAATCGAGTTACAATATTATTGCCTTACAATCCCAATTTTGCCAGATCCCAACTCATGAATCTGAAATCCTCATTATTTGCATGCGACTATTCGGTGTTGACAGTCACACTAAACGGTATGTACAGATATCATTATTCTTTAGGCTACTTAGATATTAATATATTTCATTTTAAGTTAGTTCACATGTTTGAGGCTTACTATAATTCTTTTTTATTAGTTTAAATAATCTGTCTACAGACATGAATTACGATATGATACAATAATTTCTTTAATCTATGTAACCAATCTCGCTTGATTAGAAAAGACTTCTTGTTGTAGTATAGTTTAGATTCTACCAAATCCTTTACATAGAAAATATCTTGCTGCTTTTCATTATTCATTATCTGTTTATTGTGGATTACATGGCTTCAATTTGAAATCTTGTTTTTTTTTTTTTTAAACTATGTACCATCTATTTATATGAGAGTATTACTTTCTTCTTGGTTTTTTACAACAATTTATGATAAAAAAAACAATTTTAGAAATCTATATAAGTAGTCGATAATTTTGTTAGTAACCTAATTGGTTAAGAAGATACTGACTGTGTTTAAATTTTAACAGGATGACCAAGATGATAGAGACACCAAAATAGAAACAGACCAAAGCAATTCAACAAGACCAAATCGAACTGCTGCCATCCATAACCAGTCTGAGCGGGTTAATGATTGAAGTTTTTCTTCACCACTTATTAGCTAATAATCCTAACAAACCATTTAAAAAATAAAAATTAAAAAATAAAGAGAACTTATGCATAATTTGTTCAAATTTACTAATATATACTAGCACATTTCCATTTCTTTTTTTCTTGTTGCTCTAGAGAAGAAGAGATAGAATTAATCAGAAGATGAAAGCCTTGCAGAGGTTAGTGCCTAATGCAAGTAAGGTGAGAACAATGACCACCTATTTCTTTCAAATTTGCTCATGACATTAAGTGTCTTAACTTCGTTTAAAATTCCTTAAAGAATAAAATAGAGATTATGATTTGAATTATATAGAGGACAAATTAGTTCATTAGAATTTTAAAGTTTCAAAATGGCTTTTCACAATAAAAAAGGACAACTGACCTTTCAGTATAGTTCTGTATGGTGTTTTTTTTTGGTTTGTTATTGTATAGTTAGATAGACCGATTTATTCCCTTTTTAAAATTATAATGGACTAATTTGGAACTTTTAAGTTTTGAGGCACTAATTTATCCCTCAATATATTTATAAGGAACCAAAATGATATTTTAGCTTAGGTTTTTAATTAACTTCACCAATTGATTTTCAAGTAAATGGTCAATTATAGTTTTTGTATAGTTGATAAACACACCTCCTCCTATAGTGGATCAATTAACTGGCAAAAAATTGCAGACTGATAAAGCTTCAATGTTAGAGGAGGTGATCAACTACTTAAAACAGCTCCAAGCACAGATCCACATGATGAGTATGACAAGCATGCCACAGATGATGGTGCCTTTAGCTATGCAACAACAGCTTCAAATGTCTATGCTGGCAAGAATGCGTGGACTTGGCCTTGGAATGGGAATGGGAATGGGAATGGGCAACATAAACAACATGGCTCCACACACAGCTGCACTAAGGCCATTCCCACAACTCATGCAACCAACAACAGTAGGAGGAGCTCCTGCCACTGGCCCTATATTTGTTGTACCTGCTTCTTTTATGATGCCTTCATTTATTCAAGCACCTCCAAAGCCACTACCTGCATCTGCATCAGGCACCAATGCCTCAATTCCTTTGCCTTATCCATTTAGCACTGCAACTTTTGCACAAGTATGTGATTTATTAAATGCAAGTTACGTACCCAGCCAGTGGTGATTATACTTTGGTCTCAAATCATTTCACTTGAGAAGTTTTTAAAACCACCCTATTTTCATTTCTTTCCAACTTTTGAATTTGGTTTTAATTTTGGTCAATCGGTCAGACTCATTTCATGTGTTTCTATATTGTTTTTGGTGGGTATGTGTTTCTGTATTATTAAACTATGGTAACAATCTTCTGGGTGGTCAGACTTTGTTGATATATAATGACATTTAATTAAATAGAAATGTAAAATTCATAACAACAGTAAACTCAGGTTATATTTGAGATTTTTATAGACAACATAAGGGAATAATTATTAATTGAATGAACTAGAAATGTGATAAGTGGAGTGGAAGAGAATATATATATTCTTGTTTTGATGTTTTAACAATTTTAATGAGGGAAGGGATGGAGAAATTACACTCTTTCACTTCTTGATCCCTCAATTTGGAAAGTACAAAAAATCATGACTTTGAGGGATGTAAATCTTCTATCTTCCAAATAATATCTCTTCCTATCCCTCAATTATTTATTGACATGTGCAGATTGATAATTTATAAATTTTAAATTGTTTTGATTCTTATATTTTCACGTGTCAATAAATAATTGAGAGGACATGGAAGAGGATACTATTTAGGAATAGAGGATTTCCATCTAACTTTGAGTGGTAAGGGAGGGATAGATGGTCCTTCAATTGCTTCTAAAGAATAGTCATTTAATTTTATTATTATGAATAGTTAGCTACCATGATTTAAAACTTTTTTAAAATTCTATTAGCCGATAATGTAAAGTTATTTTACACTATTAGCAAATAGAGATCAATCTCTTAACATTATTATTATTATTATTATTATTATTATTATTGTTATTTGGTTGGAAAAATAAAATTTTGTTATCTTTTGCCTCTATGTCACATATCAATAAATACAAAATAGTTTTTTAAAAAATATTTAATATCTTAAAAGTTTTAAAAATAATGTTTTTTTATTTAGATGATTACAATAATTAACATAAGCTCTTTGAATTTTGTGAGTTTGTATTTGATACGTCAATTTTTCTCCCTGTCATTAAGGACTAATTATATTGATGCAGTCGGCTAATATGAATCTCTTCAACAACATGGGGGCACTTTACAGGCAACAGATCATGAGTCAGAACGATCAGGTTTTGAGTAGCTTGCCCCAAGCAAACCATGAGCAAGGCAATTGAGGAAAAAAAAAAATGCTATACTACTACTGAGAGAAGCACATTATCATAAAAGAATGAGGAGCAAAATGTGCAGGAATTATTGACTGTTCCTCACCCCAGCAACTTGTTTAAAATGCAACCTTGGCAAACATCAATGTTGAGAAATTAATATATGATATGTGATGTTAATGTAAATGCATCCAGTTAGAAAACAATGAGTTTCGACTCGTCATGTGTTTGGCTTTTGGTTTTAAGACGTAATTTCAAGTCATGGTAATGATCTGGTAAAATAATATTCATTAAAATGAATATTAATCTCAAATTTTTAAACAAATGTCTAACTTTATTAATGATTGATGGTTATAAATAAAAAAATTTATTTATTTTTATTAAATAACTTGTGCTATAAGCTTTATGAGTGTGATTTTGATGTAACTATAATATAAAAGTTTTTTACATTCCCATCTAAGTAAACCCTTTCATTTGCATGACCATTTATGCAATAGATATAAAAATCAACTATATTGATTGACATGACTGTTAAAATCCCTTCCTTAGTTTGGATCAAACTAATGACATAGAAATAAAACATAAAACTCAAAGAGGGTTTAATTATTTAAAAATACACAAAAATAAATCAGATCAAAATAGGTCAAAACAAGTTTGATTTGCTATAGTAGTTTGGTGGATTTAAGGCTAAAAGTTAATATACTAAAAATACCCTTAAATCCTATCTAATATTCAAGATACAAAATTCAATTCATTTTCATATACATTTCAAATAATATAATTAAATTCAATTATGCAATTTATTAATTTATTCCAAATATTATAAAATTTAAATCATAATCCAATTGAATTTGATTCCTAATAAATTAAATTTAATTATATCTATTTTTTATTCCAAACAACCTATAGGAGTGGTTGTTTTCCCAACAAAAATTTCTTTCAGCCAAAGAAAAAGGAAAATGTTTTTGAACGTCTAAATGGGTATAGACATTCATCATGGTATGGGAGGAGTGATGTGAAGAGAGGAAGTTAGGAAAAAAAATAAGTGGTGGGTCTCACGTATTTATGAGTGGAGTATTTGAATGCTTGAGATAGCTAATATTCAAATAATATTGTTGCAAAATGACCAAATTAAACGTGAAGAACTAAGTGATCAGAATAACAAAGGCCAAAAAGGATTCTTTGATGCTTTATTTTTATTTTTTAATTTTGTCTTTTATCCGTAATTTTTTTATTTGGTTCCTTATATTATAAATTATCTTCAATTTGGTCTTTATTACTTCATCACACTATTAATTGGAAATATTGATGTGGCACAAAAGGTACTAACATAGCACACACATGGATGTGATGTATGTTGAGTCATACCAGTATTTTTCATTAATTATGTAATAGAAAAGAGAGTAAGGACCAAATTGACAATAATTTCTAATATAAGTGACTCATTTTGATAGAATTAAAGAGAAGGACCAAATTGAAAATAATAACAATAATAAGATGAGAACGAAGAAGACCTATTCTGCCAATAACAAAAGATGTGAGGATATCATCCCTTGCTCACTATTAAAGTGGTCTAGATTCCCATTAGTACAACTGGAGCCTCCAACAAATTTGTATGGCCCCATGTGAAAAATGGGGCATGTACAACAAATTTGAAGAACTAAAAGCAATCAATGATTTCTCTAGGTAGAGGGCAACCTTAATTGCTAATATACTTTAGACAATATTGAAAGGTAGGAATGAGTTTATCTTTAATAACAAAAACCTAAAGGGCACCTAATTATGTCCCATAACTATAATTGAATAATTTGATGAAGGTTGTCGGTATCTCCTCAAATTAGAATTAAAATAGTAAAATAAAATTCAAATGTCAATGTGCCAAATTTGTAGTTAGGATACAACTCATGTCGTTTCTCAGAGAAGCTATGTCATTTAGTTGAAAATTGGGGGTTTTGAAAATCAATTTGTAATAATTAAAAATAATTGGAAATAATCAACAATTAAAGGCACTAGTGTAAGATATTCCTAGAATTGGAATTAATTATTATAGACCAAGTATTAAACACATTAGTGACAGTTAGTAATCACTTCCTGGCAATTATACTAGTGATCAATTGACCTTTAAATTCGACTAATGCAAATAACTAGTAAGCGAATCCAATTTATTAGAAATTACGTTGATTCAATATACCAATTGCTATAACTTAACTGCCAATTGAAAAGTTTATTCTAATGTTATCCTCTAAACATAAACCAATTAATCAATCAATTTATGCCTAAAGGGTTTCTTTATATGACAATCGCCAATTTAGTTATTCAAATAAAAATTGTAACAATTGCAATAATAATTATAAGAATAAAACTTCAGAACATTGAGAAAACTAATACATTCAATAAAAAAGAGTCTCAAATTTTATCCCAATTCATATGGAAACCCTTACACTAGTAAGGAAAACTACTCCTCCATCTCTGGAGGATTACAACAATGAAATAAAAAGAGTACCTGAAAAGAATAACAATAATTCTTGCTTAAGTCTCCAAGAACAAAGTAAATTTATTAATGGAATCCCTAGAAAGAGAGAGTAGAAGAAGGAGATAGAGAGTGAGTGTCGCGGATTCGCGGGACGGCGAAAAATTAATTTTTAAAATTGGAGTCGCCACCAAGTTTATTTAAATTGGGAAAACATGGAAAAACCCGTTTTGTTAAAAAATTTGTCTTTGAAACCAGATTTGAATTAAAGAGTCGGTTATGCATAGGGAAGGGTAGGGATTTAATCCTACGCACCCATACACAGTCCTTAAACGGTACCTTAATTGATTTGTGCAAACTATTAATAACTTTTCAAAATATTCATTCTTATATTTTTATTCACAACAAAATTTAAAAAATAAATTGAGGTACACCAAGTTTCACTAAGGTGTTCAAAATACTGTGTTAACAAACACGGTTAAATTAACATTTTTATTCAAAATACAATATTTCACAAATAAGTAACAAATTTAAACTAAATATATGAAAATGAAAATTTCTTATGAATTATAAATATCTACAAATAAGATAAAAATTTATTTTGATATTTTTTACAAAAATAAAATAAAATATAAAAGAGAACATGCTTTTAAAGGAAATTTGGAACATAAGCTGTCACAACTCAATGTCCAAATATTAAGTTAACAAGCCGGCTAAATTAACTTTTTATTTGAAATAAAATATTTCCTAAAGAAATGAGAATTAAATGAAATAAAATATCTCATAAAAAAAACTCATGAAAAATTCACAATTAAGACAAAAATTATAAATATTAGATTTTGACTTGACGGGATCGAATCGCACTCCTACGTATCCTAGAATGAAATGGGGAATTCAAAGTCACGTAGTTCTATTGGAAATATTTGTGTAATTGATTAATTTTATTTTTAAAAAGGGACTTAGAATATCAAGTTGTCACAACTAAAATATTCAGAAGTATAGGATTAACAAGCCGTCACGGCTAAGTTTTCCATTTAAAATTACAATTTTACCAATTAACTCAAATACCCTTTTTAGTAAAACAAAATATCCAAGTATTTATTTTAAACCCAAGATTAATAAAAACCCCTTAAAAAAATAAAATTCTAAATTTAAGAGAACTGATAAAGTTAATTCGTAAATACACAATTAATTTGAACAAAGTACATAAGCATATAAGAGAATTAAGCTAAAAAAAATAAAATTAATTCACAAACCCAATTATACAATTAGCTTAAGTAAAACACATAAACGTATAAAATAAATAAACTAAAAATAAAGGTCCTAATCACTATTTTCTTTTTATCATTTTTTATTATTTTTTTTGAATACATTTTAAGACAAAATCCATTAAAATAAGATAATTAAATCACTCTCTAAACCAAACTTGAAAGAAAAACCCAGATCCATATAAAATAAAAAGAACTTCAAGAAAAGCAAGGCTAAACTAAAAGATTTTCTAAAAATAAAGTAAATAAAAACATATCAATTTCAAAGAAAACCATAGCTCAAATCCAAACATTTTCATTTTTTAACAAAATAAATAATAAAACCAATTGGTCTAAGAACACAACTCTCCCAATCACATATCAACAAGGATACAACCCCAAACTAATATCAATCAAATTATTATCATTCTTAAATCATACCTATACGTAACTTAAGACAATTATAATAAAAAAAGAAATTTGGAGGTGGGGCTTATAGTATCACCCATGCTCCACTCACACACACTCATAACCCAACGCCTTCTCTCTTTTTTACACACTCACACCCATTAACACTCACGCCTAGATCTCTCCTCTCATACACACACTAAAACTTCACTCTTTCCCTTTCATACTCACACACATGCACGGTTAGGCAAGGAAGAGAGATTATGATTTATGAGAGACGAGAAGTTGAGAGCGAGAGAGAGAAATAGGGGATGCTAGAGAGAGAATGGGAGAGAAAGAAAGGGGTGGGCTGGGAGGAAGCCGCCCAATGAGGCTGAGATCGCGAAGAGGCCGCGGCGCTCGCTGAGTCACGGCGAGAGTAGAGGCGGAGGATGGACGGTGGAGCTCATGAAGACGCGGCAATGGAGCACAACATGTGGCCATGGAAGGGAGAAAGTTTCGGTGATGGGGGAGAGGCATGGAGACTGGGTGATGCGGATCGAGACGAGCCCGTGAAGATCCGTCACGGAGTTGGGACGCGAGGCGGCGCGGCGTACTCCGGTGGCTGGAAAGAGGAGCGGTCCGTTGAAGAGGAAAAAGATGATGCAGATCCCGGAGGGAAGGAGGAAGGAGACCGCATGATGGTGGGCTTGAAGCGGGCTCCAGCGGTGGTTTTGGAACGCGGTCAGACTCCGTGTGGCGCGAGTGAGGGTGTGGGCTTGTAGTGAGGTCAGGTCGGTGATGTGTGCGAAGAGGAAGGGTGGAGGAAGGGGGTGATGATGATGGCGTTTCGAGGGCGGCGGTGCGAAGGGAGGCCGCGGCGCCTCTCTTTCTTCTTCCTCCTTTATTTTTTTTCAAATTTTGAATGATGATGATGCTGTTGATGTTGCTAGATTTACCTTGTTCTTTCCTTTTGTTGTAAGCTCAATTGTTTCCTGCTGGTTGAGGTATTGGTGTCAATTTTTTGTCTTGATTTTTTTGATGGTTCTAAGGATTGATGTGATAATGGTTATGGTGTTTTGTGTTTTTGGGAGTGATCAGAATTAGGAAAAGGGGGTTTGGTTGTTGATGGGGGTGGAATTAGTGTGGTGGTGAGGCCATGTGGAATTTTTTTTTTTTGGGTTTATGATGATGATAATGATTTTGTAGTTGATGATGAAAATGGAGGGTTCAAGGTTTAGTTTAATGATGATGGTCTAGGATCTGATCGCCCTTTTTTTTAAAAAAAAAAATTGCCATGATGAATTTATAGATCTCTTCTTCGTTCCTTTGCTGTTGATCGTGGGATCCAACTCATCCAGAAAGAAAATTTGACACCTTGCACATAGTGGAGAGGAACACCATCATGCTCCATCATTTTTATTTTTGTTAATGTTTTCCCTCATCCCGTTGCTCATCCGTGACTAACTCTTGGCAGGAGTAGAGAATACGTGACTCCTCTCTCTCTTACCCTTTCTTATTTTATTTTTTATTATTTTATTTTTTTTATAGAAATTAAAAGAAATAAACATGGACTTGAAACAAACATACGGGAAGCAAACATAACTGGACTTGTTACAAAAAAAAAAAGTGATTGGATTGGGTTGAAACGGAATGGACAAAACATAAACAAGCAAAAGAAATTTTGGGAATCAATTGAATATTTTTTTGCTTTTGTTTTAATTTTTGGAGATAAATAAAAAAATCAGCACCAAAACTTCTTTTTTCACATTTGTTTTCAAGAGAAATTAGATATAATAAACTATGCAAATTTTGGATTTTTGTTTAAGAGGACAAAATTGGGTGTTCACAGTGAGAATGGTTGCCAAAGGCTAAAACTAAACTTAGTCAAAAGTAAGTTAAAAGTCTGTGTTAATTCTATTTATACTGTAGGCAAAAATAAGCTAAGTAAGGCTTGAAATTAGGGCCAAAATCTAGTTTCTGCACTGTCGCATGAGCATTGTGGCGCAAAATGAGCACTGGAGTGCTCACAATGAGTCACTCTTTTGGGTTCTCTCGTCAAGCGTTGTTGAGCTCTCGGCTTGGGCAGAATGGACGTCTTCCTTTATTTGGCCATGCTGGCCCCTTAAACATCCGAATCTATCATTGCCACTAGAAATAGCGATTGTAGCCCTTTGAATAAGCTTTCCAATGTCACAAAAATCATCTCAATCCAACTTCTTTAGCTCTAGATATTGGCAAAATATTGGATATTATGCAATGTTTGACTAAGCTCCTTTCCAAGTTATTTTGCACTTAAGGAGAGATCCTGTATGCATAATAACACTCAAAGAAAGAGAGGGTCACATGCATTGGGCTTTCATAATCAATAAATCCCATAATCAGGTGTAATTATCCAATAGTTTAACAATTATGCACAATGAGGACAATGTTTATTTTCAATGCAAATGCATGATAACAATGCATAACATGATGCAAAAAATCCTAGATTTTTAAGAGAAAATAATATACATAAATGCAAGTTATCAAACTCCCCTACACTTAGACACTTGCATATTCTCATCAAGGAACTCAAATGCAACAGTGAAAAAACTAGACTCTTGTCTCTTCTAACTCTAAAAATGCATGATGCATAAAAAGAAATGACAATACACCAATCCAATGGACCTAGAGGTACAAATAGTAAGCTTTCACACCAATAATCAAAGATGATCTCACCAAGCAAGGACTAAATAAGAACACATCACACAAGGTATAATCCACATACATGATGCATGGACCAAGTACAAGAATACTCCCAAGGTCAGTGTTTGTCACCTATTCACTCAAGTGTTTTGGGTTAAGATGTATACTCAATCACCTTAAATGAAAATGTATTACTAGAGGCTTGCCATGGGTTTCATTCTCCATTCGTCATACACACATACACACTGAGTCTAGAGGACTTGTTTTAGGTTGTAATGAAACTTAGGTGAAGGTGGATATATGTATAGGCCAATAGAGCTAAACCTCTAGTTAAAAGAGAGTAAATGTATATACCAATAGCATAAATATTTAAGGTGTAGGTAGAAAAGCGCATGAGAAGGGGGGTTGAATCGTGCTTCACTTTTTTTTCTAAAAAACTTAAACAGATTATTATCAAGTATTAAACTTGAAGTACATTAGAAATAGTGTTAGTTATGTTAGAAAGTAACTTTCTGAATTGAGGAATAGAATAAAATTCATAAGAGCAAGTTTTCCAGAAAACACAAAATAATAAGCACAAGACAATAAATAAAATAGAGTTGAAGAAGAAGAAGATATTGCACAAGAGTTTTATACTAGTTTAGCCAACCTACCTATATTCAGTTCTCAACAACCATTGAGTTCCACTAAAATCTTGCTTAACCCGAGAAAGTTGGATAGTCTTTACAATAGCTTTCCCAAGCTCTTACCATGACCAGGAAGCCACTCCATTGTCACAACCTGAGTCTTTAACTAGTTTTTCCAAGCTAACATAGTGACCACCAAGTACACTCTGCTACCACAACTTGAGTAGTCTTTAACTAGCCTTTCCAAGCTAACACAGTGACCAGCAAGAACACTCTATAACAACCTGAGTAGTCTTTAACCAATCTCTCTAAGCTAATACCGTGATTCGCAAGTACACCCGCTGTCACTTACAAGTAGTTTTTGCTTCACCTCTCCAAGTTAACTCATAGCGATCACTCCTGGATCAGGGTTATAAAGGTTTGTGTTTAGGTTGGAACACTCAAACTAACCAACACTCAAATTTTCGTAAAATGAACAACAACAAACCTGAAAAACTTAAATGATTTCTTTCTATAATTCTTCCTAGGAAGAACATATGATCTACTAAGAATGTGGAAAGAAGATTATTTTTTTACAAGGAAAAACTGATTACAAGAAGCAGTGAACTTTATAGAGAATGAGGGAGAATTTTCAGCATTTCACACTGTCTCAGTAAAAGTCTCTTCATTGTAAGCACAACATCTCTATTTATAGATGATCTGCATTTATAACCGTTGCCCTTGATATGTTGTCTAAGTGACACATGTTGATCTTCCTTTTGTGTCTTGAAAAACGGTCTAGAGGAGTAACTTGGCACTGTCAAAGCAGTTACAAAAGCCATTGTGAAATAGAAGTTTCTGAGGCCATCTTCAGAAACTACATTTTACTTTTTGAATGAGGTTTCTGAACTTTTCCTTCTAGAAGCTGGGATAGTTGACCAAGTTGGCAGAAAAGATATCATGTCAGTCATTGATTGGATTTGACTTTAAATTTGAATTTCAAAATTCCATCCTTTTCCAATAAAGTGCATTGTTTCACTTGAAACCTGCTTCTAAAGTACGGTAAAGTTTCTTCATATTTCTTCGATATTTCAGTCTTTAATCGAGCTTGCAGATGATGATGATATAATTGCGATCATGATAATTGAAGGTTGTAGAGCACACTTGCTTCAAATTAGGGTTGAAATCTTCACTTGAAATATACTTTCTGAAGTCGCGTGCTACTTTTTGAAGATCTGAGCCTTGGTTCCTTGTACTTAAGAATTTTCTTCAATACGTTGAGCATATATTCGTTCATTCCATGATATATTTTTCACTTCCATTAAGTTCTAATCTATTTAAATGACATTAAACATGTTTGCACATGTCATGTGAAAATATTTTTGTTTTAGGAACCGTGAAGACCTATTTGTTGCTTCAAGAAACTCAAGGGAAACATTAGTCATTCTTCAAAATATTCTCTCAAAATTGGTTGTGTTATCACTCAAAATATTTTGCATTAAAGCTTTCTGAAAGGTTCTAAAGCTAACATAAGGGTATACTTTGTCTAACTTAACGCATACACAGGCTCCTAATTTGCAATGTATTACACCTTCATCCAAACTTTTGCAACCTTTTTCTTTGCTTTTCTTTTTTTTTTTTGCTTTTTTTTTATCAACTTTGCTTCTTTTTTTTTTTTTTGCTAAATTTTTTTAGCCACTCATAGATACACATTATCCCTCCCCATGCTTAAATTAGGGCATGTTCTCATGCTTTCTCCCACACTTATGCTCAAACACATATAAGAAATGCATAATTGCTCTCCTAAGCCTAAAAGGTTGGGAAATTTCATGGTTTTTCACTTTTGACTAAAAATGTGCTAGAACAAAAGAAGGGGCAATAAGGCTCAAATGAGCTAGACAATGGTAATATGCAAAGGTTGGCTATATGATCAAGTGGCCAAGAACAAGACCTTAAGGAAGTTTTAGAATGCAAATCCAGAGAGGAAAATACATATGAACAAACAAGGATAGCACATGATAGTCCAAACTAATCAAAAGGCTTAAAAATTCATAGGTAAATCATATGTACTCAATCCAAATAATACATGAATCACCAAGCAAGTAATATAGAATAAAGTCAATGCCAGAAGTCAATATAGTACATGTAGTGTTAGCCTATGCATGTGACCTCTACGGTATCAAATGAATGGTATAAGACACAAATAAAATAAAACTTGATGCAAGACTAAAAAATAAAAATAAATGAAATGTATAAACATAAAAGAAAGAAAAGAAAAGCTCCCTCATGGTGGGTTGTCTCCCACCAAGTACTTTGCTTGAACGTCCCTAAGTTGTAAGGTTGAGGCCCTCAAGGGGGATAAACATCATCAAGTTCAATGGTTCTCGTGAAGGGACAATGAGTCCCAGGTCTTGCGCACTCGCGCACACTCCGATGCATACTCCTGGGGCGCATCAGTTGTTTGACCACATGGATCAAAATCATAATAAGGCCTTGGGGTTTTTCCACTCCAAGACCTATTGCCTAGTTCACTCCATGAGTCGCAATACCTGAAATGAGGTCAATTGCACAAAACTTGGTAGAAGAAGGATCAGTAATATCAAGAAACACAAAATCAACATGTTCAATAAGGTTCGCAATGTTATGCATAATGGAAGTGAGGTTTTTAGAAAAAGATGTCATCCAAATTGTTAAATGCAATCCTATTCAAATATGCATTAATCTTAGTACATACAAGGCACACATAATTATCATGGCAATCACTTCATATAAATTCATTAGATGCATCTAAATGTATGAACTTAGGAAATTCAGAGTAGAGATCACCTAGGGGTTCTGAAGGGCCAGGAAGAGCGTCAACCTTCAAAACTTTGGGTGCTGCTCGTGGCTCCCAATCGAGGCCAAAGATGTCAAACTAGACTGACTCCTCCCTAAATGACATAGTCAAGGTACCAGCTGGCACATTAATCATTGTCCAGGCTATCATGAGGAATGGTCTCTCCAATATGATTTGGGCTCACTCTTGAGACCGCTTTGGTGTCAACCACATAGAAGTCGTAGGACAACAAGCTCTGTCACACTTACCAGGACACCTTCTATCATACCCAATGGATGAGTTTGACTCTAGTCAACTAGCTGAATAACGTCTTGGTGGTCTTCAATGGTTCCAGGCCAAGAGACTTAAACATTGACATTGGTGTTACACTAATTTTAGTTTGAGGGTCTATAAGTGAATTCTCAAGGTGGTGACGTCCAATTGTGCATGGGATGGTAATGGCCTCAGGATCCTCACACTTCTTTGGCACAGCTTGACTAAAAAGTTCTAGAACCTCCTTGTTTAAGTTTTCTTCAGCAATCTTCTTAGACTGATCTATGGCTTGAGGAAAGGGTAATGGAGTAGGTATGTCCTTGGAAGCTAGGTTTCTTTTGCTTAGGCGCTGTTTGAGGATTGTGGCACTGTTTGGGCGTCCAGTGCTCACCCAAGACTTATGTAGGCGTAGTTTGCTTAGGTTTGTCCTCCTCGTCTAGCCTCTACATCAGAGTCCTCGTCCAACCTCAGGGTAATGGCACTCACATTGGCCCTTAGTGTGGGAATGGTTTGGGAGGGAAGTTGGGAGGATAGGACCTCCAGAGTTTGCATGTTCCTAATTTGGGTTACCTTCTGTCTCAACCTGGACATTTTGTTGCCTCAGTTTCTACATCTCTCCATCATCATCTTCATCATCTGCTATAGTTGTGGGCACATATTTATGGGGTGAATATTGGAGGTACAAATGCCACAAACTTTGGGAACCTTTGGTGTTGCTGCTTGGTTGGTCATCAATTGCTTCATGAGTCTAGAGAGCTCCCTTAAAGCCTGGGCCAGCACCAGATTATCTATCTAGCTCACCTCATAAAGACCCCAAGTACTAGTGGCCGTTCTAGAATCAAATTGCTGAACATTTGTGGCTATATTCTTGATCAAAGCATGGGTCTCTGCTAGTGTCTTATCTAGGAGCGTCCTTCCACTAGTAGTATCGATCATGCACTTGTCGCAGGTACAAGACCTTCATAGAAATCCTGGAGGAGAAGCTACTCAGATATGATGATTAGGGCAGGTTGCATAAAGGAGCTTGAAATACTCGCAATACTCATGTAGGGTCTTATTGGACTGGTGGATCCCAAAGATGTCTTTCTAGATGGCTATTACTCGAGAGGTAGGAAAATAGTCTCTTCACCCCTATCTAGTTGTCCACAATGCCATTTGGCAAGTTGAAGAATCAATTCTTCGCACAGTCTAGGGAGAAAGGGAATGCTCTAGTTTGACATCATTTACCTGCACCTTGTTGGGTTACATGTTAGAGTACACCATATGTAGCTTCTTCAAGTGTTGGTGTGGATCCTCCCTAGCTAACCCATGGAATTTTGGTAAAGCATGAACCATGTACCTTTCAATCTCAAAATCATTGTCAAGCCTAGGATATGTAATTGCCAAAGGCTGTTGGGTAAAGTCAGGAGCGATGAGCTCCATAAGTATCTTATTGCAATCTCCCATAACCCTATTATCTGAAACAACAAATAAAGGATCAGATGCCGAGATTGTTCCCTTAAGGAACAATATAAAAGAATTAAAATAAATTAAGAGCGAAAAAAATAAAAACGTAATTACACAACTAAGTATCAATGCCTCCTGGCAATGGCGCCAAAATTTGACGAAGGTTGTTGTTGCCTCAAATTAGAATTAAAATAGTAAAATAAAATTCAAATGCCAAATGTACCAAAATTATAGTTAGGATGCAATTCGGATCGTCTCTAAAAGAGGCTATGTCACTTTGTTGGAAATTGGGGGGTTTTGAAAATCAATTTGTAACAATTAAAAATAATTGATAATAATCAATAATTAAAGGCACTAGTGCAAGGTATTCCTAGAATTAAAATTAATTATCATAGACCAAGTATTAAACACATTAGTGGCTATTAGTAATCACTTACTGGTAATTATGCTATCGATTAATTGATCTCTAAAATTTGACCAATGCAAATAACTAGTAAGCTGGATCCAAATTTATTAGAAGTTATATTGATTTAATGTACCGATTGCTATAGTCTAACCACCAATCGAAAAGTTAATTCTAATGTTCTCCCCTAAACATAAACCAATTGATCAATTAATTTATGCTTAACGGGTTTTCCTAAACGACAAATGTCAATTTAGTTATTCTAATAAAAATTGTAACAATTACAACAATAGTTATAAGAATAGAAACTTTAGAATATTGAAAAAATTGATGCATTCAATAGAAAAAGGGTCTCAAATTTCATCCAATCCATACAAAAACCCTTAAACTAGTAATGAAAACTACTCCTTTATCTCTGAAGGATTACAATAGTGAAATAAAAAGAGTACCTGAAGAGAATAATAATGATCCTTACCAAAGTCTCCAAGAAGAAAGTAAATTTACTAATGGAATCCCTAGAAAGAGAAGAGTAGAGAAGGAGATAGAGAGTGAAAGTGGCTGCCAAAGGCTAAAACTAAATTGATCAAAAGTAGGTTAAAAGTCTATGCTAATCCTATTTATATTGTAAATAAACCAAGTAGGCCCCAAAATTAGGGTAAAATCTAGTTTCGCGCATTGTGGTATGAGCACTGTGGCGCGAAATGAGTACTGAGCGCTCACCAATGAGTCATTCTCTTTGGTAGTGTTTGGTAGGGGGATAAGAATAGAAATACAGGGACAATAGAAATGGTGGAGATGAAGATATAAATAATAAATATACATAGGGATATTATTGGAAGAAAATAATATTAAATTTCTATCTCGTATCTTATCCTCACTGTCCCCACTTTTAAGGTGCAGAAATTGTGTTTTTCTATCCTGGGGATGGAAAACTTTTTTGTCCCTTCCTCCTGTCTTCACCACCAAACAGGTTTGTATCTCCTGTCTCCTTCTTTCCGTCCATGTATCATTAATCAAACGCTACCTTTGGGTTCTCTTAT
The DNA here is from genome assembly GCA_030441495.1 of Dalbergia oliveri. Taxonomy (NCBI): domain Eukaryota; kingdom Viridiplantae; phylum Streptophyta; class Magnoliopsida; order Fabales; family Fabaceae; genus Dalbergia; species Dalbergia oliveri. The sequence continues at coordinate 41,763,467 of JAMLFY010000003.1, forward strand.
CAAGTGCCTGTTGAGCGCCATGGCTCTAAGCAAAATGGATGTCTTCCTTCATTTGGTTAGTTTTGGCCCTTTAAACATCTGAATCTATCATTGGTACTAGAAATAGTGATTGTAGCCATTTGAATAAGCTTTCCAATGCCGCAAAAATCATCTCAATCCAACTTCTATAGCTGCAGATATTAGGAAAATGGGCGGTTGGAAATGTTTGATCGTTACAGCTCCATCCAGTTGTCCTACACTTAAGTGGAGATCCTGCATGTATAATAACACTCAAAGAAAGAGAGGGCCACATGCATTGGGTTCTCATAATCAATAAATCCCACAATCAGGTACAATTATCCAATAATTAACAATTATACACAATGATGACAATGTTTATTTTCAATGCAAACACTTGATAACAATGCGCAACATGATGCAAAAATGCCTAGAGTTTTGAGAGAAAATAATATGCATAAATGCAAACTATCAGCATCCATCTTATGGGACTTAGTTAGGTGCCCTTTTCAGTACAATTATCATTTTAATTACAATTTGGTTTATTTCAAATCAGTTTTCCTTGTTTCTTTATTAATTGATATTTAAGACATTGTAAATGCTTTTTCCTAGTATAGCTATGTATTTATGTACTCTATTATTGTTCCATATGGGTTGTGAGTAGAGATTTGCTAATTGAGTTTTGATGAACTCACCCCTCTTTCCTCCTCTTTATAGTTTTAGTTGAAAATCCAATTATTGTTCAGACTTAGCTTCAATAGCTTTGCAACTATTTCAGTGGCGAGCTTCACTTAGGATCATGGTAGAATAGAGTGCTCTAGTAGTTGTGTAAGTAGGATTCCAAACCATGCATTATACATGATTATTTTAATTTAGTGTACAGTTGTTTTATTGATTATGTATGGCTACGACCTAGACCAGGATTATAAGTTTTACATTTAGATTACATATTTTCAAACAATTCAAGTTTACGAACTATTTCTTGAATTAATTAGTTAGAATTGAGAATTTATATTTAAATCATATTTTTGAAATAATACTACTATATTACACATCTTAGTCAAGTCATGTTATCCAGAGGCTTTCGTAGAACTTAGTCCTTATAATACCAGTCATGTTCCAGATTGGGTCGTGATAAAATGGTATCAGAGCCATATGTTTTCTAGTATGGTACTGGAGCAAGTGTCTATAAATGGTATGATGTTTATGTAAATGGAACCGTGGCCATTTGCATCAATGTAATGTTATTTGAGGTCTTTAAGAAGGTCAGTCATGTCTAGCAAGGTTCATGCGAGTCAATGTCTTTCCTTGGAACTCTTGATCTAATCTTATGCTTTCTTTCTTTCTCAAATGAGCTATGCCACCTATTAATTGTCATCACCATCGTTGCCGTAACAACACTACAACAGTCATCCTGGTTGCATTTGACGCTTAGAGTGGCCATCTTGAACCTCAGAGGTACTAAGTGAGCACATTACAGCTAAAGTGCACTGGTAGGGAGCACGACCAAGCAAGAGTAATATAGGCAGGAGTTTGCATCTGGCACAGTTGGTCAGGGCCACCTCATTAGTGCTATCCCTTAATGCGTCCTATTGCTACACAACTCAGATACGAGGCAATAGCCAACTGAGGGAGCGAGTCCAAGGTAGCTCTAATACACTCGATCAATATGTTAAACTCAGAAATACCATTTTGGTAGATGCTTGTTGGGGATGATCGGATGCTATGTATACGGACAAGAGTTATTTAGAAACACAAAAACTAACTTTCCCAAGATAAAAATTTCCTTTTTGATTCCTTAGGGTACTAGTTAAATTAATTCTATAAGTTATTTGGAAAACAAAAAGGGCGGAAGTGGGGAGGCTAGATCCATCCATATGGTTTTTCCATCCCTGAAGCTTAAATTCATGACCATTGATTAAGGGAAAGAGTATTTGCCACTCAATCTGATTATGTACATGTAATTATTATTAAAATCCTGCACTTTTCTACTTGTATAAGGCTTTTTTTGTGTTGGGTTTTATAAGTAAAAAATTCTCATAATTTAAAATAGAGTTTAATTTTTATGTATTAATAGTGGAATTTATTTACACAATCATCTAATCATATATTATTAAATCAATAAAGATGGTTGAGCTTCACATTTACAAGTCATACAAATGAAAAAATTTGATTGGATGACAACATCACTGTATCAAAATTAAACCCTAAAATAAAGTATTATATTCCTCATTCTAAACGTTCATAAATGTACACAATTTGTATTCGAAGTGTGGCTATTGGCTATATATGATATGCATGTCACATGCCTTATGGGGCGTTTGTATTAATGTTTGATATTATGTTCTCGGGAATAACATTTCTGGAAATGATATTCCTAGGAATATGATTTTCAAATATTTTAAAAAAATTATTTGTTTAGCATTAAATATTTCTGGGATTATTTGTTGAGATTCACATAAATAAATTTAAAACTTGTTTGTTTTATAATATTTATTTTGGGAATATATGTCATAATTTCCAAAATAACCTTAATACATTTATTATTATTATCATCCAAAATAAAAATTACACTTTTAGAAAAATATAAAATTAACAATTAAGAAAATTTTGAAATTGAGAGTGTAATGGCTATATGAAGTGCAGATGAGCGTGGGTAAATAAAAATTGTTGGGGAAGTTAAATAATTAGGGATATTTTTGTATTTGCTTTTAATAATTATTATTCCCAAGTCATGGAAATTTTTTGTTCCCACTTTTTATCGTGAAAATGAAATCTCACTAAATTAGGAAAAAAAAATTTAGTGAATAATGAATGCCTGAGAATAATATTTGCAAAACTTATAATAAACATAGAAACACATTATTTTTAAATAGTTATTTTTAGAAATAACTAAATATATCTTGAAATAAATGCCCCTTAATTTTTAATTTTAGATGCTTGTACAATTGTTGGCATTGATCTTGTTTACCATCAAATCACACTTTAGATGATAGCTTGTGTTATTTTTCCACAGCCAATACTAAGAAGACATATAAGTTCGGTGCGCCAAAGGATACGTCACGTATACAAGATGAGAAATGTTATTTATACTCATAATTTGTAGGACACCCTGACACACTTTTATCTACCATTAGATGAGGTGTGAACCCCATTTAGTTTGGGAACCACATCTTATCCAATGATAGATAAAAGTGTGTCACGAAGTCCCACATTGTGTGAGTACAAATAACACTACTCATGCAAAATAATCAAACTTCCTTCTAACCTTGAATCAAAGTGATTTGACAAAGAATCAAATTGAATCTAACGTCCAGAGGTGCACCATAATTTTGGAATAGCCGTAACCCAACAAGACCACGGTATCTTCTAATAGAAATTTTATGTGGCTTTATTGAGGCAAAAACTTTGACAATTTATAAAAGTGCTTTTCCATTTTCTTTAAATTAGAAGGAGGAAAAAAAGCCAATCCATGGTGAAAATAAAAGAAGGATCTGGATGTAGTGGGTTGAAGAACCACGTTAAAGCATGGAATTGCTATGGTTCCAAGTTGTGCTTGTCGAAAATGGATGTTCTCATGTCAAAATTTCATGTGATTTTATCACATGTGATCTCTTAATATGTTGATTTTAAATGTGACATCTAGACAACACATTTAAACATAGAAGAATTAAATAAAAAAACTTTGAGATAAAAGGATCCATTATTATACCCGTCTTGAGAAAAATTTTAACATAAAAGTATCTATTAACATGCCTGTCTTAATGCGTTGGTGGGATATTTATGGTTTCTATAAGTTTATATCACTAAGGGTATGTTTAGATTGGTGGAGTTAGATGGAGTAGAGCCAAGTGGAATAGAATGGAGTGAGTAGAGCGAAATAATTAATCTATTTCATTGTTTGGGTATTTCCTATTCTATCCTATTCTGCCCAATTTGGGAAGGGAGAAATTTGAGGAGAATGGATGGAATAGAGTCCACCCATCTCCGCTCCATTTCTAAAGTTGTTGTTTCTGAAGTTGGTGTAGAAGTTTAAAGCATGTGTTTACTATGCTAATTATTAGGTACAATGACATTGTTTGTAATGTTGTGCTTGTAAAGTATATGTAAAGAGGATTTTGAATGATTGGAATACAAGTAATCCTGCTAGTGATTATCAGGAGAGACGTGAAGTTTGATGAAGAAGGAATATGGGACTTTCCCTTCAAAGAGCAAATGAAGTCAGTGGTAAGACAAGATAATTATGGAGAAGAAGAAGAAGAAAATAGATAGGCTGACATATTACCTCAACCATAACTATCTGATAGACCTAAGAGAAATCATTAACTACTAGGTAGATTATTAATTTTACTCTACATGCGGGTAAGCAGTGCTTTCTCAAGAAGCCTATAATGATGAGAATTGGAAGAATGCAATGGATAAGGAAATTCATGCAATTGAAAAGACTGATACATGGGAACTAACTGAGTTTCCTACAAATAAGAAGTCAATTGGAGTCAAATGGGTTTACAAAACAAAGTATAAGGCCAATGGTGCGGTTGATCATTTTAAAACAAGATTAGTAGCAAAAGGTTACAAGCAAAAATCGGGTATTGATTACTTTGAAGTATTTGCTCTAGTTGCCAAATTAGACACAATTCATATGATTATTTCACTCTTTACTCAAAATAAATGGAAGATATATCAAATGGATGTGAAGTTAGCTTTTCTAAATGATACTCTAGAAGAAGAAGTATATTTTGAGCAATCTATAGGCTATGTGATAAAAGGGAAGGAAGAAAAAGTCTCCAGATTGAAGAAGGTACTATATGGCTTAAAACAGGCACCAAGAGCATGGTACAAGAAGATTGATTCTTATTTCATTGAGAATGATTTTGAGATATGCTCTTTTGAACGTACTTTGTGTGATGTCTCAGGTTTATGTGTCCCAGATAGGTCTAGTACAGTCTTAAAGTCCCCTAGGACCTATCTGTTCCTGGGAAGGCCCCATACTCATGAAATCATGAAAAGTACCGAACCAGGTTCCCTGCGACCACTATAGCGTCAAAGATCGCTATAGTAGTCAGGCTATTTGGCTTCTTGTGTTACGGTCTCTAAAGACTGTAGCGGTCAGGTAAGTTACACGTGAGCTTTTTCTGTGTTAACGCGATGGCCTAGATACCAGTATGCGACAAAACGATGCAGTTTCATTAAAACGTCCTTTACACTACATAAACCTATCCTTAAGCCTAAGATCCACACCCTAGCAGCTGCCAAGCCTCTCCGTGTCTCTCACTCGCATTTCTCTTCTGTGCTTCCTCTTCTCCAAGCTTTCGATAAGTATTTTCATGTATTTTAGCCAGTTTCTTCCTCTTTTTATCAAGTTTGCCAGTTATGGCATTATCAGGCATGGTTTTCTCACAACATTCTTCCTCCTTACCTTTCCAAAGTTAGTTCTTATGGTTATTGTCAGTTGTTTATATTTGCATTATACTCTTTGGTAGTTACTCATGCCATCCCTATTCCCTTGAGTCAAGTTGTCAGTGGAAGCGCACTCTGACTATCAACAGTGAGTAGATTTAAGCTCATAACCATACTTTTGGTCATTATTAGTACCTTCCTCACATTACGAAAATTGTTTATGATATTTTAGGATGATTTATACCAAGAAAACACACTTTTATGGATTATAGAAATTTTAGAAAAATTATTGTTACTCAATTATCATGAAAATTGATCATTTTAGAAAGCTCATGAAACTATACTCGTTGTATGTAGAATTATTTTATCAATTAGAAAAATTGCATGAACCCAGTTTAGCATGAATAGTAAGAACAATGAAATATGTAGGATATCAACTTTACCCAATAATTAGTGAGAAATAAACTTGAGTTAATAGCTAGGGTCGTTGACCTTGGTACTAAGTGATCCGCTAGAGGACTAGCTCAACCTTAGTTCCAAGTAAGGAACCTAAAGTGGTGTCCACCTATGGGACCTAATTAGGTACCCATCAGTTTTAATTATTAGTTTAGTATAGTTATTTTATTTAGTTCAACTCCTGTTTCTCTACTAGTTATTATTATGAATTTAGTTGAAGTATTATTTTCAGTATAGTTATGTATTTAAATATTAAAATATTTTATATTGAGCTGCATGTATATTGTATGTGTTTTTGTTATTGTCCTATTGTGAGTGGAGACTCACTCACAGTTTTAATGAACTCACTCCTCTCCTTTCCTCCCTAGATCCAGTTCTAGGTTCAGTTGCACGCAAGATCTTCTTCTGTAGTGTTGTAGAATATTTTGGTGAGCTTTGTTTTGAAGTGGAGCATATTAAAGATTCATGTAGTCATAGTAGTGCTCCAATAATTGTGTGAGCAAGGCCCAGACATGCATATTATTATGTTTAGTTATTTTTTACTTTCAGCTATTTTATTAATTGTGTTTGACTTCAGCCTAGATTCTTGTTATTACACGGTTTTATATTCAAGATTTAAGTTTTGAAAACATTTCAGTGGAATTTAGTTAAATTTGAATTATATATTTTTATCATTTTATGCATATTAGCTAGTCACGTTACCAAGGCTTCTATGAGGACCCAATCTCTCACATGGGTCATGCTCGCAAGTCAGGTCGTGACACTTTGTATATCAAATCTTTTGATTCTGGTGATATTATCATGGTGTGTCCTTATGTTGATGTATGTTGATGATTCATCTTCACCCGAACAATTTCAAGATGATTGCTGAGTTTAGGGAGGCCATAGTGAAACATTTTGAAATGATAGACTTGGGCTTAATGTCTTATTTTCTTGGCATTGAAGTTATTCAGGATCATGACATTTTCATTTCTCAAAAGAAATATGCTAATGATATTTTGAAAAGTTTCAAATGGAGAATTCAAAGCCTCTCTCCACACTAGTGGAAGAAAAGCTGAAATTAATAAGGGGAGATGAAGGAAGACTTGGATCCTACCCATTACAAGAGCTTAATTGGAAGCCTAAGATACTTAATAGCGACCAGGCTAGATATAGTTTTCGAAGTTGGATTACTTAGCCATTTCATGGAGAAATCCCGTGTTTGTCATTTACAAGCAACAAAAAGAATTCTACGATATATTAAAGGCACCTTGAATGATGGAATTTTTTATGAAAATACTAAGGATATGAAACTTGTTGGATGCATAATGTTTTGGCTAGAGACATATAGACAAGAAAAGGCACTTTAGGATATGCACTTCATCTTGGATCAGGTGCAATATCACGGTCATCGAAGAAAAACCAATCATTTCACTTTCTATGGTTGAAGCAAAATACATAGCAACAACTAGTTGTGCTACACAATAAGCAATATGACTAAGAAATTCTGGAAATATTGCATCAAAAGCAAAGCACATCAATAACGATATTTTGTGATAATAAGTTTGCTATTGCACTTAGTAAAAATCCAGTATTTCATGGGAGATCCAAGCGCATAGACATATGATTTCATAAGATTTAGAATTGGTAGTTGAAAAGAAAGTGTTGATTGATTATTGTCATATTGAAGAACAAGTCAGATATTTTTACAAAGTCATCGAAAATCGAATCATTTTGCAAGTTGAAGAAAATGCTTGGAATGATTAATTGTACAAGCTTGGTTTAAGGGAGGCAATGTTAGAAACTAAACCAACCTCTTGTTACTACTTCATGAGTTGTTATGTAGAAAGGTTTTGCTTATTGAGGTGGATCATTGTTTGCTAAAGCAACTTCTTGTTAGTGAAAAACGCAACAAGATTGCATTGATGGATGCAATTTGTTTTGACAACATGCATGCATCTATTTATAGTGTATTCATTGCTTATTAAAGGCACTCGTAAACAATGTTTTTCAAGAGAGAAATATATTAATTTATGAATTTTGGTTGTCTCCTCTCTCTTCATATGTGTGTGTGAGTTTAGTTCTTTTAATATTACATCTTCCTTTGACTATCATTAATGTTGGTGAAGTCTTTAAATTGGATTTTACTTCTTGTAATTTCACTTTAAAATGGATTCCACTTGCAATGGTTTGAAAATTCAAACCACAGATACCATGTTTGATCAATTAAACTATTTTTCCTGTTAAAGTTTTGATTTTTCTTTTTTAGATAATTTAGGATTACTTGTGAGGTTACTGAGTTTTTGTCAAAGATGAATTTCTTGTAGGTGGATGGCATCCTATATATGGAAATAGGAGAAACATCTAAGGACATAATAGTCACTGCATATTTTTTTATTTTTAAAAATTACTTTTTGTTTTATTATTAATGATTTATTATTAGTAAGGAAGGTTGCTGTAACAACTTTTAAATAATTGAGATAAGTGCAATTTTAAAATCTTAGTGTAATATTTACTAATCTCAAGGGAGATTCTTGTAATTTGCCCTAATTTAAATGTACTGACAATGTAAAACTTTTTATACTATCATCCAATCAGATCCTCCCATATGCATAACTTTTGAAGTACTCAAGTGAGAGTCACACTTATTTTATTAATATGGTAGTATGTGATTGGATGATTGTATAAATAAATTTTACACTATCAATACATGAAATTAAACTCATTTATTTATACTCTAAACATACAACAAAAAAGAAAGACATAAGTAGTGGATATTAAAAAAATGCGAGAAACCTACAATATATTTTCCTTTCTCATTGGGTATTTATAATAAGTCAATGAAATGAATATATATGTCATTACTTTGCAAATAAGAATTTAATTCTAATATACTAATAATATAAAACTATTTTACAAAATAATCTAATCACATATTGCCATATTAGCATAATAAGTTTGACTATTACCTCATGATTTCAAAAGTCATGCACACATGAGAACTTGATTGACTGACAGGAAAAATCACTACCACTGCATTCAAATTTTATCCTTAAAATAAACCCCAAACATTAATAGCTATATAACACAACAAAGACATTGTATTTGTCAGATTTAACTCTTTTAAAGTGAGAAGATTTGTAACGTGAGAAAGTGGAGAGTTAATTACGATTAGATAGTTTCATAGAACCTACACAAAAAAAATTATTGATTCAATAGTGATTAACATGAAATGTAGGACATCATGGCCATACAATAAGTCATTATGGTAAAAAGGGATACCGTTTGCGTAAGGTTCAGCCAAGCACTCAGGAAGGAAGAACAAGGGCTAGAGAAATAGCAAACCCAAAAATAAACTTCATCAGTTCTCATTATCAGAGCACCTCAAGTAGAAGTAGAGATCATTTTGGATAGTTAATAGTTTTTTATTTGTGAACAATAAATAGCTGATTAATGTTTTCTTTTTCTGTATTTTTTCTTGGCTAAAATAGCTGACTAACTTGAGAAGCAACTAACCTATCAACCATCATATATTATATAGGAACTGAAACAAACAGTGCCAGAAATTGACCAAACCAGAGGAGAGACAGACCTCATTGATGAGAATGAACCAAGCCTAAACAGTATTAAATAATCATAAACAAATGTGAGCGAGAGTTAATTTCTTTGTTAGAATAACGTGACATTCATGTTGATTCTTGGACATACATGTTGATTTTTGAATAAACAAGTAGGTCATTCCATTTTATTCATTCTACTAAGACACTAACCACTATTTTTTTTCTTCTCGGTAAAAAATTTTGACGTAGCATTACATGCAGTAAGGGTTTTAAATTGCGATTTTAGTCGCAATTACGTTGTTATGTGGAAAAAAAATGGTCACAATACCATTGGGATGTGATTGAAAGGGCATCACAACAGCAAAGGTGCAGTTGCAATTGTAGCTGTGACAATTTAAAACCATGTTCAAGCCAATCTCTAAAGTGATTCAGAGTTGTGCATGAATCCAGGAGCTAGAGTAGGTTCCACATATAAACTTTACAAGGGGTTGATTCAATGACATGCAGAAATTTGTCTGGTAGATTGTCATTGCTGGCTAGCTCAGGTTTGACTTCTCCAAAGTTTTCTAGTCAAGGTCTAGGCTGTCTTAGACTTAAGCTTGAAGATTTCTAGATGTAATGTTTTGAAGACAAGGAAATACTGGGTGGCATTGATTTTTCTTTTTCCAGCAACCAACCAAAGACGTCCTTTTCTGTTTACTTCTGCTTTAACTTTCCTTTCTGCTGCTTGAACCAAAAAGAACTTTTGCTTTTCACTATTGCCCTTTATTCACTATTTGGGGCAGGGATCCCTTGGTCCCAACCAAGTGTTGGACCAACGCTAGTCACACCGTTAGAAATTGCAAATAGCCCCCTTCCTTTTGAAAAGTATTTGCTAAATGGGACCACAACCTGCACGCCATTAACAATCAACTCTAAAGCATGTGTAGCTGGAATTTAGTAGACGACAGATCAATAGTTCAATATGCATCGACCTCTTCTGATTTTTTATTTTTTTCATTCTAATAGCCATTCATTTTTCCCAACTCAGTTCGCACACCTCACATGGCGCACAACCTCGTCCTCCCCTGACTCCCTATTTGCCCTCCACCCCTTTCACAAACACCACACTCATCTTTTGCCCCATTCCACCCATCCTATTGGAAAAAATAGATCAGAGGATGCAAGAAATGGTGCAGGAACCTTTTTTCTTTGTTAAGAGCAAATTAAAAGAGGACATTAGGGCAAGAATTCATGGAAACGTGATATAAACTTTGAACTTTTCTTGGTCTTTTCTCCGTTCACTTTTCAACTCATATGCCATTTACCATAATTATTTTTCCAAACACACTTTATAGATTAATTCTTAAAACATAGTAATAGTACGATTGAAGTAATTTTCTTAGATGTGGGGGCATCTTGTTACGGACTTGACTTTTCATTACTCTGTAATAATATCCAATTTTTTTCTCTCTCTTTTCTTTTCTTTAAGTTACTTATAGGTAAACAGAATGTGTGATGTGTCTCTCAAGGAAGCACAAAGGGCGACTGTGTCTCTCTCTCTCCCCATCGGAGGACTCTCTTCATCATCAACTCTATCTCGTAGTCGTCTCACTCCAGGTGTCTTCGTTTCACTCATGTGCAAAGGGAGGGACTACTAATGCAAAAATTAAAAAATGCAAGTCCTCTTAACAAAGTAACCCAAGTAAACCTGTATAAAATAAGGAACGAGATCTCACTTTGCATTAATCTAATGGTATATATTGTAGACCAAGTGAGATTAACGTTGTCCCCCACATGGGGGACCAACTTATCCGGAGCCCACTATTTGAATAGTCATTCACTGGTAGAGAATAGAAGACTATGCTTTGAATGTGTTTGGTTGGGGTAGTTAGTATCCTAATGTCATGGCATTGGGTGGTAAAAATTTTGTTGGGAGGAAGAGCCAATGCCCAAGAGATTAAGGGAGAAAACCTAATAGTGAGTTAAACATTAGGTCTTGATCTAAAACCTTAAGATAATGAGTTTATACGTGTTTTCATCTTATATGCTATTTATTTAGTTTATTTTTAACTAGCGTGATATTTCACTTTTCACACTTGAAAACAAATTTTGGGTCATAGAGGAAAAAAATGCATATTAAAACCCAAATTTAGATTGGTCAACAAGATTATGTGTTCTGATTTTGTTCTACCACATTGAATTTACATTGTTGATATTTGATTGTAGTGCCACAAATGAAAGATAGGAAAAAAGACCAATATCAAATTATATCTGGCACAGACCTCTAATAAAATAGTTGTAATGCAAGCAATTAATGTTAAATTCTAGAGGGTATATGATGAATGGCCAAAGACGTAAGACACAGTCACAAAAAGCATTGCCTGCCTCTCACACACTTCAATTCCTGAAACCTTGTTCATGTGTTAGAAGGTCCACGAATCCGACATGCCATCTCCTCGAGGAGGGTGCTAGAAGAAGTTATAGCTCATTACTGAATTACTAAATTAATCTGATGCCTTAAAAGGTAGTTCGGTAATGGTGTTGATAAAGCTTTAATCTTCTTTGCTACAATTAAGTAAACTTTGAGCCATTGATTGACTAGCTTTTAACGTAAGTCTAATAATATACTTCCATTAAGTTCAGAATTTAATTGATAAATCCGGGATATTAGAAACACAGAATCTATGCAAGCAAAATTCTTAATCATATCCTATATGATATATGGCTTAAGTTTAGGAGCCTTCATACTCCTTAGGTTATACACTTTGACCAAAGATAAAAAAACGGGTATTTCCCTTTCAGTAGAATTATGCAAAGCGTAAAGGGATGAATGTGTATTTCTCTTGCTTCCAAGCATACTCAAAGAAGCAGTGTATTTGCAGCAATCACAGCTTGCATGATTGTGCATGCTGCTGTAATTAACCTGTTTTAACTGTTTTCCAAGAAAGGGTTTAATTTACATAATGACACTACAATCACAGATGTCAAAGAATCACACATTATATATCTTTTATGTTAATTGGCTGCCTACTACATATGAACCAATGACGCTTAATTCTCAAATCAGAATTTTCCACTTGAAGGAAGATTTTTATATACAGCTGTGAGCTGTGCACATGTGTAGAGAGATACACCATACACAATTACAAGGGACCCTGTCAATTCAATCAATCTTACTTATGAAGCAATTTGTAGTAGAGAGAACTATTCGTCTCATCATTGTTTCAAGCATACTTATACTATTCCGTGTTCAATAACAATGTATGAATAATCATTAGAAATGATGAAGAGTAGTTTTCAAACTATACACAGCAATTCAAGTATTCTTCAGGCTACGTGACAAAAGATAATTTGTAGTTCACATCATAGACCCAGCAGGTTTTGAGAAATGTATCTATAAGCATAACATCTGTGCTAATTCCTTTATTGTTCAAGAAATTGAATCAAATTGCCTACTAACTATTATTTTGTGGTACTGGAAGGGGAAATGCATGTCACAAGTTAAATTTAGGGTTGATTTGTCTTTCAATCTCACTTAATGTTTTTATCTTCTATATTTTCTGTTTTCAAAACCGTTTATCAAAGAAAATGAAAACACTATTAATTTTTTTTGTTTTTATTTTCTGTTGTCATTACTTCATCATAAAACTTGAAAATAGAAAATACAGGAAATGAAAATAGAAAATGAAAAACGGAAACCAAACAGATCCTTAGATTGTTGATGTACCAAACCAAAAAAAAAAAAAAGATTGCACAACTAGATTATAGCTTATTATTTTGTCCTTTCCTTTTTTAGTCAACGATTATCAGTTTAATGAAGATAATACAAGATTGAACACGCTACACTGTCTAAAAAATTTGCCAAAATTCCTGAGAGAAAGCAAGGATGATCATTGGATAGAATAAAGTAAGTTAACCTGTTTGTTCATTTCAAAATTAATAAGTATGTCAAAATTTTCCGACAAACGAATTCTGTTTTTCTATAAAATTTGCTCTCTTGATAATGGAATAACTAGATTGAGTTGTTGCAAGTTAGGTAGCAAACAGATCCAAAATGTAGAAAGAATATTTATGTTATCTGTTTGAGCATGTCAAAGTATATAGTGCAGATCACTCTGGTGTGCATAGGGTATTGGAACAATCTTAAATTATAGAAGTTCTATGATGAATACCCCAAGACTTGAGACAATGTTGCAAAATCATTGCCTACTACTCACCCAATGTTGTTTTAGAAACAATGTAGTTATTACTTACTTTGGTTTTATGTTGTGGTGTTAGTAGGTTCCACCAACCAGAGAGGCTATCTCTTACAGCCTCAAGGAGGGCAATAGATGAAGTCAAAGCTTCGCACTAAAGACTTATGTGAAACACATACAGAACAATAATAGTAACAAATAATTGAATTAGTATAACATTGATAATGATTTCATAAGGAAAATCTTAATGATACACAAATTTTTCTTGACATTGTTTCTATTCTCAAATCTAATCGGATTTCGTTTTATCATTCAACAATCCAAAAGTGGCCTCCAAACCTTTGATGTTATACAATATAACAGTGAAAAGAAAGCAACGAAAGCATTTGTATTTTTTCTATAGTAATTAACAGAGGTATCAGATATAAATATTCTGGTAATAATTAAAGTCTGAGTTTAATCATTATAAAAGAAATATATAGGGCAGGTTTTGCTCAATTCAAAACAGTGTTTTTGTATGTTAAAAATTTGTGTTAAAATAAGAAATGATTTCATTTTTTAATCCCTATAAATTCATTGGAAGAGAGCTAACTATATTTATTCTTTTTTACTATCTGTATTCAAAGTTCAATGGATCCTGATTAATGTGGTCAAACCAAGGTTACCTCACAGGGATAAATTTCTCAGAAAGTTTATTTATTTACAAAACCTTAAGCCGAGGCTTTGTTTAAAAATTAAAATAAGTGCTAAATCGTTTTTTTGTTTTTTTTGGGCACATCAGAATTTTTTTAAAGATTAAATTTGTACATCAGAAATTTGAACCTATGAAAACGTTGGTGATCCATTTAATACTCAGTACAAATTTAATTAATTCATCATATCAAAATATAAAATGGATTAATTTTTATGTGTAAAATATAAGTAATATCAATAAATTAAAATTTGCTGAATCTTACCCACAAATTCCCCAGGAATAATCTAAATCCTTAACTGTGTACCTAAAATATTTGTTTGCGAAGACAAGGTTGGCCCATTACGTAATCACACAATTATAACATGCATACATAACTTATTCAGAATAAGCGCACATTGTAAGTCATGCAAGTTGCAACATGTAACAGAGAAATATAACAGGGTGACGTGGCAAAACAACATAGATCCTTATTCATATATCATAGATCCTTATTCATATATCCTTGAAATGATTATCTTGATTCTTGAATAATGTGATTTGTCTTGAAAGTTTTCCATGCATGAAACGTGTGAATTAATTAAGTACAATGTCTGTGGGTTATTAGCAGCCTATCATTTTCCCTAATTATAAAATAATTTAAATCTAGACAGTTATACTTTAACTTCACCCAAAGACAACATAGATGAAACAACAAGCATAACTTGCAACCTACGCAAAGCATTACACACTACATACATGGTATTAGAGAAAGAAATAATAAAATTTTGGAACTTTGATCCTATTCCTTATATTATGTGTGACTTTATTTTTCTCTTTATTTCCCTCCCATCATATGAATGCAAATAAAACACCATGCTGAATCAAGAAATCAAAAAATCAAGATGGTAACTGTTTCATGATTATTCATGTTTCCTTAGCTTCAAGGTGAGGCATGCCTATTGTGATTGTGGGGCTCCAATTTTAAAGCCATACCCGGCCCATAGGCTTAAAAGATATAAGCCCTTCTTTTAGCTCGTGTCCTCGTTGTAGCGCACTACTGGCAGCAATTTCTCTACAGGCACAGTTTAAATAAGTGAAAAAAAATAGATCGATACAATGTTTTTCAATACAGATACTTTGTGATCTAGGCATATAGTGCAATAGCAAGATCCCTTACCTTAGTAAATATATAGTAAGGAACACGGCTTTAAATCCGCCAGATGTGATCTGAGACCACTTGCTCCCATCCTTCTCTCGGGTGCATACATGAAAAAAATTAAATAAATAAATGTTTTTCAACAGTAATTGTCCCACAAAAAATAGTAATTGAACAATTTATCATCCAGTCAACTGTATCTTGAGTCTTGACATTCTCCTTTATGATTCAAAATTTTCATCTTCATAATCCATCAAATTAAGCACATATTTTTTTTTGGGTAAAGTTTAAGCACATATTTTTAATCTAATATGAATTTAGCCAGTCATTTGAGAGTTTACATATAATTTTTTAACTCATATTAGTGACTTATTCTGCAAAAGAGGACTGAGTTATCCTATCATAAACTATTTTGTAAAAAAAAAAAAAAAGGCTCTTGCAATACTACTATATTTTTCACATATCAAGATGTATTTTTTTGAAAAAAAAAAGGACTCCACGGCCTGCTTTCTATGAATTATGTCATAGTCAATTTTATCATCAGTCACTTGTTATATATATACACAAGTTTTTCAAACCTATAAGAATTCATAATCGGAACAAACAACAGTTAATAAAAATACTAATTTGACAAATTAGTACAATCAATCCTCAGATAAATAAATAAACAAGTTAAATCCACACAATATAATCTTCCCCTCCTCTAAAATATGAAAATTAAGTCCCGTACGTGCATGAGGGGCCATAATAAACTTCCCCTCCACAATTTGTCCTGATTATGCTGGCCCCTCATCCGCGGTTTGATGAATTGATATTCAAGGAACCGAACACCAATGCTATAAGCTATAGTCTATGAAATATAGATAGGTGGTTCGTTTGTCCTAATGGTTAGGCCATGTGAATGAAAGATCATCATCATAAGGGGTACCAAACACATGCATGCAGTGCAGACCAGAATTAACCTTGGTCCATTGTCCATACAAAAATCAAAAGAGAGAGAGGGAAAAGAGAAAAAGCAAAGCAGTGAACATTAATAATGCTTAACTTCAACTTTTATCAATTGATTTGTGAGTAGATCAATGTGGCTAAAGCTATAATAAGAAGTATTCAACGTAAAGATAAAAGAGTCCTGCCTGCAAGGTGGTACTATTGAAGTCCAAACTTGAAAGTAGACAGACTTGAAAGTAATTGATTTTACATGATCACGTGTGTCTCCTAGACAGCAAACCATCACTATCCCACAAATTATGGTTTTCCATTTGGCTACGTGAAACATATTCAACTATAAAAGCACCCCATTAGCCCCAACACATTTCCCCACCTACAAAAACAAAACCAACTTTCATTGGCATTTTCTCACCCTATTACCAAACACCCCTTGTTACCAACACCTCTTATTAGCCTTTCTGCCATAGTGTCTGCAGCAACTTGGTCCAAAAAACTACCATGGTTTCTGAGACAAACAAATCCAAGAACGTGTGTGTAATTGGAGCGGGACCATCAGGGCTAGTGGCAGCAAGGGAGCTGAGAAAGAAGGTCATAAGGTTGTTGTGCTGGAGCAGAATCATGATGTTGGAGGGCAATGGTTATATGAACCGAATGTGGAAGGGGAGATCCTTTAGGGAGAAACCCTTTTCTAAAAGTGCATAGCAGTATCTATAAATCTTTGAGGCTCACATCTCCAAGGGAGATCATGGGGTTCACTGATTTTCCATTTCTGGTCAAGAAAGGTAGAGACATGAGGAGGTTCCCTAGCCATACAGAGTTGCTTCAGTACCTAAACGACTTTTGTGAATGGTTTGGGTTGAGAGAGATGATTAGGTTCAACACAAGGGTGGATTATGTGGGAATGTTGGATTATGGTGTGTGTAGCAATGATTTGAAATGGGCTGTTAGAAGCATAGAGAAGAAAAGTCAGAAGGTGGTGGAAGAGGTGTTTGATGCAGTGGTTGTAGCCACTGGTCATTACTCTCAACCTAGATTGCCCTCCATTAAAGGTAGGTGGATTTCTACTTTCTCTGGATCTCTCTTATCTATCTCTGACTCACAGATATACAACACGATTATGAAATGGAAAAGTGATTTTAGGCCCCTTAAATCTACTCATCCATTTATTTTATGCCAGAGAAAAGGATATTCATTATGGATAATGATACATTTCTAGTTCATGCATGATACATTTTTTTTCCTGTCTTTCTGTCGTTGTGATGCTCAGGAATGGATACATGGAAAAGGAAACAACTGCATAGTCACATTTACAGGTCCCCAGAACCATTCCGCAATGAGGTATATGACCAATGTAATCTCTTTTTTTTTCCCTTACTTTCTAAAGATTATGAACTTTATATACAACAGAAGGCCATGCAAGTTGTGTAAAAGTTTGAGAAACAAGCACATATGCATTGGCTAAACCATGAGAAATTAAATATTGTTTAGCTTTCTTATTTTAAAATTTCCCCCATTTTTTGCTCTAATTTAGCACACTCAAACTTGGAGGGAAATTTTCATTCAACAGACTGTGGTGGTTGTTGGAAATTCCTTAAGTGGGCAAGATATATCAATAGAGCTTGTGGAAGTAGCCAAGGAAGTCCATATGAGTTCAAGATCTCTCAATATTTCTGAGGGTCTATCTAAAGTCATATCCAAACATGAGAACTTTCACCTTCATCCACAGGTATGATCCCTTCTTAATCTTTTTCAAGTTCTAATCAAAAGTAAAAGAACAAAAATGTACTTAAATTCAGTACAATATTTGGTAGCTTCACTACATGTGTGGTACCTTGTGCAGATAGACACCCTTCATGAGGATGGGCAGGTCACATTCGTGGATGGTTCTAGCATTGTTGCAGACACTATTTTGTACTGCACAGGGTAAAGATCAAGCTGTCAAATAGATTGATTAGTGACAAAACAAAAATCTTTGATCTATCATGAATAGTTCATATAATCAGAGAGCCAAATCAATCTCATAAATTTTCACTAACTTAAGGTCATCAAAAAGATATTATGATTGAATAATTATGATCTTAGGCTTGGAGATCACAATGTGGGGCCTGTGTCCAAACATGTTCGGTGTTTCCTTTTAGAGTTAATAATAGTAGTGCATTCTAATTATTGACAGGGGTTCAAACTCAATTGGTTATGTGTAGGTACTCCTATGCGTTCCCCTTTCTTAACACTAAAGAAATGGTAGTTGTGGATGATGACAGAGTGGGCCCTTTGTACGAGCACACTTTCCCATCCATTGCTCCATCCCTGTCCTTTATAGGCATCCCCAGAAAGGTAAATTACCCTGAATTCAGTTATTTGAATTAGTGTAAGGTGACATTTTTTATTTCACATAAACATACATAATTGTAGTTGCAGTATGGTATATTTCATCAAATAATGCAAAGCTGATACATTTAAACATACATCACCCCATATTAATCTAATATTTAGGGCTGACATTTCTTGAAATTAAGTGATATTACATAAGATACTCCTCAATTTGTCATATATACATTGACTTTCTTATAGTGGTACTAAAGGTTATGTTTTACAGGGGTATTTAGTGTCAAGTTTCACAAAAATATGAAAGTATCGTGTGTAATATCACCTATATCTCATAAGAGGATAATGTATATTTTTACAAATGGCGAAAAAGTTATTATATATTGAAGCAAATTGTGAGGTCATGTGCAATTTTATCTAATATTAAAGGAAGTGAGTGTAATTTAACTAAATTTTTATCATTTTGTTACAACTGAT
This sequence comes from Dalbergia oliveri, assembly GCA_030441495.1. NCBI lineage: Eukaryota > Viridiplantae > Streptophyta > Magnoliopsida > Fabales > Fabaceae > Dalbergia > Dalbergia oliveri. The sequence continues at coordinate 41,782,616 of JAMLFY010000003.1, forward strand.
CATACCTTTTTCTTTGGCTCTCTTATCCTGTAATTCTACCACATAATATTGCTGTGACTTGTGAGTGAATGTGAGGCATAGAGATGTGCATTAAACACTACTCATATTTCGTCAATGTATGCTACAGATATAACAGTAGTATTCTTGATTGATGGGACTATGCAGATCATAGGGTTCCCTTCTTTGAGTCACAAGCAATATGGATAGCTCAAGTGCTTTCGGGGAAAAAGGCACTGCCATCATGGGAAGAAATGATGAAATCCATCAAGGAGTTCTATCATTCAAGAGAACTAGCTGGCATTCCTAAGCACTGCACACATGACATTGCAAGCTTTGAGGTAATATAAAAAAAACAGAAGAAGAAGAAAAGAACACCACATTACTCTCATAATTAAAAATTAGCATCTTGGTGATCCATTGCTTAGGTTGTTGTATTGTAACATGTTAGCTTTGGTGAAAGAACACTATAATAATTAAGTAACATTTGAGCAAAGTTTTTTTTTTTTTGGCTGTATTGTAAATATAAAATTAATTAAGAATAAAATATTAGAATATAATGTATAATAATTGTTAATATAAAACATCAAAATAAAAGTGCTTTTCAAAAGACTAATATAAATGTATAATATGTACAAAGATCAAATACAATACATTATTTTTTTACCAATAGAAAAACAATTGACATCTCATTCCTAACCACTGCACACAGGACATTGAAAACTTTGACATAATTTTTTTTTTTTCAAAAAAGGACACCTCATTAATCTTGGTTTTGGTTTGGTGAAAGAACACTACAACAATTAACATTTGAGCAAAGTTTTTTTTTTTGTTGTTGTATTGTAAATACAAAATTAATTAAAATAAAATATTAGAATATAATGTACAATAATTGTTAATACAAAACATCAAAATAAGAGTGCTTTTAAAATAATAATATAAATCTGTAATATGTACAATGATCAAATACAATACATTATTTTTTAACGATTGAAAAACGATTGACGCCTCATTCCTAACCACTGCACACATCACATTGCAAACTTTGAGATAATTTTTTTTTTTTTGAAAAAAAAAAACATCTCATTACTCTTGGGTTTGGTTTGATGAAAGAACACTATAACAATTAAGTAACACTTGAGCAAGAGTTTTTTTTGTTGTATTGAAAACTTAAAATTAATTAAACATAAAATATTAAAATATAATGTATAATAATTGTTAATATAAAACATCAAAGTGCTTTTTAAAATACTAACATAAATCTACAAAATGTACAAAGATCAACTACAATACAACAAAAAAAAATTTGCAAGCTCATTCCTAACCACTGCACACATCACATTGCAAGCTTTGAGATAATTAAAATGAAAGAAGAAGACCTCATTACACTCTTAAATAAAAATTAGCATCTTGGTGATCCATTGTATAGGTTATTGCATTGTAACTAACATGTGTTTGGTTTGGATAATGAACACTTTAATAAGTAACACTTGAGCAAAGATTTTTTTGTTGTATTGTAATTGCAGTATTGTGACAAATACGGGGAGCACGTGGGGTTCCCTCGTTTAGAAGACTGGAGAAAAGAGCTTTGCTTGTCAGCACTAATCAACTCTGAAGTCAACTTAGAGACGTATAGAGATTCTTGGGATGATGATGAGCTACTCCAAGAGGCCCTTCAAAGCCCTCACTTCACTCGGCTTGGACTACAAGATTAATAAACTAATCAAGCATAAATTAAAATTTTCCCTCCCAAAAATTATTCACTTATGTTGTTTCCATTTTATTATTTTATGGCTGGAGGGGACATGGTTCAATTGAATGAATGAGATGAATCTTCATCAAATTATTATATGTAGGTTTGAAGAACAGGAACAGATCAGAAGCATTGTGAGTCATGTCATTTGAAATTGATGTAAGATTGTACTATCTTTGTTGCAGTTTTGGTCAGTACAATAATGGGTGAGTGATAGTAATTAATTAGGTTCACCCCACAGAGCAGAGTTGAAGGATCTGGATTTTTTTAAACTGTAACTAATCCCAATCCCAAAATATGTCTTTTTTCTTTTTAAGTTGGCAAAATACAAGTGAACACTTGCATGCAATGCAAAATCGTGGAATTGTACTGAACCTAATATATCTTAATATTTTTAATATGAGTCATATTGACTTTATCATTAATTTTTATAATTATGAATATATAAGTTAGTAAGTTACTTGTGAATTTCAAAATAAAATTACATTTGAAATATAAAATGAGTATAATAATCTTACATGTTGCTTTAGCCGTTAATGAATTACAATGATAATAATATAAAGGTTTTACTAACTAGTGTTTTAAGGATTAATGTCAAAATTTTATGGTGGATCCCTTGCTTGAGAACATAAAAACTGCACTTCTCTTAGGAAATCTCCCTTTTTAATTCTTTAACCATTGTAATAATAATAATAATAATAATAATTTGTCGGAAGTTTTTAAAGCGCACATGATGGTACTATGCTATTGGAGAATGTTAGTGGGGAATTTCATCGAACAGGTAGAGGAGACAAACACGCAGGAATCATGTTAATTATATAATTATGTTATTTGTACGTCCAATGCATGAAACATTATGCTAATCAGATCCAGATTGAATATGATATAGACTTAATTCAATAGGTTTCATCATTTAATGATAATAAGATGTACTGATACAATCTAATAACTTAGTCCAAATAACATCTTCCTAAAAGACAAAGACCAAAAAGTAAAAGCTCATCACTGACCTATGCTCAAAGATGCTTTGGAACTGAGTGAGTGAAGAAACTTGACGCTGATCGCTGCGATTTGGATCCTCAATTGCGATTTGCGAGGCACTGGCTGCGCCCACTGACTCTCTTTTCGGCGCCTTGCACTCTTTCATGTTAGCATAATTAACTTGCAAACTATATTTGACTATTTGTTTGACTTTGATGCAATCCTATTGCCGAGGAAAACATCACCTTTTTCTTTCTTGACTCTTTCCTCTTCACCTCTTCTCTTCCCCCCCCAAAAAAAAAAAATTTCTTTCACCAGTGAGACACAAAATGCGATCTGCGGTTCTTTCATTGGTCCACAAAGAGGCATGGAATTCGGTCATGCTGCATAGCAATCCATATTTTGGTTGGAGCTGGGTTGCTGAGCATTGCTCGAATCGATTTTGAACAAAACTTAGGTGAAGAGTGATCTTGTGCTAGGATTCCATGGCTGATAGGGGACTGACCCGGGGCCAGGGGCAGTGGCTTGTGGTTGTGGAGAGGGATGGGGGAGGGGATAGCGGGCCCAGCGGCTTGTGAAGAGGGATGGTTAGGGTAAAACAGATGAATTACTTGTAAAATTATATTTTTGGGGAAACTATCACCCTTTAATGAAAGATTATGACACTCATAAAATAGCACTCAAAATAAATTATATTTTTCTGTAATCCTCCAAAATTAATCTTGTATGATAAATTCATCCAAATATCAATTGGCTTTTTGCTTTCAATAATAGAAGCATAATTTTAAATCAAGGAACTAGATTAATAGATTTAGTGACGGATGCACCTTGCAAGGTGGGGGCTTATGCCCCACAATAATTTTGATCTTTTTTTAATAATTATATAGTGATATAGATTTTTGACCCAAAATTTCATTGAGTTTGACCACACACTAATTTTAAATGAGATAAAATAATAAAATATAGTATAATCTATTTGTTTTTATACTGATATATAATGTTTGCGTCTATTATCAAAATTTTCTAAATCCATCATTGAATAGATCACTTATTGAACCAACTATAATTAAACAAATATATTAAAATATATTAAATTCAAATAAATATAATAAAATAGCAATTAATTATAATTTAATACATTTTAAAAAAATTTGCATGCCTATATAAATATAAATAAAAGCCTACATTTGAAGGTTTTTAAATTTTGATATGGATCTTAGAGGCGTTTAATGTTAAGATATGTTATTTGAGGGGTAATTAAGGAGGTATGGATCAGAGAACACAATTTGCTACCCTTGGATTGTGTTCCAAACAAACCAAAAACAAAAACGAGGGTGCGCTGTCGTTCCCTTAGATTGAGGTTTGGCGCGTCCCGATTCGCTACCAGCGAACTGGGTTCCTCCTCCTGCCTCACCTATCTTGCTGCGAGCATGCCTATGCGCTAAGTGCTCGGAATACAGTGAACTGTGGCCTCCTTAGCTCTCCAACATGCGTTCTCCATGCTTCCTCCCATCAGAACTACTACACTCCATCAAACCTCCTACCTCAGAGAAAAATCATGGTGAGTGAATCACATGAAGAAAATCTGAATTGATAGAGCAATCCATGATATTATTGCTCTTCATTGTTAATACTATAAAAGGGGGAGTTTGGTGAGAGCTCTTTGCAGTTTGGTTGAGTTCTGGGAATGATTTTAGTTTGAGTTCATACGTATCAGTATTAGTTCAAGGGGGTGCAAGTATTGAGTAGTAGGAAGAGTAGAGTTTTTTGAAAAAAGGGAGAAATATTAAAAAAAAGTGTCCGGGACAATGTGACGGAACAATGGATCCTAATGAGCATGTTGCGTTCATATTTTTAATGGATATGTAAGTTTAATTTTTCTAATTTTATTATTAATTTAGTTTATTAAGTTAATATTCTATTCTTTGTGTGTATTATTTTATTGTTTTCATTTTACATATTTATTAATATAAATTTTTCATTCTATTCTAAGTGTAATTTTAGATTTTTTTAAATTCATTTTACGTATAAATTTTTATAATTATTTTTGTTGTGATTAATAATTATTTATTTTTTACTTGAAACATGAAGAAAGAAAGTTAAAGCCTCGTCATATTTTTTTTTATCATCCATCGAAAGATGCAATTATTGACACCTACATCGTGCTAGTTTTTACCATGTTGTGTAGATAGAACGAGTGAAACTGAATGAAGCTCTAATAAAAGCTTTGGTAGAATCAGACCAAGACGCGCACAGCTTCCATTTTCCAGGGAGAAATGAGTGACATTAGAAGATGTCGCTATACAATTGGACTCCCCATTAATGTTTCACCAATTAGTGGATTTACATCCAAGCAATATGGAACAACTCCGTTGAAATGTTTTAGTTTGCTTAATGTTGTGCCTTATCCACACGAATTTAAGAGGTGCAATCAATTTAAATTAGTTGCAACATCATATAAGAGATCTTGATACTAGAAATGACCCATTATCAATAGAAATGAGTGCACAGGTATATGTTGGCCCTCGATCACAAGCACTTCTTTAATGGCCGATAAGACCACCAATGAGGTCCATGGAAAATACTTGCGGTTGTTGGAGGATCTTACTCATGTTAGGACTTTTAGCTGGAGTTACTGTGCCTTGCTTGTCTCTATCGCAATTTGATGAGCGACACACATAACTACAAAGCAAATTGGTGGTCCTCTGGTTTTGTTACAAGCATGGGCATGAGGGTTGCCTTATTTGGCTCATGTGCTAGTATCACCCAATTTTGTCAGCTTCCCTTTGCTTCTAGGTAAAAAAATTTCTTCATTTATTTTGTGTTAATATTGTCATAATTGTAATAAATTTGTATGCTTTATGACACATGGCTACATCCATTTTATCCTCATGGCACAGGTCTTGCAAATCATGCAATATAATCAGGTAGCAATTAAAACATTATTTAATTTCATGTAAAGTTAAATTAAATAATATTTTTTCTATATATCTAATATAATTTATATTTGTCCTAGATTATATGGCATCCATATAACCTAAAGTTGAGGCTGTGATTCAGATTTTATTCAAAACGAAGGAAAGCAATATTGTTCCACTAATTTGCTTTGAGATCAAAGAGTGGCACCCATCGGATCGTGTAAGGCAACAATTTGGGATTATCCAACCTGTTCCTAATCTGCACCCAAATCTAGGGAGGGTTCATAATAAAGATTTGAGGGGAAAGAGGACAACCTTGATTGGTTATTAGTGCATCATTAGTGGGTGGAGATGTGGATCACGGAAGACTCATCCTTTGGTAGAAGAGCCCTTGTAGGGACACCTCATTGATTCCGCCCCACAAATGCCTACTTGTCATGGTATAGGGATAATACTTATGTGCCTCTATGATTGACACCACTAAATTAGGATGATGCAGCCCTACCACCTCGCTGGCCACCACCACCACCACCACAACCACACTCACCATCACCACCACACTCATCACCACTACCACATTTACATTGAAAAATAAATTGACATTTGACAACATTAGTAATAAGATAACGAAATAACAGAGTGCATCCACTTGTAGAATTACAACAACACCATTACTAAGATAAGATAACAACAAAATAACAAGAAAATCAAATAACATAAGGCAACAACAACTGAAAATGACACCACTACCTGTGACAGGATGCACCACTATGAACTTGAGCAGGAGCGTTTGGACAACGACTGACTATGTCCCTCACCATGACAAAGATCACAATGCCGTGGTCGCGCATCTCACGCATATCCATTTTATTCAGGTAGCGAGTAATTTGGGTAGGCCCTTCATTGTGCACTTCAAGGAGGGTTTGCAAATCCTCGGCCTGAAATAGAGGCCATGAACTTTGATAGCCCACAACCCCAAACTCATTCTTCTACACCTTGCATATGATAATCATTCTATATACATCATCAACATAAGCTTTCCAATCAAGGCAAAAGCTTACAACAAGCAATCACATGACGAGGGATATTGATCTATCTAAAAATCCCCACAATCGCATTACCTCTACCTTAGATCAACTCTATCTCTCTTGTAGGACATCTCTTTAACATGGTAGGTCTAAAGTTGTCTATCAAAATGAATGGTCCTAAAATCTTTAGATGCCTTCTTGTTTGCTTCTCAACTTGCCACGGCTTTTGAGAAAGAGTGACCTGCATTTCTTATTGTGTATGTCATATTGCCTTTTTGAACAAACAACTCAGCACCCGAAAGTATGTTGCTCAAACTAGTGATATGATAGGCAGATTACGGGCCTTTTTTAACACAGAATTGATACACTCAACTAGGTTTGTTGTCATATGCCCCCATCAATATCCACCATCAAATGCTAGATCCCATTTTTCTTAAGGAATTTCATTAAGTCAGTCGTATTTAGTTGACCATGTTTGTGCATCTGCGATAGTGATAATTAAATTCTTGCTTGATCCTTGAGTACCCTACAAAAGACAATACGAGTAATTAAAATAATTGAAAATTACTTCTAAAAGAAGAATAAACAAAACTATAAACTACCTATGCTCACAACAAGTTGGTGCAAGTTGGGTGCCTTGAATCTCCATAAGAAATTGGCAAAGATGTTCCCGACGCAATACATATGGAATGCCTTTGGAGGTTCCTATTAGCCATTGCTTCGGGCTACTAAGCTTTAATGGACTCATGACGATAAGAAATTAGCCCAACTCTATCTCGAGTCACTACATTTCTCACACATTGTTAAGGAAAAAAGACCATGCATTAAAGTATCACCCTCGACAATAGCAAAAGCAATTGGCAATATGTTCTGATTGCCATCTTGTGCAATTGTAACTAGTGAGCTCCTCTATATTTCCCATACAAATGTGTCCCATCTACTTGAACAAGTGGTTTGCAGTATCTACATGCTTTAATGCAAGGACCAAAAGTCCAAAACAACCTGCAAATATTCGAGTGCTCGGCACCAGCTCACCCGGCTCGCCTCTCAGAATCTAATTGAACAATTGCTCCTTGATCAGTAGTACACATTGACATACACCATTGTGAGAGATCTTCAAATGATCTTTCCCAACAGAAAACTTTTTCAATTGCTTTATGCTTCGCTGCCCATGCTTTTTGGTATGTTGTCATGTACCCTAATGAGAATGAACCTAATGATAGACTTTATTTTAATAGATGGATTGGAATTTACAGTGGCTCTATTAATTGTGCAATCATGTCAGAATCCAACTTTGCGATTGCCTCGACCTCGTGCAAGTGTGCGGTCTGTTGTCTTGATTTCCTAATAATCCTTATTTTTCCTGAACTGGCCCTTAGAAGCCACGAGTCTTGCCCATATTGTACACATTTACAGTAAAACGTCTTCGGTTCTAACTTTTCAATTTTGTAATCCACTCCTTTATCTATGCTATATTTCTTAACTACCTTAATTATAGCCTCCCTATTGTTAAATTCCATTCCAATAAAGAATTCAGCATTGATAGGAGCCCATACCAAGCACCAATATTAAACAATAAAAATAATAAGAATAATAAAAAAACAAATGGATAAAAAAAACCAAATATATAACATTTTTTCACACCTTAGGTAACAAATTTTGAATTAATTCTAGAATTAGCAGTACATACTAATATTTTGAAACTGTGGAAACTCAGGAGTACTCATAGTTTTAAGATCTAATGCATGCATAAAAGGTGGCTCGCTGTTTAGATATTGTCTGGCCACCACGTTTGGCACATCCTCTTCATTCGACATCTTTCACATCATCATCATCATCATCGCTTATATATTCTTCTTCATTACTTTTTCCCATACTACTTCTCTTTCTTCAAATGTGCTCAACTCATAAGCTACATTCGAGCAACAACTTCTTCAAATTCAACATACAATTCAATGGCACAATTGTTTTGATGGTGTTGTTGATGTATGCGAAACATCTATTGAATGTTGTCATCATTAATGATTGTAATTGTTTGATAGTTTATGAAGGCCAAAGATGGACATCTATATTTTATAGATGTCACTTTCTTTGAGTGTTTGAATTTATAGATTGACAAAGAGCATTCTCTAGCTCCATGAATGAGAAAGTGTATGGCATAAAATATTTCCTGGACTCTCACATGTAAAAAATACACTATCATTTGGATTTGTAAATACATGATCATTATAATATACTACTATCACAACAATACTCATTTTTTCCTCACTCAATTTTTTTTCTTTTGTTTACAAGCTGGGAATGGGAAGGAGAGAGATTACAAGCGAAAGAAAATTGAAGGAAGTTCCTGATGTAATAGATAACAAAGGAGAGAATAGTGGGTCGGTAAAATTTGTCTTTGAGATGAGTTTATATGGTGAAATAATTTAAAATTCTCCATGAGTTACTCGTGAAAACCATCCTCCTATCACACTAAAATGACGACTAAGAGATAGCTCCCTATTAAAATTAAGTTCATGTTGAGTAGATGGCAGCGTTCTGGGCGACAATTTAAGAGGCTGGCATGCTCACAGAAACAGTTAAAGTGCACTGTTGGTAGAACATAATTCGCTAGCCATGATTCATTTCCTTTAATTTTTTTTATTAGTTTTATCCTACCTTAATCGCTACCAACGAATTCTTTGCCTTTAATTTTTTTTTTGGGGTTTTCGTCTTGCTATCCACAACCGCAGATTGTGTTCCTCCTCCCCCCCAATTGTAATTTCTTGGGAAACTCAATATGAGTGTGTTTTGATAAGTCAAATTCCATAACCAAATCATTGACCAACATTTGAATTATGAAACACATGTATCTAAAATAAAAATTAGTTTTATTTTTTAAAAAATGGTCTAGATTCTTTTTTACTTCTCATGGTCAAGGTTCTTGATAAAGCTCATTGCTAGTTTGTTCTTGAAGTTGGCCTAAAATAAATTTGACACCCATTTCTCATCAACACCCTCTCTCTCCCTCGTATAAGCCTTTTCTCGTTGCGACATGTAAGATGCAACAACGGCATGGCACAATGATGACAAGGCATAGTGACAGCACGACATGCATGGTGGTAGCATGGTACATTCCTTCTTTTTCGGATGGCTAAAATTGGCAAATCAATGGTTCATCGTCACAACTTTTCTACAAAACCATCGAGTCAAATCAATTCATACCAATTCTTGAGCCTATATGATTCTGTTGGCTTGCTTGACAAGCTACTTAGCTAGTCCCTGGTTGGCAGGCATGTCTAGTATGAGTTTTAAAACATTGAACAAAAATGATTATATGTCATGTTTTATGTCAAATTGGCATATTATGACTATCATTTTAGTCCCAAAAAGTCATATATTTGACAAAACGACTTCTTTTATTCCAAGTTGGCATGATAGAACAACTCTTAACCCGTATAAAATCATATCTTTGACAAAATTACCCTTGAAAAAATCACTTTTGTTAACAAAAATATGGACATGATGGCATAACATATAAAATCATGTTCTGTACATATTCTTCACATCTAAAAATCATGTCTAGCAAGCAAATGCTTGGAAATATTCATAATGACTGAAAATAAAGCCATGAGTTCAAACCTACTCACCGTTTAAAGTTGGAAATGTCTGGGTACTATCAACTTGACCTTAGAAGCTTAGAATGACACTAACAACTGTCATAGAATCACAAATAACTCATGAGCATACCATAAACATACTAAGGCAGCTTTCAATTCTTAGCATATATGATCTATTGGCCTCTGAGACAAGCTACTTAGCTAGGTCCCCATTGGCAAGGGCATTCATAGTTTTCAAAACATTGAATAAAAATGATTATATGTCATGTTTTATGTCAAGTTGGCACATTATAAATATCATTTTAGTCCCAAAAAATCATATATTTGACAAAACGAATTTTTTTATTCCAAGTTGGCACGATAGAACAACTACTTAACCCGTATAAAATCATATCTTTGACAAAATTACCCTTGAAAAAATCACTTTTGTTAACAAAAATATGGGCATGATGCATAACATATAAAATCATGTTCTATGCATATTCTTCACATCTAAAAATCATGTTTAGCAAGCAAATGCTTGGAAATATTCATAATGACTGAAAATAAGACCATGAGTTCAAACTCACTCACCATTTGAGGGAAAATGTCTGGGTACTATCAACTTGATCTTGGAAGCTTGGAATGACACTAACAACTATCATAGAATCACAAACAACTCATGAGCATACCATAAACATATTAGGGCAGCTTTAAAGACATTGGAGATACCTAAACTTGACAAGAACTAAGAACAAAAACACTTTAACCAATGAACATGAAGGAAATGAAAGAAAACTCAACATAAACCATGAACAATCCTTACCTTGAAGCCTAGAGAAGGTAGGATTGATGGAGGATGAGAGTGAGGAGGTGGGAGAAGGAAGGAAGGTGTTAGGGTTTGAAATTTTAGGGTAAAATGTGTGGGTAGGAGTTTATAGAAGGAGAAGGGATATTTTAGTGAACTGCATCATTTTGGACGTACTGTCAACGTTGGGGGTTCTCACTCCAGTGAATGGCAACCCACTTTCTCACTAAGCTAAGGTTCCTCACTATAGCGAACTTGATTTGCATAAAATGCAGACTTGTAAATTTGATGATTTTCTTTATTCCAAGAGTTCTCGGGGTACCCAAAGGCTATGCTAGGCTTGGCCAATGACACCTGGACCCAAGGCATCACAATAATCGGCTCCAAACAAAAACTTAAAAAGGTTACCTCAGGAAAACCCATTGAAAATAAATGTTTTTTGAAAATAAAATAAAAGAAAATATCGTAAACCCATCGATAACTGTTTAATAATTTTTTTTTAGTTTTCAAAACCCATCAATAAAATTAATAATTGACTGTCGAACTCACTCAAATTAATCAGGCTACAAAGGAAGAAACTTGTAATATCAGAGCAACCTGAATCGTTTTCCAAGGAATTCGCAATGAACCAATTCACTCAATTGAAAACGGCACAATCAGAATTAGCAACAGAAACGAAAAAAAGGGGGGTTTGTTTAATTTCGATAGCAACAGATGGCAATTAACAAATTAACAATTAAAGCAACCAACCCAACTTAGTTCCTAAAAATCCGTCATTGGACAATTACTCACTGAATTAATGGTTGATCCTAAACAAATCAGAATCCTGCATTCATTTAAAAAACGAAGCTACTAGGTGATCACCTAGCATTTTATCAGAAACTCGACGTGTCACTCATTCAACGTACAATGCCCACTTAAACCCGTTTTGATTTTAAGCCCTTTCGATTAATCAACCTAAATGTTAAATCTAACATTCAACACCCCTTCCCTTAAGTTATCCAGAATCGAAATCCAGAAGGGAAAGGAAAGAACGAACTCAATATGAGGCAAAAGCGTCCTCTGGATTAACAAAACAATTCGTGAGTTGATCGATTATGCCTTAGCCAACCATGGCAGAAACGAAAACCAAAATAGAATAAAGGAGAAGTTGAACGGAATGAACAATGCGAAAAATTGGAATCTCCTGATAGAAAGATACAAGACTCAAGAGTTAGACTCTTGTTTTCTAGCTCTTAAAAACCAAAATAAAATAACGGTTCAAAGGACAAGAACGACCAAACAAAAGAAAACTAATGGCTTTGGTCCCTTGCAATTTAGACACTTAATTAACTAAGCTTTGCTTTAGCATTTCATGACTGCCTTCTTGTTCAAATTTGGCCTTTAATGGAAACTGAAACAAAAGTTATAATTAATTCCACTTAAAAGCCCAAAATCCAATTTAGACCAAAAACCAATATTTACACACGAAATTGCCCAAGATCATTATTCAATTGCAAAAATAAAGTGTGATAAAAAATCAATTATCAGTAATGTTATTTCCTGACAACCTAGATGACGCCTTTAATACAATTTTACCAATTGGCTTTTTAATTTACACCTCTGGGTATGCCATAAGAGTCCCAGATAGGTTACATCACATTGGTAATATTCTAAACAAACCAAAAATCTATGTGTATCCATGCATTTCTTATTGTGAAAATAGCCCATCGGCAGAATAATCAAATCCTTCGATAAACATCAATATCAGATTTCTAATTGTGAAAATAGCCCTTAAAAGAAACTATATTTGCCCATAGTCCTTAAAGGATCCACCTCGTTTGACAAATTCACCTAAATGTCAATTTACTTTCATTTTGTTCCAAAGTGAATACATTTATGTTTTATGTCAAGTTTTCACTTCAAAACCACTATTTTAATCCTAAAAGATCATATTTTTAAAAAAATAGCTCATTTTACATTAAGTTGACATTGTAAAATGATCACTTTAGCAGTAAAAGTCATATATTTAACAAACTAGTCTTTAAAAGAATTATTTTTGTTAACAAAAACAAAAACATGTTAACGTTTGAGTGAATTTGTTAAACAAATGGATCTTTAGAGGGCTAAAAGTGTTTCTTTTAGGTGTCATTTTATCAATGATAGTATTTTTTGGGAGCTAAAATAATGGTTCTCTCTACTTTTTTAAAATTTTAGAGAATATAAGGTAGTTGTAAAATATATATGTGCTCTCAAAATCACCTCTGACTTTTACAAGTTAGGAGCAAAAAACACATCAAATTCTCTGTTCACCAAATAGAACAAATATTCTTATGTTTTTATAATTAGAAGCACCTCTTAGAAAATATTATACCAAACCAAATCTAATTGGTATTGCAATTATTAGTACTAGCAAATTGGGAGGCACTTAAGTGCTAGTTAATTTCCATTTTTTATTTTTCTAAAATATTTAAAAAATAAATCATAAATTAAAAAATAATTTAAAAAATAAGAAGTTAGATGAGTTTTTATAAATGGTAGTTATTTTTTAATTTGTAAATGTAAAAGTAGTTTTTGTGATAGGCTTAAGAGAGGTATTTTCAAAATTATAAAAGCTAGCATCAAATAGGTAATTATTGTCTCCTTTATATATGTATAGACTTGTTCCCAATTTATTTAAACCATTAAACGGTAATATTATAACACTAATTGAGAAACAAAATATGGAATCAAATGTAATTTCATAATTTTTATTCTATTTATTTTGGTTACTAATACAAATTCCACAAATTTACCAATGGCTTGATAATACAAGCTTCAACCCATATTCCTCTAGGACCATCATGGTCCTTGCCCCATGTAAGAAAGATCCATGTCTTGCATATTCTTACAATGTGGGTTTTATGATAGGCATTTTATTTTTGAGTTCATCATGAACTCCCTATTAGCTATTGGATCAAACCATCAACAAAAATGGTAATCATCCAATGAATAATAATAAGGATCCATAATGAGTTAAAAATTGACGTCCACTTATAATTTGTCAATCTTGCAATTGCGGACATCTCTATTCGCTACTTTGTGAGTTACTCCAGGAATTCATGTGCAAGTCACAATAACTATGTCAATACTTTTAAATATTTATTATTAATTTCACTATTTGATTTTTATAGAATCAATAAATAGTAAAATTATTTACAATTAAATTTTATTATAAATATTTAAATTTATGTATTAAATTCTTTTACTTAAAGTTTTCTTAATATAATAGGTGCATAAACAATAAAAAAAAGTGAGTATTTTAAGGAAATAATAGCAAGTAAAAATAGTAACAATAAAAAAGTATTTATTAAAAATTAATCTACAGCACTCGTAACGATGTTTTATCATCTATTGTATATATAATTCTTAAAAATGTTATGAAATAAACAGATGGTATGGCACATCAAAAAATAAATATGGTATTATTTATATAGAAGTGTATAAAGAATAATTTATTTAACAGAAATAATCAATTTAGTCTTTATAATTTTTTAGTGTTAATGCAATGCATGATAAAGGAAATAGTTTAAACTTTTTAACCTGTTTTTAATGTACGTAAGTATATCTAAATTAATGTATCAAACACTTTAATTTTTAAGAATTAAGAAAAAAAATGCAAGACACAATCGAAATTGTTTTGATGAGAGTGGCACTCTGAGCATTAGAAACCGTGGAATGTCTTTTTTTGTTAAAGGAGGAATGTTCCTGTCTAACCACAAAAATAATCACCCATAAATAACAAGATATATAATTGTATCACATGAAGAGAGAGAGAGATATGTTAGGAAAATTACATAAAAGTCATTAAAGTAAAAGTGGCAATAGTCATTTAGAAGTAGCAATAGCTACTTTTACGTTTTGCTCTAGGGTATAATTAGGTCATTCTAAATTAATGTAAAGATTGGACAACCCACACTGCCTCTTTGACAATCTATTCAGCACTTCATTTAATTCTCTAGTTACTATGAAGAGGTTGTGCTACGCTATAATGCGAGAATCTTGTTTTAGTTATGAACAAACAAAATAACACATGCATTATTTAAAAAAAAACAAACAAACATGTATTTAGTTTTGATAAACCCCATGTACAAAATTTTCACCCACATTCGATTATATATTGCTATATAAATAATAAACGTGGTTGACTTTCATATCTACTATTTGAAAATTCATAGAAATTGAAAATTTTAATAGGAAGATAATGTATTATTATTATTATTATATCAAAATTAAACAACACAATAAAAATAATAAAATAAATAAATACCAAAATGGTCCCTTAGAAATATATTAGAGGACAAATTAATCTTTAGAACTTAAAAGTTTTATATTAGTCCTTTACATTAAAAAAAATGGACAAATTAATCAAGTATATGCATGTACAATTAAAAACATATTGTTTGGACATGTCCAAAAAAAGGACAAATTAATAGACCAATATATGTCTGTACAATTAAAAACACATTGTCCATACATGTACAAAGGAACAATATGACACTTTCAAATTATAAGAGACAATTTGTCCCTTATATATTTCTGATAGAACATTTTGAGTATTTAGTCTAAAAAAAATCAAATTAAAAAATAAGAGGTGAAAATAAAACGAGGAAATACTAGTAAGTATATTGTATATACATTATTAAACAAATTTACACAATTGGTGTTACCTGAATGCTGAAATCCTTTCTAAGTGCGATACATCATCCAACTAGCAGCCCAAAGGAAGCTAAGTATTACTGTATTAGTATATTAAATTTGATGCCAAAAGTATGTTAAATTAATTAAGAAAATATATGATGAAAGCATTAATACAATCTATCCCTCTAATTAAGAAGCCCTTTGGTTTTTACATTTTACAATTCACAATGGTGCCTGCTGGTTAACACTGTCAAACACCATTTAATTTTGCTGGGCTCAACCTTCTACAAACATGAATCAATGCAAAAGGAAGAGTGCAAAGATGTTGGTAATTTAGTCCAAACCAAATTAGTTGGAATCTAAATGATTTCAAATACTGATAGTTTAGACAAAACAAAAGTTTTTGGGGTTAGATAATCTTTTAAATACTTGTTTCATCTATGCTTTGCTGAGATGGAGGTAGACATGAAAGTTCCCTTGGGTAAGCTATTGGATCACGTCCAACAAGCAAACAAGGAGGATTTAATTCCAAGAACCAAACAGGGTATACACAAGGTTCTTTCTCTATTCTTCTAACTGACTCTTATACAGTCTATGAAGACATTTACAAAATGATCCTATAGTTTAAAAGAAAAAAAAATCCTCATCCAAAATGTTCATGGACATAGCTTTAGGCATTGGAAATAAACTGGGGGATTACTGATTGGAAATCTCTGGCCCCTTTTCTTTCTACATATCTTTCCCCAACTTATTAGGCATCTTTTCTCAATGGCCAATTCAGTGTTATTCTTTAGCTGTTTCAGGTTCAACAGCAAGTCTGTGATGTTAGAAGCTGATGTAGAGGACCTTCTCCCCTTAGACAATACGTTTCTACCAGCCCCTCTTGCATAGTCAGTTGCGGTGCGAGTACTGGCAGCTTCAACGAGGCCTCCTATGGTCTGAAGATCCTCGGTCACCTCGTACCTTGACAAAGAAGCAAGGCATGGAAGAATCTCACTTTGAAAGTCCTTCTTCCGCCTCCCCCGATTCATCCGGCACTTCCTTGACTGAGTTGGCGAAGTAGATCCACCTTCTTGCTCAGTTTGACCACTGCTCTTATAGCAACAATCTAGGACCTTTGTCTCAGTCAAATTTAAGGTCATGAACTCAAAGTAATCAAAGTCAGCAGGCATATACTGCTCAAGATCATCAACTGTACCATCCACCTTAATCTCATTCTCTGAATGTTCAACTATTGTGGAAACAATTCCAGCAAACCATTGAAGAGGACTACTCGCAAAAGATTCAGATGGTGGACAAGTTGTCACTTGGGGATCATTATGGGCCGCGACTCCTGATATGCAAACCAAAGCCCCTGCTGCCATTCTGGCTTGCTCCTCTTGCACTTCTGGATCCTCCTGGCTTGCCAATTGAAAGGGCATCTCAACCTGGTTTTCATTGGATTCTCCTCTGGGTGGAGAACATTCCTTGTTTTCCGGACTTGAAGGTGGCTGAAAATCAATATCCATCAGCGTATTCTCATTCATGCATGAATTTAGGTCAATAATTCCAGCCAAATGTTCATGCTTCATCTTGTTGCTCTCATTGAACTGTTCACCAGCAGGTTTATGGTTAGCAAGTGAATTTACATCGGGTAACTTCACAGTTCCTTCAATACATTGATTTTTGGATGGGTTCTGGCAGACTTTGGAAGCTTGAGTCATTCCATTAATGTCAAATGCAAGAGTGTTGTCTCTTCTCAAGTCACTTCCCTCGATCTTATTTGACTTCAAACCACAATGTATGCCCCCAGATTCATAAGGATTCACAAGGACAGATTCCATCTGGGTTGAGGTTTTACTTTCTTCATTGGGTTTTCCTTGGGGTACAGACTTTTCTTTAAGCCAAGGCAATCTTGAATCCTCAAATTTATCTTCTTCCGTTGCAATATGAATGCCTTGAAATGCTGTTGCAGGCATAATATTTAGGTTTATGATCTTGGCAGTACCCACATCTTCAGAACCCTTAACATGCTTCCTAACATCATGGCTAGCTGATGATGAACCATGGTTGTCACAGCTGTTTAGATCATCAGCACTAGTTGATGCTGGGTGCAACGGCTTGGACCTACTGCAAAAGCTACTGCTGAGAAGATAGCTTTGACTATCTAAATTAGGGCCAGACTTGATATTATTGCATAACACTGATGACGAAATCCCGGAACTTTCTGTACCAGTCTCAAAAACAAGCTCGTGTGAAGCGCTGCTTGGTCCAAGCCTACCACTACTGGTGCAACCTTGTGTTCCTGCAGAGCTCTCAGTCCATGGTCCAGGGGCAATTTGACGTACGATTGAAAACTGTCAACTTGATCAAGTTTTTTCCTTAGTGATTCGGCTGAAACAGATTGCCTTTCTGTATTATTAAATTTAGCAAGGGTATCCAAGACACTGCCATTTTCCCCTGAAAAAAAGAATTCACCATTTGAGAAAAGCTATAATTGTACAAGACATGTATTATAGTAACTTCAATGCAAACTTGGGAGACAAGTTCTCACCAGCACTATTACTTATGGACAGATCCTGTCTTTGGTTCAAGCTCTGGATGACATCATTGGGAAAATTATGATAGGCCAATTTTGTTTTCCTGGACAGATCAGGAAAAGGAGAGTTCGTGTGTTGAATTGGGGCCCCATATCATCAGACTTCACACCTGTCTCTTCCTCAAGTTTAAATGGTACATTTAAGTCAGCAATACCATTATAGTTGGCTCCATATGATTTCTCATCATTGTTACACACGACCTGAGAAACTCCATTTAAAGTAGAAGATGACAACTGGGGCATTTCAGTCACCCTTTCATTTTCCAAAGAATCATCTTCACTATCAATGTACTCATCAGCTGGAAGTTGAAGATCCAAAATTTTATTACCAACTTTTCTGCAAGTGGACTCTGATTGTTTAGAATCTTTTAGAAATTCTTTGATTGCAGTTGGAGCATGACTGATAGCAGGACATGTTTGCCTGGTGTTTTCTTGCACAGAAGCCAATGGTAATTGGATGTTTCTAGCAATTAAAACAGATGATTGACCACTCAACCAAGGCAAGTTTGATGAGTAACGCAGAGAGTTACTTGACCATGATGTCTCCAACCTTAAAGTTTGTTTATAGAATTCATTCCTGTTAATTTCATCCATTAACTCCCTCTGTTTCTGGTAAATGCGATGCAGCTCATGAATCTGAACAGCAAGGCACAGTTCAGAGACATAAGAAAAAAGAGTCAAGAACTTGATGATTATCCAAAAAATGCTGGAGAACTGTATTATTGCTACAAATAACAAACTACCATGAGTATGCATAATTTTGGATGAGATAAGAATGGAATAACTTTTAAAATATAAAAGTGAATGGTAAAAAATCGAATAAATGAGAATTTTCAGAATCATTTTGATTGGACTAAGATTAATTCCTGTTTTGCTTGTCAACCCCACCTAGTGGAACAATGCTTGGCAGTTGTTGTTTTGCTTGGCACTCTTTTATATATCAATAATCATTACTTTATCATACGTGATATATCTTTTAAAAACATTTCATTCATTTACAAACATTAAAGTTTAACTAAAAATCCACTTTGTACGTTTCTCCTTTTCGAAACTACATCTTACCAAAAAAGATTATATGAGAACTCCTCTGCCATCTCAATGCATTAAAATCTAGGATTAGCCAACTTTGGTATGACAGCAATGAAAAAATCATTCAACATTTTTATTCATGGTTTAATGATGACTAAAATATGAAAGCTTAAGAAAATAATAACTTGTGTAGATAATGAGTAATGCTTCCACATGAAGATTTTGCCAGCTTTACACCATTAACCATGTATTTTTTTCTTTTAATAAAACACAAGAAAAGAAGTTCTCGGCAGTAATTTGCACGAATGAGCAAGACAGAAAACATAAAAGGAACAATGAAGCTCACATACTTGGTCCCTAAATATGGCTTCATGCTTCAGTATTGTCTGCTTCAGAAGTTCCTTGTTGTATGCCAAAAGGTGACACGATGATGACAATGGCAAGGAACCAATTTGATAAGGGTCATTCATATGTTCACTGTTACCATTAGATGAGGTCCATGATCCGCCTTCAGCACCAAAGATGAGATCCCTTGTTGAGTAATATCCTGGGAAAGGACCATTGCATTGCATATTTGCACCCATTCCCAATAATGCCATAAATGATAATGTAGTGGTTTCAACTTTCAATTAAACTAGATATAACTTGGTATCCTTATTTCGAAAGGAATGAGGACCTGCAATCAAACCAAAAATAAATTGGTTACTTTATAAATATCAAAACAAACTCCATTTAAGCCCAAAGAGAAGGGACCTTTGTTCAACAAGGGACACCCATTTTGATTCTTACAAGTAATGTATCATGGTGACAGGACCTCTATAGCAATGTCATCCTACAGATAAATTAACACAAAAAATGGGCAAACACAGCATAATTCTTGATGAGGAAATTTCCATATGGCCTCATAGCAATCAAGTACACAGCAAGAAAATGTGAGAGAATCCGTATGACAGGATAATAGAAAGAGAACAAGGAACTGCAACATGCCAACTTCAATCATCCATTAAACTTTGTTCTACACTATAGTATAATTTAAAATAGAGAAGTTCAGAACTCATATGGCATAAATCTAGTATAACATAATAAGTATAATGCTCATAGTCTGAAGACGAGATATCATTACACACAATCACCTAAAACAGTCAATGACTTACCTGTATTGTGCCAAAAGATGGCTCCAACTAAACTAAAATTTGAGTGCCTTTGACATAGATAACAGATAGGAATAACAAACCATCCTGCACATGCATTTCATATTTAAGTGTATAAACACAAACTACTGAAGCAAATAACAAATTGTGCTCACAAGTATCATTGAACCATGACAGAAGGGTAGCATACATTAAGTTCATAAATAGTAAGCACAGTATAAACAAAAGCCAAAGCACAGAAACAGCAAGGATGATCAAAAGGGTTTTCTCAGCAGTCAGAATAAGCATTGATGTCCAAGTCCTATACTTGTATTTGTGGGGACGTATTACAAATTAAGAAGAAAAAGGAAGGTGAAAAGCTTTGGATAAGATAGAATTAGACCATATGACATAAAGCCAGTCACAAAAATTGTCCTGGAGACAAATCTCAACTAGCAAATCATTTTGCAATCAGAATCAGATTCCCAAGACAAGAGTATCAAATCCATCAATCCAGTTAAAAAAAAAAAAAACAAGGGAAAAAAACATAAAATACAACAAAATCAAGTATTTCAGCTCAAAAGGAAAAAAAAAATACTACTTCTTCTCAAAACAGAAAGAAGAATTATCAAAATCATTAGATGAACCAAAAAATTAATAGGATAATAACATACCGTTCAAAAAGGCTATAGTTTTCAGAGAATCCAAACCAAGTTCGAAAACATTAATCAATGATATTTCACACAGCTCAAGACCAAAGAATCCATCAAAACCAATAAAAACTGACTATCACAAAAATGAAACTTTTGAGAAAAAGAAAAGAATTATTGATGAGGAAAATGTCATGAAGAGAAAACAAAGTGAACTCACCATGCGGAAGAAGGGACTATGTTCATGGCAACACTCCAAAAGCAGAAGAAAAAAGTGGAATTCACACTCATTGGGAGTGGACACTAGCAACGTTGCAGAAGAAGAGCAAAGAAGAACAGGAAAAGCAGAAGAGAGCCATTAACGTTGAGACAAAAAAAATATAACAGAGCGAGGCAATCAAAAAGTGATCTTTACTTTTTTCTCTTTTTTTTTCTTTCAGAGATTCCTTCATGGAAAAACAAGCAGATAGAAATGTATGCTTGGATCTGCAGTGCAGCACTTCTGATGGGCCATTCTCTCAATGAAGATTTCAGAGAGAGAGAGAGAGAGAGAGAGAGAGAGATTCTGAGAATGAAATCCACACTACACAACGAAATTGTACATGGAAATGAACATTAAAGTTGTCAACACCCTTTGTCTCTCTCCTCTTGGTCTATTTTCGATTTTTCTCTCTTGATTATGACTTATCTTAACATGTTTTATTTCTTTTAATTGTTTACTAGATTACTTCTCATTTGAATTTAATTTTAACACAGACACAAAAATATTTTATATAATTATATAATTATATATTATTATATTAATAATAAATATGATTAGTTTTTATTTTACTGTTTAAAAAGTTATGTAAATTAAGAAATTTGATTAAATCCAAATTAAACTCTTTTCAATAGAAAAATATTGGTATTAATTTATTTTTTCAGCCGAATGAAGTGGACAAATACCGAGTTACGGCACCAAAGAATCATCAGAAACGATATTTGTATACTTTAAAGGACCATAGATGTTTCCAATTTATTTATTTTTATTTTTTATTAAATTTATTTTAAATTTTAATGGGATTTGTTTGTTACATCCTCTTTCCTCTCTCGTTTGTTTTATTACTAGTCCCTAGGTGTAGCGGTCAGCAGTGGGGTCCCCTATCCTCTAATTTTGAAGTAACAAGCATGCAAACTTTGTGAGCTTTAAATGAGTAACATAAAATGGCCCTATACTTTATCATTATTACAAGCATATTGTTAGCATATTGTTTGTCCCCTAATGGCATGAAATCAGCTAAACAATTGAGAGGCTGTGTGTAATCAATGGAATGGAAGGTAACCTATTGTAATCAAACTATGAATGAGTTTATTCAAGCTAGAATATCACTATTGGTGAGTTAATTCGGTCCAATCATTCCTTATATATGCTAGTTGGATTTTATATTAAGTCACTTGAGCTTGAAACGCAATCATTTCAGTTGTTATTATAAACTATCTAACTTAAACTTTTATTAGATGCACAATCAACCGGTTTTGAGATTACAATTTGCATCAGGGGCACTCTTGTAATATTATGCATAGAATAATATCATCTATTCTAAGTCTAGCTTCTAATTATAATGAAGCCCTTAATTATCCATTAGAAGTTGAAAAGTGTGTCTTCTAGCAATGTCCAGATAGTTATTGAAGGCAGCTTTTGTCATCCATGGGACTTTTTGGGTATTTAATTTCGAAGGATGACCTTAAATTTATATGTGATTCGTATTAAAATAGAAGAGGTATAGGGGAAGAGTTTCTAGATTGGTTGACTGGAGGCCCTAGAAGGAAACTGTTTTATGTATGCTCCAGTATCCTAGAAAAGCAATTTTCACCTCTGATTTTTGTTCATCTCTCTTCGTTCTCTTTCATGTTACTTGATCACCACATCGAAGGATTAAGATATTTTGTCCATGTGGATTTAGATTGTGAAATTAATTATGTGAAATTTATTTGAATTTGTCGCTATGGAAAGAATACAATATCTATGACAATATAATATAATTGCCTAAATTGAGTGCTTTATCTAATTAGAAAATTAGAAAAATCCTTTGGTTCATTTTATTGGGTTGTTTGTAGGTGCATAAGGAATAAGTAAAGTATGCCCAAATTGTTAAAAAAAATGGTAGGCAAAACTGCAATTATATAGGTCGACAAGGACTTTTGCTTGGCAAGTAAATGGGCCAGCCCTTTATTTCGCGGGAAAAGGGCAGGGCTAAATGGGTTGGCCCTCAGCTAGTTTGACACCCTAGCAACGGGAGACGCTAAAGAGAATGGTGAGAGTGGCGGTTGATAAATGGTAGTAGACTTATAAGAGTGAAAGTTATAAGATAAAGATAAGAGAAAATTTTAAAATTCTCTCTATACAAAGGGTATTTGAAATCCACTATCTATAAGTGTTGAGAATCCTATTAAAATACTGGAATTTTGAAATTACGTTGTGTTAATATCTCAACAATGAATTTCATGTCGAATCATTGAAATACTCTAAAAAAAATACATTACCCTCTAGAAATATTTCATGCAATCACACTTTAAAACTCAAAGAAGGTAAGTGTAATTTTACTTAGTTTCACAGTTAGAATAGGTGAAGCATGTAAAAAAAAAAAAAAGGTGATTTCACTAAATAAATAAATATGCTGAAAGTTAAATATAATAATTTTAAAATTATTCAAAGATTGTTACAAATGTTTTAAAATCAAGTTTACATATGAGAATTTTAAAATTCTTTATAATTTCTTTTTAGCAATCAGTGTATTTTTTTTTTCACCACAAAAAAAAAATCAATGTAGTTTTTCATTAGATTGAAGTATAAAATATCAATATAAGTAGGGGAATTTTACACTAATGAAGTGAAAAAAAAAAGCATTATCTACCAATATAAACTATTGAAACGATAACATAGAAATGATTTCACAGAAGCCTCCAACAAAATCAAACACAAATTGTACATAGCATGGGCAAAAGATTGTTTTGCGTAATGGAAATGCTTGAGATCAAAATGCCATTGATGAAAGAATATATTTATCTAAAGAAATTAAATCAAGTTTTTAGTTTTTTACATTATTGTCGTCTGCGGCATGGGCAAAAAGCTAGTAGTATCTTAAATTACCTTACGTAAGATATTTTGTGAAAAATAGGATGTTACAAGGTGTAATGTAGGTTTTATAAACTAATTGGATGGAGTGTCATTTATTAATATCTCAAGAGAGTAAAGGGGTTTTAGCCAAAAAAAGAAAAAAAAATTCAACAACCATTTGAATGTAAATATACTCGTTTGGCTAATTAAATGCAATAGGTTGATAATAAAAGATAGTTTGTTGACTATTACTGAAAATAAATAATAAGTTATATCTTATAAAAAATTAAGTATATAAATTTATTTTTAAAATAAGTTAATAGTTACAAAATATGAATGTGTCATTCTATTTTATATATTATTTTGAATATCATGTTTATAAGGTTGAAAAAATCTCAATTGACAACCTTTAATTAACTATAAAAAGCATGTTTTATAAAAATTTTAAGTTCTTCAAAAGTTGAAATTGTTGAATAATAAAAAAGAATAAATGAATAATTTTATTATATCATAAAATAATTTATATGGATGCAATGGGTACTATGGAAAAAGCGTGTCCCTTTATCCCTCATCCATCTTTAGAATTTAGTCTCTCATACCAATCCTCATCCTTATCAGAGTCCTTATACCCCATTCATTATGGGAATTTGAATTTCTATAATATTACAGATTTATTAAAAAAAATTCTAAAAGAACAATTTTAAAAATATTTGAAGTTTGAAATATAAATATCCATGATAATAAATACTATACTAATGCAAATTTAATAAGGTTAATTAAAAAAATGAAGGTGTGCTAAGGTTTCCTTAATATATATATATGGAGGGGATATATCTAAGAGGAGTGATTTTATATGAGAGTTGGAAGATTAAATCAATTGTATAATCTTACATAAATTATCAAGATTAAAAGTTATTAAAAGATCACATAATCACTTAAAAAAGTTAATGACTTTATATTTTAATCATGATCGTTAATATAAGATAAACAATCTAATTCGCTTTTCTAATTCTAATATAAAATTCCCTCTCACTTTATACAAATGGGAATAAGGGTTCATATGGCATGAACTTCATTCCCCATCCCTCCCTATTTAACAAACGGGACTTCTTCCTATCCAATAAAGACTTAACTTGTCCTCATTCATGTCCTCATTCAGTTACTTTTCGCAAGTATCCGCTTTAGTATTTTTTTTTCATCCTGACTATTTAATTTACATCTTTTTAGTAAATTAAAATATTTAACTTATAAAAATATAGTTTCATATTAATAAAAGATAATGAATAAATTTCATTTACGTGATTTTAATTACCTCATTTCCTTGTACATCCTTTTAATAAAAGCTATACTGGTAATTTAATTACAATAAAGTGATATAACCGGTTTTCCAATGGAAGATGCAGACTTTTGAATTTTTCCACTATTCTTTGTGTTCACACAACAAAATAGCTTCACGCTGAATGCTCTTTTATTTTCCCCTCTATTGGAAAACAATCAGAGACAAACCCAGGAGATTATTTAATTTTGTATTTTTATTTTGAGTTTAACTTCTATGTACTAGTAAAACTTTTTTACACTTTCATTCAATTAAATAATCCTATTTGTATGGCTTGTCAAATAGCAAGTGTAAAACTTAACCATTTTTATTGATATAATAATACGTGATTAAATAAACAATCAATAGAAATTAAATTCTTTTATTTTAGACAAAAATGCATATTAACTGCACCAGCTGACCTTTAGGAAGGTTTGTTTCAAGGTTTAAAATTATCTTCATAGGAATCTCATTCCAAGAAATATAATATACTAGGAATATTATGCTTGAGAACTTTAAAAAATTTGTTTGTTTAGCAATAAACAATCATGTGATTATTTGTTAAGATTTTTAGAAATAAATTTAAATTTATTTGTTTTATAATATATATTCTCAAAAATACATATAATAATTTTTAAAATATCTCTAACACAAACAGTATTATTATTATTATTATTAATTATCATTACTATTAGGGATAGTTTAGAATTTATACTCAATAATTATCATTTCTAGTTCATGTGACATGGGAATGAATCTCACTTAAACATCGAAATATCTCTTTGCTGAGAATAATTAAAACCCATGAATAATTTTACAAAACTTATAACAAATATAGAAATAAATAATTCACAAGCAATTATTTCTAAAAATAATCAGTATACTTTAAAACAAACATCCCTAGAGAAAAAGTGAGTGGAGAAATTAAAACATACAAACCCTCTTTTTACCCTTTCTCTACATTTTTCTCCAAACAATAAAAAAAGTTGTCAAGGGAGGGAATACTATATTATGGTTATACATAAAATAGAGTTATATATTATTTGTACATATTTTACATAGGTCATCGCACCAACTCGCATCCTATTTATCATTAGATGAAGATGAACATTCAACTCTATATTCATCCAATTATAAAGTAAGTTAAACAAATATCCCATATAAAATTCGTGCAAATAACAATTTTTCCATAGAAAAGTACATGAAATAAGAACTAGGCAGGGCAACTAGTTCATAGTTGGTTGGAGGTTGAAGTGGATGTGTGATTAGTAACTGGGTATTTCTGAGCATTCTTAACTATTTTTGTGAGAGCTGCTTGTCCAAGGTCCAGCCCACAAACATCAGCAAGACGTACTAGATACAACAAAACATCTGAAAGTTCTTCCTCCAAGTGTTCCTTGTCATCTGAACTCCAATTGGGTAGCCCCTTTGCAACTTCACCCTTCCATTGGAATATCTCAGATAGCTCTCCCACTTCTCCAACCTATACACAAAGCAATAAAAAAGAAAAGTGTCCATTAACAATACATGTAATAGGAAAGTGGATATTATAAAGTTAAGAATTAAATGAATAAAAGAAAAAATTTGAATATTCAATTAGCCATATATAAATAGGGCTTACAAGAGCTAAAAGAAGATTTCTAGGACTGTGATATTGATCCCAGCCTCTCACTTCAGCAAACTCGGCAAGCCTTTTGCTAAGTTCCCCAAGAAACATCTCTTGATGTTCTAGGAATCCCATAAGAGCACTCCATGACTCCTCTTATTCACTATAGCAGGTAGTTCTCTTATTTATGCTTTATCCTAATGCGGTGCATGCACAATTTATAGACAACTTGAAAGAGGGATTGTAAGATTGAGATAAAAGAAAAAAAAGAAATGAAGAGAGAAAAGAGAGATAGATGGATGAGAAAGATTTGATAGGAATCTTATATCTTGACACACTATGTATAAACATCAGGAGGGTAAGTCCAAAATAACAAGTTTAAATATTGAAAACAATTTCTCTATTATGAGAGTAAAATTACTTACATTTACTCTTCACAAATTCCACCTAATGAAAATTTTGTGTAGCAGGCTGCCATTTGTACACTATGTATATATATACATATGATATGAACACAATAAATGAAAGGTTGTGTGAGCAAATATCAAAATAGACATATATCAAGATAAAAAGAAATAAATTGTGTATGGATCAATAGAAAATTGTATATAAATAACATAACTCTATTTCTTACTAAAAGGGAAAATTATGAGTTCAACGAGAACTCAAGGTTACAATAGAGGAGAAGATTTATGGTAGATATGGAATGACTTTGAAACTATGATGAATTTTATGGTGATAAAAAAGAGAGAGTGATAATTGAAAGAAATGAATAGTAAATTTTACTAAATAATAATAAGGTAAAATAATATAAGAATATGAAGTCTTATATAGGCATGAGTAAAATTATCTAATAACCAATCTAATTAACTAGTCTAACTAACATAGTAATATTCCTAACAATATATACACCAGTTTATATAGTGGAGGTGCACTTGAGTGTTTTTGTTGAAGGACAGTAATCATGTGAAGAATGGAAAATATGTCTCCACCTTTCCATCCATGACTTGAAACCACTTATACCCACCTGAGATTTTTTGACCTAAATCTAGGCTGCAATTCTCTGCAATTGGCCCCAACAAACTAATATTGTCTATCACCCTCTCCTATATTTGTCCATTTGAGTAGAATTAATCTAGCTAGCAGAGACTTGTTCATTTCCTTGTGAAACCAGCTTTAATTTGTTCCTAGCCAATTTGGTTTTTTCCGATCTTGCTATATATAAGGATATTATATAATAATGTTTCATACTCAATGAATCACAAAGCATAAAGTGCCCTTTTTTGCGCATGGATTAAATATATATGGGCAAAACAAACATCATCAGCCACTGAAATGGCATGTGAATATCCCACAAATTGCAACATTATCGTCTAGCCTATCAAAACTCGAAATATATGCAAAACTCAGCACGAGTGGTTGTCAATTTTATAGATTAGGATGCCAGTTTTGCTTGCATTGTGAAAATATAGCTATAGCCTTAACATTTGTCTAGCCTGAAGGTTTTGAAAGGATTTTACATATTGAAGGTTACAGATCACAAAATATCTAAGAATTTCTCATTATATTAACGTGTAACAAGGCAGAACAATTTTGCTTGAGGAAAATGGTGGTAGCTCGTTCCCTTGTACTTTGCAAGTTGACATGCATCCATCTACATGATTCTTCCTCATCATTTTCTCAAATAACCAAAATTATTACACTTGTATGAATGGATGTGAAACTTTTCTGCCTACCTTTATTTAGACCATATCATAAGGGATTAGATTAAATTATGTATGCTTCATGCTATAGCTGTCAAGCCTATCATATAATCATCTTTTAAAAAACTTAAGCTGATAGATAAAGGCATATAAATAGTTATATATTTAACAAGGTATTTCACACAAATGTCTCCTTTTGAATTTGAAACGTAAAAAATTTATTAGAATAGGGTAACAAGGATCAAACCTCTCTGACCATTTGGTCATGATGCCATTAATACTATATCATAAAACAATTTCTATCAAAAACTTAAACCAATGAATTTTATGTAAATAAAAAAAGTCCATATTCAGTATTTGTGTGTGGATGGTTTAAACCACCCTAGCTCATGTATCAATTCATATATATATTTTCATAGCAAAATTGCACGCATGTTTTACACCCGATTAATATCGTAAAGTTTTAGTTAGTAGTATATATTCTATGATTAGCAAAAATAATAATCAACTATTGTTGCTTTACTTGCTATTTAGCAATATGTGTTTGGCTCAAGTTCACTCTAATAGAAACTATTCTAATTCTTGAGAGAATATTGTATTCATCTATGAAGCATGGATACACTGTTTAGTGCCGTGTCTATGTGAACTCAATATGTAAATATTATATGACATACTAATTATATATATTTGTATATATTTAGTCTAGAATTTACTTTTTTCTTACTCTAACATAGAAAAACACAATACAAACAAGGTTATAAAAAGAAAATAATACATAATCTTTTGAGTTTATAAGAAAATAAAGTATAAGTAAATATTATATAAATGAAATTTTGAACAATATATCATTTTCATTAAAGTTGTGGTTATATATGTGTGTGTGTGCGCGCGCGTTGTGTGTATCCTATAATTTTTCAATTTTGACGTGTCCCTCATATCTATGTCGTGTCCTATGTACATGTTATTGTCTATGTTTCATAGGTATTCGTGCATACGAAAAGCAAGCATTCTTCCTTATTCTTCTCCTATCATAAATCGTATAGTTAAAGAACAAACCTTAAGTATGTTTGTTAGTTATTTTTAATAGGGGGAAAGGGAGGAAAAGACTTGTGAGTAAGATTTTAAAATTTTATCTGTAACTCCTTTCCTCCTCTCTCTCTATCCCTCCAAAAATCTAACTCATAAACACGTCCTAAATGAGTTGGGCTAAGGATCATGTCTTGGATAATGGGGGTGAGGCTCGTATTTCTGCCAGACAGTTTACATACTTCATCCCCTACCATTGAATTAATTTTTTGAGAAAAGTATAAAGAATTTGGTGGATTATGACTTGTCGACAATGAGGTTGAGATAGTTGGTGAGAAGTGTGCTTGTATATCATAAGAACATAGGTTCAATTCACTCTATCTATTTGAGGACCTTGAAGGTAGACAATCTTTGTAAATTTGAGCCTTTGGATCTATCTCTTGGCGAGATGATTGTGTTGAACTCACCTATGCATTTCTGGATAAGAATTATATACACACGCATAGGGAAGACTCTAGTAAAGGAGTGGTTTATTATGAGTAAAGATAAAATCAACCATATAACCATACATGGATGGTTATGATTGAAAGTTATTAATAATAATCAATTATTATGTGATCATCCGCCATGTGCATTACAAGGCTAACTACTAAAACATTACTTACTATGAATTTGCAAGAATATTGCTTTTCGTATATAGCTTTTGCAATAATCAATTCAATACTTGAGAAATCATGTATCAAACTATCAATAATTGAAAATTTAACTTATTGTGAATTTATTTGTATTTGAAATTGAAATCCTTTCACTAAATTGGTTAGTAAGATAATTGCAATCTCAATTGTAACATACGATTTCTCGTGATTTTACGGATAGATATATTTCAGTAATATAATTATTAAAATCCCTAGTTTTTAATATATAATTTTCCACTTGCTAAAATAATGTCTAGAAAAGTTATACAACAATTACTATTCGTTATACGACAATGTCACAGCTTTTTTAATTTTATTTTTTTGTTCTGAAAAGGATGTCACCATACCTGGCACCAAATTGACACCATAACAAGTTGGGCTATTTTGGGGCCCAACTTTTGCAGGGTTATCATTCTTGGAGTGTCTTCATGCCATAGCAATGCTTTTGAGAACAACCACTCGAGGATTATGGTTCCATAAAGTGCTTGAATTATATTGGTTCCATAAAGTTCTTGAATGAGCCAATTAAAATTGTGGCGAACAATATATTGTTGCCAAGGCATTGCCCACAAAATTCTTGCCTAACCATTTGAATGCGGCTCAAATCACAAATGGCAATGAAATGCCTTAAATTTGCATAGTACCCCACTTGCACGACAAAGCATGTGCTGTTGTCGTTGGCCCATATATTTTTGGAATATTAAAAGGCTAAAGCAAGTATAAGCCTCAAGGCCAGTAAAAGAAGCCTGTAGGCCCATGAGGCAGAGAAAATCTTTCATGCGCTTCTAGAGAAAAACTAAAGTGTGCTCCACAAGTATGTATAACTGTTAGTTTTAATATTTTTTAACTTTTAAATGTTATTTCTTTCATCTTTGAATAATAATCTATTTTAAAATTTTTCTTTGTATAAAAATAATTACACATTTAAAAAATCTAAGTAATTTTTTTTATTTCTTTACAATAATATTTCTATTAAATATTGTTAATTTATTAATGAAGAAAGAGACAAATTAATGGAGGAATGACAATTTATTAAATTATTATTAGCTTTTTCTAACATTGCTTTTCCTATCGAAATTAGTTCGATAGGGTGTGTATAGAGAATGATTGGTACAATGGCATTTCTTTTGGGAGCAGCGGTTTTATTGTTCCTGATTTGTAAGACTCATATCCTTTCCTTCTCCTTTTTCTGGAGTTGGATGTTAATCATCGAGGGAAAAAAGCATAATGCTTTTCTAATTATATTCTTAATTTCAATGAGAACTTAAAATTAAATAATTATTCAAGTATGGAAAAAATATAAACTGAAATGAATGGTTATGTATGCTTATAAAATACAAATTAAATATGTTCAAGAAACATTAAAAATTATGAGGACCCATTGTACATATTTGTAATAATGTCATTGTAATATGATCCCCCTTGGTATTCATTTTGTCCCATCATTCAGTCGCTTTGAAGTTCCGAAGATGTGCCTCAAAATAACTTCCTCCATCTACGGTAGACACAAAAAAGACCCACAAGCATCCAAGGATATATCTTGGAGATTTGGAGGATGTTTATTCATTGTATAATGGATGATAGTGTAGAATATATTTACACTATTAGTGCACATAAATCAAATCCTTAAATCAAATCCTTATATTTTTCAGAAGAAAATTTAGGTTAAAGGAAAAACTCGCTTGAGTTTAGGGTCAGTGCATGTGAGGGGGCAAAAAAGGAGAAATTTGTGAGACGTGATTAGGATATATATATATATATATATATATATATATATATATATATATATATATATATATATATAGAGAGAGAGAGAGAGAGAGAGAGAGAGAGAGAGAGAGAGTTTGAAAAAAGATTTGATAAAAGAGATTTGTTAGATGTGATTAGGATTTGGAGAGAAATTTATTGATTGTATAAACTTTAAGAATTATTTAGACATGTGGGGAGAATAGAATTGATAGATTAAAGATGGAGGATGGTGAGGATGATGATGATGAGAGGGTTTGCAACTTTGTTGTAAAAGTTGCATTGATAGATGGTTTGCAGTTTATCTAGATAAGTTGCATTGATGGTGCATGATATGAGTAGCGGTGATATAGGTGAGTATAAGTTTATCGAAAGTCTTCCTGATAGTGTGGGGTTAGGTAGCGTGTCCCATGAATCACTGATGATGACGTGTTGTGTGAGTAGCGGTGGTACAAGTGACAATAACTTGTGTCAAAATTCTTCCTAGTAATGTGGTGTTAGGTGATGTTTTTCTGTGAAAACGTTAGATTTTATTTGAGATTTGTTGAGAATTAAGATTGGTGATTGTAATGTTTGATTAAATTAATGGATTAATTTATGAAGTCAATGGACGTAGGCAGTGAAGGTTGAGCCATGTTAATTTTATCGTGTCTTCTAGCTTTATTAATTTGACAAATTGGTGTGCATCTGGGTTTATGAGCACTTATAAAGATACTTATAGGTTACTCACCAATAGAGAAAATCTAATAATTGAACCCGGGTCATGGCTATGCAAGAGCAAAAAGTCAATTAGGTAAATCGATAGTATATTTTGATAGTATTAGGAATATTAGTATGTTAGTTAGCTCCCTTTTCTCTAATCACTATGAAATTGAACACACACACACACATATATATATATATATATATATATATATATATATAATGTTTTATAGTCAAAAGTCATTTTATATCTGTTTAGATCAAATTACTACAAAACTTCTTGAAATTCATTTTTGTTATTTTCTGGGATTTTGAAATATTTAGTTAGTACTAAAAAAAATCCGTTGTACAGCTTTATAGGTTACTTTTCACTCAAATTGCTTATTTAAAGTTTACTGTGTATCTAAACACAAAATATCACTTTCCACAAAAATTCTATTATAAAAAGCTCTTTTAACATAAGACCTTCATCAAGTTTTTACTAAACAAGGCCTAAGTAATGTAGAGATAAGTATAGTACTGTTTCTAAGAGGAGTTATAACTACACTAAATTAATACCAAACTTGAAACTCCATACTTTTATCTAAATACTTGAAATAATTTCTACAAGAAAATTAAGAAAAAAAAATAAAAGCATGATTGAATCAACAATGTAAAATTTGACTTAAGTAGAAAAGTTTAGTTAGGATCACAACTTGTTCACTCTGCACTTCAAACGGATTTCTTTCACATTTTCTTAGCCTATTGATCAATACCAATGAATAACTAATCTAGGTCATGAATGTATTTCAAAGCCTTATTTGTTGTCTTCAATCCAAGTCTTTATGAGATCAGGCCTTCAATCTCATGTAACCCCAGTAGTCTTGGCAAGGCAGAGCCTTGACCTACAATTATCACTTGGATTACGATAATATTTGTTGAATCAAACAAATACCACTAAACCAAAAGAGTAATAAAGGTAAATGAAATTATTGAATCATATTCGAAAAATGACTTAATTTTATGTGTATCATCAGTGAAATACATAAATAAGGATAGGAATGATGTTTCATGTTTGTCTGACTCTATATTAACTAGAATTAATGTTCAACTCAAAAGAAAAAAAGTAATAATAAAACTAAAATTAAGGTGATGTCTCATGAACTAGCCACTCTATATTATGTTCACCATTTCCATGTATTGCTTAGCACTACTGTTCTCTTCTACCCACCTAGTTATTTTCATCATAAGGTCAATGTATATTTCTCTTCTATGGCTGTCTCTTTTTCTTTCTTCATAGCATGCAGTTGAATAATGTGCTTTCTACCTTCAAGATGCTGCTTGAAGGCAAACCCATCAATGCACCATAATTTGCATAGTTCACACCATTTTTTCTTATTTGGATTCCCCCCACCTTGCTGCTTGGTTTCCAACTTCAGTAATTGAGCCTTATGCTTCTTACCTTGAAAGTGCAGCTTGAGCAAGTCTTCATTCATGCATGAAACTTTACAAGTTTCACACCACTGCCTCTGATTGCTTCTACACTCTCTTCCACCTTTCTCGCCAAATTCCAGCTCTAGTAACTTTTCCCTGTGCTTGTGACCTCTTAAATGTTGCTCAAGATTGGATGGACTCGAGCAAGGTACTTGGCAGATTTTGCAGTGTATATTATCTGCCTTAGCTTTGTGGCGGATGAGATTGCCATGAAATGGTTGGTGATGTTTCTGAGGTGGATGATGAGAACTGCTTATTGTTGGTTCCTTTCTCTTAGTTCCTGTAAAGCATGGACATAATTGCCTTGAATTTGGACCTGGCAATGCCATTGGCTTGGAAGCTAGACTTGCTGATTTAACCTGAAAAATAGTTTTAGATTGACACTCCATGCACAGAAATTGTGGCAATTCTGGGACAACCAAATAGACCTTAGGGTGAAAATGTATATTTTTTTGCCTTATTAGGCTTATATAGAAATCCTTGATTTTCATTTTGTTCAATGAGTCCTATTATTTTCTAATGGCAGATACATATGGCTGTGCTTCTATATATGGTGATGGGAAATAATGTTTCCACTTTCTGTCACCCTCTATTATGTGGACAGTCCTAAAGAAAAGGAGAGACATATTTGTTTTTATATAATATAGAGAATAGCCAAGAGAACAATGAAGAATTAAGAGGGATATAGAGGGAAGAATATAATGTACATGGCAGAGTTTGAGTAGGAGAAAAACCAATCTTAATCACCAGCAATAAGAATCTTCAAAGTTAGTTACAAAACTATAATGCAAGGCCACCAGCTATAGATGAACAGGTTCAAGAACTTATAATCTACACACAAAATTAAAGTATCTTAAAAATTGGAGGACCAGAAAGGGGAATCAATTAGTCCAAACTCCAAAAGAATCAGGATATTAGAAAGCCAGAAATGCAATGGGAAACATGAGCCAAAAGAACTGAAAAACATTTCAAAAAAAAAAAATGCTGATGGTGGAGCTATATGTTGCAAACAATAGCATGATAAGATATCATATCACCTGTAAAGGAAGAGTCTTTTTTGAGGAATTGATATTTGGGTGCCAATGAAATGCTGATGCCTTCCTCCTATATGCCAGCTCTCTCTGGATTGCAATCTCCACTGGCATTGTATTCCCCTCCTTCCTAGCGGTACCGGCCATCTCCTGAGCTGAAGTGTTTCCCTCTTCAATGATTTCTGTGACAATTCAGAGTTTTTTCTTATTTCAATGTCATAATGAGCAAAACATAGACAGTTTTTTAATCATGCTAGCTGATCACAGCTATACATGAAATGGAACCAAATCTGTTGAAGTCTACTAGATTTCAATAGATTCTAATGAGTCCCCAAATTTACTCTTCTAGGAAAAATGTTGAAATAATTCCAATTCTTCAAGGGACAATTTTTCCAATAAAATTGCATTTAGTTAAATGAAGTAAATATGATGCAGTTATTACTTGCAACCAAACTGGGTGATCATATTGTTCTTTGATCCCAAAAACAGCCAATGTCAAAACATGGATCTAATGTCACTTAGCAATATTACTTAATGAACCTCTTACTGTCTCTATCAACAAAATAGGTAAGTCCAAGAGATTCTCTCAAAGTTATGAACAATTATAGTCGAAGAACTTGTTGAGTGAGTGTTGAGACTTGAGACTGAAGACTTAAACGAAGAAAGTGGCAATGACCAAGTGATCCTTAGGCATTAGAATTTTCATGTAATACAAGGCCATTATTGTCAATGAACAACCTGTCCATTTCAAGGTGAAAACAGCGTGACAGTAACCATTTGCCAATGCCAATTGTATGTTCCTATTGCTTGATTCTTTAGTACTAGGCATGTCAATTCCATTTACCAACTCACATTTACATATCAGTGATAATTATAATGTAACTAAAGTATATTTATTAAAATAAATTATAGCCTTTATAATCAAGATCTTATTGAGAGTGATTTTGAAACAAATGTTAAATCCAAAAATGTACTAGTACATAGCAGATAAGAGCTAAGGCTACTAAAAGTTTCTTTTTCACTTGTGTTATGGCCAAGTGGTTGATCAATTAGTACCTTTTTGCACAAGTGTGATAGTGATGGATTCCAAAACCTGTATAAACTGGTGGAGGGCTGAAAACACCATTCTGTTCTTACATACAGCTTTTTTATTCTGTGAATGCTATTGTTTGTCCTTTTTCTCTTCCCTTGAAGCTACAAGTCAAACCTTCAGCACAAAAAATGCCAGACTAATGATATTTCCTTTTTCATTTTCACCTCAACTCTCTTTGAAGCTTCCCAAACATTTTTAATACCATTTTTTTTTATTTGGATTTTGTGGTGTTTACTAGAAAGATTATTACAATAGTGATGTGGCCGAAAAAGGCTGACCATCCCCTTGATTTGTTAATATGTTTGTTGGGATCAAACCTAACTAGAGAAACTTTTTTAATTAATTAAGTGTCATTAGGCATCAAAGTCATTAACTTATTTTCTTCTTTATATATAAATTTAATTTAATTGACTTTGATTAATGACCATATACATCACTTCATTCAATGTAAATATCACATGACTTTTCCAAATGTACCCCTAATAAAACTAAAATTTTGGTGATAAGTGTTCCAGGTCTCTATCAATACTTGTTAAGGATTCAAAGAAGGATAATATCAGAAAAATTAGAGCTTTGAAATTTGAATGATACATTAGAAAAGTTCTATCTCTTATATAACACTTTCCTTTTCCTTTTGAATCCATAACAAATACCCTCACAGCGCTTGTTAGCAAAGCTCATAACAGTTTGTGTTGAAAAAATTATATAAATTTATTATGACATTTCATGTGATTATGAAGTTCACACCTA
Source organism: Dalbergia oliveri (assembly GCA_030441495.1). Lineage (NCBI taxonomy): Eukaryota > Viridiplantae > Streptophyta > Magnoliopsida > Fabales > Fabaceae > Dalbergia > Dalbergia oliveri. The sequence continues at coordinate 41,819,962 of JAMLFY010000003.1, forward strand.
AAGAAAATGGACACTTCTGTTATGGATTCACTCCCTGTTGTCTGAATTCAGATCCTCCATAATATTGGTTCTCTTTGTCAAAAGAATATGTAAGAATTCTTCTGGAAGTATTGAAGAAAGAAGAGAAAAAATTATGCTGCCATTTCAGACAAAATAAATAGAAATTCAAAGTATTCATCAGAAGGTGTTAAAATCAAAGTTACAAACAATGACAAATCAGAGTGTTACAGAACAAAATTGAGCAACTTCTTCAACTCGAATGAAGTGTCTTTACACGAGAAGAATCAACTGTGCATGACATGTTTTCTTCCTGTCTATGTAAACTGTATTGCAACTTACACTATGCACATTTCTTTTTTTTTTTTATAATCCAAAGATCATTTAATTTCCTAATCACAAAAAGTACTAAACCATGTCCCCATAACCTGAGTCTACCTTGTTGTATATCTTAATCAGCATAGCAAGAACCCCCTTCATGTTAGGCCTCGCTTGTGGTGACTCATGTGTGCACTTCACCCCAACTTGTAGCAGCTCACTCATCTCCTCAGCACCCTCAACTACCTCAGATCCCCTCAACAAAACTGGCACAGATTGGCTCAAAACATGTCTTCCTGGAACCATGACACGCCTCGCCCATTCTACCAAACACTCCTCACCTCCATCCACTGCTCTCCTCCCAGTTGCCAGCTCCATAGCCAACACCCCAAAACTGTACACATCACCCTTTGTGGTAGCGTGCATTGTTTGTCCATATTCTGGTGCAACATACCCAACTGTGCCGGCAACCATCGTGCTCACATGACTGTCTCCAGCATCAACAAGTCTAGCTAGTCCAAAATCTGTGACTTTGGCCTTTCCATCTTTGTCTAGCAACACATTACTAGCCTTCACATCTCTATGCACAATTGAAGGGTAGCATTCGTGGTGCAAATAGACTAGTGCCCTCGCCACATCAATTGCCACTTCTAGGCGCCTCTTCAATGTCAACCTTGTTTTATCAGTCACAAGATCCTCCAAGCTTCCACCTCCTATGTACTCATAGACTAGTATCTTTTGTGAACCATATAGGCACCAGCCATAGAGTGTTACAAGGTTTGGATGAGGCCAACCAAAACCATGACCACTGAGAACCTCCATTTCAGCTCTGAACTCTTTCTCGCCCTCAATTCCTTCCCTTTGGAGCTTCTTCACTGCCACTTCTCTGCCACCTGGAAACACCCCTTTGTACACTGTCCCAAAGCCACCTTTTCCTATGACTCGATCCTCTTTGAAGTTGCCTGTTGCCTCCAAGATATCAGCATGTGTGAAAACTGTCTTGTTCAAGTGAAACACCTTAACAGTATCAGATAACCATTGTGAGGATCCATTGCTGCTGGAATCATGCCCCACTTTTTTATCCCTCAAGAGGTATCCTGGTTCCACATATGGACTCTTCACCAAGAAATATACTATAAGAAAAAGAAGTCCAAAGACCAAGACAGCCAGTGTTAGAGACAGAAACACAAAAAATAGAGAGAGTTTTGTGGACTTCTTCAGGTCTTTGTGTAAGGTCATATTTTGGTTGTTATCAAAGAAATTTGGGAGGATCAAAGGGGGTCACCCAAATATGAATCTCTTTCAAATTCGACAAATTGTCCATTTGATGGCACTAGACCTGATATGAAGGGATTGTATGAGATGTTAAATATGGTAAGCTCAACCAAGTTGACCAAACTCGTGGGAAATGTCCCTGAGAAGTTGTTCCAAGACAAATCAAGATCCTGCATGCATTTCATTTTGCCGATTTCAATAGGAATTTCACCTGAAAACTTGTTCCTGGTCACGTTCAAGATTACAAGTGGCAAATTTCCCATCTGTGTTGGGAATTTTCCAGTGAAATTGTTATACCCTAAATCCAATATGCTGAACTTCATCATAGTACAAATTTCCAAAGGTATTTCGCCACTGAGCTGGTTCCCACTAAGCTGAACATACCCGGTTATGTTAGATGTTTTAGAAGGGGAACCATATGTGCACGTTTGGGAAATACTATATCCTTTGAGAATTCTGTCCCAAAGGGTTCTACAATTCTTCTTTGTTAGGATGCTATACACAAAGCTGAATGGTCTATAATCAGCAGGTATCCATCTCTTCATTGCCAAGCACTCACTATTGCCAGGAACAACTTTATCAAAGTTTTTCTTATTTGATTCAAATGTGGAAATGGCATTTCTTCCAATTTTTGCAAACTCTGAGGGCAAGCTTCCAGTGAGCTTGTTATTTGCAAGATTCAACCATAACAAGCTTGTGCAGTTTCCCAACTCTGGTGGGATTTCTCCTGTTAATGAATTATCTGCAAGCATTAGCCACAATAGAGAACTCAAGTTTCCAAGGCTTGGTGGGATTGGTCCACTGAAATTGTTGAAGGCAAGGTCAAGCATTTGAAGGCGAGTCAGTTTTCCTAATTCAGATGGAATAGGTCCACTGAACTGGTTGTAGGTCAAAGTTAAGAACATAAGACCAGACATTTGAGAGATTTCAGATGGTAATGAACCTGAAAAATTGTTGTAGCTTAAGTCTAAGCGCCAAAGGTTCGTCAATGTGAAAATGCCTGATGTGATCAACCCGCCAGTGTAAGAATTTGAATGGAGCACAAGAAACTTCACTTGCTTGAATTTACCAAATATGTTCTGTACATCACCACCAAAACTGTTCCTGCTCACATCCAGGATAAACAAGTTTGTCAAGCTCAAAAGGGTCTCTGGAATATCTCTCGAAAAACTGTTGTTCCCTAATAGCAGTGATTGAAGACCAGAAATGGATCCAAATTCTTCAGGAACATCCCCATTAAAGTTGTTACTACGAAGATTGAGATTCACTAAATCCTTGCAGTTAGCAATCTCCTTGGGGCTTTACCACCAAACCAATTCTCTGAAAGGTCCAAATTTTCAAGGCTGCAATTCCCTGGAAAAGCAAGAGAAGGAACAACACCACTGAGAAAGTTTTCTGAAACTGAAAACCCTTTAAGTCTTGCAAAACCAGACCATATGCCACCACTCAGATTGTTGGTGCTCAAATCCAAGAACTGCAATCTGAGGCACTGATCAAAGCAACTATCAATCCTACCGGTGAAGTGATTGTCTGAAACATTCAAAGTGACCAAACTGTCACAAATGGCAGGAAAATTCATCCCAAGCTCCCCTTCAAATCTGTTCGTGGACAAGTCCAGTGTCTGCAACCTTGTCAAGCCAGTCAAATTCAGCTCCCCCTCAAGAATATTGCGGGAGAGGTTAAGGTACACAAGGTTCTGGCACCTCCTCAAGTCCTCAGGAATCACCCCAGATAGGGTGTTCATAGAGAGGCTAAGGTGCGTGAGCTCAGTGAGCAAAGAGAAGTTCTGGAATATTCCACCAGCTATGGAACTTGAAGAGAGGTCTATGCTTACAACCCTTAAGCCTGTCCCTTTGATGATGCTGCAAGAGATTCCTGACCACTCACATGGATTTGTGCTGTTCATGTTCCAGTTCATGTACCCTCCTCTACCTACAAGAGTTTGATTGTCCAAGTAAGATTTCAGCTTCAGCAGAACTTGCTTGTCTGTCTCCAATGAATCCCCAGCAACAAATTTACCTGTTTACAAATCACCACAAAAACCATCAATTGCCTTGTTAAACGTGAAGGACAAACTCAGAACACAACATCAACCTAGGAAAACCAAAAATAAAAAACTATATAATATATGTGTGTGTGTGTGTTATGTAACACAGAAAACTGTATAGAGAATCTAAGCACACCCCCACGAGGTTGATTATTTTAAGTTATACTATGAAAGGAAAATATGAGGTTCACACATCATCAATGAACCAATTATTGTTGGGCATAATCCAAAGGGTGTTTAAGGCTAAAAAGAAAAAGGGTGAGTTTTGAGCTATTAGTTACCTGAGAAGAAAAGGACCAAGAAACAGACTAACAGGAAGCTCCATGAATCTGTTTCCTGCTGTGACATTAATGATCCTTCTCTTGTGCTATTTGTTTCCCTTTTCCTTTGAGCAAAATTGATCATGTACTTTTGATGATGATATACCCCTGAACAAAAACAAGGGTGATGAGTGTTTTGAAGGGACTGGAAAACTATGAGGAAGTTGAGGCCATTAAAGGGATGGTGTTGTTTGTTGTAGTGGGAACAGAATGGATTGTGTATTCACTTTCCATTTTTTCTTTGCAGCGATATCATGTGTAAAGGAGTTTGTTTATTTGAATTGAATATGAATGAATGAAGGAACCGAGGATTGTTACTGTTTTGTTGTTATATTAATCAAAAGTGTTGATTGGTATGTTCATTATATTGTTTGCTCATGTTCATGAATGTCAAAATCAGTTATGTGTTTTCTGCTATGAGTGGTATTTGTTTAATGTTATAGACTTGGTCGGTTTAAGTAGTCCACTATTTGTAGATTGGTTTTAAACACCATATTTAGCATCTATATATAAATAATTAGGAATTTTTGGTTATATTGATATATATAAAAAGAAAATTAAAATTTTATGAAGAATCCATCCATCAAATCCATTATTTATTTATTATTTTTATCTATCTTCCAAAGTATTCACCAAGATATAATGACTCTTCCGTCTTGTAACCCTTTTAAGGGTGAGACGCTTGCACATGAGTTTTAAAATTAAAAAGAATTATATGAAAAATAAATTTTTGACATCAAATTTAATCTTAATATTTTTAATTTCGATAGTAAGTCAGTCATTGTTGGTTCTATGCTAACTTAAAATGTATTTGAAGATGAATTAGACAACTTACTCAAGACAAATTAAAATTTTTGAGACTTTTTATATATGAGTAATGTTATTTGAATTTATAATGTGGGACCATACATACAACACATCTTCATTTATGAGATATAAGATCTAAATTAAGTGGTTTAATATTCATCAAAGATAGATATGTAGTGTATGAAAATTGTTATACATTATAAGTACAATAACATTTCTCTTTATATATATACATATAGAGCGTATCAAATAGATATATGGTTTATTACATAGCAACCATATAACTATACATAAATTGTTAAGACTAAAAATTACTTAATGATTATACAATAACTTAAAAAATCGTATAACTTGGTGTTTAATTTTTACTATTCATATATAAAATTTAACGACTACTATTTTTCCGAATCACCCTCACAATTAACAACTCTTCTTGCTTGATGCTTTTTCCTGAATAGACTTGGGAATATTTGAGTCGCAAGGGAGGGAAGCATAGGAAATTGGGGGGCACGAGGGACGGGATGGGGCGGTCGAGCAGCCGTTGCTGACCGGTTGGGAAGCACGAGTTTGATCTTTGACTGATGACCAGTCATAATATTGCCAAAGACTCGAACTCAAATCTTTGTTTATGTAGGCTTCGGGGGACAAACGCGGTCTCGCACAAACAAATGAATAGTATTATTTGTATTAATATTTGATCAATATCATACTAATAATTTTTATTTATTATTGAATGAAATGTGATTTTAAATTAAGTGAAATTTACATCTCATTTAATAATAAATAGAAGTGTATCAACATACTATTCTATAAATAATAAGTATAAATAATATTTTTTTCATACAAATTGCTTGGCTTATCGAATAAGAGATTTTTTTCCATGTCGCATATATACTTTTGAACTGAATGTGTACGGAAAGTTCTTGTATGCTGCTATCAGAATTTTAGTTAGCCGTGTGGCAGGGGCAGATTAGGAGATGCCAAAGTCTTTCAAGTTCTGTTTATTTTTTTTCTTTCCACTCTTACCAACCTCTATATTTTAGTCTTTTTGACTGATTTGATTTAGAGTAAAACACTAAAGGCATGCTTGAGAGCGTAGAAATGGGAGGAGTGAAAACAAATGGAACGAACACTTTGTTTTTTGGTTTATTATTAGAGATGATGCAATGGCCATCAAGGGACAAGCACACCTCTCTTAGCCATCGCAACCTATGATTTTGGTGAACCCCCGAATTGAGGGTGAATAAGGAGGATGAGGTACTTTTGTGTAATGTTTTTATTGTGTTACCATTTTGAATGTTCACACAAATTATGGTTAAAGGATAAAAGTGAAAACAATATCTATAAATTAAATCTTTCAATTTCACTCATTTATAGTATAAACTCCCAAATAATAGAGTGGCAAGCAACTATCTATTCCACTCCTTATCTTTCTTTTCAATGTCATTAATATCATTCCCTTCCAACACCTATAAAACTCCAAAACATATACGCCCTAGATTTGCAATTTTATCCTTAACCAAAACAACAGTCCTTAGAAAAGGAAAAGTCCCAATATAATCTTAAAAATTAATAAAAAATAATTATATTATTTTTCTTAGTCTTTAATCACTAGACAATAAAAAATATAATTGAATTTTTAAATTATCAATGTAGTTAAGATTATTGATTCTGAAGAACTAATGTAGCTGATACTATTTTGGTATACTATTTTGGTGAGGTATGAACTTAAGACTTTATTTAAGAAGAATACAAAACTGTAACTTAAATCAATCGAGTATCGGTCAAAGTTTACAATTTTTTTATTACTCCTTTGTACACTCACTTAATAGTTTCAAAAAATATTAAAAAAAAAAGCTTCAGACTTAAAAAGCAAAAATTTTCCGTATACGTACATTTAATTAATCATGATATGGAACAATAAGTAATTTTGAGTATAACTATATTTTCAAATTTATTACATGTTTTTATTTTAGACATTCCATCTTACTTTTTATGAGGAAAAATTAACTCTCTAAAAGTTTAATTAATTAATTACAAATAAGCCATTGCTAATGATTAAATCTTCAAATTGAATTCTTAAATTTATACTTACGTGTAATGGTCATCAGTAATATTAAACTTTTCAATTATATCTTTAAACTTTTATTCATTGGCAATCACCGTCAATTATTAAATCGTCAAATTACATCCTTAGATAACAATAATTCTTACAATTCCATCTTCTGTTGAATTTAACTAGACCAAGTTCATGAAATACTGGTAGTAAATAATATGTCAAGATTATGAGTATCACATGTCAAAATTTTCATGTTTTATATTTTATTTCTCTTTTATTTTTCATCTAGAATTACTATTTAAAACATGGAGTAATAATGATATCTCCTCCTAACAATTAACCTAAATATCATCCTAAATCAAAATTCCACTCACAATGACATGGGATGTAATTTACATAACATTCAAGAACTATTCAATAGATATGAGTGAGAATTCAAATTAGGAAGAGCTTAGGCACACCATTTAAGAGGATATATTATTTCTCTAAAATATATTCTAAAATAGATTTAATATTAAGAGTTTGATTTCAATGTATTAAAAATATAAGATAATATTACATTATCAACCAATAAAAATTTAATTAGGTATCAAATTATATCAGATAACTACCCACCATGATTTGATATTTTATTGAATTTCTATTGGTCATAATATAAAATTATTTTACTTTATTAATGTATAGAAATTAAACTCTTAATTTTAAATTAACTTGGTTTGGTTATACTATGTTATCAATTTTCAAAGCCTGTTGAACTCTCTAGGCTCTTTAAAAACTACTTTTAAAAAGTAATAATGATATTATTTGATAAAATAGTATAAAAAAATTTCTTAATAAGGATAAGTCATAAAAATAGTGTTTAATAAATATATTATAAAGTTGCATTTAAATTCTAAAATAACTATAATTGATATAAATATTAAAGATAATAATTTCTAGAAATTGAAACCCTTAGCTAATGAAAAGGTTATACTAATTTATTTTTAATTTTAGAGTGTATATAAACCAAATTAAAAAAGCATCTCATAAAGGCTCTTAAGAGCACACCTGGATTTTGAAAGCCAGGAATAGAAGCATCCAAGCTTTTTTATTTACCAAATTAAAGAGGAAAAATTGAAGCTAGGTTTAAATATCTAGTTACTTCTGAATTCTGACGACGTATATGAAGAGGATTTTTTGGCTAGAGCCCTTAAGGGAACTCCTGCCTGAAAGGTTAATTACCGTTTTGATAGTAGATAACCTAGACAACCAAAATAAAAAAAAAAGGAAAAAATTGATTTATATAATTTTTCATAAATAGAAACACATCCCTTTAAAAAAAATACAATCAAATTGCAGTGATCCTTTATCGTTTGATATCGAAAAAGAATATATGATTATTCTATATCCATTGTCATGATATGTTTTAATGTTTCACAATTAATAATAACTATGTTGATCAAAAGTTGTGTTTGGTTGTTCAAAATAATTAATAATAACTATTTCAAGTGAGAAAAAGTTAAGGCATTAAATACTCTCTTTTTCCCTTTATTAATTTGTTTCCTATTATTTCATGCTGTTTGGTTGATTAAGTTGTGTGCCATGGTCAAAGGGCATCATGGCTAAAGGCGAAAGAAAACACTGCTAGAAAATGACATCGCCGTTTTCTGGGTTGGGTGGATGCTTTTATGAATTTCGTGGAAAACTTCGCAACGATTTATGGAGAATTGAGGTTAAGGCTAGCGAATCCTAAATGATGGCTTTAGATTCAAGTTTAAATTCAATGTGACTTTTTTATGGGAAATTTTAATGTGATGTTAAAAGCTAAATTATTGAATGTTATTATTCAACTATGAGTTTCATATTACTTCGGATGTTGTCATTATTCTGATAGAACTGTAACTAACACGTAAGTTTTTATTATTTTGTTTTTATTTTGGATAACTACTACTTAGGATTTAAAAAGTTTGTACGTACTAAAGTTGAAATGCTATAAAGAATTATTTGACAAATTCAGATACATTAGACTAAGTTATTCAGTTATATAGCAGAGAAAAAACTTATTCAGTTATATTATTAATCAAATCGACCATGATAATTTATTGATATTTTTATATAAATTTTTATGGTAGAAATTAACAAATTATTATTTAATTCTTCCCATTCATGGTGCCCATTTTATATTTTCAAGAAAAGAAAAATACACTTATAAACATAGGATCGACCGGTAAAAACCCATCACAATGATTTATTTCGATAGCAAAAAAAAGTTTGAGAGAATGAAAAAATGACACTGATGAGAATGAAAAAAAAATATATATATATATATATAGGGAGATGGTCAACTAAGAGGAGTGGTTTTAACGTCTTGTTTGGTTGGAAGGAATTTAGAAGGAAGGAGAGGGAGGAAGGAAATTGGAGGAAATGATACCATTTTACTTTATTTGTAATTTGAAAAGGAAAAGATGGAGGGAAAGGAAAAACAGTTAAAATTGAGATGTCAGATCCACCCATTTTTATTCCTTCCACAACCAGATTAAAAAAGGAAGGGAGATTACTTAATAATTTTACATTCTGCTATTATCCCTATGTTAGCTGTACAATCACACCTGAGCAGAGGTTTTTGTTTCTAAAATTTTAAAATGACCACAAGTTAGGTGTCTATTCTATTTATATGTAAATAAATAGCTAATTTTTAGGGTATATTCCTAATGGACAATAAGTGGAACTAATAATGGGTAGCATTGCATACGGTGTTAAACAAAGTTTTTGTATAATATAATTATTAAGAATTTAGTATATTTATAACATTTTGTTAGTTGCTCGTTGGCACCTAAAAATTAAATTTTTATTATGTTCATATATGAATTTATGAAAAAATTGTATTAATTTTTATGTTTCTATTAATTTTTTACATGACTATATTTTGATTGAAATAATCTCTTAAAATATTATAAGGGTAAAGTTGTCATTTGACATATTATTTTTTTCTTTCCTCTCATTTTTCCACACAAATAAATAAAAGAAACTAACTTTTCTTCTATTTCTTTCCTCTCATTTTTCTTTCATCCAAATATACTTGTGAAAAGTGAAATTCCACTCAATTTATTTCCTCTATAAGAGTGAAAGGAGTAAATTTGGATCATTGGATTTAGCATCAACGGTCAAGATCGAAACATACATTTATATGACTTTTTAAAGTGATTATGTGAACTTTAATAACTTTTAATCCTTAACCATTCATGGATAGTTATATTGTCCAGAGTTACTCCTCTCACTCTCATTACAATGTCAATACAAATTATTTATGTTAAAAACAATACAAACACCTAAACCTAAAAGGTTAAAGATATATTGTTACTAAGATAATTTCCCAATAAGGAAACCATTATAAAACAATAGAATTACATTTATTGACAACCATTGTCTAAAGAATCCCAAACAAAAGTTATTCATTCACTCATTGCATTTTAGATCAGTATTGGTGAAACAATGTAAAGTAACATTTACCTACAATTAATAAAAGTTGAAGTGAATAAGATAAATAGAAGTAATATATATTATAATAAATGAAAATATGAATGAGAAGCTCATATTAATAATATATTGTTTATAACTTTTATCATCAAATGAGACAAAAATGAGATAATTCGATCATATATAATAAAATAAAACAAAAGTGGATCGAAGAGATGAATCATTATCATTGAGATTTGGGTCTAACAATATATGAAACAATCAACAATACTTAATCCAGTTGATGATTTAGATGGATATGTCATATTAAATTACAAAATATAAAACAATTATAGAACAAAAGGATGATGGAAAAGAAAATCACCATACTAGAATAAATTTAAGCTATATAATTATAGCAATGAATCAAAAGAAAAGAGGAATACCAATTGAATGCATTAACATACATATATATAGTGACAAAGAAAATATTATGTCAAATCAATCATAGGAAAATAATACAGTATCTCTTGAAGATTTATCAAATTATAATTATTTATTATTTTGATAATTTGATTTATTAATTATAATAATATTATGTCATAATAAAAGGATTTCATAAAATATTATAATAAATTAATATGATATCCAATTTAAAAAATAATTTTGTAAATTCTCACAGAAGGAGAATCCAACACGTATCAAAACATTTTTGAAAATGGATAAGACTTTTAGAGTAGTTAGGTTGAATCAAATATTTTTATTGATGTGATAATATTTAATTAAATGCTATTGTAAATTGTTTTACACTAACAATATATTGAAACTAAATTCTATTAACTATTTATGTACGAGATGGATTATATTTAATGTTAAACTTTGATGCATGAATAATATAACGTAAATAAGGTAAATATTAGGAATGCAATATAAAAAAGGTAAATATAAGAAAAATATATATATAAGTGAGTTAAAAAAGAAAAAAACCCTAAAATTAATTAAATTTTTGTGAGATCCATAATTATTTTTATTTTATCATTATTTGTATTATTATTTTGTTTTGCTACATGGTTTAAATGTTGAAGTACCTTTAAACGTCATCAACTGTCCAACCAGGATAATTTGGGATGCCGACCGACACCTTATTTAAAGGCGAGTGAAAAATTCAACCAATACAAGTAGATGGAAAGGATTCGTAATATAATGAGTACTTCCATTAGATATCAAAAAAGCGTTTCGTCATTATCATAAGCTTTTTCTTCCTTTGCAAATACAAAAGGTTAACGATAATTTAACTCTACCATTCCCTTATTATTATTTTTTTTCTAAAACTCAAACTCACAAATATATTCAAAATGAATAACTTTCATTGTTAGATTTCACACACATGCATGAGGTGTAATCTATTAGTTAGTTTTGATTTTGTTGTTCTTATTTTTGTTTCCCCCTTCACTTGTCAGCACCCATATTCTATTTAAGATGTGTTTAGTTGAGGAGTAATTAAAATTAAGGAAAAATTTTCTGATTCTATGTATAATTTTCAAACACACCCTTAGGACGAGGATAATAGTACGTACGAGATGATCCTATAAATTCTATAGATTTCAAAAATTCATAGATGTTTGGAGTTACACAAATGTTTAATAATCAAACGACGTTTAGAGTCACTTGAGCACAAATACAAATTTGTTTGTAAAAGATATTTAATTTAGACATCATACAACAAAATAAGAAATAAACTTTGAATTGAATTTTATTGTACAATTGTTTTTAAAATTTAAATATTAATTTCCATGAATTGTCATTAAATTTTAACTGTGTAACATCCTTTTTTTTCAAAAAAATACTTTATAGAATAATTTATTATATTCTTACTAATTATTTGAGTTAATTATTAAAAATAGCTTCATACAAATTTATCAAAGAATTAAATCTTAATTAATAAAAAAATTAAGATACTAAACTAAAAATATAATAAAATATATATTTATATTATATTATCATGTAACATAATATATATATATATATATATATATATATATATATATACACACACACGAGTTTACGTGATATATACATACATAGTGTAATATATATGTTGTTTCATGATATACATATAACGTGATATATATGTGCTGCAAGTATATAAATAATACAATAAAAGGTGATACTAATAGATGTGTGTATGAAAGGTAATGTGAAACAAATACAAATTAGAATACATAGGATCTAGTGGCATAAATCTAGGGACATGCATTAATTGTGTGTCAGATGAATCAATTTTTTAAAAAACAATTGCAGGATAATAACAACGAAGTTCATGTGTGAGAGTAATGTAAGAAAACGTCACGAATGACATTAAATGTTTGAAAAGTTTTGCGTGTATTTGCCTATAAAATGGGGGTGCCTTACAGGATGTGAGCACCGTAAAACAAAATGAAAGTTCTATAGTGAGAGTGCTGTAATTATATACAAGAGAGAGGGAGAAATAAAGAAAGAGGAGTGACAGTAAAAGTGAGGTGCTTACGTCACATTGTCATCTCTAATAATTTTAATATAGAGAATAAATCTATTTATAAACTAAAAATCATGGCTATATATAATAATTAATATTACTTTATGTATCATCTTTTTAATATTGAACATGCTCATTAATATTATTTATTATCATTTTATCTTGTTATTTTTTTATATTTATAGATTATTATGGACATGAATATTGATTAAAAGACTTTAATCACTAAGTTAAAATGATTCTCTTCTCTCACATGTCTTGTTGGTTTATCGCGTTTCCATTTCTTTTTTTTTTACCACTCAATTACAAATACTTCTTTCTCCCTCACTGGTCCAATGTGGACTATCATTCCACTTTCTTCTTTTTATTTTGTTGTTTCCTTATATTTATGTTGTCCATTATTTATTTTCCTTTTTATTTACTTGGTTGTCTATTGTAAGTTAATTTTGTATCATTCTTCTATTCTAAAAATTCTTGTATGGTCTGCCTAATATTTTAGTTTGGGTTGTTATTAGTATTCATAATAATTTTTGTAAAGAACCTATATTAAGAGTTAAATATCAAATCTAATATTAAAAATAAAAAAAAGTTATCTCACATGGATTTAGCTATTAAATTAATTATGATATGAAATTTTATACTTTGACTTATTATGACTTTGTGATGAGAAAGACCAAACTAAGAAAAGTTTAGAAGATAAAAAAAATAAATCTTAATTTTGGTCCCTATAGAAATTAATATTTAGATTAATAACTCTATACTTTAAGAAATTGTATCAAGTTTATATTATTGTGCATTTTATTTTAAGTTTATGTATTAATTTGTACTTTAGTTTATTGTTTAATTTTGTATTTTTACTATTTAATTTGTTATGATGATTAGTCGAGCTTACTAATTATTTCATGAGATTTTATTGTTTAAATACATGTATTTTCATATTTAATCATGAATATATGCATAATACTAAGTAATAAATATATATATATATATATATATTTAAGAGTAAAATTATTTAAGAATTATATCCTCCACCAAAGAAATGCTCCAAGAGGATTCGACGCTCTAACAAAATCAATTATTTATATTAATAAACCAATTAATAAGAAAACCCTCAAATATGACCTACAACCCTTATACATTAAAAATAATAATCAATAGTTAAACACCTACTATCAAATAATATTTAATAATGAATTAAACTTAACAAAATTTTGGAAGCACTTACCTATGGCGACGTTAGCAGAGGTGGACAGATATGAAAAAAAAACCTCTCAAGAATTAAACGGAAAAACCAACAAAATAAAATAAAAAAAAACTAAATTGATTAAAGTGGAAGGAACTAAAAGAGGAGGAGAATGATGGTCTCCTCACCTTGAATGGTGGTGATCCGAGAGATCGCAGAAAACACCATGGCAAAGAGAGAGAGAGAGACAAAGAAGATTGGCGAAGAAATGAGGAGCAGACGTGTGATCTAACCTTATCTGCAATGGTTATCGATGGATTTTTAAAACTACTAGGGAAAAATCTGGTAACAACTCCAAAACGCGTCGTTTCAATAAAATGGGCTATCGACGGATATTTTTCAATTTTCGATGGAAAATCCACTAGTAACACTTGTAACGGTCATTTTCAAATTACTGAATCCGCCAATAAAATTAGTTTTTAAAATTTTTCTAAAAAAAATTACCAACTTTTTCCGCTAAAATTAATTTTTAGAAAAAAATAATTCAAAACTAGTTACCAATGAGAAAATCCACCGATAATTAGGGTGCGATAACTGGCATCAATTGACAGAGCTTTTCCAATGGATTATCGATGAAAAATCCGCTGATAATTATATAAAAAAAAATTGGTTCTTATCTACGTTTTCCATCGGTAATTGTTACTAATACCGACTGAAAAAATCCATTAATAAAATCTATCGATAACTCATATATTTCTTGCAGTGCCGGAGGGATGATTTTAATTAGCTTATATGTGTTTGAGGTGTCTTTTTGGGCTCGGTATTTGGGCAATGCCTTTTCTCTTTGCCTTTATGCTTCATCTGTTTTGTTGTTCTTTTAATTGAAGTCTTTGCTTTTCTGTCTTTTTTCTTTGATTGTGTTCCCCTTGTGGAACACATCTCGGTCTTGGTACCTTCTACTACTCTTTATGAGTTCAACATTTTATAATTATCGGGAAAAAAAAGATTTGAAAGAAGATCTCATGGTTTAAAACGATTTGGAGAAGATTTGTACAAGAAAAATATGAGAAAGATTTGTCAAATAAAATAAGAAATTAAGAAGTTATTCATTATTAGGATTGACCTAGAGTATCAGCATATTGTCATGTAAGTTATTGTGGGATATAAATACTTCTATTGAGAATTGTTCAAGGCATGAGAAGATAATAAAATTGAGAGGTTATACAAATTGAGAATGGTGATGATGAGGAAGACATGATGATGATAAGGAAAGTGGTGAGGCTGTTACGAGGTTAATTGATGAGAGGATTTGAAGCTTTATTCTCAAAAGTAACATTGATGAGAGGGTTTGTAACTTTGTCTTTAAAAGTTGCATCAGTGGATGATTTGCATCATTGTCCACAAAAATTATATTGGTGGGGGGTTTGCTCTTTTATCCATAAAAATTACACTAGTGAAGGTTTGCAATGCTATTCATAAAAGCATACATTTACGGCATGTTCTATGAATACAATGCTATATGTGACGAGAGTTTGTTTTGAAAGTCTGCTTGATAATCTTGATAATGTAGAGGTTAAGCGGCTTGTTACTTGAAAGAAAGTGGCACAATTATTTTATTTGCCAGTCAAATTGAAAACCACATGCACATATATCACATCTCGTGAATGAGTACCACTGGCTTAATTAAGAGTTCTAATTAGCCATTTTTTCTTTTTGGTTAAGCTCATGTTCTCTCTTGTTTCTTCTAGTCTCATCTTTTGTGTGTCATTATTAATGAATAACTAATGTGTTGAATATTTTTTTATGGATATATGTATATAAAGGAATTTCACCACAATCTATTAATATTATCTCATAAGCTAATTGATAAATTTAAAAGAAATTAATAAAATTTGATTTTAGTGTATCTAAAATTTTTTAAAAAAAGTTGACAAACTGTTTATATTTTAAAATATATATACTTAAAGGTTTTTATTTTGGTACCCCAAGAGTACCAGTACCCTTTTGAATCTAAGAGTTGTGATTTAATCATGAGTGCTTAAAATATTAATAAATTTAATTAGTGGGATACGTGGTAAATTTTTAACCACAAGTTATCTAGAAATTACTAATATTCATAAATTTTATAAGGTACCGAAAAAATTTCCATACTTAGATATATTTTCATATTTTTCAATTATCTCTAACCTTTTTTAAGAAAAAGGAAAATTGAACTTTAGCCTCTAACCCCAAAACTCAAAAAATATGCAAATTGATTCCATATCATTTCTTAATTGTGTAAATCGACTTTTCTGTTAATATTTTCATTATTGTTAATAAAAATAATACACATTTAAAAGAGTTAATACTATCAAATTGCACGCTATTTGTTAGCTTAGGATATCCTAAAGTTTGATGTGGTATAACATACTTATTTTTCATTAACAATAAGAGAAAAATTATTAGAAAGGCTAAAGTGTATATTTAGAAAACATTAGAGTCAATTTGCATAGTTTTGAAGTTTTGAAAGTAAAGTACACAAGTCATATAATTTAATAGAATAATTCTTTTACACCCATGTGAATCTCATGTGGTGTGAGAATAGGAATGGAAAGAGAATAAGTTAGAAGAAAGAAAATAAATGGACCATATTGTTTTTAAATAGAGTGTTTGGGTGTTTGAGAAGCTATGCCTAAAATAGTAAGGTTGAATTTAATAAGGTAAAATGCAATTTTCTCATAAGAAAAATTGATGGGGGTGCATGTTCTTCTTTGATGATTAGTATCTCAAAAGTGATATATATGATGCTATATGTATGATTTGTAAAATACTTTACACAGATTTACACTTAATTTTTTGTTAATGATTAAATCGTTCATTTTTTTTTTTATCTAAAATAAACTCCGATCATTTGAAAAGAGCCAGCCAGATCATCATTTTAGAGTAGTCATACTACCCACAAAAAAAAAACCGTCGCCTAAGCTTATCTAGAAGTTGCACGTATTTTTTTTTTTTTTATCTTTTCTAACTTGGCCAGCAAGAGAATCTCTAATCTTCAACCCCAGAATGTGGTCCAAGAAAAAAAGAACCAGTTGCTTTATACAAATGAATTTGTCACTTTCAGTATATATCACTTTTCAAGGGGTTAATGAAATTCAAATTTACCAATTAAGCATGGTTGAACAAATTAATAAAGACCCATCAAAGCCTACAGTGGGTGCCAAGAAAGACAAACGTGCAAGCCTCCCATCACGTTCTCGGATTCTACTTTACGACGAAGTTAATTTTATGAAGTAATGGATGAACTCGCCTATTGGACAGCGTCTCATTCACAATCCTCAAAATTTAGATGCCAAAAATCAGATCCATATTGAGGAATATCAAATATATATCCACATTTCTTGTCGAGGATAATATGCGCATTCGGATATTAACGGCGTGAGATATATGTACACGGCGATGTCTTGTTTTGTTGGATTATTCTTATAATATGATGCTCTTGCTGAGATCATCATGTTAATTTTTTCATTGTGAAAAAAGGACAAAAAAGGCTAGTCAAACTAGCTACATGCTATTTATATCTGTAATATACCTCTTCGTTGCTTGTAATAATTTTTCAATTAATTTGATTTAAGTAGTTAAAAGTTAACGATGTGGACATGCATGTTATCTTTTACGATGAGATTAAATAGAAAATGTTTATGTTGATGATCGTACTTAAAGAAGAAGGGTAATTACTTTTTAAAAGAGACTTGATGATACGTATTATTAAACGATCTCCAATTCCAAGAAATATTCTTAGCATACACTGACAAAATATATATGATCAGTTATAAAATTATTGTATAGAGTAAAATATACTTCCACCTCTCTATTTCTAAAACATACACCCCCTCTCTTAAAAAATTAAAATAAGTTATATTTTAATCTATTTTCAAGTTTATTATTAATTCTTTGTTTTCTCATATTCATTATTTTATTTTTAACCAAAAAAGTCTTTACTAATACTTACATATATTAAGTTCTGTGTACAAAATAAAATATCCAGCATATAATAATGTGTAAAATATTATATATATATATATATATATATATAATTTAATTTTAAATTTTTACTATACTAAAAGAATAAATAACTAATTTTTACTATAATAAAAGAATAAATAACTAATTATAAAAATAATTTATAATAATTTATCTTTAAAATTTAAAATTATGTATTTTGTAGCTGTTGATTTTAGGATAGTAATATACATAAAAATAAAAATTAGTTGTTGATATTGTATATAAATATGAAGCATGAAGAGAGTAATAACAAAATTTTTATGGTTTTAATTTTTTAATAAGAAAAATGTATATTAATATTATAAAATTAATAGTTGAAAACATACAGCTTTATTTGAAAAATAATTATTATAAATTATATTTACTATCAATAATTTATTTTCTTAATATAATAATACTTTTAAAAATTAATCAGGATTTTATATTATTATAAGGCACATATATTTCACTTTATTAAAAAAAGTAATTGTATAGCTATTAATAAAGGGTATTTTAATCAATATGAAATAATAAATATGAGAGAATGGATATTTAATGAAAACTTTGAAAGTAGATTAAAGTATGAGTTTAACTTTTATATACTCACACTGTAAATTTTTTTTTATATAAATCATTCCATTTGCATAATTTTTAAAATAGTAAGTGTAACACTTAATCAATTTTACTAAAATACCAATATATAATTTGATGATAGTCAATGTATAGAAATTAAACTCTTAAAGTAGTTTTAGGGGTGTGTATGTTTTAGAAATTAAATAGAGTGGTGGGAGTATAATATTGTTATCTCTTTAAATATCTTCAATGTATGGTTCCAATTTGAATCTCACTTTTGACTCCACTATTTGCCCCATCAACAAAGCATCATAAAAGTTAAAGTGAGTTTGGAATTGAGATTTATTGCTTCAATAGAAAGTTTTAACTTTGATCCCACTTTTGATTCTGCATGATTATAAAATACAATAAAACTATTTAAAAAATGTCATGTTCTAGCAAATGGGCTCTATCCTACTTTAGAAGAGGGAACAATCCCAATTTTTATTTTTCCTCCAATGCATCACATCGAGATGGGGTAGTCCCATCTCACAAATCCAAGCAAAATGGGATGGTAAGAGCCTCTTTCATTTTAGTTTTCAGTTTTTAATTTTAATTTTCAGTTTTTCAAATTTTATGAAGGAAATATTGAAAATCATGAAAATCACAAAATTTAATTTTCAATTTTTCCTTCATAAATTTCTAAAAACTAAAATGTTAAAAATAAAAATTGAAAACTGAAACCAAACATGCCTAAGTAATCCACATTGGAGCTACTATTAGGGGATGGGATTTTATTTTACTCAACAATATATAATGATCTGAATAATTACTATTTTGGATTATTATATAGAAGACCTCGTACATGCATATAAAGATGTAAGTTGTTACATTAAAAGTCTCTGTATTTCATATTATTAATTATGGAAATTCAAAATGTTTATGAAAGAAGAATACGAACATAGAACTGAACGTTAAAGAAGAAAAAAAAAAGGATATAAACCCACAAGTTAGCAAACATAAATTTTAAACCGTAAACTGTTCAAACTATTCTAGCTAGAGTTAATATTCATTTTAGTTCTTAAGTTTTTACTCATGAGTTATTTTAGTTCCTAACTTTTAAAATGAGTTAAATTAGTCCCAACATTACAAAATATGAGTTAAGTTAGTTCCTTATTCCAACTTTTATTTAGTATTTTGTAAATTAAATGATGATCTGTAATATTAAGTGATATCTTATCATATCATGTATCATCTGAAGTAGAATAGAGTTTAAAATAACTTATTTTGATATTTAAAATTGTTCAAAATGAGTTATTTTATGATTTAAAATGAATATTTAAATGACTCATTTTGTATAATTTTAAACATAAAAATGAGTTATTTTAAACTTGATTTTACTTCAGATGATATATGGTATGTAGAGGTATCACTTAAAGTTACTTATCATCATTTAATTGATAAAATATTAAGTAAGAGCAGGTTGAGACATTATTATGACTCATATTTTACAATATTAAAACTAATTTAACTCATTTTAAAAATTAGGGATTAAAATAATTCATGAGTGAAAAGTGAGAGACTAAAATAAACATTAACTCATTATAACTAATGCACTTGAAGTGTATCAAATAAAGGGGTAGCATTCGGTACTTTCCGTTAATAGGCCTAAGTGTTTGCAAAATGGCAGCTCACTCAAGTTTTACCCGATTTAAAAGTTAATTTAAAAATCTACACAACATAAAGATATTTAAATAAGAAAAAAAAGTTAGACTTTGTAATTTTAAAATAATATAACCTTTATGAAATGTATATTATATATAAAAATATCATAATGATATATAGTGAATAAATTATGTAATTATTAACAGTGGGAGTGATGATACATCCTTGACGATCAACCTAAAAATCATCGTAATTCAAAATTTTCTTCACAATATAACATAGGATATAATTTACATAATTTTCATAGGCTATTGAGTATTGAATACATGTGAGTATGATTTTTAATTAGAAAATTAAAATTCTTAGACACACCAATTATAGGGATCTATCATTTCTCAAAACAATAATTTTTTTTTGTTGAATCAAAACAATAAATATTGATCTTCATGACAAAGGAAAGAGAGAATATAAAAAATAACTAATGATGATGATAAACACACGAATTTCGCTAAAAGAAAATAGAGGCAGCATCTCGTGTTATTCAATGGCCCGGTAACATTTCTTCTTTTTTTTTTTATAAATTTTTCAATTTTTTAATTTGGTTCCCCTTTTAAAAAAATTATTTTGATGATTTTTATTAATTTTTTATTTAATTAAATTTTTAAATATTACAATAGATAATATCTTATATGTCTATATGTATACGTGTGTTTTTTATAATTTTGATTGCAAAATATTTATTTATATATAGTATTTATATTTAATTTTTTAAAAAGTAAAAATTGTTAGATTTTTTTTATGTAAAACTAACTGTTAAATATATTTTTTTTATGCCATTAAATATTAGTCCCATTTTTTTTTTTATGAAACGGTCTAGTTTTCTCTAGTTTAGAATTTTTTTTTTATATATACAAATGACTCTCCGGCACTCTCAGAAGAGAGGCAAGCAATGCATTAAAAACAAACGATTCATAGTATCGGTAAAAATAAATCAACAGGATTAGAACAAAAAACACAAACAATAGCTAAGAAAATAAAACCAAGAAAGACCATATGACATACAATCAAAACAACCAGAAGCTAGCAAGATGCAAAAACTTCCATAGCTAACCCAAACAGGTTCCACCACATCTCCTTCAACATTGCCATCAAGGATAATAAAAGGGATCATTACATATCTTCTATAGTTTCCACCTTCTTATTTGAGATAAATTAGCTATAAAGGTTGCTGGATCAAAGGAGAAGTCTGCACACCGGCCTTTCGTCTAATATACTAGTCTCATCATTATAGAGTTAAAAATATCATCCCAATTTGGCTCAAAAGCTTCAAACACCATCATGTTCCTTATCCACTAGATAGTCCAGCAGACAATATATAGAAGTGAGACACATAGTTTTTTATCAAAATCTTTGAAGGGTGCCCCACACCAAGCATAAAAAAACTCAGAGGGGGATGCTGGAAAGCATACTAACAATTTCCTCAGTTTAAGGCATTTAGACCAGCATAATATAGAGATTGGACATTAGAAAACGAAATGTTCCAAAGGTTTCGATTACTTTTTACATAGTGGACAGGATAAGTCAGATGATGAAACTATATTATGTATTCAAATGAACTAACATATCCCAGACTAAACTACATTAATCAGTGTCCAAATGTCCAATAAATTTCTGAATAATGATAATATAGACGAAAATAAATAAATTTACTTTTGAAAATATGCTGTGTTTATTTTCAGTTCGTTAAAGAAAGCAAAATCTGAATCGTTAACTGCAAAGCTGGTCAACAATTGTGTGCCTAACCCAACTCCAGTACCAAACCAGAGGCGGTAAACCATCTTAATATCAAATAGATTTCTGCAATTAATATTACTTAATAGGATATCATCTAAATAATAATAAGGGTAAATTACACTCACCTCCCTTAAGATTTATGAAAATACAACTTTTATCCCCTCTAGTTATTCAACCTACACTTACATCTCCTCGCTCGTCAAATTTTAAGCATTTATATTACACTCACACCCTCATTAACAAAGCACCGTCAGGAAATTTAACAGTAATAATATTTTTATGATATTAATTGTTCTTAATTAATAAAATTATAAAAATACCCTTACTCACTCTTTTAAATTTAAGGGATTTTTTGTAATTTTATTAATAGGAACAGTTAATATCATAAAAATGTCATTCTTAAGTTTAATTCCTTTATTATTAGTGAGGGATGTGAGTGTAATATAAATCCTTAAAATTTGACAAACAAAGATGGTATGAGTATAGGTGAGACAACTAATTGGAATATGAGTTGTATTTTCACAAACCTTATAAAAAGTGAGTGTAATTAATTCTAATAATAATAATAATAATAATAATAATAATAAAGTAAAGCCCAGGGAAGGTGCCCGTTTGGAAAGCATTTTTTAAAGTTGTTTCTGATTTTTAAAATAAAAAGAATAGAAAAATGTGTTTGACAATATGTTTTCTCAACATTATTTTTAAAAATTGAAAACAGAATATAAGTTTTAAAAATCAAAATCACAAAACACTTCTAACAAGTTTTTAAAATATTGTTCTTAAAAATAGGCGGCACCAATTTTGTGATTACCTTTGTCCTTGTCTTCGATTCTCTTCACTGCACACAAAGGAAATAAATAGGTAAGCACCTGAGACTTTGTTCGTTGAAGGTTTGAGAAATTCTAGATGACAAATGGCTATGGTAGTGTACTTCAACTTTACAAACAAGATAGTTGTATAGTTCTTTTATTTTTAAGAATTGTATCTAAACTTACTTTGTAAAATTGTTTTTGAAAACAAAAAAACAAAAATCATTTCAAACAGGAGCATATCAACTTCACTTTATCAATAATTGTTACAGCACAGTTCCTTTTTCTTTTTCTCCTGCTTTACTTTCCATAGGAACCGCACTCTAATCTTGATTCTTGAAGATTCTCAAATCTCAATAAGACCAAAGGCCTTTCTGGTCCAATTACACGTCAAATTTGGTACTTCCTCATTATTTCTTTCTTACAAATAATCTTTCTTCTACGTATTATTGGTTTCACTAGCAGTAGTATTCTTTTATACTTTGCGCGTGTTATGTTAAGTATTCATATTATCATTATCTGATTAAGGGCTTGTTTGGATTCCCTTATAAAAAAAGATTTTATTTAAGTGATTTTTGGGATATAACACAAAGTTCCACATTGATAAGAAGTAGAATTCTTACAATTGTTTTAGCTTATAAATATGTGTTTTGGTTATATATCCTCTAAGAGTGGGAGTGATGCATTGTATGGTAGTTTTAGGAGTTGTCCATTTAATAAAAGATTTGAAGAATAGTTTGCAACTTTAGTCATTTAGAAGTTGCAGATAGTTAAAGATTTAGATTAATTTGTATAGTTGTGCATGTAAGCTTTAAAAGTCAAAGCACGTTAAATTTTGTATGTTGTTTAGAGTTTGTCTATTTTGCTTCCGCTACCCAACAATGATCTCTTTTAAAAAAAAATTTACGTAAGTAAAAGAGATTTTATGTTGCCAATGAGGATTGGCACAAGTGATAAAGGGCTTGTATCCCACAAGGACACAAGTTCATTCCCACTACCGCTGGACTCCATTGGTAAGCGATTTCATAAGTTCTCTGAAGTGCTTGTAGAGCTTTAGGGTCGGTCTGACCTTGGTGAATGACCAGGACCAACCCATCTAAACTTTTGTTTATAAAAAATATAAATTTTATGTTTAGATGTCACATCAAAAGATCTGTATTTATCATCAAACATATTTTTGTTATAAATATTTTTTTTAGAAGATAAAAACTATAGCTACTTATTATTATTTTTTACTTTTTATGGTTGTTATTCTACTTTTATTTTAAAAAAATTACCTAAACATACTAAAGAACCTACAAGATTTTTTATTTTTAATAAAAAATCATCTTTTATCAAGATAATAATGACATCCAAATGAGCACTAAATGATATACTTATTAAAATCTTTGAGACACCAATTTGTAGGCTTTTTAACCAACAAAATATTAAAAAATGATTAATTACGGCTATATATAGGTTTTAACATTATTTACCAATATACACCTCTTTTTTTATTAAAGGAATACGTTTAACAATCAAGTGAAAATTAGGTCCTCTCATCCAATATGTTTAACAGTCAAATGTATTGCACACGTTGGATGAAGCTGACATAGGGACTAACGCATTGACAGACCGAGTTTCGAGACCACTTTTTCATTGCACTATCAAACATATTACATGCTTTCTACCCAAGCATGATAGGTTTAACAGTGTGACGAAAATCCATCCAATGAGCTCTATAAAAGGGAAATGTTCATGCATGGAAAAGGGACCACAAATGCAATGTCATTATCTTGATTTTTAGAAAGAGATTCTAGTGAGAGGTAGAGAGAAAGTTAGTGAGAAGAGAGAGGATAAGTAGAGAACAGTAGTAAAAGAGTAAGTTGGTGGGTAACAACATTTATCATCTCGATTAGTGGGAACATGTTTCAGCAAATCTCAACACACAAGTAATTTTTTAATCTTGTTCAACTTAAATATTTTAATGTTGTTTAGTTCAAAAATTTAGAATATAAATTTAATTTAAGAAGATTTACTATTTTATGTTAGCTTATGTAGTTTTAATTTTGTTTAGTGCAGATATTTAATTTTTATTTATTTGTAAAATATAGACTTAACTATAATTAAATTAGTTCACCTTAGGTTGGAAATTTAAATTTAATGCAATAGATATACATTTGTGCAGGTTAGAAATTTTAATATTAAAATTTAACTTGAATAATAGACTATTTAGAAAAATAGTAATTTAGTGTAGTTCATACTATACAAGTTTAATTTGTAGTTTATACCTTTAGTTTTGTTTAATTTAGAAATTTAGAGGCTAATTTGTACGTTTTTGTAAACTTTAGTAATTTTAAGATAAAAAATTTATCTACCATAGGCTTAGGAATTTAGTAATTTCGTTTAGTGTACGCATGTTTACTTTTTGTTTAGTCATTTTAAGATTTGTTTTTATTTTATATACATTTTGAATCCCTTCTTCCGTCAATGTGTCATGCAGGTGCTCCAATTACACTAATTCTAAAGTGCTTGCATTTCTCTTGATATTTTGGTTGATTTGACTTTGTAGACCTTTACTCAACACCCTTTCAAATGCTATAGTTTTTAACTAGAAGTAGAACAAATTTTTTATTTGGGAATTGCTATCCTTCTTGCAAAGGATGCTATCCACATACTTGCACAAGATCCCCTATACCCACAATGCCCTTGAACCCGAGCTCAAGGTCACAAGTGTTGCCTCCATATTCAAACTTAAATAGTGCCTATCCTTTGACTTTTGGATCATATAAGAGATTGTGTCAAAGGTTGGCTCTAGGTAGGAGGCATTATCCCATTGTTCATGAACAAGAACTTAAACAAAATTAAAAAGTAAGCTAGTTGCATTCTTCATAAAATATAATAAAATAATTCATGGATAAGAATTTAAACCATGTGTTACCCACTAAAATAATATATATATATATACATATACGCATATTGCAGGAATTAAAAATAAGTATTTAAACAATATTAAATAATAAATTAACCACAAACATCATACAAAAATAACAAATTAATTCACAAATAACACTAGAAAAAATGTTATCATTGTTCACTCCTCATAAGAAACCACTTCATTATAATACTCATAGCGTACAATTGGATCATCCAATGGAAGCTCTCTACCAACCTTTAACCGCAAGTTGTCTCAAGATTCGCCACTTATCACATCTTCCTCATTTACTTCTCTAAGGTTTTCATTGTGCAACTGGACTTGGCATCAAAATTATCCAAGAAGGCTAATAAGCTAGTGACAATCCATCACGAGCTCTAATGAGAGTGGATCCATCATAGCTCAACTACAAAGTATCTCTCCAAATGCTACGAATACCTCTATAACACAAATGTTTGGAACGGCTATGACAATCAAGCATTATCATCAAATCATCATCGGTATCAATGCTGTAACTTCCATACCATATTGCACCTTGACCAATTAACATGGATAGCCAATACACCATTTCGATTATTTGCTTGTTTTCTTGGCGTAACTTGTGAAGAATTTCGGCATGAAGCTCAAAAGACTTATAAATGAACGAACACTAATAAGTATTGGATTTTGATAGAAAACTGAACTCTATCTTATGAGCTTTGAATAATCTCAAATTATAGTGAATAAACATATGATATCTCCCAGCCATTTTTTTTTCTGAGAGCCATCAGCAAAAAAAACTACTCGCGCAAAAAAAAAGTGTCTAATTTTCTTCATCTGGCCAGTTCCGGGTAAAGGTGTACGTATATAGAGCCCATTCATGTGCAATACCTCAAACAGTTGGATGTTTTGTCTTTACATAATTCGTTTAGCAGCCAAACGCATTCCACTTTTTTTTTACTCACATAATACATTCAGCAGCCAAATGTATTGCATGCGAATTTAGTGCACTATTTTCATTTGGCTGTGAAACGTATTGTGCACTTCTATTTCGATTGTAGTGTGCACAATACATTTGACTATGCAACATTTTATCCCTGCCATTTCGCTTCACTATTAAATGTATTATTATTATTAAAAAAAGTATATATTGGTAAATAACGTAAAGACCTGTACAAATCCATAAATATTTAATTTATTTTTTTTTGGGTAAAAAAGCCTAATTGTAACTAGTTAAGCAAATTCACTAAAATAATTAATTTGTGATTAAGTGATTTAACACATTTTTATTCAATTAGATGATAAAATCACACTGTTTAAAGTAAAATGTACTTTTCCAATGAGGTTAAAAAGGGTACTTTTGCACTACTGTATATAACTAATATTTTTCCCTTTTGTCTATTCATGCAGCAACTGGGCCTAATGGCACCCCACCCGTGTGCACAAAAATTTGACCAGCTAGGCTTCAGGTAAAGCTATAAAAAGAGCCATTCTTTCCTCCTCTGGAGGAAGAGTGGATTTACTCCACATTGCATGTGAACCCTTGATCATTCTTGGATGAAAGAGAGAGAAAGGGAGAAAGGAAAATCAAGTGTAGAGATGAGATTGTGGAGGAAGGATGGATTTCCTGCCGGAGTATAGAAGAATTTATCCTATAAAAAATGGACTGAGCTTGATAAACGGCTAAAATAATTTGTTGAAATTAGTAAATTAGATTAATGAAATATACGATTTAAAATTACTTGAATCCAATTAAACGTCGTCAATCTAATTTGGCTATTAGTTTTGTCATCGGGCCAGTCTTTACCCTAAAAAGGTTCTTCTTTTTTTAATTAAATTAACTATCATTGAAGATAATTTACATGACTATTTTTTGTCTAAATTATTAAAATTAATTAATTGAGTTATTTTATTAATTTATTTGTCATTAAGCCAAAATCATTTAGTGAATATATCTTATTTTTATTATTTTATGATTAATAACGTGTTAGTTGTTATTTTAAAAAAATATGTTCATTTTTTTAAAAAACAGTTAACAAGTTGATGGATTGACCTACTTTATGCACAACTTACCATGTCATTGGTGTTGGTTTATCTGGCTAGTTTTCTTCATTTATCTATCGCCATGATTTGAATTTAATTTTTAGGCTTTTCAATTTTTGAATAATTTATAGGTATCTTTATAAGTATTAAATAAATCTAAAGATATGTCTTGATCTTGAACTAAGTCAGTTCACAAACCTTTCACTCAATCTGATCTTTAACTCAACCAAACCCACTACTTACTATGTCATTAGTTCCAAGTATATCATTTTGTCAAAATATCTTTCTTTTCTTTTTTGTCCTTTAAACTTAGGATTGATGATGTGATTGGTGTCATTTTAACAAAAACAAGTTCATTTATTTATTTTTTAAATAAAAAATTAACAAGTTAGTGGATTGACCTACTTAACCCACAAATTAGGATGGATCACACTGAATTAAATGACGAAAATAGTTGTTGGAAACATAATATACTCGACTTAATTAGTCATGATAAATTAAAATAGATAGCCCAGCTGGCTAGGGCTATACCTGCAGGTACAACTCCTTCAAAAGTATGCCTCTGATTGGAACAAACAGACTCTCATCCCCACACGTGTTATGCAATACTTAATAAATAGAAAAATTGACATTGACCTAGCATAATATATGGCCATAAGCTTATGCCATTATAGTCACACCTTGTTCTGATTTAAAACATGCCTTGCCAACGTGTAATGGCATTTTTTTTTTATTCTTCTTCCTTTCTTTCTTTGCTTTCTTTTCAAAATCAAGCACGTAGACCAAATGCATGATCCCAATTAATGACTTTGAAAAAATGATTATAATAACGATTTTGCACATGCAATATGTCAACAGGCAAATATTGACTTTAAGATATGTTTCCTCCATTTTTCATTTTCTTTGAAACAATTTACTGTGAAGTGTGATCACAGATGGGTGCATTAGTCTATATTCAGCAATTGACTAGCTAGCACACGCTTCTGGAAGTTGAAAGTCACACATTCAAATTTGTTGATATGCAACCAATTAGCTTACCTAGGTTAGAAGATTTGTTTTTATCTCTTTCAAAAGGGGGGACCAAAGACTTGGAAAAAAATGTGGTGTGTCTAACTTGCCTTGCAATGATCAAAGAATTTCTTTAGATATCCACAGAAGATAAAACATCTGTCACATATTTGCTTTGAAGGACCAAAAAAGGCGGTGTACAGTAGAGTGTAAATTGAAGCCACAATGAAAGCTCAACCACCAAACTAAAGGCCTAAGCTTGGCTGATGCAATTAATCTGGGGTGTGATGAGATTTAGAAGACATCATAAAGGTAAATTACACTAACATTTTCTAAGATTGGATAACAATACATGACATGTGATACCCCTTGACTTGTCATACCTACATTGACATCTCTACAAGGTTATTCAGATCTTGATTATAAGGGTGCTTAGTATCACATCAAAGAAAATTTAAGAATATCGGCTGTAATATATATCAGCTAATAAGCCTTAAACGGAGATTAGTGTATATATATATATCTACAAATGGAGGCATGTCATGTGTAATATCGCTTAATCTTCAGAAACCTCAGTGTAATTTATTCTATATTCAAGTCAAAGCAGTTAATGTTTTTATAATAAAAAAATTAAAACAAAAAGAACGTACAACATCACTGCATCACTATTCATTTTTCGAGAATGTTTTTGGTCTTGCAAAAATTTTGTTTTGCAAGGATGTTATTTGAAGCCTGCATTCACACTTCATATTCACTGGGTCAACTGTGCTTGTTAATCAAGGCTTGACATTGGCTAGCCTAACCAGCCCAACAAATAGGTCCAAGTCCAACTTATATTCAGCTTCAGCACTAGGTCATGTGTCATTTTTGTCAACCACTGGGTCATGTTTCTATATGGGCTTCATGGCAAGAAAAGCCCTTTGGAAAATGTGTGTGACGCCAGTAGAAACAAGGGAGAAACTGATGCTAGGAGAGTCATGCTCCTATGGAATCACTAGTGCTTGAATAGACTTGTCTCCAATAGGAGAATACCTAGGGAGACCACAAACAAAGGAAAACTTGAAGTGGAACTGAATGATACGTAGTAATATGAAATGGAATAGAGTAAGTGTTCTATTATATTGTTTGGACATGAAGGAATGAAATGGATAAAAGCTTCTATCCCAATGTTTGGAATTATGATGCAGAGAGATGGAATAAAAAGGTTTTTAGGTTTCCAGGTTATTGTTTCTCAAGAGTATTCACAGAGTTGAAAAAAGGGGTTACATCTAATACCATTCAATGTCATTCATTTTAAAATACCCAAGCAAAAGAATTTAACACTATTGTTGCTTTCCTAATTAAGCGCCTGTTTAACACGCTGTAGGATAAGAGTTGGAATATAAGTTTATAAACTTTTAATATTATACAGTGTTAGTGTAACACTGCATAAATATTCATTTTATGTTCAGGAATATCATATTATTTATTTATAAATAATTAAAATATCTTAATTAAATATTAAATCAAATCAAATAGTAGTAAAATAGGAATTTTTATTATAATAATTTTTAAATATTATATTTATGTAAATATTTACTTATTAAAATTTAATTTTTATTAATTTTTATTATTTATTTCAATATTTTATAATTATTTATTATTTCAATAATTTAAATAAAAATAATATTTTATATATTTTAATATTTTATATTTTTAATCATAATTATTTAACTTTAAGTTACTGACCCTTAAATTTATATGTTACATATTATTTATTATTTATTTATACATTTATTAGTTAATAATTTATAATTTATATTATATATTATTTATTTAAAATATTTATTTTTTATTTTATTTATTGTTTATCAATTATATTTATTTTTATTTTTATTATATATAACTAAAATGATATTATATATTATTTGTATTTATTTAATTATTTATCTAAAAATTATTTTGTTTTAATAAAATATTTAAAAAAATATCTTATACGGTAAAAGTTAATAAGGTCTGTATGACCTTCCCATACTGTATTGAGTTATATAATATTTTGTATAAGAGATTATGAATCTAAATACATTGTTTACAAATAATAGATAAGTATAATACAAAATTAACTTATACTATCATGGAATACATTTCCATACACCCCTAAAACATCAAACAGTACATCTTTCAATTTGTATGCATATAACGGTTCAGCCATATATCTTAATCGTCCACTGTCGGCTAATAAGATACAAATATATGCAATAACAAATAAAACCAAAGTGCTGTTCCTTTTGCTAGATGCAATTAACATTGTAGGAATCCTAAAACTAACTGTAAATGGCTGCCCCCACATCAAGTGAAGTAATGCAACAAGTCCTCAAGACTTTTTTATAACTTCATATTCAGAACTTTACCTAATGGCTGGTATACTTTAGGTGTTCCACAAGATGTTGAAGGACTAAAATGTTGAGGGGTAGATGCCTCCCTAAGGGCAGCTAGAGCAGCCCTCTTTCTATGCCTATGTTCCCTTTGTCTCTTGAACTTGTCCTCCAATGCAGCTTTTCCTTTCTCAGCCAACTCAACCCTGTTAAGAGCCTCTTCTGCTTGAGCTCTTAGCATCTCAATTTTCAGTGATGCAGCTTCCAGCTCCTTTTTCAATAATAATTCTAACTCTGATTGGCTTCCAACTTCCACAATTGCTGATGCTTCAACTTCATTTGCCTTCTTAGCATCTCTAATCATGGACTTGTACTCCTTCAGTGAGATTGTGATGTGTTCATCATTGTTCTCATTCTCATAATTTCTCTCTTCACTTGAAACATGTGAATGCTGATCTCTTATCTTTGCATATTGTTGGTGCTGCTTAATCATGTCTTTGATCTTGGATTCGAGCTCATGTATGCGAGCTCTTCCCTCCACACATTCATTCATGTACTTGTTTCTCTCAGTATCAGACCTCTTCATCAATGTAGACAATTCATAAGTCATCTTTTGGTTGTGTTCCAGCTTAAGTAGTGCTTGCATGTGTGCAGCATGCTTTGCTTCTAGCTGTACCTTGCAGTTGGCTAGTTCCTTTGACAAGTTCTCAATCTCTTTTTCGAAGTCACGCTGGAAAAGAAATAAAGCAAAACAGGAAAAATTATTAAAATTAGATACCAATATATGATGATGGATGACCAATTTGACCATTAAAAACAAACAAATTGCATCGGCAATATTCAATTTGTTAGCTTTATTTGATTGACACTTGAGATATCTTGGGTTAATATCCCAACTCATAGCCCTATAACTAGTATAACCCCTTTATGTTAAATGTACTTCTGAATGACTTATAGTTTTATTATCAACTATTAGTCTGTTTGGTTTAATGTCTGCACATTATTCAAGAATGGGATCAAGAAGTATGTTTCTCTAAGGGTTGGTCAAACGTATATTTGATCATTGTCCAATACTTAAATAAATAAGCCATTTAACTTTTGCCGTAGTTGTCATGACAAAGTCAAGGAAAGCATAGATAAACTATGTCTATCCTACATTCTAAATTTTCTTTGTAAAGTTATTATGGTAATATGATTTCTTGAATATATTATATAGCTATTTCTTTTATTGACCCGCTCAAGAAAAATTCCAGGCTTCACTATCGATAGAGTAGTAATTAAGTACTTGATCAATAAGTAGTACCAGAGTAGGCCATGAGTTCAAGTCCTTCCATAACACTAGATGTTATTGTTAGCTTAATTTGATCAATGGTTAAGAGTATAGGCTATGGCTCTCTGACTTATGGTTCTCCTACTTCCATATAACATACAAAAATTCTCAATTGCTACTACCTTTTATCTTACCTTACTTTCCTAGGCTGATTTTTCTTCTGATCACCTTTATCACCAGACAAGGAGAGGGCAACATGCACCGGTTTAACTGGTTCCGTATCAGTCTCACCCATAATTTTGCAGAAGTAATATGTATATCTACTATTGTCCCAAGAAAATCAAAAGGAAATAATCTGTAACATAAGGGGAAAAAAGCACATAGTGATATCAAAATTCAAGTTAACACAAGAAATATGGGTGAACATAGACCATCATAGTCCATCAAGGCAAGGAAAATAGAGCATCATCAAAGATAATAGAACTGATTAACATAGTTTCGGCCAAGTTAATACAATATTAAGGAAATTAAATTTGAACATAATCCTAAAGGAAGGAAAAAAAGATAATCGTATAATTAAATTAATGTATCTACTTCATATTCAAAGGTGTAAAATTCTGTAAAAAAGAAAAGAAAAAAAAATTGTCCTAATTGCAGCTACTTGTTTAAAATCCTATACAAGAAATATATCAATAATTAGAATAGATTATGTTACGACTTACCAGAAATAAGGCAAGGTCGTAATCCAATATGTCTTGTCACTACAACAACATAGAAAATGATGCTTCCACTGTGAACTAAAGAACCAATTTGTCCAAGTTATTAAACATTTAAGTTGTTACTGTGTAGTATATCTGCGATATCTTTCAATGCTAATAACCATTAACAATCTCTCTCTCTCTCTGTGGCACCGTTCAAAACTTCAAATATCAGAGAATATAAAGGGTAGTAGCTAGCGTCACCACAAGGAAAAAATAAATAAAATTAAATAAAACAATAAAATAAAGGGATGCCTTTAATTTCATTTTTCATGTAGGAGGTTGCCGGGGAAATAGAGAGCCGAGAAAGCAGAGAATACAAGATGAAAGATTGATGGATGGAATATTGGTATAGATTATAGAAGTTTTATTTACGGGATATGCTTTTTTCGGTGAACACAATGTCAATAACTTTGCTTATCACGATGAGAACGGAGTTATTTGAAGAGTTCCATTAGCCTATTCCTTGGCGAGATCGGTTAAAAATAGGGTTAATTACACCTAACTTATCTGGTCTACTAATATTACACTTAGTCCCCTCTAATTTTTGAATTTACATTGAGCTCTGCTGACAATTAAGAAAGATAAACTCCGTCAACACTTCATATAAAATTTCAACTTTGCCCATCTCATTAAAACACAATTCCCCAATTCTTTCTTGCACGGTCACAACACAACATCCGCTCTCTCTACCTCCCCACCCCACCTTCTCCCCTCCTTCTTTAGCAACCATAGATTTGCAAGCTGCAACTAAGGGTATGACTAGGAGATCAAAATACAGGGGAGTGACAGGGAATGACTCCTAATTTTTTATTGTATGTGTGTTTGGGAGTTGTTTGATGGAAGGAGTGACATGGCAAGCAATGGCCACCAAAGCCCCTCCATGCCTTTCTAAATAGTGAATTTAGTGACTCTCAAATTGGGAGTTAGAGACATTGGTGCAAGAGTCTCTCCCTTCCTCCTCAACACCTAAACAATAAAGTGACATCTCATTATTCACTCTCTGCTCACCTATCCTCTAACCCATTAATGACCC
This sequence comes from Dalbergia oliveri, assembly GCA_030441495.1. Classification (NCBI taxonomy): domain Eukaryota; kingdom Viridiplantae; phylum Streptophyta; class Magnoliopsida; order Fabales; family Fabaceae; genus Dalbergia; species Dalbergia oliveri. The sequence continues at coordinate 41,854,123 of JAMLFY010000003.1, forward strand.
TTTCATTCCATCCACTTTAATCTTCCAAACATAGCCTAAGTCACCTACCACACAATATGGCCACATAATGTGCACTTCACATGCTCCCACACAATATTTATTGTTATTAAGAAAAAATTAAAACACAAAGAAACTTGCATATTATAATGACAAATGTTAGGGGTTGATGGTGGTAGCTTTTAGTGGCATTAGGTTCTAGTGAAATTTTCAAGCTTTTTTTTTTTTATCTCATAGCAAGGTATAAATGGCTATGGCATGGAAAAAGAATATGCTTTCAAAGAAATCATAGAAGAAGAGAATAGAGGAAGATGATAGAGGAAGAAAATAGAAGAAGATAATAATGGAACAACTCCAAATCTGATTCTTTACATTTCAACCCTAACCTTAACAACGATGAAAGACAAGGAAGGAACAAGGGGAAGATTAGATGAGGACAAAGTAGTATTTTCACCTAGTAATTTTTAACTTTAAAAATCAAAATCTCATGTGTAGGTCACATCAAATTAAACGAGCAAATGGTCCACTCTTGTTAAGGGAGCTAATTGTTATGTTTTTTAAAAAAAGGATAAATTATATTTATCTCCTTCGAGGTCCTTCAATATTACATTTAGACCCTTCTAGATTTTAAGTTAACACACTCTCCCTTTTTATTCAAGAGCATTGCATTAACCTCCCCTAATCTTAAATTATAATTTAAAAAAATTTAAAAGATAAATGAAAGGATTGATTTACCCTTAACTATTCACTCTATTTCTATCTCATGCCATACCCCTTCTCTACTCATTTCAAATCCCGAAGACTCACTCCAACCAATTCCCAAACACGACACAATTAAACAAAACCCAATGTCCAAAATAGACTAACATAGCATAACTGCCAGTCTTCTCTCAGAGCCATCAAAATCAGGGGCAGTGCACCGGAGCAACACACGAGAGAAGGATTGTCGCCTTAAGCTTCCTCATCGATGGCCTCTCACTCTACAACCTTTGCATTGCCGCCTGTCTAGATAGAGTTCTCATACTTGTCGAGTTTGTCGACGGAGAAATGGATTGATTCATTTTGGTTTCATTGTAGTCTCCGGTCATTTTTTAATACTTTTATTGATTGGTACTCTATGGTTTGGGAGCTGTTACGGATTACGGAAGGCCAATGTATCCTTTTTTTGTTTCAGTGATGTTCCTTTGTTTGATTGGCTTGGATGAATTTTCTAGTGTTTGATTTATCAATTAATGAACAAAAAGGATGGGCATTGACTATGAAATGAAGGCTTTTACTTGTTTAATTGGTGTTTTTATTTTTTTGGTGAAAATGACGAAATACAAAGAAGCTAACCACAAGCAAGACAAAGAAGATATTTGAGGTTTGTCATACACTGTTGAGAGCAAAAATATGATGAATTTAAAGGAAGAAGTGAAGTGATTCTATTGAGTAAGCAAACACTTTGGTTTTGGAGTTTCTTGTTTGCCTTTGAAGGTTCACATTAGTTGAGGAAAAGTATCAATGAAGATGAAAATTGGGGGGTGTGAATGGAGCTAAGGGAAGATCAAGGTTTAAGGGTAATATTAAAATTTTAAAAATTATTTAAAGATGAGGGAGGTAAGTATAATTTTCAAAATAATGAAGGAATAAGTCTAATATTAACTAATCTCAGGAGAGGTTGATATAATTTACCCTTAAAAAAGTTAAGGGAGTTGAGTGTCAATTATAAAACTAGAGAGAGGTTAAGTGTAATATTGATAGACCTTGTGGGAAGTAAATGTAATTAATCCTTAAAAATAAGCAAAGAAAAAAGTACTGGTGTCTTTATATGAAGAAAGATCATGTCATCTCATTTGCAAAGCGTCACTTTCTTGTATTTATGAATGTGGGTTGTCTATGTCTATATGCTAGTATTTCTTGCTCAAAATTCATAAACTTACACCATATTTACATTCTTACTGATATATCAACTTCGTCCTCAAACAGTTAATGTTCATTTTAATTCCTAACTTTATATTTGTAAGTTATTAGTCTCTAACTTTTAAAATAAGTCGAATTAATCCCTAACATTACAAAATATGAGTCATGTTAGTCATTTAGCCTAGTTTTATTTAACATTCTATCAATTAAATTATGATATGTAAAGTTAAGTAACACCTTAACATATCATATGTGATTTAAGATAGAATAAAATTTAAAATAACTCATTTTGGTGTCTAAAATTACACAACATGAGTCATTTAAATCTTCATTTCAAGTCATAAAATAACTTATTTTGTGCAATTTTAGGCACTAAAATGAGTTATTTTAAACTTTATTCGCTTTAGATGATACATGATATGTCAATGTATCACTTGACATTACACATTATCATTTAATTGATAAAAGGTTAAATAAGAGTGGAATGAAGGACTAACTTGACTCACGTTTTGTAATGTTAGGTAATTTACTCATTTTAAAGTCAAGAAAACTAAAATGAGTATTAACTCTCTCAAAATAATAAGTATTCTTGAATTCACATTATACAACAAGGGTTAAAAGCACATGAGGATATTATTGAGGAAAGAGAATTGGAGTGCACGTTCCAAAAGGGGTGTAAGGATGATGATGAGTTGCATTTATGCACTCATTCTCTGTCCTAACTCTAGACATTTTGCATTTGAATTATACTCAATTGATGTTAAATTAGTGAATTTGCAATTTGTCCTCAATATGCATCATTGGTTAATTTCATAGCTATAAACATTGTTTTTGATGCATGATCATTTCTTGGAAGTGCTTTGTGCTTTTAACCTCTTTGTGCGAGTGTTGTTTGATAATAGGGACTTCCAGGTTAGTGCATTAGAGCATAAGAGAACTTAGGAACACTGCGATATTCTAATGCCGTTGCTTGATCCTCAATTAGTATTTTGCTAATATTTGGAGCTACAGATGTCCGATTGAGGTGATTCTTGCGGCGTTGGAAAGCTTATTCAAAGAGCTACAAGTGCTATTTCTAGGCCGAAGAGCAAATTCAAATGTTTTGGACCTCAAAATAGCTTGGAAGTGTTCTGTTACGGGAGGTAAAAGACTACCAGTGCAGAGGAAACAATTACGGAGATTTCTCCTGGAGACCGCCCAAGCGGTCAAAGACTCCGGCGGTCATTAGTATGTTGCAGCTGTAACGAACTCCAATTTCGTGAACGGAGCTCAATTTCAATTTAATTTTTTAGGTTTTCAAGAGACTCTAAGACTCTCATACCTCACTTAACTCACTCTCTGGGGATTCCCTCTCTAAAAAAACACATTCTCTCTCTACATCTCTTTCTTCTTCTCTCTTCTCTCTCTAAGGGTTCCATTTGTGAAGGTGCCTTATCTTGGGGATTGTAAACGTTGTTGCTATTATTCAGGTTCTCTCTTATCTTCATTATTGTAATCCTTAGAGATGGAGGAGTAGATTTCTTTACTAGTGTGGATTTCTGATGGATTGGATGACATTTGAGACCCTTTGTTTATATTGAATGTATTGGTTTTCTTAATGTTCTACAGTTTCTATTCCTTTAATTATTGTGGTGATTGCTATAATCTTTATTGGGATAACTAAATTGGCGATCGTCGTTTAGGGAAATCCTTTGGGCATAAATTGATAGATCTATTGGTTTATGTTTGAGGGAGAACATTAGAATTAACTTTCCAATTGGCAGTTAAGCTATAGCAATTGGCTCATTAAATTGATGTGATTTCTAAATAAATTGGCGATCGTCGTTTATTAGTTATTTGCATTAGTCAAATTCTAGAGGTCGATTTATCATTAATAGAATTGCTGGTAATTTATTACCAATAGCCATCAATGGGTTTAATATTTGGTCAATGATAATTAATTTTCAATCCTAGGAATACCTTGCACTAGTGCCTTTTTCACCGTTGCTATTATCTCATTGCTATTGTCTTTCAATTTAAATTTAGTTGCTATAATCTCAAAAACCCCAAATTTCTAGTTGGCTAGTAACACTTCCTTGTGAGACGAGTCTGTGCCCTTTACTACATTTTTGGTACAACTTGGCACTTTATAAATTTTTAATTTGTTGGGGCAGCAACACTTGCAACAGTAATGACGTGCTATCTATTTAAAATCTTGAGAGAGTTGACTATTGTGATACCTTAGTTCTCTGTGTCCTTGGCTAAGTCTAACACAACCTTTGGGTATCCTAAAACCTCCATATTGCAAAAAAATCAACTTTTGGCGAAGTATGCATTTTTCAGTGTAGACATGTTCACTGTGGTGAGCAGGATGGTTAGAGTTCACTTGGAGTGAGAAGATGGGCAAATTCGCTGGTGAGGACCTCCAACGTTAACAAATATCCAAAATAATGCAGTTTCAAAAATGTCCCTAGCCCTATATATACCCCCTCCCATACGTGTTTTCTCTCTAGAAACGCAAACCCTTCTTCTCAACCCTTATTTCCTCCCTTCACTCTCATCCTCTCTCAATCTTACCTCCTCCAAGCTTTAAGGTAAGGATTGTTTGTGGTTTATGCTAGGGCTCTTCCCTCTTCTTCCTTTTTTGAGTTTGGGCTGTTGTTATTCTTATTTGTTATCAAGTGGGGGTATTCCTCCAATGTTTATAGAATTGTCTAGAGATTATTAGAGACTAATCATGGGTCTTATGGTTGTTATGGAGGACATTGATATCATCCCTACTCACAGAGCTCCATTGATGTTGACACCATTTGTTCCCCAAGTGAGTAGGTTTAAACTCACAACCTTAGTTTCATCATTATGAGTATATTTCATGTATGATGTTTGTTAAATATGACGTCAAAGATGGAAATGTGTATAGAAATGATTTTGCAAGTTATGGTAAAGCTAACAAAAACTATGATTTGTGATGATAGCATAAAAAATGTGTTTTAAGAAAATCATGGGACAATGATTGGATTATTGTGTGCCTTGAAAGGTTGTATGTGCTCATGAATGAATTCATTAGAAAATACATGATTTAGAAAGCTTACTAAAGTTGTCAAATGTGTTTTATAGTTTTATGATATTGATACATTTTAAGGGATTTCAGAAACTTTTAAATTATCAAGTCAAGTTATATTGGAAGGATGTTAAACAAAGTATGATGTATTCTTAGAAATAAATATGTTATTATGAATCTAGTCGCCATAATTATGAAACACGTAGCGTTAAATTATGGCATTAGAGATATCAAGTTTATGAAAGTATGTCAATGAGATATGATTTAGAATTTCAGTTAAATTACATTTTGAGAGTATGGAACTCCATATGATTCATAACATTGCCGGATACATATTATGTGAGCCTTTGAAAACACAATGTCTACAAACGGGTGATCCCTTGGATATAATTTCATAGCCAGTTATGCTAAGGTCAGATTGTCAGAGTTACATGAATTTAGAACTCTCAAAGTACTAACATTTTAACAGTTTCAAATTTAATTGATTTACATATATAAACTAATTTTAGGTAACTATAGAGAAATAGATATTGAGTTAATGGCTATGAGATATTGTTAACTTTGGTACCAAGTTATCTACCAGAGGACAATCTTGCCCCCAGAGTATTTAGAGAATGGAACCTAGTTAGGTGTCTAAATTCCTGACCTTGTGAGGTACTCATAGTGTCATGACTCGACTTGGATCATGACCACGTGAGAATTAATCTTACGTAACCTTTGGGTGACGTCTCTAAATGCATGTAATAGAATAATATTATAAAATACAATTTCATTCTTAATCAATATCAATTTATCTATTCAAAACATAATATTCAAATTCATGAAATAAAATATCAAATGTTCACACTCTCAAACCCTTTTAACCAAATTGCTAATCATGAAATCATAATTGTCTTATCATACAATCTAAATTTTAAATATGAAAATCAACTTAACACTTGAAAACTAAATCACAAATGCATATCTAGTTGGATATATAAATCTCTAACCATAAGCTATATCTTAAATACATACTTGAGCTCTGAAAAACATAAACATAAAAGATTCAACTTTTGAAATCTAATACATAATCTGAAAATAAATACATGACCGAGATCCTACTTGCACATCTACTGAAGCACCTCACCATTGGAGCAATCACGCTTCTGAAAGGGGCCGAATGACAAGCACCTTAATGAGAGGAAGGGAGAAGGTAAGTCAAGGGACTCAGCTAGTGGATTCTCACCCATCACTCACATAGGACAACCAAGGAAATATATATAATACAATATACATGCAACAAACATAAACCATTTGATATATTTAAATACATAACTAGCTAGGAAAACACTTTTCATTCTATAAATTCATAAACAAGCATTTCTAAACTCATAATCAATTATGAAATCATTTTAACTAGGGCAGAACATTGAAGAGGATGCTGAATATAATAATAATAATAATAATAATAATAATAATAATAATTGTAAAAGCATAAACTAAGGTGGTACGAAGTCCCTGGTGGACAAGAGTATTTGAAATCATAATAGTCCCATCAACAAGTGGGCACCTAGCTAGGTCCCATTTTCTGGAACTTGAGGGTGAAACTGTTCTAATGAACAACTTGATACCAAGATTAACGATATCTTCATAGCCGTTAACTAACTCCGTTTTATCTCTATCGGCTAAACTAATTTGTCATAACCAAAAATTGAAGATGGATGCTTAGTCTCTAGAGAACAAGAGCCCTTAAATTTTTAGCACTTTGAGACCTGATTCATATAACCCTAACAATCTGACTTTAGCATAATTGTGGCTTACAATCGTGCCCAAGAGATATCCGCTTAGGTATTCCATCCAAGCCCACAAAATATGTATTTGCTTGCTGAATATACGAATTCGTATCTCTGGTACCATAAAACTGAACTTCTAAATCCATATCTTACGTTAGTATATCTTTTTATATACTTAATAAATCTAAAATTGTAGCTTAAAACACGAGGGTTCACAAATATAAAACTTGGAAATCGTATAATATATTTATTCATAAAGCTTGGTCATATTCACGTTTCACATTGCTCCACTATATATATGTATTAACTGAATATTCTAAAACATAGATTGAAATCTAAATCTTGATAACATAGTAATGTCACAAATCCATAAGAACATATTTTTCAACTTGGCATCTTACTAAATCATACATTTTACAACAAATCTCTTCATGAGCATATAAAACATTTTCATAGCATTCAACATATCAATCATAGTCCTATGGTTTTCTAAAATACATTTCTTTCATGCCACCATCATAAATCATAATTTTTCTAGCTTGACATAATCATGTAAAATCATATTCTATACTTTTTCTCGTTTCAAATTTCATATTTAATAACCATAATACAAGAACATACTCATAATGATGAAACTAAGGCTATGAGATCAAACCTACTCACTTGGAAGGGAGGAAGAGGTGGTACCAATACCAACTAAGCTAGGAAGCCAAGAACAACCAACCTGCCATAGAATAACCATAAACTCTAAATTAATCTCTAACAATCTCTAGATAACTCTAACAATATTGGGGAGCACCTTACTTGATAACAATAGAAAAATAACTAATAACATTGGGGAGTACCCCTAATTAGCAACAATGGAGAAACAACAAAGCCCATACATTGAGGAAGAATGAAGAGAAGGAATCTAGCATAAAACATTGACAAACCCTTACTTTGGAGCTTGGATTATGGAGATTGGAATGAGGTTGGGAGCGAGGAAGGTAGAAGAGGAGGAAATGATGTTTTGGGCTAGGTTTTCGATTTCTCATGGAGGAACCCGAGTTGGGAGGGGTTTATAAGGGCATGGGGTTCTCATTTAATGAAACTAGTCATTTTGGTACTGCTATCATCAGGCTTGCTCATTAGTGAGCCCTATTCTATAAAATTCTGCAACAACAACATCCCTAAACACCATCCCTTAGCCCTTCTTGCAATCGAGGCCTTGGGCTCTGAGATCCTGACCAGGGATCCTAGGACCATACAAAACTTGTCTATTGAGACGTATACATTGGTATTACACATAGAGATTAAAGAAATTTTAGAGATTGTTTTTACTATACTATATAAATATGGCCAGAAGATACCATTTCTCTAGTATTTACTCACCACAAGTTTAAATATTTATGCAAGACAATAAATTTAGAAATGCTTGCCTATGAACCCATAGAATGAAAAGTGTTTTTCTAGCTAGTTATATATGTAAATATCAAATGATTTATGCTTGTTGTATATATATTGTATTTATGTATATCCCTTGGACGTCTTATATACGTTGTGGATGAGAATCCACTCACTAAGTCCGATGACTTACCCGCCTCCCTTCCTCCTTACAATTGCAGATCCAGTTGTCCGTTACGATTAGTAGTCCAGCTATTCATTGGTGAGCTTTATGTTGTAGTAATGCTTATTTAGTTTATGTTAGAATTAGAGTGCTTCAGGAGATGAGTAGGTAGGATTCGAACCATGCATTCTATTTTGAGATATTGTAGTTATTTTCAAGAATTTGTGTACCTTTCTATAAGTTTTCAAATTTAAGCATGAATTTCAAATGTAGATTATTGTTAAAGATTTATGTAGCAAGTTAGATATGTACCTACGATTTAGTTTCAAGAACTAAATTGATTTTCAAATTACTATTAAGTTAATGAAATGAAACAGTTTATGCTTTCACAAATAACATATTTGTTTAAGATGCTTCTAGAGCAATGTATGTTAAGATAATTCAATTTTATGAATTTGAACATTATGTTTTAAAGAGAAAATTTGATGATGTGTTAGATTTAATTATGTTTTAAGAACAAAAATCACGATAGTGCATGCATTTAGTATAATCCTTTTCCATGAGGCTTACGTGGATAGAATTTCTCATATAACGGTCACATTCCCAAATCATATGATGTCACGACAAACTGGGAACATGACATGATGAAGAATCTTATCCCCACGTAAGTCTGTAACCTTTGTTAAGTTTATATACAAAGCTTAAATCATAAAGTCCATTTTCAAACACAATTTCATATCTAACATAAATCATTTTGCCTTTGAAATCTAAATCATCATAATTAGTTTCATAATCAAACTATGTATCTATAGTCATAATACAACATATACTAAATTACTCTTTAAGATTTAAAACCATGAAAGTTATAATCATGCAAATACAGTATAATTCAATTCATGGTAAGACTAAATGTAAAACATCACTATAGTTTGGGACTCTGCCCAATGACATGGAGTACTCTAAGAATAACAAAATGGTACTTCACTCCAAAGTAAAGCTCATCAACAGGTACCTCTACCTGGAGACAACTAGGAAAGTACTGAACAGCTACTATACCTAATGAGAGAAAGGAGAGGGGTGAGTTTCATCTAAAAAAGTGAGTGAATTTCACTCGTAGCCCCTTTCATGGGATAACAACCAAGATGCATAAAAGTCATAGTAATACTAATAGCAATAATAATAACAATAATAAGAACACGATAACAATAATAATAACTGTTGCTGAATTTTTTTGCTCCTGTGGTTCCTCGTGGACAAGTTGAGGGCACCTAATTAGGTCTCATTTTCTGAAATTGCCACCATAGCTTTACTGCTATTGCTTCCATGGCTTTCATAATATTTGCCTCCATGGCTGATTTATGTTGTTGCCTCCATAGCTGTTTACTATTATTGCCTCCATGACTGTTTCATAATATTTGTACAACCAAGATGCATAAAAGTCATAATAATACTAATAACAATAATAACAATAATAATAAGAACACAATAATAATAATAATAACTGTTCGAATTTTCTTGTTCCCGTGGTCTTTCATGGACAAGCTGAGGCACCTAACTAGGTCCCGTTTTCTGAAATTATCACTATAGTTGTTTATTGCTATTGCCTCCATGACCGTTTCATAATATTTGCCTCCATTGTTGATTTATATTGTTGCCTCCATGGCGTTTACTACCATTACCTCCATCCTTGTTTCATAATATTTACCTCCATGGCTGATTTATATTGTTGCCTCCATGGCGTCTAAATACTAATCATCATACATAACTGAACTAAGAATAATTAAAAACAACAATAGTGAAAGGTAGGTACTCCGTCCTTCGCAAACATCAGGCCCTAAATTATTAGTACTCTTGAGAGTTTTGGACTCAAACAACTCTAACAACCTAACTTTAGCACCTTTTCATAACTTAAATAACTCTAATGTCATGCTTTAAAATAGAAAGGTTCAAAATCATAAAATTCTCTAATATTATAATAACATCTCTATTCGACATTCTTGCCAAAATATCTTAACTAATACTTCATAATCATATATATTCTACTTTTGAATTCATCATAGAAACTCATAAATCTCTAATGTAATCATGATCATAATCTCATAAAATTAACAAACCAATAATAATTTATATTCTCTTTAGAATCATTCCAAAATTATGCAATAGTGCTACAATCTAATGATAATAGCTATAATGATCCACAAAGAGGCTACAAGATTCGAACCCACTCACTTAGAGGGTGGAACATTAGGGAACAATTTCGATAGAGCTTTTGGGAGGAGGGATGACACCAATGTCTGTCATTTCAACCATTAAACTCATGAATACTCTATGGGTATCTCTAGATTACTTTAACACAACTCTAACAACATTGGGGAACATCTGCACTTAACAACAATGGAGAAATAACAAAGCCTAAACCATAGAATGTGAAGTGCTAAGGAAGGAGATGACAAAAATCAATATAAACCCTTACCTTTGATCTTGGAGGATGAAGATTGACCTTGGATTTGAAGAAGAAAAGAAAAATGGAGAGAAAGGGAAAAGCTTTGGTTATGGGGGGGAAGCCTTAGGGTTTTTATTTTGGGTAAAAAATGAAACAACCTCATTTTTTGCACCGTCACGCTCTCAGGGGACCAGTGGTCCTTAGACCATTGAAACACGTGAAATGCACTCTTATGATCGCTATAGCGGTAACAACAAAACCCAACTTCTGCATTATTTTTGTCATATGGCATATGGTGGTCTAATACTCACTTCACTTATTTACATACTTCCCATTAACTTGAAAATATAAATATAAATAAGAAAATACCCCACATTTGGATTCAAATAAAATATCTAAAAAATCAAAATCCCAACCATTCAAAATCCAAATTTTGGGTTTTAGTTCAAATCCGAAATTCTAAAGATTTTCTAAACTTGAGGGCTCAAAACGAAACGTTTAAAGGTTTTATAAAATTCATTAAAATTCACTCTTCAACTTATTTTCCCTCTAGGAACAATTACCGGACTTTTGATCCCAAGAATGTGACTCTAACATATAGCTCTCCAAAGAGGTGTATGGTCCAGACTTAGTGAATTTCAGGACCGATGGTGGGTCCGAGAAACCTAGCCCGCAGAACTTGTTTCCTGACACGTGTAGGATATTACACGTGATAACCATAAGACTCTAGGAACTACCAAATGATGTGGTTTGCCAAGCTTTGGAGTGCCACACTACTAAAACAAGTGTAGATATTTAATGGAAAATCCAAGGACCAATAAGAAGGCCTTCCCACATTATGAGAAGAGCTTTACTATTTAGCTTGAAACAAATTTCATGCAAAACGTACGAATCACAACTCTGACCAATCAAAAGCTAGATAAGTGTAAGGCGAAAGAGAGAAAATAAAGTAGGACCAAAGTCATGCATTGTTATCCAATGAGAATGGGATATGAAATTAGCTTTTGTATCAAATAGAGTTTCTCTTATGAGAATAGACGTCCGACCAAAGATAGTAGCCCCGTCAAAACCACATTGTTAGGGGAAAAAAACAAAATAGGCAAAATTCCTGTCTGGATCAAAGCCCTTAGCATGGTTCCTGTTCTAAAATAGCATTAGGAAAGCTGTGGCAAATAAAATCCTCGATGACCCGTAGAGATCTTATCCAATGAGAAAGTAAATGTCACCTCATGTCGCCCCACTTTGACATGGAGTCTTAAACTCATAAATTACACACAAAAAGTACTAGTAAAAGCTCAACCAAAAAATGGGACTTTTTTGTAGGAACAAAATGGATGAAAAAGTGTTAATGGATCATCATTCGCAAGCTCCACTCTGAAACTAGAAAGAACCCAATTAGAAGTCCAACATCGTTGGGCTTTAGAGGAAAAAGGCCTCTCATCATCCTGACGTTGATCCTTGTGGTGAGCATTTATTCTCTGGTCTAAGCCACATAGGATGTAAGTCCCTCACCTAGTTTGCTCCCAATTTCCTTGTAAATTTATGAGGCTCATAGGCTTAAAGTCTTGGTTAGTATTCAAAAACACTCACATTTTGTTTTGGAAGAGTATCATGGTTTAGACCTTGTGAAAGTTATTTAAAAGGAAAACCTCTTAATTGAAGCAGTGCAGGAGAGTTTATTCCAAAAGTTTGTTCAAAGACTATAAATTATTGTATAACTAATATAAGAACCTATAATGCACGACACAAGATATAAGTACTATGTAATATATTTATATAATTAATTGTTAAAATTTAATAAACATTATGAGTTTTAGGCGATTTTTAATCGTAAAGTCGAGAGTTAAAACCGGCTTTTTTCAAAGGAGTTTACCATTTATCACTCCAAATCTTGAAACTTAAGCTTTCATGTCTGACCTTTATAATATCACTTTTTCAAGTATATAGTTATTTATAATATCTAGTAAATGAACCATTTGAGTATAGTAAACATTCTTTTTTTGGTTTGATAGTAAAGAGTTGTTTCTAGTAAACATGCGCCAGCTCTCTAATACAACAAAATCAACATTTTCTTTTTGTCAAAAAAAAACAATTTGGTCTTGTGTCAGCTGGCACTTCTTTTTGTTTACATTATTTGGGCTTAAAGTCTAAGCCCATGCATGATTGCTTGTTAGCGTCCAATCGACGCAGTTTTTCATTCGTCATCCGATTACGTATCCAACGGTGACGCCTCCACAGGACCAACGGTCCAGAAACACCTCGGGCCCACATGAAGATTCTCCAGATATATGCACCGGCAAAATTAAATAATAAATAATAAATGAAAAAAATATATTCCTGAAAAATTAAAACTATTATTTATTAGACTTTACATACGTACATCCGACCGCGAATTTCTATTTCAGAATAATACTTGTCTTCAATGCTTAAACTTTTTGGCAATGTTTCAACTTATGAAGACTATAAATTAATTTTTTTGTTTAATAAATAAAAAAATTGAGATGTTTTTGCTTCAATTTTTAAAAATTAATGATGCTTTGAGCATGGGTGAGTAGCTTTTGTATTATTTTACTAAATAGTATTATTATGTCCTTTTAAGAGTTTTATTAGAGACTAAGTAGCTCAACAGCTTTTGAGAGTTATACAATACCAAACCAAACCTCATCTCACTATCTTGAAAGTCTTTGAATATAAGTATATAATGTAATAACAATATAAAACTCTTTTATGTCATCAATACATCAAAATTAATCTCATTTAATTTTATACTACAATATATGTAATTTTCGTGATTATAAGCAATAAGAGTAAAATATATTTGTTGATATTGTAAGTGTATAATGAAAGGAGATTAATTCCCATATGCAGTCACCATATGCATCATATGTATGAGAGTATTATATTTTTATTGATGTATAATAGTAAGTGAATTTTTTTTAGTTGAGATATAAGAATACATAGTTAAATGTTCATATGAGATATTTTTTATGTTTATAATGTATAAAAATTAAGTATTTGTTTTGAATGTAATGACATTATAAAAGAATTTTACAATTTTATCAAATTATTATCACGTTATTAAGTATAATTGAATCCTATACTCACTATTTAGATAGTAATGTAAATGAAAGAATTTAGTTGGATAACAAGTTAAAAGCTCCAAAATTAAATTCTAATAAAAGTTTTATCATTACAATACTAAGGCATAAAAATTAAATTTTAATATAAAAATGATATGAAATAGTTAAATCATAATGTACTAATGGTATAATTTTTTCTTTATAATCATCCAATCACATATTACTATATCAATAAAATATATTTGACTCTTTTCCTATTATATCAAAAGTCATATACATAAAAGTATTCGATTATGATATTTAAAAATATTTTACTCTATTAGTATATTTAAATTAAATTCATATAAAATTATTTTACATAAGTATTTAATTATATTTAATCATATTATTACAAACCATTAAATTTAATTTCAAGTATTCTTAAAAGTCATATAAAAATATCAAACTGATTTAGGAAAAAAAATTTAGACACAATATATAAACTTGTAGCTTTTTTTTTTTATACATTGTTAGTGTAATTTTATCTATGATACTTTTTTTTTAAGACAATGACTAATTGAATCAAATATTTTTACGGACATCTTAATATATAATTTAACGTTTATATAAAACTTTTTATTTTTTGTTTGCACATTTCGCCAAAATTAAATTTATAAAATTAATCTCAATTAAATAAAAAAAGAAAATAATTGAAATCAAACCCTAGATAGGTTAAGGGAAACAGAGAACAAAACCCACACGCACCGGAGAGAGAGTGAGACACGATGATGATATAAATTGGTCCTCGTCTTCTCCGCCACACTCACTCACGCCCTCCCCACTCACCCACCTCTCACTCGCTCTCTCGCAAATCCGAGTTGGTCCCCGAGTCAGGCCGAGTCGAATCGGTGAGTCACCCAGCCGAGCTAAATCCCAGAAACTCGAGCGAGTCAGTCATGTCGGACGAGGAGCACCACTTCGAGTCGAAGGCCGATGCCGGAGCCTCCAAGACTTATCCCCAGCAGGCTGGCACCATCCGCAAAACGGTTACATCGTCATCAAGGGCCGCCCCTGCAAGGTCCCCCCTCCTTCTCTCTCTTTCTTGTTTGATGATTTTTATTTTCGATGTTCAATTGTTGATTCGATTTCGCGGTGCTGTTTTTTTTTTTTTTTTTATTTTATTCTAAGAATTGTGATGTGTTTTATTTTATTTAATTTTTTCTTTTTTGATTATGTTAATTTATTGGTTTCGCTTTGTGTTTTGGTTAGCGTGTTTTGGATTATTTTTGCCTTTGAGATCTGTTTTGGATGGTTAGCGTCCTTTTAGATGGATAGATTTGAGGGCATGTTTGGGGGAAAGCTTGTTTTGGTTAAATAATTGTTTTAGTTGTTTTGGAACCGAATAAGCTAATCCTAACGGACTTGGTGGTACTACTGTAGTTCCTGACGCTGTGATCATCACTTGAGCAAAAATAGTTTGGCTCACTGTGGAAATAATAGTGCTTCGTTTTTTAAGGAAGAAATGGTTATATGTTGAAATTGAGGTGCGATTGGTTTCAGAAAACCGTTTTGAGTTTTTGTTTTTTCTGTTTTCAGTTTGATTCCTGTTTTCAGGGTTTTGGTAAAGAAGTGGCGAAAACTGGAAATGGAAACTAGATTTTGTAGTCTTCACACTTTCCTCAACAAAATCCTGAGAAAACGGGAAATTAATTGAAAACAGGAAATGGAAATTGAAAACTATTTTCTGACACCAAATGTAACCTAATGTTCTTTTTAGAAACTTGCACCGAAGAGGCCACTGATGGGGGTGGTATATGTGTATGAGGTGTTCCTTGTTGAGCTTGAACTTGTGCATCAAGTGTTGTGCAATTAAGGATGCAGGCCTTGATTTTTCACTTCAGCAGCCTGTGTTGATTATTGACCTTGCTTGTGTTATGTTTTAAACATCGATTTTGGTATCATGGTTTTTACCTGTTGATGTTGTCTCTTTAGTTAGATACAGACTGATGCCTGAAAATGGGTTCTATTTTGTTACAGGTTGTTGAAGTATCAACTTCCAAGACTGGTAAGCACGGTCATGCTAAGTGCCACTTTGTTGGAATTGACATTTTCACTGCCAAGAAGCTCGAAGATATTGTACCCTCTTCCCACAACTGTGATGTATGAACTCAATTATGTTTTTTGTGTCTTTACTTTCTGTAATTATTCTCTCCTCAATAACACTTTACTTGGAATCTTTGCTGTGTTGATGTCTCTTTCTTCTGTTTCAGGTTCCCCATGTGAATCGTACCGACTACCAGTTGATTGATATTTCTGAGGATGGATTTGTGAGTTGCTATTTATGTCGACAATTCCTTTGATATACCCTCCAACCTTGCTCCTGTTGTCTGAGTGTTTGCTTGAATGATGTTGTTATAGGTGAGCCTGCTTACTGAAAATGGAAACACTAAGGATGACCTGAGACTTCCCACTGATGACAGTCTGCTTACTCAGGTATGTGGAAACCTATTCTTCAGTCTGTTGGGTTCACATTCTGTCACAATTTATACTTCAACATTTGTCTATTTCAAAATGCTTGCAAATCATGTACTATTTTCATGTGCTTTGTGAATTGTTTTTATTTCTCTAACTGGGTATTTACATTACACCATTTGTTGTGTCCTCTGCAGATAAAGGATGGATTTGCCGAGGGTAAGGACCTTGTTGTGTCAGTCATGTCTGCTATGGGTGAGGAGCAGATTTGTGCCCTGAAGGATATTGGGCCAAAGAACTAGCATCACTTGCTAGCAGTTTGTTGTTTCCATTTAAGCTAAAGATATTTTTGTATGGTCTTGTTCAACACTTGGGTTGTGGACACTAGTCAGGACTAGATCTCCTTGGTGGTGTTTATGGATGTGACAGAAACTATTAACATTTTTATGCTTGATGCTTTATCCTGAGATTTTCTTATAAATACGCGCCTATTACCTGAAATTATAATGTTTTGGCGTATTATGCATTTATACCTATATGAAGTAATAGGTCAGACGGAGGGGTAAAATGAAACAAGCACTTCGCACAGTAAGAAACTAGATACGTATAGAGTAGTGATGTTGAGAAACATTTTTTCTTATCATAAGATTCTTAATTTTAATTGGGTTCTATCTCCTTACCTCTGATTTGAGCTACAGAGTTTTAAAATTTTGAGTAGCTTGTTTTCCTTGCTATTCTTTTTCAAGAATTTTGCACTTGGTTTATAGGATATTTTTTCACCTTGTTGCCTTTTAACTTTATTCCAATTAACTTTAGGTTTTCATGGTCCTGGCCCAATCGTACAACCAACTATTGATAATTTGATGAAAAGAAAGGTGGAAGAGGCAACTGACAACCGACACATTTTGTGACGGAAAATAACGTGATTCTGACATCACGAACTTATCGAATATTGGGTTTTTCGTATGAAAATTTCATGACAATTGAGTGCGTGTTTGGGTACACTCAAAAAGTATTTTTATTCAAATGAAAATGAGATGTAAAGAATTAAAATGTGTTTGGTTTGTAATTAGCGCATCAAAACTCATTGTAAGGTGAAAAAAAGTATTTATAGTAAAAGTAGATAAATAATACTTTTTATTTTAAGAAAAGCATTTCTTAGATAATATCTTACTATTGTTCTTATATAAATATTTTATCCAAACAAAAATGGTTATTTTAAATTTACTTTTGATATATTTAAATTTTATTAGAAGATAAACCAAATGGACTTTGATTGGGCAAAATTTTATGGATCCTAAAAGAAAATAAAGTTGTTTTGCTAGACACAACTATACAACGTTAAATGTCTTCCACTTTCTCTTTTTTTTGGGGTCTCAAATGTCCTCCATCTTAAACAGTGTTTGAGCTTCTCTTTTTTTTTCCTCTTTTGGTCAGATGTTTATGCTATTTTATGTTGGTATAAGCCGAACTCGGGCTACACCTGCTCATACATTTGATAAGAAAGTAATCGCATTATATTGGTTCAAGCATGATTATTAAAAGCTCAAATTCACTTCATTCTACAAATGAGCCAAACTCTGCTCAAGCTTGGTCAATGCCATTAAATCTAACTTATTGAGCTATATTAACAAACTAGTCCTCGCAGTTCTTTGTTATGGAGAAAATGTTTATCATGTATTCTTAGCATAAGTTCATCTGCCTGTTGAATTCATTAATTTTACAGTCAGTTTCGTCTAAGTAGTGGAATTAGTCTAACCACAGATCATACTTCATATTGATTTGGGTCAAATTTTAAAGTAACAGGAATGGTTCAGTCGTCTTAAAACCAATTCAATTATACTTGCAGGCCTTTTTTTTTTGGGGTCAAATTATTCTTGTACAAGTAAATTTTGGACTTGCTGATCTCAGGATGTGTGGCCCAAAATTATCCTATCTTATACCCGAAAGACACTGGTGAAAAACAAAAAAGTTCTATGTGTAAAAAAAAAAAAGTTCTTTAATTATACCACAGATCAGTCTAATCTCTATTTCTTTATTTTTTTTAATTTTTTTTAAGTTTGATTTTCAATATATGTATAACAGTATAAGTATTTATGATGTTAAATAGTTCTACCTTCTTCATTTAAAATATATTTATGACTGCATCTAAATCGACAATTGATGCATTGGTGGAACCACATTTTGGTTGTGTAATTCAAACTATTTATTTTTGTATTTTTAATTAAAGGGGCGGCTATTGCCACTCCCTTTTAGCTAATGTCATTCCTTATTTAATGATAATTTATTTAATTGTTCAAAATACCCTTCATTTTCATTCATATTTAAACTAACAATCTATTATTACTTTAATACTATTTAAACTCATTATTATTAATATATATTGCAATTTGTGTTTTGAATTTTTTGTTTTGCGAAAAATTTCATAATAAATTTATTAAATTTTCTTAATAAGAAGTAATTTAGTTTTTAAACTTTTCAATTTTAATTATATTTTATAAAATACCAATACTAATTTAAAAAAGAATCTTAAACATTAAGAAAAAATAATTAAGGGAGGTACTTTTTTAGAAAAAATTATTATATTCAAAATAATTTTCATATTATTTTATATAATTAAATCTACTATTAAATAAAGATTTTATATTAACATTATTTGACGTGTTAATCTTTGAAATTTTATTATAATTTTGCTTTTGTTATTTTTTCACAAAAATAAAGGTAACATGATATGCTAAGTTAGCTATTTACCTCATAATTATATACACTGTTAAATTGCATACAAACATTTGATGATATATTTTCACAAAAATTAAGGTATTTAACCATATATGAGATGTTAAATTAATTAAATAAAATAAAAAAATAACATTAGATGATAGTACAATTTTTTTTATGTTGACAGTGAATATTAAATAAATTATCAGTGATTAGTTTTTCATTTCATTAAATTCATCATGTTCTATTTTCTTAACTTATTTTTATTTTGGATCATATTTATAGAATATTAAAATAAAAAGTACAAAAAATAGTATAATGGTTGAAAAACGTTATTTGAAGAGTATAATGGTTGAAAAACGTTATTTGAAGTAAAAGAAAAACTTAATTCAATTTTAAAACTATTATTAAGATTAAGAGAATTAATTTGTTACATAATTATATTTTTTGTATTTATATAATATGTTTGATAAGAAAATTAAATAAAAAATATTTTGATAAAATAAAATACTACATAAGTAAAATATTTAAAGAAAATATTAATGTGAAAAATATGTGTAGATTATAAATAATATAATTGATCAAATAGTTTATAAAAGAGGAAGAGGGATATTTTTGAACAATTAGACAAAATATCATTTATTAGGGAGTGGCATTAGTCATACAGTCTTGTTAATCTGTGTATTAAGGAATATAATGTTTATCCTAATTACTTAAATTAAATCCAAATTTTAAATAGTTTTAGACTTTTAAAATAATGAATACTGGTAATTTGCTTTTTATATTTTTACTTTTTATTTCTTAACTTGTATTCCTGGAACATACGTTAGCTAAAAATATTAAAATAGTATGTGTACAATTTAAATTTTTTTAGGATTAAATTAGATTCACTAATAAAATATTTTAGATGGAAGGCAAGGCAATATATTGATGCTCTCGTGGAGAAAGGAGATAGAGGATCACACAAGCTAGCACAGCTCTCCTGACACCAACTTTTTCATCGATAAGACTCAAACCCAATCACATTAGAAAAAAGTATCTAACCACTTCAATCAACCATGTGTAGGTCACACCTTGTTTTGTTTAATCTCAAGCTCTTAGTTTATGCACAACGAGTTCTCTTCATAAGAATTAAACTTCTGTTTTCTACTTCTCTATTTTCTGTTCAATTTTAGTTGTAAAATTTATTTTCATTCTCAATTCATAAATCATATATTATTTTTACAACAATTATGTATTAAATTGTTTTAATATTGAATATTAGTATCATGTTTTAACCCTAGGCCACCACATCAAATCACCTTTTTGATACCACATTCTATTGAGAATTACAAATACATTAAAGTTATGTGTTGCATAAGCTTCCCAAGTTTTAAGAGGATCATCCATGAAAGGATAGAGATATAGATGATGAACAAAAGTATTTGTCCATGGAGAAATAGTTTTTAAACACCCACTTTATTGAACGCATTGAAGGCAACCTCATGCTTAAAGAATTCAAGCCTCTACTCTTGAACCAACACCTTATTTTGATACACACTTTATCTATGTGATACTGTTCTAACTTCTAGATAATAGTACTAGCATTGTACCACTCTTGGATTTAGCTTAAAAAAGAGAGTTTGCCTCTCCTTTTAATACAATCACATTGTGCATTTGGATTAGCATTTTCTGGAAGAAAAAAAAACACTTATTTTTTTTTAAATGCTTCCTTGTACTTTTTAGAGTGTTTGCATTGATTTTTTTTAAAATTAAAATTAAAAAGAGTTGTAGAACCACTTTTTTTAAGTTAGTAATACCCAACTTCTAAAAAAAGTAGAACCAAAAGTGGTTTTTAATAAAATCACATCCCAAAATTATTCTTTACTATTATGTATAATTACTACCCTTTCCCTTGTCAAACCAAAGACTTCTTCATTCCCACTCCTCACAATTACGCACACACCTCTCATCTCTCCTCAAATTCATGCGCACATCTCTCATCTATTCAATCATGCACGCACACAACTTAGATAAGCCTACACTCCATCTCTTCAGAACTTTATTATTTTTTCAGAATACACTCACTTTTATCTGTTTTATTTAAAGATGTCCCTAACCATATTAAGGAGAACAAACAATATTGGCTTGAGTAATGATACTTGTACAATAAAAAATTACAACATTCTTACTCTTCTCACTTTGTCACCATAAGATGTGATGAGTAAGTGGGGGTGAGTGGGAACTACCATCACATCCAATGATAACAAAATGGAAAATATAAGAATGTTGTAATCTTTTGTTATACAAATATCATTCTATTGGCCTAGTTCTAAGGATCATATTAGGTCTATAAAATGGCACTCATATAACTATCTATGTACCTGCTATAAACATACACTTTAACCAATAAGAAAGAATATACAAACACTAATGTATTGGCGTGTGATTTTGATATGTATTGTATGGCCTGGGAAGGTGCTTCCTATGATCCTGAAAATTTTATGGAAGCACGGAAAAATGAGAATTACAATTTCCTCTTCCACTGGCATGACATTCAATTTGGGAGGAACCAACTCAAAAAGATGTAAAAGTAATGAAAGAATTGAGAATAATATAAGGGATTAATTACCAATAGAATACATCATTAGTGTTTTATATTGTTGAACTTTTATTCTTGTTCTTTTACATAATTTGGTCCAAAAAAAGTGCTTTTATTTTTGTTTATTCAAACATATTTATAAGTACTTTTAATAATTAAAACTACTTGTTAAATTGTTTATCCAAAAACAAAATAGAGTCTTATCTTAAAAAAAAAAGCTCTATTAAAACAAGTTAAGTAAAATAAATATTTTTTGAAAAGCCAATCCTGACGCATAGCACATTGTTTTGTCGTTCAAAAGCTCTGTTTACACCTTCCATTGGAAATTTAATTTCATATTATGCTATGATGATGACCCAACATCAGCAAGTATATTTCAAATAATTCCAAGATCCACGAATTTGCTAAACATGAAAATGTGTTACATGGTCCATGGACATACATAGATATATCCCGCTTGATAATTTTCGAGGTCCACCCAAAGGGTTATTGCAAAGAAAAATACTATTTGTACTCACGAAGCATAAGACATTATGTCAACTCATATCTTATTTATCATTAGATGTGATGTGCACCTTACTTAGATAAGATCTCTCATCCAATAATAGATGAGATGTGAGTACTGCTAATGTATTGTAAGTGCAAATAATATAACTCTATTGCAAATTAAAGGATGAACCTGACATTCATCGTATGCTCTCATGCGTGCCCAATTTGCATTTTATTCTTTAAGATATATTTGTGAGTTTAGATTTTGGAAGAGAAAGAGAGGAAGGCTTGTAGTGTAAAATTATATTGCAACTTCTCTCTCCCTCCTTTTCCCTTTAAAATTTAAACTCACAAATATATCCTTAAACCAGTATTTCAAGCACTCTTTTCACTTTTTTTTTTTCAATATCATCGGTCTTTGAACTGTTTGCATTAATTGATTAATGTCTAAACAAAAGCCGGAAGAAGAAAAAAAGGAGAGAGAAAAGCAATGCTGCAACTAGTAACATTTTTAGCTGTGTTTCATACCAAAACCTTTCACCCCAAATGTGTGAAACGTTGATTTGCATATGTGAACAATAAGATTGGGTTGCACTTGCAGTCAACGCATATGAATTTAAACAGCCTATTTGCCACTAGATTTGGTTTCACATAACATATTTTTCTTTGTCTTGATACATCAGAAAGAACGAAAAATTCCCATTAAAAAGAAAAAGACATCTTTGACCTAATCTAAGTACAAGTGGACTTGGATTGAATATATGATTGTTGGGCTTCATTCGTACGACTCTCTCAATTTGTTATTAATAGTCATGGTGAACACCTCATCATCAATTTGATACATTAAAATTTGATGTATTTGGTTATAATTATAATTAAATACCATTAAATTAATTAGTAATTAAATAAGGTACACCATGTGAGATTGTGCCGTTGCATTGCTCCTTCATCAAAGTACATGACATCTCAATGGTCAATCGTGGGTCAGCCGTCAGCCAATGCTTTTGTGCATATATATTAGAACTAATTGATGGCCGTAAGATGGTGCTGTGCCAGCAATGCCTGGGGTCAATTTGGAACGATTATTATGTTGTAAAATTTAATTTGATGGTAGAGGGGAAAGCGCATTCTTTGGCTTATGCAGAAAATTTTAAGTGGTGTAATATAATAATGTGGGAAATGGATCCCTCATGTGTAAATTACACATGAGTGAGTCATGTTTCAATGCACACTATTCATCCTTTTATTTTCAAATGAATGTAAAGTACACTTGAATAAATAAAATGCGTGGATTTTTTTTTTTTTTGGTTACATAATGCGTGGATTGAAACATAACCAAGTAATGTGTTGAGTGATGAAATTAGAAATTGTATCATCACTTTGTGAATATTCTCTTGATTATCACCTTGCATTTGAACCAACTAAATCGTACCTCTACTATAATTTATGTTACTTGTTACGTCAGATAATTTATACTTATTGATACGTAATAAGAAATTTGTCTGTCAAATATATACGTAACATTAATGTAGTTTCTTAAAATAATTTACTTCAGTTTAATTCTTAAAAAATACATGGGATATTAGTTTAATAATTGAAAGATTTTTATATTAATTTAGTTTCTAAAGAATACATGTATCATCTATTTAATTCTTTAGTTTCTATAAATTTATGAAATTATTGATGTATGTATCTTTCAGACTTTCAGTAATTAAAGTGATATCACATGTACTTTTTAAATACTAAATTGATGTCTAAAAATCTTTCAATGACTAAATTAATATCATATGTATATTTTGAGAGACTAAATAATTGATATAAAAAAACTTGTAAGGGTTAAACTAATATCACATGTGCCTTTAAGCGGAT
This sequence comes from Dalbergia oliveri, assembly GCA_030441495.1. Lineage (NCBI taxonomy): Eukaryota > Viridiplantae > Streptophyta > Magnoliopsida > Fabales > Fabaceae > Dalbergia > Dalbergia oliveri. Next base: position 41,878,011 of record JAMLFY010000003.1, read on the forward strand.
CAAAATGCCAGTTTACTCTTTGTTGTTTTAGAAAAAAAATAGCAACCTGAATTTTAAAAATAAAATAGAATAAAAAAAACCAATGCATCCTTAAGAATCAGACTTTCAACATAATTTAAAAACTAGATTTATTGAAGCTTTTAAAAGTAATTAATTAAACTCTGAATTAATTGTCTATATTTTTTGTATTAATTATGAATTTGTGATTTATTCATAAATTCAACCTGCCAAACCAATCCACTTTATCAGTTCAATCTCCTATCGAATTTTTAAAATATTCCTTGCAAAGTTGCATCGAATTAAAAAATAAGTTTGCCAATAAGGGTTAGCATAAATGGTAAGGAGTGAGATCATATCCTACAAGAATGTGAGTTTAATTTTTGCTATTGCTATGAGGTCCTTTGATAAGTGATCTCATAAGTCTTTAGTAAGTGCTCATAAAGCCCGTGCATTAATTTTGATAGAAAACTAATGAATCTACATAAATTTTTTTTTACCAAAAAAAGGTTTGGGGCCTGATTGATTTTTGTGTTAATTTTTTTTATTAATTTTTTTGTAGAATCTTAAAAATAAAATACAAAATTGCAAAAAAAAAAAATCCAGCTGATTGCAGATGATGATTGATTACATGGTGCTCTCTCTGCATACTGCACCCCTCAAACTGTTACGGGAATGCTTAGGTGTTGACTGTATATAGCCTTTATGTACCCCTATTAATTTTAGTTAAATATATAAACTTGTGTTTAGCAATTTATTCAGGACAACAACTACAATGATGGATCTCCCAATAATTGAACCTGACAACTTTCGAACCGTTCTCCTGGGAATAAAATTTATATTTGCTGGATGATCCTTGGGAACAAATTAAAAATTGAAAAGTTATATATTCTAATATTTAATGTTGCTGAGTTAATGTTGACTGGGCAGTGAAATAAATTAAAAAACCAATAAAAAAAAGTGCTGTGTCATGGTGTGCTTTGATAGTATTCAATTATCGTTAGTACGAAAGTAATCACCTTATAAATAGATTACTGTAAACTTCAATTCTAATACTCCGTCCCCCACGGTGTCTGACTTAGGGGACACAATTAATTCCAGAAGGATACAAACAGAGAGTTAGATCCCCATAACATTCAACTCTCGCCCTCTCTTTTTAATTTTTGTTCGATAAAATCAAGTTCATGTTGGAGGGAAAAAATATTTTGCTTAGTATACCTGCGATATTATGGTACCAATATGATAATGAATAATTAATTTGTAACGACGACATTAACCAAGCTGACCATGAAAATTAAGTGATCTTCAGAATAATCCATTACTTATATATACACTCCTCCATTGGCAGAAGTTCAAACACAGGACAAAGGACGTGAGGCATAATTTTTAAATTGGAAGACGATAAGTAACTACTACCTACCCTATGACATTTGCTTTGAGTGAATAAAAACTCATTTTTTAACTATGATATCTCTACTCTCTAGTATGAGATTAAGAGTATGTTTGGATTGATAGAATTGGGAGGAGTGAAGTAAAATTTTAAGTTGCTTCATTTGATTTACAAAATTTGGATGAAATATAGTGGAGATAGATGACTTCATTCAATCCAATTCAATCAACTCTTCTCAAAATTTTTTCCCTCCAAATTAAGAGGAATATGATGGAACATAAATTACTCAAGTAAAGGAGAGAATTATTTCACTTTCCACCAATCTAAACATACCGTGAGTCTTTAGGCCTTTCACTAGTAAGAGGTCCATTTGTCATAATTTTCTTCATAATTTAAACCTTAATTAACTCTCTTTCTAAAAATATATTTCATTTTATCACTGCACCTAACTTTTTATTTTTTGACTAAGGAAACACATATTACACAACAAACTATAATAAAATGAACTAAAAACCAAACTAGCAAAAATGCTTTGAGCTACATTATCAATTTTCTGTTTTCCATTGTATATTATGGATACCTAATTGGAATTTCACTGTGCACGTATATAGGTGCTCCTAGCTATGTTGATCCTAACTAAACCATAATTGTAAAGCAAAAATCCAGAATTGGATCCCACTTGTGCTTTAGTGTGGCTGCTTGACAAAATTTGAAAGTGACATCATGTGACCAACCTTTGACCTACCGCACCCACCTTTTGTTCTTCATTTGAGATTACTATCTTGATGCTTTTAAATTAGTCTTGCTACTTTGTTTCTTTTTTTTTTTTTATTTGTTTCGTTTACAAGAAGCGGAAAATGTTCTCTCTACCAAGAATGAAATGATCTTGAATCAATCACAGAGTTCAAGTCAAAAGTTTTTAATCCACATGTCTGCTCAACATGAAAAGCACATTAACTCAATTCAATCTTTTTGGTGAACATATTTACTAACTTGTTTTAGGCTGTCCCCCTATTTCATAGGTGCCGGTTTTGTGATGAGGTGTATGTTTCGACTTTCAAGATCTATTTTTTTTACCACCTCCAATATAAAGGGTGAAGAAAAATGTGATTTATTAGTTCAACCTAGATTAGGCGCGCGAGCTCTTTCTCCTGTTTCTTTTTCAAGTTGTAATTTCAAAAACACTATATCTATTATATATGTTGAATATTCAGATGTGAAAAATGGGGAAAAAAAAACACAATATATTCAATTAGACCGACAAAGCAATACTACAAGGGCTGCCGTTATACACTAAGACTTTCTCGAGATATTTGAACTCAAATGGTATGTATTAAAGTCCTATATAACGTAGAAATAAGGTATAGTTTTTATAAATTTTAGACAATTCTCATCCTTTAAATTAATTTTTGAGATTAAGTGAGGTCCACATAATTCTTAGATAATATCAAAACTTATTCTATTATTATTATTGGATAATCTCCATATATATATTCAGTCACCCTATGAGCTAGTTTTTTTTGAAAAAGAAAACCTTCAAAACTCAAATTCACATACATATCTAGAACTACATAGTAAAGAGGTTATTTTAGGAGTGCAAAACGGTATTTACTTATTTTATATGATTATTTTTTAATCACGGAATGTAAAATCAAAATCGTTTTTAATAATTGTGAGAATTGAAGATTGTTTCTTCATTCCCTCTCATTTTAGTTTGATATAGTTAAAAGATTAAAATGATATAGTTCTTACAATTGAAAAATGAATAATATTGACATTTTAAAAAAAATTATTGATGCCCGAATGCTTTTTTAAAATATCAAAATCCGAATTCACTGTAATAACTAATAAATAATATGAGTTTCTCTGCCAAATTACACATAAGAGGAACGAATTGCCGACTTCCCTACTTTTTTTATTTTCTGACTACTTTTTAATTTTCCAACCATGCATATAACAGCGTGCCCAATGCCTAGTATGCTATTTGTTGTACTTGTTTCGAAAAGATAATAGTTTTTCTGTATTTTAACTATACCGCCGTTTATTTTTAACTTCTGAGCTTAAAGCGAATTCTGTAGATAATAATAGGCTAAGAAGCATGGCAAAAACGACTTAATGGTGTGTCAATGTGTTAGACATATATTGGATATTGATACTCATATGACATGTATTGGACATGTATCCAATTAAAAAAAAATTTATTTGAACTTGAATATGCACCGGGCACAAAATAATTACTTGGGTCATTTTGAAATTTTTTCAATTGATCACAAAAAATAAAAAGAATAATTAATTAGATAAAAAAATTATATAAACATGAAAAAAAAATTCAAATAAAAAAAGATAAAAAATCATATAACAAAATAATATATATATACATACCATGTCCATATCCTAATTTTTTGAGTTTGCTGTGTCTTGGATCGTGTTAATGTCTGTGATTCATAGATAATAGGGATTCTATCTACATTGAATTATAGTTTTATTTGAAAAACAAAAAACTAATGGTATGTTTTATTTGAATTTTTAGTTTTCAGCTTTTACTTTTAATTTTTCAGTTTTCATGATTTTGTAAATAAAATATTGAAAACTGTAAATAAAAATTGAAAATTGAAATTTTAAGTTTTCATAATTTTCTATATTTTATTAATAAAACCTGAAAACTATAAACTGAAAATTAAACTAAAAACTCAAATCAAATATATCCTTAGTTTTCTTTCATCTATAGAGTTATTTTTTCATATTCTTTTGTGTTCTATATTTCTATGTTTGCTTTTGAGTGCTTCCTCAAACTAGATTGGAGAGAGATTTTAATTTGATTAGCTCATGGGAAGCAGCAATAATAGCTTATTATGATATCGATTTTCTTTGTTCTTTGCAGCGGTGCAAAAGGGGTTCTCATGGAGGCTTTCCTAACAGAATGAATATCAGTGATGGCACATGTCACTCAGACACCCCACATTTAAAATCGAAAAAGTAAGGATATAACATTTTTAACAATGGAAAATCCATCAAAAGGGTCAGCAAATAATCCACCTTATCAATTCTTGGATCATAATTTTTTTTCCTGTAGCCAGATATTTCCCTTACATCCTTTAGGTGCATTTTAGGCATGAAGGGAATCTTGTTTGAGGTGGTGTATATCGTGCACTATAATATCCTATTAAGCTCTAAATCTTCCATCTTAATTTTTAATATTATTATTATTTTAAACAATAGTTAGCTAATATAATATTATTAACCTGTAATTTAAAATTTTGCAAGAATTTTTTTTTAACTGCTATGATTATTTCTTATTCATATTCATATACTGGAATAATGTATACCAACTAAAATCATCCATCTGAGATTTCCAAAAGAGAGATGGTCACAATGGACACATTTAAATACCAAGTCTTTTCAGAACCTTTTCAAATTACACTTTTACAATAATACACTTTCTTTTAGCAACCCAATAGTAATTTTTAAACGATAAAGAATGTTTCTTTCCTAACATAATACTATTATTTGTTAATCAATAATTCCCATAGTTTAGACAATCATCATCTATAGAAAACATACTTTACTACCAACATCAATTCATAGGGTACAATACATATTACACATTCAAGATACATGAATGAAAAATTTAATATAACAATATAACATAATCAAAGTCTGGTAGCATAGTAAAGATTCTATCGACACACATAATAAAATCTAATTATTTAGAAATTAAGTCCAATACTATATCCATTTCACCGCTAAAGACGATCCATGCAATCTGGAAACATCAAAGAAAAGGAGTAAGAGAAGTATTCCAGGAGGTGATATTTCTAGGGGAGTCCACTTCATCCTAAAAATACTAAGAATAACGCGAGAGTGCATCAAGATGTAATTTTTTATATTAACTCAACTTATATTCTACTAGAGTCAAGCAAGAAGGACATGCATAATATCAATCATAATAAAAGTGTAGTAAAAGAAGTGTAATAAATAATCATGAATGTACTATAAACTCCCTTTTATAATATTTCGTTCCCTTCTAATGGTTATGGTCTAGAAGGTTTGTTTTATATTAGATTTGTGAGAGCTTTATCGTTGGGCCTCAGAACTGATGAATGTCAATCCTTCAGCATGGCGGGGCCCAAGTATAACATCCCTAATTTTTCTTCATATAACATTGCTTTATTATAACTTTTTATTTAGAAAGTATGAGGATTTTATTTAGGCAAGAAATATGGGATAATCATTAAAAAAAAGTCTAATTAAAATATTACAAGACTTAATAGCTGTACAATCTGAAACTTAGCACATTTCCTTAGGTTTTATTAAAATTACAAATATGTCACTAAATGTTAGAAAATAAGTTTATAACATAATTAACGATAAAAAAAGTCAATAAAAATCTTAGAAAAACTTGAAGAATGTCAAAAAATTATTAAAAAGTGAGAAAAAATTATAAATACACTTAAAATATAATTTTAATAATAAATATTAATACTTAGTAAATTTATATAATATTAACATAATTGCGTAAAAATAACCTATCGTGGGGTATAAAATAAACTCCAAAAAATCCTAAAAAATAACTCTAAGTTTTGTAAAAAAAATTTAACCAAGTTATGATATTAGACAAAGAGGACCATGAAATGGGCCTCTCTATTAGACTATAGATAGTGTTAAAAATCATATTGATCTTTAATTAATTAATTTTAACTTAAATAAATCTTAAAATACCTAATTAACTACTTAAGCTTTAAGATAATTTTCCTAAATTTTGATTAATCTCACTAATACTCTTAAATCAATTAAATGACATTTAGAATAGTTTATAATTCAATCTCATAAATATATATATATATATATATATATGTAGATATTTTTTTAAAAAATAAAATATATTTTATATGATATATTATCCAAAGCTAATCATTTTTTACTTAAAAATTCAACAAAGATAGGCTTGTCTTCTTATCTTGTTAAGACAGCTTAAATTCACATAGGAAGCTGCAAAAATTTTATATATTTTATTTATAGATAATTAATTATTTTAATTAACTCAAAATAGATCTAATTAAGATAAAAATATATTAAAAATACTAAAAATTGTAGAAAAATTCATGAAAATTATAGATAACTTATAAATAATTAAAAACATGTTCTTGACAATAGATTAAAGAAAATTAATTTTTATGATTATTTTATGAATTATTTAGTATATATAACTTTAAGATAAATATGTAAAATTTGTCATTTTCATATATTAATCATTCAAGACAACTTGTCACTAGTAGACATGAGATTCAAACCTCTAGGCTGCCAAAGGATAAAAAAAATAATTTAAAAATATTTAAATAAATTATTAGTAAATTAATTCCTAATAAAACTAGGCAATAGTATAAAATATCAAATAAAATATAAATAATTATAGAAAATTATATAAATTTAGTGAATACTTGTATTATATCTCTAATAATCTTATTATGATGTTTGAGTAAAAAATTAAGTCATTTACTAATTAATTAACTTAATTAAGATTGACTAGTTTAAGTAAATTTACCTTATTTTGAATAATTAATTATTAAATTATATTTAAATATATTAAAATTTAATAAATGTATTTAAATCATGTCATTAACATTTTAGTATGTCTTTAAATGATAATTGAGAATTTATTAAATTATTTAGTGTTAGTTTTAATATTTAACTAATTAAACTAATTAAATATGATAAATAAATTATGAAATTAGTAATATTTTAATCCTAGTCTTTTTCTATAAATAGCACCCTCTAAACACAACTCCACACTTCATTCTTCTGACCAAAATCTATAAAAAATTATAGCCACCATTTCTCTCTTCATTTTCTTTATTTTCACACAAAAACACTTATAAATTTTTAGCAACACACCTTCAAATTATCACCTCTTCTTATCATCATCTAACATCAACACTTCCCAACCTTTATACATAAATTTTAGCCCTTTGAGAAGGTTTAGAAAAGTTGAAGAAGTTGCTGGTCTAGCCTTAGTGTAGCTAAGTTTCTAAAGCTCCAAGAACAAGTAAGCGTTTTTCTTTTACTAATAAGCTTCATATATAATTTTTATATATGATGTTGTTATGATACTCAAAGTTTGTGTTTATGGTTTTTAATATCTTTGAATGATTTAAAGATTATGACATAAAATACTTAATCTATGTGTATATGATGTATGTTTATTTGTCTATTTATATGGTTGAAAAGTATGATTAAAGATTATTTTAAATTTTGATTATGCTTTCTTCAAATATTTCAATGTTGTATAAATTTATTGAATCATGTAATTTCACTTAATAAAGCTTTGTGTACAAGTTGTGAAATTTGAAGGTGATATAACTTAGTTTTGACCTCATTATATATTTGATCATAAAATATTTTTGGTTCATAAAAAGTGTTTTATTTAATTCATTATAATAAATGGATTTTAAACCTTTGAGCATGTAATATTTAGTTTGGTTTATGTGTTATGTTTCTCTTGGGACCATTAAGACTTAATATGATATAAAAAGATATTAAAATATATTTATATTAATCATGACCTTTGTAATGGACCTATGAATTTATAGATGTTACCTGGACTATTATGAGCCTTTAAGACTCACTTAGACTTGATTGAGACAATTTATGATCATATCATTTGGACTTGAACCATGGACCTTGAATTATAGATCTTAGACTATGGACCTTGGACTATAAATATTTGACTTGAATATAAATTTATTAACATTAAGAAATATTATTTACAAAGATTTAAGTTAAGGTCCCATTAGGAACATGACATATAAACTAACTAGTTTCTTGTTTGAAGTGATTTCCTAAAGTTTGGGTATAATTTTGATTAGTTCTTTTTAAATATTTCTTGAAAAATTTCATTGCTCTTTTATTTACCTTATGATTATATCCTTATATAGATAAAAATATTTTTTCACTTATGTTGAACATGTAAAGGTAATTTACCTACATATTTTCTAAAGATAGATTTGAAATAATTTTGGGTGTATTTAGGTTTATGGAATTAGTAACATATTATTACTTGAAATTAAATTATTATATGATTAAAAACTAAGTTAATCATATTTTATTATAAAGGAAATGAATTTATTATAATAGTGTGATTTGGTGCTTCAATGATAATTACAAGAAATATGGGTTTTATGAGTATTTTAGGAATTCTATGTTATTTGTACTTTATGTGCAAATATGGAAAATCTTGTGGTCTATATGTAAATATGAAAGAAATCGTGGAAACTTTATGTAATTTTCATTCTTTATGTATACTGTATGCACTATGTGAAATTAATACATAAATAAGTGACACCTCGGGCCCCGCTTTATAGTGAAAAAAGACTTGGTGAACACTTAGTCTTAGTTAAATAGCACCTTGGGCCCCATATAACGGAAAAGGAGTTGGTGAATGTTGTAGTGATGCTTTGGGCCCCGCCATACTAGCAAGGACTTGGCATTCACTTCTAACTAGGACGCCCATAATGAAGCTCTCACCGATCCAATATGAAATAAACATTGCATTATAACCATTAAAAGAGAGTTACAATATACTCATGATTATTTATTACACTTCTATTAATGCACTTTTATTATGATTGATATTATGCACTTCTATCTTGCTTGACATTAGTAAAATATAATTTTAGTTAATATAAAATATTGCATCTTACCTACACTCACGCGTTATTCTTAGTATTTTTGGGATGAAGTGGGACTCCCTGGAAACATCACCCTCCTAAGAGACTTCTCTCACCCCTTTTCTTTGATGTTTCCAGCATGGATTGTCATTAGTAGTGAAATGGATGTATCCTTGGACTTAATTTCTAAATAATCAGATTCTATGTGTGCTAGATAGAATCTTTACTATCTGTTACCAGACTTTGGTTATGTTATATTGTTATATTAAAGTTTTCCTTAATGTATCTTGAATGTGTAATATGTATTGTACTCTATGAATTGATGTTAATAGTGAAGTATGTTTCTATAGATGATGGAAATTATTGATTACTGATTAACAAATAGTAGTAATATGTTAAAAAAGAATATTTTTTGTCACTTAAAAATTACCCTTGGATTGCCTGGAAGAAAGTGTATCACTTAAAAGTGTAATTTGGAAAGGTTCTGGCTAGAAAAGATTTGGTATTTAAGCGTGTCCATTATGACCCACTTTCTTTCCTAGGAATCTACAGATGCATGATTTACATTGGTATACATTATTCCAGGATAAGACTATGAATGAGAAATAATCATAGCAGTTTAAAAAAAATTCTCATAAAATTTCAGATTACAGGTTAATAATATTATGTTAGCTAACTATTGTTTAAAATAATAATGATATTAAAAATTAAGGTAGAAGAATTAGAGTTTAGTAAGGTATTACACCAAGACATCACTACAACATTCACCAAATCCTTTTCTGCTACAAGGCGGGTCAAGGTGTTATTTAGCAACTCAAGACTTAAGTGTTCACAAGTCTTTTTGCTATAAGGCACAAAGGTGTCACTATTTATGTACCTATTTCACATAGTACACATAGTATACATAAAGAAAGAAAATTACATAAAATTTCCACAATTTCTTTCATATTCACATATAGACCACATGATTTTTCATATTTTCACATAAAATCCAAACAACATAGGATTTCTAAAATATTCATAAAAGCTCATATTTCTTTAAAATTATCATTAAAGCACTAAATCGTACTATTATAATAAACTCATTTTCTTTATAATAAAATATGTATTAATTTAGTTTTTAATCATATAATAATTCAATTTCAAGTATTGGTATAGTATTTTCTTTACTAATTCCATAAGCCTAAATACACCCAAAATTATTTCAAATCTATCTTTTGGGTTTAGGGTTTATGTAGGTAAATTACCTTTATATGTTCAACATAGGTACAAAATATTTTTATCTATACAAGGATATAATCATAGAGCAAATAAAAGAGCAATGAAATCTTTTAAGAAATATTTAAAAAGAAATAATCAAAATTATACCCAAGCTTAGGAATCACTTCAAGCAAGAAACTAGTTAGTTTACATATCATGTTCCTAATGGAACCTTAATTTAAATCTTTGTAAATAATATTTGTTAATGTTAATAAATGTATATTCAAGTCAAATATTTATAGCCTAAGGTCCATAATTTAAGGTCCATAGTTTGAGTCCAAATATTATGATCATAAATTGTCTCAATCAAGTTCAAGTGAGTCTTGAAGACTCATAATAGTCTAAATAATGTCTATAAATTTATAAGTCCATAACAAAGGTCATGATTAATATAAATATATTTTAGTGTCTTTTTATATCTTAGTAAGTCTTAATTGTCCTAAGAGAAACATAACACATAAACCAAACTAAATATTACATGCTCAAAGGTTTAGAATCCATTCATTATAATGAATTAAATAAAGCATTTTTTATGAATAAAAAATGTTTCACAATCAAATATATAATGAGGTTAAAACCAAGCTATATCACCTTAAAACTCCTCACCTTGTGCATAAAGCTTTATTAAATGAAAATACATGGTTTAACACATTAAAACAAATTTATACAATATTTAAGTATTTGAAGAAAGCATAATCAAAATTTAAAATGATCTTTAATAATAATTTTCAACCATATAAGTAGACAAATAAACATGCATTATATACATATAGATTAAATATTTTATGTCACCATCTTTAAATCATTCAAAAATATATATTAAAAATAATAAATATAAGATTTGGGTATCATATAGCACAACATCATACGAGAAAATCATACATGAAATTTATAAGTGAAAGAAAACCTCTACTTGTTCTTGGAGCTTTAGAAACTTAGCCACATCAAGGCTAGACCGGCAACTTCTTCAACTTTTCTAAACTTTTCTAAGGGCTAAAATTCATGCATAAAGGTTGGGAAGTGTTGATGTTAGATGGTGATAAGAAGAGGTGATGGTTGGAGGCGTTTTGCTAAATCTTTATAAGTGTTTTTATGTGAAAATGAAGGAAATGAAGAGAGAAATGATAGCTATAATTTTTTTTATAGATTTTGGGCAGAAGAATGAAGTGTGGATTTGTGTTTAGAGTTGTGCTATTTATAGAGAAAGACTAGGATTAAAATATTACTAATTTCATAATTTATATGTCATATTTAGTTAGTTTAATTTGTTAAATATTAAAACTAACACTTAATATTTTAATAAATTCTCAATTATCATTTAAGGATATACTAACATATTAATGACATGATTTGAAGATATTTAGTAAATTTTCATATGATTTAATAGTTAATTATTCAAAATAAGGTAAATTTGCTTAAACTAGTCATTCTTAATTAGGTTAATTAATTAGTAAATAGCTTAATTTTTAATCAAATATTATCATAAAGTTTTTAGAGATATAATATAAGGATTCATGAAATTCATACAATTTTTTTATAATTATTTATATTTTATTTGGTATTTTATATTATTGCTAGTTTTATTAGGAATTAATTAACTAATGATTTATTTAACTATTTCTAAATTATTTTTTTCTTCTTTGGCAGCCTATAGGTGTGAATAACATGTCTAATAGAGTTATAGAGGGTGGCAAGTTGTCTTTAATGATTAATGCATGAAAATGACAAATTTTGTATATTTATAATTTTATCTTAAAGCTACATATACTAAATAATTACTAAAATAATCATAAAAATCAAATTTCCTTAGTATATTATCAAGAAACCTTATTTGTATGTCATCTATAATTTTTATGAATTTTTTCTATAATTTTTAGTATTTTTAATATATTTTTACCTTAATTAGGTATTTTGAGCTAATTAAAATAATAAATTATCTATAAATAAAGTATATAAATTTTCTATAGCAGTCCATATGAATTTTGAGTTGTCCAACAAGATAAGAGACAAGCTCATCTTTGTTTAAATTTTTAATCAGAGTTTGGTTGGTTTTTAAATAATATGACATGAAAGTTTGATAATTTAATTTTACTTTTCAAATATATATATTTTTTTCTTCCATGTGGATCTAAGTGTTAATTAATTGATTTGAGATTATTAGTGAGATTAATCAAGGTTTAGGGAAATTTATCTTAAAGCTTAAGTGATTATTTAGGTAATTTAAATTTTTAATTAAGTGAAAATTAATTAATTAAATATCAATATGATTTTTAACATTATCCATGGTCTAATGGAGAGGTCCATTTTGTGGTTCTCCTTGTTCAATGTAATAACTTAGTTAAAAAAATTTCAATATGACTAGAGTTGTTTTCTAAGATTTTTCTAGAGTTTATTTTACACCTTAGGTTAGGTTATTTTTGTGTAATTATTCTAATATTATATAAATTTATTTAATATTGATATTTATCATCAACATTATGTATTTATAAATTTTTTTATCATTTTTTTAATAATTTAATGACACTCTAAGCTTTTCTAAGGTTTCTGTTAGTTTTTCTCAAGCTAATTATGTTATAAGTTTATTTTCTATCATCTAGTGATATTTTTGTAATTTTAATAAAACCATATGGAAAAATTAAAATTTTAAATTTTGGTGCTAAGTTCCAGATTGTACAATTATTAAATCTTATAATAATATTTTAATTAGATATTTTTTAATAATTATCCCTAAATATTTTTTTTACCTAAAAAATTTCTCACACTTTCTAAATAAAAAGTTATAATAAAATAATACTATATTAAGAAAAGTTGGGGATATTACATACACCACATATGTTTGGATGTACCATGCACTGCATGATCTACTAGTGAAAATTTGATTGGAAAGCAATTTAAAAATTCGTTGTGAGAATAGAAAAATTGAAATCCATTTATTTGAAATTTAAAAAGTATCTCATAAAAATTTTAAAATTTTTCAATATTAATATCCAAACGAAAAAATAAACTAAGTCATTTAAACTCCAAAAAAAATATATCGCTTCCTAAAATTATCCATCCAAACATTTTGAAAAATATGATTTTATTTACTTGTCACTCTATGCAAAGATTTTAAAAGAATTACCTACATAGGTTGTTTAAGTTTGTGGATTCAAGTCTTGCGAGGGAAAAAATTCTTTCCTAGATGACTTCTATCTCAATTAGGAAACTTAGTCAATTGGGTCGAATTAGTCAAATTCTTGATAATAGGGTTTGAATACTGGTGATTAAATTGTGAAAAAAGGACAACTAGAACTCCTTCTTCAAAAGTAGAAATAAAAGTAGAAGTTGAAGCAAAATTATGAAATTATTTTGCATTTTTTTGGTAAAAAATTATTCTGCATTTGGATGAAATTGTATAAACACTTTTTTATCAAAATTAAAAGTTATTAAACTATTTAAATATAATAAATATAGAAATATTTTGTTTTATAAAATTATAATTAGATAGAGTGAGAGTAAGAAGAGAGTAATTTTTTTGCCAAAAAAAAAGTTTATTAGGAAGAAATCATAATAGAGCAAAAAGAGAGTGCAGTTTCTAAATTTAAGAAATAAAATTCTCTTTTCTATTGCTTATATGTTTCTCAAAAATCAGAAAATTAATTAATTTTCTTTTAAGTACGAACAAATACCATTAAAAAATTCATGTGTTTTTAAATAAAATAATTGTGAATTTACTTGTTAGAGCCTTATATTTCAATACAAACAGAAATGAATCATCCCATATAAAAATTTATATGTTTTTATCATATGTGATATTTCATTATTTATTTTTTATGTCATATATTACATTTAAATTTTATTATTTAAATTAATAATAAGAGATTATACATAACAAAATAATATGAAATATCAATATAAGAGTTTCCATTCGGATATACCAACTTGGTTTTCCTCCACCTCTCGTTGTTACCGAAATAAAAGCATGCTTAAAATAATAAGATGGGAACTCGATTAGTCAATGACACAGAATTGGAGCATGCAGAGATTCAGGCATCAAATTCCGTCCCTTCACTCGAGTCAGCTATAAATAAATACGCCGTGCTTAAATGCTTAATCATATCACAAGTTTTCATAAATCAGAAAAGGCATTTAATTTGGGTAAGCTAAGAAACAGGTCAATGTGTGTGGAAGGAAATAATACGGCAGCTTCGTCCACATTATTTTTTTTTCTTTCAATATATCAGAATTTTAAATATAATAAAATTTAAATCAATAATCTCATTTAAACTATTTAGATTCTTTATTATTATTTCAATCTTAATAGATTATTTTATGTTTGGTTTTCCTTAAGTTTATTTAATAAATAAATTAAGTTATGATTCTTCTAAACAAATTTATTCAATTAAAAAAGTAAAATTTAAACTTTTGGAAATGTCTTTTAATTTGAATTTGACGAACTAGTTCATTTAGCTAAATAATGTTAAAATCATGAGATATTTTTTGAGAATTGGTGTGATGAAACTCGATCGTATTTTTTTTTGAGAAAAGGTGTAATGAAACTCATTCATGTTACCACGCCGTAACTTTCTATACTATAATTTTAATTTTGTTGTCCTAAGCTATACCTGCTAGATATTAAGCTGTAATTTTCAAAAAAAAAAAATGTTATAACGTATTCCCTCTGCTAGAGAGAGTACTTGAGTGAAAAAAAAAATTCAACATTTTAAAACTTGCTTGACAATATTCATGCTGAAAATATGAAATGGCACATCATTTCACAGGAGAGTCAGGATGACCAATGATCATTTCAGTAATTAAACAAAAATGAAGGATATGTTCTCTCAATAGCAATTAACTGCAAGAATCAAACAAAATGGCAGATGATAACTTTAGCAACTTAGGGTTGCTTCACATTATATTGAATTTTGACTACACTAGCAATTTGATCCATTAAAAGGTATGTAGCATTAGTTTAGTGTCCGAAAGTTTTTTTTATGTTAATTTAGTTTTTAAAGAATTTTTATGCCAGTTTAATCTATAAAAGAGACATGTGACATTGCTTTGATTTGTCAAAGATACATGTGATATCTAATATATGTGACATTAAATAGATGCCACTTATATCCGTCACGGATCAAAATGATATCACATATATCTTTTAGGAAAAAGACTTAGGTGGGGGTGTTTGAGTTTTGGACCAAATTGGTCTGTGAATCCCAATCATAGAAATACAAATGAATGACTTAGATTCAGTTATTTTATTACGTATGAAATACTTTTAAAGTAATTTATAATTTATAGTTTAATATTTTTAAAAAGAAAATAATATGATGTACCATCTTTGCCCTCTCTCTTTGAACAAATTTTCACCTTTCTCACTACCACCTCCTACCCTCGAACATGACCCACCACCCTCCAGTCACTGCCCATCGTTCTCAACCACTGTCCGTCCTTTAGAATTTCCTCAAAAATATCAAATATGGGGTTCAAACCCCTTCTCTCCTGGAAGGGAAGGAGGATGTAACTTTCTACCACTAAGCTAACTAACTTTTAGTGTTATGTTTCATTTTTTTTAATATATAATTATATATTTTGTTACATTAAATTGTATTTTTATATATTAATTTAATTATATCCAATTTAATTGGTTTAACCAATTATCATGCCTTAAAGTCAATTATCGGTCAATTCTAAAACTATGGTTCCATTTTTAATTCTTTTCCAGGTACATGAATTTTTTGGATGAAAGAAAGCTCAAATTAACAAAACTTGGTAATGAGCAGATTCCATACAAGATATACATAACAACCAAAACAGAATGCAAATACATATGGGAGAAGAAAGAAAACATAACAAGGAATGCTAATGTACGTTAGCTTTTCAATATACCAAAATGACATGATTTCCCACCATGAAAAATAATAAGGAATGAAGGGAGTACACAACAAAATAGAGAGAGAAGAATAGCAAAAACATCCTTCAAAGCCATCATACTGGCTCATGTGATCAATAGTCCAACACCTAAGTAATGTGATTGCATAGAGGAAGCATGCAGAACCAGCAACACAACAACATCATATGGGAACCCAAGGTCAAGCAATTCTTAGTGCACGATGGCTCCATACGCATGAGGCAACCTAGCCAAACATAAAGACAACCCATATACTCAAAGTTTCCAATATCTAACTTGTTGTAGGTTCATAACTAGAAAGCTTGGCTCAAAAGGAAATGTTTCACACCACACTTTAGTCCAGTGCCCAAGCCTTACTAAATAGAAATAAGCATATCTTCCCAAACAAGCTTATGACTATCAAAGACAATTTTATTCCTCGTCCACCATAACTTCCAACATATCACATAAAATAGGCACAATTAGAGCTTCTTGTCAAATCCTCTGAACGGTGCACCACTCTATGCATCATGAAAAGCTTTTGGTTCAGTTGGGAGGCACATGGAAATGCCTCATAGATCTAGACATTTATACCATATAGTTGTCCACTTAGAACAAGTGAATGAGATTATCCAAAATCTCTAGCTCCAATGAACAAAATGGGCAGAACACATCATTGGCTACAATGCAATTAATTATAAAGAGATAGGCCTTGGTATTAAGGCGACCTAGAGAATAAACCATACTAACAATTCAGCTGGAGGGGCCAAACCTTTCCATGCCTTTGCACCTGGAGTCCATTCTAGAGAAGACATAGTTGTCTCTTTAAAAACTTGCAAAGAAAAGGAAAAGATAGAAAAGATACTAGAAGAAGAAAAGTTCTAGAGATTCTCCCTATCCCCTCAATGAAATTATTTTGATTAATGATTTGAAGAAGGTTAGACAACAAAGGCTCTTCCAGTCAAATAAGTTTATCCTCCACATCAAGTTCCAAACCCAGACATCCCTTCCTAGTAGCCCACCATATTCACAATAAGACTCTTCTATTGTGTTGATATTGGGAAAAGTCTTGGGAATTTGTCCTTGAGACATCTATCCCCAACTCAAATATCATGCCAGACTAATGTTGAGGAACCATAACCTAATTTCCTTCTCAAACCACTAAGGACAATCTTCATAATCTCATCACCAAATTAAAGCTATTCATGTCCATAATTTGCCCTCATACACTCCTTACTAGTTCTAGAATTTATCTTTTCAAACAGACATTGTGTAAGATTATGATTAGAATAGATAACCTTATTCCATAATAGATAAGACCCGTCAGAAAAATGCCACCACCATTTAAACAATAACGCTGCATTTTGAATTACCAAATCACTAACACACACCACCTATTTTCTTGGGTCTATGTATAAATTCTCACGAGATTAATAGGGTCCCTTTCTTTTCTTATTCAGATGCCCAAAGAATCTTATCTGAACTTATAATTTTACCTGCCACAATTTTCGGATTTTAAAGATGCTTAAATAGTAAAAGGGAAGGCGTTAAGAGATTTGATCAGGACTAATCTCTAAGCTTTGGAAAGTAAGTTTGCCTTCCACAACGAAGCTTTCTTTTAATTTTTTTCTATAACAGGTCTCCATGTCAATGTGTTGGGGGTTAGCTCCAAGCGGTATACCAAGGTACATCATGGGGAGTTTAACAACAACGCATCACAACAAGTTACAAGCTTTCATCGTCTGATAGTTAGAGCATCCAAAAGTAATCGAAGGAGATTTATGATAGTTAATCCTCATCCCTGACATTGTTGAGAAAAGGAGAAGAAGCCTTTTATAATATCTAAGGCATTTTAGGCTAGCAAGCACAAAGACCAATGTGTCATTTGCGAATTATAGATGAGACAGTTAACATTGTGGGCTCTAATAAAATGCCTTCAACTCTTTCCAATACATTGACTCTGGAAACCATTCTATTAAAGACCTCCGTAACTAGAATGAATAGAAAATGAAAGTTGGATCTCCATGCCTCACCTCTTTGAAGATCAAAAGAGTGAGTTGGTGAACCATAAATAAGAAGAGACATAGAGGTTGTTGTGACACATTGCATAATCCACCAT
The DNA here is from genome assembly GCA_030441495.1 of Dalbergia oliveri. Taxonomy (NCBI): domain Eukaryota; kingdom Viridiplantae; phylum Streptophyta; class Magnoliopsida; order Fabales; family Fabaceae; genus Dalbergia; species Dalbergia oliveri. The sequence continues at coordinate 41,896,310 of JAMLFY010000003.1, forward strand.
CTCTACACCACTTCAAACCCATCTTACTCAACACCTCATTAATAAAACTTGGGTGAAGGATTGGTTGGTCTCATCGCAACCCAATTTGGAATGTGGCCAGCATATGGGAAATCTCATCCCCATGTAAGTCTCATAGGTGCTAAGTTGTACTATATATGTGCATATCTTAAACATAATTTCCATTTTCAAGTATAAATCTACTTGCATTTTCAAAAATAATAAACATGTATAATCCATTTCATAATTCAAGTCTAAAATCCATAATCATGAAATAAAAGGTAAACTGAGTTGCTTTGTACAAAATTATGAAAACTATATAATCTTAAATACCTAACAAATCTGAATCATGGTAGGAAAATACTATATCATGCATGGTTTGGGACTCGCCAATATCACTAGAGCACTCTATGACAGAACTCAAAATACTTCATTGTTAAGTGAAGCTACTAATGTTGAAACACTATAGCTATTAAGGATGAAGCTGAAGAGGATTTAATGCGGAATTGTATCTATAAGGAGAAGGAAAAGAGAGGGTGAGTTTCATCTAAAACTGTGAGTAGATTTTCACCCATAACCCCCATGGGATAACTAACAAGGATACATAATAACATAAATAAATGCAACATCTATAAAGCCATTTTCTTATTTACATACATAGTAATCTCAAAACTAGTAATTTTTGCAAGTCACGAATAACAGGTAAACTATCAGAGAAATAAGAATATCTAATATATAAATATATATAAAATGTTACTCTAAACTTTGAAGGGTATCTTATGAGATTTCGTATTGGACACCTAATTAGGTTCCATTCTTTGAATGCTCAAATAGGGTGATATTGTCCTCTGGTTGACAACATGGTATCAAAGTTAACAATCTTAGTCGTTAATTCATTGTCTATTTCTCTGAGCTACCGTATACACTTAAAATCATGAAAACTAATAATTTTTCTGAAGGTTCTAACTCTAATTCTGGAAAGCATTATTTCATAAACATATAACCCTTATACGCATTAGGCTAAACATGGCATTTCAAAATATTTATAGTCAAAATCTATTCATAAAAATCAATTGAGCAACAATATGGTTCCATGGGTTTTATAACACAATTTTCATGATAACATGAAAAGCATAAAATCCATAACTAGACAAAATTTCTCAACAATCCATACTTGTCATAAAATAATTTCTAAAGTCATGCTTTTATGCCATAAGGGTAAGAAAATAACTCTAATGACTAAAATAAAGATCACATGATTGAATCCACTCACCTGGAGGGAGGAACTAGTGGTTTCAACACCAGGAGAGTTTCGTAGAGCGGGAATGACAACAATGTCTGTCTTGAGAGTAACAAAATCCCATGAACAATCTACAACAACTCTATAACAACTCTATGAACAATGGGAAAGTATCCAAACTTGACAAAAATTAAGAACAACAATGACCCAACACATGGAAAGGAAGGAAATAGAGTAAAACTACCATAAACCATCAATAATCTTTTACCTTGAGGCTTGGAGAAGGTAGGATTGGGAGAAGATGAGGGTGAAAGGGAGGTTGGAAACTTAGGGTTTGCATTTTTGGGGGACAAAATGCTTATGGGAAAAGTTTATATGGGGAAAAGGGTCACTAAATAAACTACGTCATGTTGGGGAGGGGTGTTCTAGTATCGAGGGACTCACCATGGTGAGGGAGAGACTCGTTGTAGTGAGTTTGTCTGAGCGTGTCCTATCTAAGGACAAAACAACACGCTCGCCATGGCGAGGAGGTGCCTCACTATGGTGAGTTTTCCTAGACGTGCTTCACTAGGCTGGTCAACAAGCTTGCCATAGGATGGGGAGGCTTGTCATGGCAAGGATAATTGCACAAAGAGATGTTGTTTCTGCAATTTGATGTGTCTGGGACCTTACCAACAACACGGGTGGGTCTTAGGATACCATAAGGCGTATTGGACTTATTTAGCGACACGTGGACCTAAGACATCACAGGTCCCCTCAAGTTAGGGACCAACATCACTCCCTTCTTCACTAACTAATAGAATTTGAACAAATAGTTTTGAAATAATATAATATTATATATAGTTTATTCGTTAAAATCAAAAAATGAGAGAGTTCAAATTACAAGTCTATCTCCTCATTGACACCAATCAACTCCGTTTCATTATAAAGAGAGTGTTTTGATCATGATCTATCCAATGGTGCACGTAACCCAGTGGAAAATGTGCCTGCATTTCCTTAACCATTGGATCTCATCCACCCGCAAAACTCCGACAAACACATTGCACAAGTTCTGGCCGCATTATCACTGGCGTCGATTTCTCCAAATTTGACGACCCAGATGAGGAAGACGGGGTAGGGAGGGTGTCTAGTTGGGTTGGGATCAAGCCATGGAACGACATTATTGTCGACAAGGAGGAATTCGTAGAGTCTGATAAGCCGAAAGAGGTGGAAGACGAGGTTTTGGAGGAATGTCGAGGAAAGTGAGTGCATGGAAAAGGAAGTTTGGGAAGAACACCTCCATCTAACCCACCAAAAAACCCATTGCAAAATCATAATGATTAAATAAAATAAATAAATAATTGGAGTCTTGGTTTTCTTATATTTGTGCGTTTTTCTATTTTACCTTTTGGGAAAGACAAAGTGTGAAAGTTCGTGTGTGTGAGAAGGTTTTGTTTCGGACGGTGATAGTGAGATTTATAGTGCGGGGGTTGAGGGGATGGCCATAGTATACGGGGCTATCACGTAACTTGAGGTGGCGGTGGGATATGGAATCATGATGACAGTGGTGGTGGCTCTACCAGCCCCATGTCAAAACATCACCACCATTGCACTTGTTGAAGTGCCTTTGCTATGAAAGATAGATAAGAGCAAAAAGGGTATAAAAAGAAGTAAACATTATGATAAAGTTAAATTAGTAATTTTATGTGATATATGGGCGGAATAATGTTGGTCCCTAACTTGAAAGGACCAACGAATCCTTCACCTAAAATCTGTATCATATGTTTTCTGGAAGTCAAGCTTCAGGAACACCGCTTTTACCTTGGCTTTCTTCAACCACCACATCGCCCCATTTGCAATTAACGCTCCATCCAAAATCTATTTGCCCTACAAATATGCTGATTTTGTCTCCCAACAAGAGATGGAAGAATTGTTTCCATCCTTTTTGCCAATATTTTCAAGTTCATGGATGTTCTACTCACACATCAAATGTATGCATGCATAAAAAGAGCACTTCTGCATTCTTTTATTTTTGCTTTTGAATTAGGGCTGCCACTTTTTGTGGTGCTTGTCATGGAAACAACAATGGGGATATCATATTATTGGGCATGGAAGGTGTTGACAGAAGGTCTCACAAGAAGATATATGACAGGTAGTAGTTAAATTATATAAGAAAATAAGCAAATTAAGTGAAGGGATGATTTACTGGCTTCAATAACAAGAATTATTGGGAGGTATAAATTATTTTCTAGATGTTATAGCTTTGCCACAATGGGAGGAAGAATGACACTGCAAAAACGAGGGAGGGGTGGGTGCAATAATAGTGTGGGGAAGAATAAAATGGGTGGTAAAGTAGTAGTTTTGACAGTTGTTTTTCAGGATAATACTTATATTTGACCTATAGTTGCACATATAATAGAAATAAATAACTATATAATTTTAAATTATATAATTGTGATAAAAATAATTTAAATAGTAGACTAAATTGTGCATCAATCATTCTTTAAATCATAAAATAATGGTCAGGATGGTCACACTCATGGCAAACATCTCCAATGTCGTAGTAGATAACTGATAAAAAAAGATGATACAATTATAGAAAACATACGTAAATAATATTTCTAGACAAATTTGTCACATAAAAAAAAATATACCTTTAAAAGTAACTTCTTTAACCTCGTCTTCATTGTCTATTTCAAGTGTTAAAAAAATTATGTATTTATTTTTAATGAAGGGCAAGGTGAGAGGTTTTTATTTTTCATAATAACTAATGTGAAAACCAAATTGTCTTTTTGTATATAACTTGGTACATGAAATGAAATTTCTAATTTGAGGGGAGTAATTCATTGGATGTCAATTGATACTTACATCACACAAATTACATGCAGTAATATGAAATATTTTCTTTCTTTTATACATTCTAATAGCTTTTATTTGTACTTTTCATTATAATATGTCAAATTAAAATTAAAATGTATAAAGTAATATTTTTTAACAACAATTTACATATAAATTTAAAAATATAATAATTAAAATATTGATGTATAACATTTAACTTTTAAAATTTTTAGGTTTATTATATATAATTATATTGTATTTTATAAATATTGTTTAGTTGTTAATATTATTTATCATAAATTAAAATAAATTATTGATTATTTAATATAATCATTTATTTATATATTAAATATATTAATTTTTTACATTACTCTACATTAATTAGTAGAAGTAAGAAAGCAAACACAATAATGAAAAATTATTGTTCATAAACAGTGTGATGGATAGCAAATAGGACAGTATTTTATTATAAGTATAGAAATAGATAAGATAATAATAATTTCTACAACTTCAATGATTTTTATAGACTACTATATGTGAGTGGGATATTGAAAAGTTTCTCAAAGAAGTTTTATTTTTCAAATTATTTTGAATTTTGAAAAAAACTTATGAGAGAAGCTAAATCAAAGTACCATATAACTAGAGATGTCAAAACGGGAGCCCGTTAGTCCGTCAAATCCGTCATTTTTAGCGGGTTGAGTTAAAGTTTTGAGTTCGTAAAAAAATTTCAACTCGCCAATCCGCCTCGCTAACCGGGTTTAGGCGGGTGGGGCGAACTTGGCCCATCAGGCCAAGTTTTTTATATTTTTTTAAAAAAATTATAATTTATTGGTAAAAAAGTAAGAAATGTTCGACCAAAAAAGAAAAAATTAAGAAATATATATACTCACCAATACTGTACCACTGTATAGTTAATATTATTCACTCAAAGTTAAAATTTAAAAATAAAACAATGTTATAACTCACAAATAATAATATTAACAATAACATTTTTTGGTTAAAGTTAATGTATAATTGTTATGGATCTTGAAAAATTAGGTATACATAAATAAAAAATATTTTTTAAATATTTTTAAAAAAAAATCATCAAAACATTAAAAAAAAAAACCTTAAATAGCTAGTTTTTTTCAGGATTTATTTTCTTACCGCCTTTTAAGGCTTTTGGTGGGCGTAAAATGGGACGTGTTGGATTTTGACACCTCTACACATAACACCCAATAGATTAGTGCCATTTGCTGAAAATAAAAATTTGTTGAATGAATTCAAAGTGTTGCATTATGAATGCTTCTATTAACTCTCTTTTACAATAATAAGTAGATTACCTGAACCATAATGGTCCATAACAAAAGTCGGACCAACATAGAAAGCTCCATCTTTTAGGCTAAATTGATAATCGTATAAGAAAATTTTAAAGACTTAGCTAGTACAACGTTTTTCTTTGAATGCCCAAATTGGATAGGTAGCTTAGTTTAAAAACTTTTTGGGCGAAAAAGAAGGGTGTGGATTTCAATGGAACTGGTAGTTAAGGCCTTGATGTTAAGTTATTTTTCTTAAATCAAATTCAAATAAGATCATTTTGGCTAATTTCCTTAGTAATATGAATGCTCCCAACTCCCAAACTCTCAAGTCAGTGCACTAATCCTATCACTCCCCTACCCACTTTTGAAAGTCCAACATAACAAAGCTTTCGTTCCAAGAAAGTGAGATAAGTAAATAACTATGGTCAATGTCAACATCCTTGAAAGTTAGACTAAAATACATTCTCATTCCAGAGTGGCAAACATTGAAGAATGTTGTAACCTAAAGATGCTTGTCCCATTATTATTTTTAGCTTTCAAAATCAAACTAAATAATGGATGGGCCATAACAGTGATGAAAAGTAAAGAGGAAATGTCAGAGGTGGGGAGGAACTGCAAAGACATTAGGATTAGGATTGAGGAGTTGGGGGTTGTAAAAAGAAGGTCTTGAAAGGGAAATGTCTCTACCTCAGCATGACCTTTTCTTCACTTTCCTTTTATTTTCTTTATTTTTCTTTTTGCTTTTCTTACTTTAAAAATATATTTCTTTTTCCTAGCACAGACTTTGGCATGTGAGCAACATATAATACACATTACATTCTTACTATAGAATATTTCATTATTATTTTTTATGAGGTATATTTGTTAACTATAACATATGTCACGATCAACATGATGTGGGCGTATTGCATAAGAATTCCCCACTTATATGGCATATTGGCATCTTTTTGTTTGAATTTTTCAGTACAATAAATTGTCCTCTTTATGCCATGCCCCCTTGCACTGTGCCCATGTACGCGTGCCAATAACTTTAGGGTACGTATGATTCAACTCGGTTGGTCTGACATTTAGAGGGTCTTTCATTAGGGATAATAATAATAATAATAATAATAATAACAATAATAACAATAATAATAAATAAGGTAGATGAATTTTACATGTAATTTTTTATATAACTTTCATTCATAAAAAATTTCTTCACAATTTGATCGTTGATCCAAATATGTGCTTAAGGTTAATTGTTCTATAATAATTGAAAATACTTGTGAAGAAGCATGTCTTTTCAATTTCCTAATTATTATAAGGTTTAAATATTTTTTAGTTTCAAAAAAATAAGTCAATTTTGGTTTTTTTTTCAATTCAAATATTTCTAAAACTGTTTGATTTTAATTTTTGTCACATATAATTGTTTGTTGTCATGTAAGATTTAATTTACAATCAGACCTTCTGTTAGTTAGTTCAATATTTAACATAGACAATATAATTAGAGAGAACAAAACAAACTAATTTTTTAAATGAATAAATCGAAAAAATTAGATACCAAAACTAAAAATTGCTAATTTTTAAGATATGAACAACATATTAAAGCCTTATTATATTTTTAATTAAATAGATACTTCTTTTATATGTGCGTAAATTAGTTTACTTTACCAAAAAGAAAATGGGAGGATATGAGTTTAAGTCTAATTTTTGTGCTTTCGCAATGTAACAAATATATTAAGAAGAATTTTAATTTCTATGCATAGATGCTAATGTAAATTTTTTTTTACTGTTATCCGATCATATATTGTCATACCAAAAGTGATTAAGCCCCACACCCATTACTTGAAAAGTCTTACAAATAAGATGATTTGATTGAATGATAGTAAAAAACGTTTTACATTGCTAATACATAAAAATTAAACTCTATTAAGAATGTCGCACACATCTTTCTACTATTGACTTGGATAAATTTTTATTGCTAATCTTCCTTTTAAATTCTTTGAATGGTGGGTAGAGATGTCAAAGGATAATTGACCCGTTGGACAGGTCCATTAAAACCTCATTTTTAAAATGGGTTAGGTTGAGTTTTTGACCTCACTAAAAAATTTTAGCCCACTTAATTCGTCCCCTTTTTGTGGATTTTTGACGGATGAGACTAAATAAAACGGATTAACCCGTTTTAACATCTCTAACAGTGGGTTGAATATCCAATTAAATTGCATCCCATCAAATCGTAATGTTTTTGTTTAGAGCATTTTCGTGCTAAATAGCTGTACCCTAAAGTTAATACTTGTTACATTACCTAAGCACAAAAATTAGACTTAAACGCCTATAAAAAGAAAAAAAGGAAAATTAGACTTAAACTCATATCCACCTTCTAAGAGATTAATATTACTTGCTACCTCCATCAACCTCTTTTCAAGTAATGCAATTCTTTTTTAGGGTATGTTTAGTTGGAGGGTGAAAATAGATGTAAATTTTTTATACTTGAGTTTTATATCTAAAATTACACATAAACTAAATCATAAAAAATTCATTCTAAATTTTTTCTCTCCAATCAAATATAGCCTTAGAAAGGAGCAAACAGATCGAAATGAGGCTGTTAAATAATTTAAATTATTAAAAACAATTATGACAAACTGTGTCTGTACCTTAGGGGAGAAGTGGTGTATGAACAGAATCACGTTTCAAATTTTAAATTCATAGTAAGTGGAAATAGCAAACCAAATGAAACAGACAGATCGCATTCGCATCTTAAGTCAACAGCAAGCGTCCAACACGCCAATATACCAATTTTTTAAGTGAAGAAAAGAAAAACTCAAGTTGAGAAAAAGTTTGCCATGGTCCAAAGTCCAAGGTTCCGAATCTATAGAAATATTTACAAATGATTCATTGATAATAAAACAAACTCAAGAAATGAAAAATCAAACATCACGAACAAAAAATAGTGCCTAACAAGACGATCCAATTCCATTTGACTAGTGTTATACCTCCATTATGAACGTGGGAGCCGGAAGCAAACACTTCAAATATTAAATATTGAGAAATTTGTATGTGAACAAAAATTTAATATTTAATATTTATGTATATAAATAGTAAAAATGGATTTTATTAACTTTATTTAAAATGCATTTACTTAATTAAGAGGCTGACCAATTTTAATAGAGTGCATATAAGAATAAAGTATTAAATTTGTGTGTATAAGAGAACCTTTACTTAATTATTTTTTTATGGACTAAGGGTATTTACTATTAAAAAGAAGAGTGATTAATCTTTTTGAGATATAAAGAGTACCTCTGTTCACAAAATCCTCTCTACAAAAGTAGCCAAAAGTTGAATCTAGACTGCCAGCTAGCTATCAACATGTTTACGTACCGTGGGTTTGATAATATTTTTTGGCTGAGTATTTTGGCTTATGAAGAGTATAAATCAATTTTTTCTATTTGATAAATCAAAAAGTTAGATACTTTTGCTCTTGTTTTAAAATATTTTAAGAACACTTTATAGGTATTTTTCAAAACTGACTTCTGCTCTTCAAAATTTAAAAAACTAAAAATAAAAATACTAATATAACTCTCAAGTTTAATAAAAATATAATTTTATCCTTCTATTAATTACGATTTTTAATTTTTTATTCTTCACATAAGTTTTAATACGCATTATAGTCATTTTATAATATATTTACAAAATACAATTTCAATAACTCATATTGAGAACAATTTTACCAAACATTATTATAATTTTTTGAAAATAATTTTTTAAGAGCCCAAAAAATTCAATAATTTTTTAAAATTCACAACAATATCAAATTAAGCCTCCTTAATTATGTCAGCGAGAGTGAGGGAACGAAATCAGTGAGTCAGAGTCAGTTAGACCCTGATGTCACGTGGCACGCGCTTTTTCCAAATTCCAACTTAAGAAGCCGAACCCACCCGCCATTACTGCTGCCAAGCCAAGCCAAGCCAAGCTAATTCTTCCCCCATACCAATCCCATGCACACTCTCTTTTCCATTCCTTTCCATTCTCTTTGGCCACTTACCTACATTCATAAAACAAAAAACAAAGGCAAAAACAAAATAAGCTTGCAAACAAACCCACAGAATTTCAGCTCATTCGCAAAACCCAAAACACCCACATCTTGGGTCCTCCCCAAAAGTAAAATGCACACAAACTCGTTTCCATCTCTCCGCTGATTTCGCTCCTCTCTCTTTTCCTTTTCCATTACAATTATAAATTATACTAAGATAATTATAATCACAATCTTCACCTTTTCACTAAAACCCCATCCCACCAGTCACCAGTCACCACTCACGACAGTCACCCGCAATTGCCGCGGCAGCAACTAAAAAGAGAAGAGAAGAAAAGAAAACAGAGAGTGAGAGAAGCCCAAAAACAGAAAGAAAAGAAAAGAACAGAAACAGAAACAGAACATTCCATTTTCTGTGTTTCTTCTTCTTCTTCTTCTTCGCATTTTGCTGTGAGAGTCACGAACTGGTTGTTTTCCGAATTGGGTCACTGATCCGACCCGACTGAGCTGGATCCGACCCGGATCCCATGGGCTGTGTGAGCTCCAAGCAGGCGGTGTCGGTGACGCCTGCGATTGACCACTCGGGCGCATTTCGCGCCAATGCGGGCGGTTCGGGAAGGAAAACGCTCGACTTGAACATCATCGACAAGAAGAAGCAGAAGAAGAAGAAGAATCAGAGGAGTGACTCGGCCGGGGTGACTCGGAGCGAGTTGGGCGAGTCAGGGAGGGCGAGTTCCAACGCGTGCGAATCGTTGAGCTTCAGGTTGGGCAACTTCCACAAGTACGCGGAGGGAGAACACGTGGCAGCCGGATGGCCAGCCTGGCTCAGCGCCGTCGCCGGCGAAGCCATCCACGGCTGGGTTCCCCTCCGCGCCGACGCCTTCGAAAAACTCGAGAAGGTTGAACTCAGCTGAGAAATTAAGACGAGTTTTCCCTCAACCTAAATTTTTTTTTTTTAAAGAAAAGATACTAATTCTGATTGTTCTTTATTATTATTATTATTATTTTTGGGCAGATTGGGCAGGGTACGTATAGCAGCGTGTTTCGTGCGAGGGACCTCGAGACTGGGAAGATTGTGGCGTTAAAGAAGGTGCGGTTCGACAACTTCGAGCCAGAGAGCGTGAGGTTCATGGCGCGTGAGATAACGATCCTGAGGAGGCTCGATCACCCCAACATCGTGAAACTGCAGGGCCTAATCACTTCCAGGCTGTCGTGTAGCATATATCTCGTATTCGAGTACATGGAACATGACATCACCGGACTGGTGTCCAGTCCTGATGTCAAATTCAGTGAACCCCAGGTGTGTTTAAATTGCGGTCCGCAATCGCAATTGTGGCTACAATATTACAGTTTTTCCTATTAATATGATTTGTTGTGATGAAGTTTTATTATTATTATTATTATTGTTGTTGTTGTTGTTGTTGTTGTTTTTGGTGTGTAGATTAAGTGTTACATGAAGCAGTTGTTGTCTGGTCTTGAGCATTGTCACTTGCGGGGAGTGATGCACCGTGACATCAAGGGATCGAATCTCTTGGTGAGCAATGAGGGGATATTGAAGGTGGCGGATTTTGGATTGGCGAATTTCGCCAGTTCTGGGCATAGGCATCCCCTCACCAGCCGAGTCGTCACTTTGTGGTACGGCCGCGGAGCTCTTGCTTGGCTCGACGGATTATGGTCCTTCTGTGGATCTCTGGAGTGTTGGATGTGTTTTTGCGGAGCTGCTTGTTGGGAAGCCGATACTTCAGGGGAGAACAGAGGTAGCAGGCCATTTTCCAATATGTGTGGATTCTCCTCTTATGATGATGCATAGCAGTGTAATTAATTAATTTGACTAGATGTTAATATAGGAAAGATGGCATCTCTGGTATAATGAATTCTATTTTAAAAGCTTAATCAGTTCTGTTAGTGTGTGAGAAAGAAAAAAAAAAATATGACAACCCCTAAACTCTCAAGAAGATGCTGCTAATTGTAGTGGTATGGACAATGTTAAGATTCCTCTACAATTTTCAACCTACTTTTAACAATGCAAAGAAGTATTGCCAGCAAGATGCAGTAAGGTTTCAATTCAGAAACTTATAAGTATCCTTTCTTTTGCCCAAAAGACTCTATTTCTTTCTCAAGAGAAAAAAAAGGTTACTTGATGGAGAAGTACTTTGTCCTTTTACCTTTAACTTTATGTTACCTTTAACTTTATGCATATATATATGGCAGCTTTTTGTATTCAAATTAAGGTAATGTGCACAGCATTGATCAGTGCTTATAGTGTATGGCAGTTAAAGAGAGCTGCTGAATCTTATCTAATGTAAGTTGGGTCAGATGCTTGGGTGGCCTTGTGGTTTGTGCGGTACTTTAACTCTGAAGAGTAGGCCTTTTTAACTTACCTGATATCAGTTCCATTATTTTTCTACCTCTCTGAAAAAGTGACAAGCCTAAATTTATGTCATACCTACAACATGGATTGAGATTTTACACCCGGTCTGTTATTTCATTGTATCTGAGTTGAATTATAAATTTCAAATTTAGCTCCATGTAGTTGCAGCCAACAACTGAGCAGAGCTTAAATATTGGTCCAATACCGATTGCATGAGGCTTCGCGATAATCTGTCGTTTGAAATTGATGCTATGCTATCATTAGTTGTTCAGTGGTTAAAGGTTGCCACCATTCTATTTTTTTTTAATATGGAATTAGTCGAGAATGTAATCAAACTAAAGAATGTCATACCTATTAGCAATTTTCTTCATAGAAGTGATGATTCAATCCAAAAAACACCTTCTTAAGAAGTTGGATGGATGCTAATCAACTTAAGGTCAATAAATGAATCAACTGGAAATGACAATTCCCACACACAAAATCTTCAACATTCATCATTGTTACTTCTTACACATGCAGGTCGAACAGTTGCACAAAATCTTCAAGCTTTGTGGCTCCCCACCTGATGAATACTGGAAAAGACTAGACTTCCTCATGCAACTTTGTTTAAGCCGCAGCAAGCGTATGATAGTTGCCTCCGAGAGTCCTTTAAAGATTTGCCTTCATCCAGTGTAAATCTGCTGCAAACTCTTCTTTCCATCGAACCATACAAACGGGGGACTGCCACATCTGCTCTCTCATCAGAGGTAGGCTAGTTTTGTACTTTTATATTTGTTGGAAATTCCTGGAATGTATGCTTTCGGTGGTTAATTGGATGATTCAGGAAAACTACTGTGTAGGATTACTTTTTTTTTCACAGAACTTTCTCTATTGATTTCCTTTGTCCATGTCAAATTAGACAAAATTCTCTTTGCATTTGTTTATATCTGTGTGCATGTTAATCAATTTCTTTCTCTGGATGTTAGTCCCAGATACAAACCCATTCACAATGTATCTGCAAACTTTATGATTATGTGAATCATTGAAAATTTTCAGTATTTCAAAACAAAACCTCTTGCATGTGACCCATCAAGCTTGCCAACATATGCACCAAGCAAGGAAATTGATGCAAAACACAGAGAAGAGTCAAGGTGAGACTGATCTTTCCTGTTTGTATTGTTCAGAGTTATTAGAAAATAAAGGTTTAGATTGTCACATTTCAAGGGATGCCTCTGGATTTTCTCTTATCTGGTATAGCCAATCTAAGAGAATATCTGGATGTGCGTGATTTCACTTTGTTGAAACTACTACCATGCTGGGATATCATAAGCTGATCCATTAGAGTTTTTTTTTGTGCGTGTCTAATTAACTAATTAATCATAGTCAAACTTTAATTACCCTAATGACGGGGAGAGATAAGTTTGGTCTTTGGTAACTTATTTTCCAAGTATATCATTTGAATGCACATGCTTTTGCAGTAGGTTAACAATGAGTTAATTTAAAGGAAGTCTGCTAGTGAGACCACAACTGTACGTTATCTGAAGATGAGAAAAACAAATTATTATTGTTTGTTAAGATAACAAGAACGAACATATTAAAGGACTAATCCCTGTACCAAGGGAGACTGGAATACACCAACACTGCTTTTTACCCTCCATCTCTCTTCTCTTTATCTTTCTGGTGTTTCTAGTGGGTTATTTTGTTGAGATATATCTTTTAAGCTTGAGAAATTGAAAAGATACAATGAATGATTCAACAGGATTCTGTTTGGCACCATCATTGAATGAAAGTTATGATTTATGATGTCCATTGTCGTGAGCATTATTTATTTGTCTATTATTTACTAATGAAATCATATTGTGGTGGACCTTCAGGAAAAAGATTGGTGGGCGAGCTCGTGGAACTGAAGCAAGAAAACCATCAAGAAAGGCACTAGGATTCAATAAACTAATTCCAGCAGAGGTTTATTATCTTCCTTGCATCGTGTTTCTTTTTAAATGCATGCACCCTGATTTGCAGGATTACCTAAAATTGATTCTCACTTAGCATTGCTATTACAGGATTTGACTAGTCGAACTCAAACTTCCAAAAATATCAATGGTAGACTTAAAGAAGAGAAGACCAACACCGGCCAGGAGGAACAAAAGCCATCTACTGTTAAATTTGAAGATGCTTCCCATATGAAGAATGCATCTCAAGAAGATATCCCCTTTTCTGGACCATTACAAGTTTCGACATCAAGTGGCTTTGCATGGGCGAAAAGCCGTAAAGAAGATGCTTCAATTCGATCCATCGTCGAACTATTTCAAGAGGAAATATTTTCAATCCATTAGAAACTTCTACACTAAAATCCAGGAATAATTTGGACAACAGAAACCAGGAAAGTAAGGAGTTTTGTGGAGGACGCACTAGCTCCAGGGGCCCCGACATCCTTGACATTTGTAAGCTTTCAATGCAGAATCAGTGGAGTAAGTTTGATCGCCCAGATTCATTCGATGCTTCTGATGAGTACCACTCACAAGAACTCTCCATGGCACTTTATCATAGGGAAGATTCGATATCTAAGAGAAGCAACCTGGTAAGTTTGTTAGTTGGCCAGATTTATTGACATGGTATCAAACATGAGATATCATCTGCTCGAGAGATGGGATGAAACTCATGTGACTCTTTCTGCATATTGTTCTGTCTCCATACATATAGAGTGATGAGGCTTGCCATTTGAAAGAGGAGATTTGGAAGTTTTTATGATTTAGGGAATTATTTTGAACTTTTTAAAACGAGAAGACAGGCAAATTTTGTTGAAATAATGACACTACTTGAGACTAGTGACTCGTAAATAACTTAAGTTCTTCCTTAGATGGCAATTCAATTAATTGATCTCCTTTGTAGACAAAGTAATTGAGATGTTGAATTTTGTAATTTGTCAGAGGTTGAGGCCTGTAGCAGAGACTAGGTAATCATTAGAATCTTATAGATTATCATTTGTTGTTTTAATAGAAAATTTCTTGTCTATTTGATCATAAATGGATCTTACATTGCCAGTTTGGCATATGTGAGGAAAAACCAAAAATTTTAAACCTGCAATAATTACACGAAAAAAATGATGAAGTTCATAAGTTTTTAGTTTTATGTAGGATTTGATTTATCTTACAGTGCTTTGCCCTGCCTGTTTCAAATTCTTGGATGATGTGTCATTTTCATTTATCCTTGTATATACATTATCCTGATTTGCTGTCCTCCTTACAGAGTTTTCAGGATCAAGGAGAAAAGGTTGAATTTTCAGGACCCCTTCTATCTCAAATGCACACCGTTGACGAGCTCTTAGAAAAACATGAGCGTCACATCCGGCGCACTGTTCGAAGATCATGGTTTCAGAGAGGTATACCATGGAAAGAACCCATTGGTTGCATTACTGTTTATCTTTTCTCCTTCATTTTTGCGCTTAGACTTGAAATCATTAAAATAATACTAGGAAACTGCATTATTCCAAAGCTAATAATTTGACTTGCTATGAATGAAGCCACTCTTGAGAAGAATGTTAGTATGGCATTTCTTGTTAACCTGTGATCTCTGGCCTGCAGCTAAGAAGCATGGGAAATAATTGCAAATTCTGCAAGGACATAGAGAGATTGAACATCAGTTCAAACCGGCACTAGAAGTCTTTCTAAGAAGGCCATCCCCATTCTCCATGTGCACTGCTATGAGCAGAAAATGAACAATGGAATCCTACAAAGACACAGTATCTAGCTCCATCATTTGTTACCTCGAAGATGGGAAATTCAACAAATTGAGGAACATGGCACTTTCAAAATATCAATTTATAGCATCTGAAGACCAGGTCAAAGAATTGACTCATGAGTCATGAGTTCCCCATTTTTGGTCATTTATATAGTATAGATAAGAAATTTTTTTTTCCTGTATGTTTTATGCTCCTCCCTCTTTTTACCTTTGCTAATTCTTGTATACTTTCAAGTCATGTCCGGCAATTGTACATATCAATTTGATTTGTCGTGACCGACTTGAGGTTATAGTCTAGCCATCTGTTTTTAGGCTTCAGATGAATCAGATATAGTAATTTAATCGTATGGAAACTCCTAGTAATCTTCTTTTATATTGCTTCATTTGTGTGTCCAGAGTTCAAAATCTCACTTTTTTCTGCTGCTTTCATATTCACTACACAAGCATGCTAAACATTATGAAATGCCACTGCACTTATGTATGCAAACTGCTGTTGGCAGAAAGTTTTATCACCCAAAAATTTGTTGTATTGTACTCTTTTATGTATGTAGTGCAAATATTTAATGTGATCTGAAATTTCATTGGGAAAGTAATGAGTTCGCAGGATTTTCTTGATGACCTGAATTTGATCTACTTCTTTTGTGTAGTTTTTTACTGTATTATTTTATCTACTTGGGTGTATACAACATTGAGTCAGTATTTTTTTTTTTTTTGGTGCACAACGTTGAATTAGTATAACTAACTAATCTTATATTTAAAGAGTTAATATTCATTTTAATCCTTCACTTTTTATTTATAAGTCATTTTGATCTTTGATTTTTAAAATGAGTCAAATTAATTCTCAATATTATAAAATGTGAGTCATATTAGTCCCTCAACTAACTCTTACTTAATATTCTATCAATTAAATGATGATAGATAACCTTAAATGATATATTAACATATCATATGTCATTCTGAAGTAGAATCAAGATTAACATGACTCATTTTAGTGATTGAAATCATATAAAATAAGTCATTTAAATATTCATTATAAATAATAAAATGACTTATTTTATGTAATTTTAGATTCAAAATAAGTTATTTTAAGCTTCATTCCTTAAATGACACATAGTATGATAAGATATTATTCAACATTACAGATTATCATTTAATTTATAAAATATTAAATAAAAATAAAATAAAGAACTAATTTGACTCATATTTTGTAATATTAAAAATTAATTTGATTCATTTTAAAAGTTAAGGGACTAAAATGACTAATCCAAAAATAAAAGACTAAAATAAATATTAACTCTCATTTAAATTAAGAAAAAATTATATAAACCTCCCCTAAAATATGTTAATATTATAGTTCCCTCCCTTTAGTTTTTAATGCTACATTTACCTCTCTTATTATTAAATAACTTTTCAGAGTTTCTAAATTATTCTTATACTTTTTTCTTCCGCCCATTCTCTTCCACCATACCTTCCCCCATCGCCCTAAAATCACCGCCATTCCTCCATAGCAATAAAAAAAAAAAAGAGACCAACCAAAATTCAAAAAACTTGTAAGTGCCTTGACTATCGAAACTCCTATCTTTGATGATAAGCATCAATAAAAATTTCATAAGTCTATTTCTTGTATTTAGATTAAGGTCTGTTACCTTGTAAAGAAAAGACAAAAGGAGTTCAAGGTAACTAGAGAATAAGGGGATTTGAGTTTGGCATCCACTGTTTCCTCGATTTAGCCCCTTGTTTTATTTTGTAAAAGGGAGGAGAACAAGTTTGGTGCAAGGAGAAGGGGTGAAGAAAGGAAATAGAAGAGTGGATAAAAAAGAGGGGCAAGTGTAGAGTGAAATAGAAGGAAAAAGGTCACGCGTGAGATTGAAATGTGTTGAAATAAAAAAATAACACAGAAAAGATGTAGCTGATCCAAAACAATGTACAGGTGGAGGAGGTGGTGGCGGTCGGCATTGATGGTGAAGGAGGACAAGGGTATAAAAAATATTTTAAATTTATAAGAAATCTTATTATAATAATTTATAAATAATTAAGAGAGATAAGTGTAATATTAAACTATAGGAAAAAATAGATGTAATATTAACATATGTCGGGGGAGGTTCTGTAATTACCGCTTTAATTAAAGCGTGTGCTTGCAACTTTTTACTTGCTCCTCGTAATTGCTTATGTTGCTTAATAAGATAACTTCTCTTTGCATTTGTGAGAACATTGAAATAGTTCTTGCAACATTTTACTTCCACCTCATGCAAATTGCTTGTATGGCTTTCTTAGATAAAAAGACTTTCTTCCACTTGTATTTATTAGGTGTTGACGTGGTAAAAAAAAAACTCTCACATTATTTGAAGTTTCTAGAATTTTTAATTAAAATACACGCCTCAGTTATATGTAATGCATAATTATTTTCCGTAATGCAAACTAAAACATTAAAGTGTGTTCTGTAATAAAAAATGATTACAAATTACTCTGTTCATCTTTAAATAATTGTCTAGTTTTATATGCTCATTCAAATTAAAGAAATTATTAGAAAAACATCAAAGTTAAAAAAAAGTTAAGAGTAATTTATTGATGATTTGTTCTTTCTCTACTAATTTCTCTCTTCTTTTCACTAATGAGTTAATAATATTTAATAGGGATATTATTAAAAAAATAATTAATATTATCTAGATTCTTGAAATGGATAATTATTTTTAGATAATTTTTTTTACATAAATAATTATTCAAGATTGAAGAGAGTATGTAATAAAAAATAAAAGAACTTGTAAAATGGCCAAAAACTAAAATAAATACTGCATATGATTTTATTTATTTGCTTATTATTTGAGAAGAGTAAAACTACTTGTGAAGATATTTTCTTCACAAAAACGTGTAACAGCCAATCACTCTTGAGATACAAGCACGGTAAGATTGAAATCTTAGTTATACGAAGCAACATGCCATTCTGATATTGAAGAATAAGATTTTGCTTCTCTAAAATGAGGAGGCTGGTAAAATATAGAAATGATGAGTTAACAACCCTTGAAAAAATGATGATTTTTTTTTTTTGTGCAGATCTCACTAAATAATCTAATAATAATTAATTCCTCAATTTTATATTTTACCAATCTTCTTACTTCAAATGAGGCAAATTATATAGAATGAGAGCTCATTTAGCACACATGATAGGATAGACATGATAAGATATGAGGTTATAAACTTTTAATGTTATACAGTATTTGATATAACACTTATAAGATATTACATTTTATATTCCATAATATTATTATTTATTTACCAATAATTTTAATATAAGTAAATAATAAATACAAATATTTATTAATTAAAATTTTAATTTATATTAAATATTATTATCTATTTCAATATTTTATAACTATTTATTATTTCATTAAGTAGTCCTAAATCCTAATTGATAGATGCCTAGAACCTAATCGATAACTGAATATATTTTGGATAAAATGCACAATCTTTTGCCACATGTGCGTGTGGTGCAATTCAAACTAGAACCTGCTTGTCTTTGCTTTAGGCTTTTGTCTTGGTGCTCCAAAGAGATAAGGGGTTAAGAAAGTATGCCATGCCTGCAGGAAAAATAATTAAGCTGGGAAATGACGCCGTGATGAATGTACAAGGAGTTAGAGTTGCAACTTCATCATTGCCACAAAATGGGTAGTTATTGAGCCAACGTCAGTGAAAGAGGACACTGAAATTTGACAAAATATGCACCTTTCTAATGTGAATGAGATATTTTTTTTGTCAAAGTTGTAGAGTCCAAGGCCAAAGGATAGTGGCAAAATGGTATTATGGCTGTGGCTGTGTTTTTCTTTGTTAGTGACAATTTTACAGATGGGTACATAACCGTGATGATGTAAGTGAGGAGGGACCAGCGGACCTATTTGCCAGTGTGTTATGGCCTCATAGCCTAACAGCATCATGTAAGTGGGAGCCTTCTAAGAAGTAAATCTTTGATTACCAAATCCTTTTTATACACACACCGAACTCATCAGTTTCCAATAATCCAATAGTCACTTAATGGTCTTACAATAGTGTTTTGCTGTTGTTTTATTTTTATTCATATATTTTTTTAAAGTGATATAAAAAAACACGGACATTTAGCTGTGTGTTATTATCTATACTATTATGTAAGGTGATTAAAACACTTTAACTGCTGCTTGGTCACAATTCAATTTGTCATTTTATCTATGTCATAATTGAAAATAAATTTAAGACTAAATACCCAAATCAATCCCTCAGATTTATAGTGGAGGACAAATTAGTCCCTGATTTGAAAATTTTCATATTAGTCTCTCTAATTTCACAAATAAGAATAAGTTAATCCCTCCATTAAATTGTTATTGAATTGTTAATAGAAATGTCCACATGTTCTGTTAACTTGTTTACGTGTCCTGTTAATTTTTCCAGTGGGTCCTAACTGCTCACTCCTGTTTTGCGCAAAACAAATGATAACTTAAAGTCAAAATTTTCTTCTTCAGAGAGCTATGGTAAAAGAGAAGATGAAGAAAAGGTCTAAACGACTTCATTTAGAGAGGTGAGACAAGTTAAGACTACTATAAAAATTAACAATATACATAAACAAGTTGCAGTATGCGTAAGTAAGCTAACAACATACAACTCATATGACAATTTCACAGGGACTAACTTGTCCCTATTTGTGAAATTTGAGAGGTCATATGAGATTTTTCAAATTTAAAGAACTAATTTGTCCCCTACTATAAATTTAATGGACTAAGTTGGGGTTTTAGACTAAATGTTAATCTCCAGATAATATATATATATATAGAGAGAGACTAGAGTTCAGGATTGGGAAAACAATGGCAGCACCATAGATAGAAGCATGATAAAATTTTTAAAACAATATATCAAAACATTTAAACACGACTTAAACGTCTATTCTTTGTTCTACGTGCTTTAAATTATGATCTAGAAATAGAAACATATCATACAATTGGTCTAGTAAAATTTGATCTCCTCGAAAAGGATGAGCTTCAAATTCTTCAATAGTTTCTAACATTTTTTTGATCTTTTATCAATCTTCATTTTGCAATTCCAAGTACATAAAGATGAATCATAAAAACAAGATCAAAAGTTTGCAGAAGAGTTGAAACACTTACAAATATTGAAAAAATTCTCCAATATATATTGAAATGAGACAGATGATACAAAAGTACACTAAAATTTTGAAAGAGGAAATTTTACAATGATGAGTAAGCACTTATAACTTTCAACTAAACTCTCGATGATTCACAACTTCAATCTTGTATCTATTTATAGAGGAGTCGTAGTTCTTTTTGAGGAGTCTTGAATTATTGGAGGGTGAGCTGTTTTTGAGCATCTTGAATAGTGTGGTTGCTTTTATAATTTATTGCAGAATCTTTAATAAAGTAAGCATTATTGGATCCTCTTTATTAAAGATGTCTGTTAGAAATTATTAAAGTACATTTGCATAATCTTCTCTCTCTTAGCACAGCCTGTTATTGACACATTGAAAATATTTCTGTTGAACTCTGTTGTCATCTTGTACTAGTTTGTAGAGCAGAGCATCTATCCATAAATGAATGGAACATATTTGTTGGAATCTTGACAGGACGAGGAATTATCTTTTTGAAGAAAATTTACTTGTTTTTTGAAATATAAATTTCGAAACGTCATCCTCATTTAAAGGAGTGAAACTTCAGGAGGAACCCACTTCGTCTTCTTCTTGCTTAACTGTTTGGCCACTCTTATTCATAGCTTCATTAAGTTTTTTGAGAAATTCTCAATGAGAACCGCAGCTGCAAGCTCAGGCATTATTTGAGATTTTCTCGAGAACTAAGAATCTTTTTCTTCCTTTTGAAGTTTTAATATATTTTGGATTTCTTTGAAACTAGTCATGGAGTCTTTCTTTAGAAACATATTTCATGTCAAATTTTACCCACCATTTTGATCTTACTGAATGGGATAACCATCTAAGTTTGAACTTATCTTCTTCCTTTAAGGCATAAGTGTAATTCCAAGAGACTATCCAACCAACCCAAAACTAGCTAAAAATGAAAGATTTCTTGATCCTACTAGGAAAGTAGTATGGTCTTTAAATTCTTGAATAACAGGTATTAATACTTCTAGAAATATTTCTTGAGTAATTTGTCGAGGGCACTCAGATAACCATTCGTCTTCTATTAGACAAACTGTTATGACATTAGGGTTTTCTATATACTTATAGGGATTGTATTGATGAGTTCTAATGGCTATGGTTGTGGGGGCATTGGGCCTTATTGAAACATGTTTGGGTTTTGAACTAGAAGGGGTTGTGTTTATGGCTTGTTGATAGGTTAATGGCTTAAACCTATTAGGACTTGGAAGGAGGAGATGGCCTTATAGTATTTAAAGGGTTATGAGGACTAACGCCAAGCCTTATAGATCTCATTGGAGGGTATTGAACCATTAATTCTTGATCTGGAGATTCTATTGAACAAGTTTTTTTTGAACCACTTGATGATCCCAAATTAGGAGTCGTTCGTATTGATATTTTGTCATTTTTCTACTCATTGTGCTTACCATGTAAAAATTCTCTCATAAAAAAGTCTGGAAGTGCATTGTGCTTCCATCAATGTGTTGAATTTCAAATCAAAGCATGAAAGTAAGGATTGTCATCTTGCAAAAAAATGTTATGAAACTAGATTTTTAACATCCTTTTTCTAAAATTGATTTTGCTGCCTTGCAATCAGTTCTTAATAAAAATAGTAAATTACACTCACCTCCCTAAGATTTGTGAAAATGCAACTCACACCCCTATGCTTGTCACATTTTAAGTATTTATATTACACTTACACCCTCACTAGAGCACCATTAGTAAACTTAACAGAATGACATTTTTGTAATATTAACTATTTCTAATTAATAACATTATAAAAATGTTCACAATTAACGGAGAATGAGTAAGAGTATTTTTTGTAATTTTATTAATTAGAACAGTTAATACCACAAAAATGTCATTTTGTTAAATTTAATAATGGTGCTCTATTAATGAATGATGTGAGCGTAATATAAATACTTAAAATTTGACAAGTAGAGGGGTGTGAGTTGTATTTTCACAAACCTCAGGGGAGGTGAGTGTAATTTACCCTAATAAAAATCTTTTGGAAATTAAATCATCTTGAAATTTTATGATGCACAAAACTATTGAAAGTACTTCTTTTTTAATGGTATTGTATTTTTCTTGAGGTCGGTCCATATTCCTAAGTGAAACCTTACTATTTGTTCTTTGTTTAATCCCGCCTTGATTTGTTTTAAAACACTACCATGTCCTAGATTAGAAGCGTCAGTTTCAACTATCATGAAAGTATTAGGATCAGGGAGCCTAAACATGGGAGCTTTTTAACTATTTCTTTTAATTTCTTAACACTAGTTGTCATTTCTTCAGACCATTGTGAAGAGTTCTTTCTAAGCCTTTTGTATAAAGATTTACAAATTATCCTAAGATTAGAGATAAAGTCAGAAACATAATTTATACATTCTAAGAATCTTTGTAATTGGTTCTTATCCTTAATTTCATTTGGGAATTTATTGCAAATTCTATAGATCTACTTATTGGGGTTATTGTTCCTTGATGAACTTCAAATCCTAAAAATCTGGTCTTGGTCTGCAATAGTTTCATTTTTCTTGCCAAAACTACTAATCCATTTTCCTTTATGATTTCATAAAATTTATTGAGATGTTCAAAATGTTGATTTATAGATTTAGAATAAACAAGTGCATTATCTAAATATACTAAAGTAAAAATGGAGTATTGATTAAAGATTTCATTCATTATGTTTTGAAATTTGCTGAGAGCATTTTTTAATCCTTGTGGCATTACATTCCACTCATAATATCCAAATGGAACTACAAAAGCTATTTTGTATCTATCTAATTCTTTTACTTATATTTGGTAATATCCTGATTTCATGTCAAATTTTGAAAATATTATAGCCTTATTTATTCTTCCTATTAAATCATTTTTATTTAGTAATGGGTATCTAATCCATTTTAATACCTTATTTAATGGTTTATAATTTATAACCAATCTTGGAGCACCTCTTTCTTTTTTGAAGCATTCATGACATAGAAAGCTGCAACTCCATGGAGACTAGCTAGGTCTAATTAATCCTTTATCTAAATATTCTTGTATTTCCTTTTTACAATAATTTTGATGTTCTTGATTTATTTTTTATAGGTCTTGCCTTTGTCGGAATATTTTGTTCATTAAATCCTTTTTTAGAGAAATTATGTGTTCCTTCCTATCCCAAAATGTATTAGGAAGTTCAGCATATATTTCCTTTTCAAATTTTTCTTGTAATTCTTTTATTTTATTTTTTATGTTCTCATTATTAAGTTGTTCTTCTATTCTTTTATACCTAATTTCTTCATTTAACATATTTATTTGCTTTTGTTTAATTGATATTAAGTTTATTGAATGGGTAAGTTTACCTAGGATTTCTCCTAATTCTAAGAACACCTCTCTTAGGCTTACCAACGGACTACTAGAGATTTATCAACACAGAATAAACTCAGGATTTTCCGCTTAAATTTTTATAAAACTTCTTCATTCTAAAATAATTAATGATTAATGTTCTAAGTACAGGTGAGTACCAAGGTGTCCAGGATTGACAACAATTCCTTGACTAAACCCTGGCTAATCTTCCAAGGACAATGAGTAATTTAGCTAAAGAAAAAACAATAGTAAAAGCAAAAGATCCTCCGTCCATCTACTCCTACTATCAATCAAGACGAATATCAAAGCAAAGAACTAATAATAGGGGCTATAGAAAACAAGCTTCAAAATTGGTCTATACCTAAGATAAAGCATAAAGAAATTTATAGAACTAGTATAATAAACCTTAGTTCAAAATAAGATATATATTATATTGAAAAAATCCAGTCTATAGAAGATATCCATACCATCATAAAACTTTTAGATGAAAACTTGATCAATAAACACATTCATAATGGATACCATTATATTCGTATAGGATTAACACAAGTTGCAATAAAACATTTCATGAGAATAGGGATCAACACCCATAATTGCAATATTGTGAGATATAAGACTTAGTGAATTTGAAGATCAAGTTCTAGCTATATTAGAATCTAATGTTCATGATGGTCCTCTTTTTCAATTACTATGCAAACTATTCAATGGATCTTTGGAATCCACCCACTAAAACTGCTTTAAAATTAAATATCAAAACTCAGAAAATATAGCTGATAGGTATTACCTATCGAGATGTAATATATAGAATCTATTATAAAATTTTAAAAGTAGATTATAATTTTAAGGCATTAAAATCATCTCCAAGGAATGAAACCTTAATCATAAAAACTAATCTTTCAAAATCAACAACCCACACCCCAAAAAGATTAAAACATTCAAAGATAATGGCAAGAATGCCTATTGATTGAAATCTACAGTCAATAATGCCTCATAAAAAGATAGAAAATACAAAAATAGAGACTATAAGACCAGACATACATTAAAGGAAATATAAATATTAGAATGAGAAGGATAAACTCAGTTAGCTAAACTTCAAGAAATCATTATATGTTTGAACAATCTCGAAACTCTATAGATAGTAGACTTTCTAATCTAGACCTGAGAGGAGTTGATTTTGCACCAAATATTCCACAACCGATTTATCAACCAAACATTCCACCACCAATTTATCAAGAGTCTCAAAACGTGAGACTCCAAAATATTCACCAACTAAATCCCAAGTCATAAATATAATATCTCGGGAAGAAGAACCTTTTGAAATAAATAAAGAATGGATAAGAAAAGACTTCTTAGCAAAGAATAATCAAGAAAAAAGAAATTGATATTTCAAAACTTTTACAAAGCAACAGACATCTGAATATTTACAAGAATTTTATAAATGTTTAGAGGAATATAAAATTAATCTACCTTTCTTTTTATGGTTTGAAGAATGGTTCAGTAAAAACCAAAATATACAAAACCCCTTTATAAAAAATAAACACATACAAACGAATAATAAGGCAAGCAGGAAATGGAAGATTGCTGAAGGAACGAGTACTTCTTTTGTTCATCCACCCCTGCAATAAATAAAAATTAAAGTAAGTAATTTAGAAGTGAATGCCACCCCTTCTAAGATAAATAAAGAAAATAAAGACTTTCATAAAACTTATTAACAATTAAACTTTACAAACCAAATATTACATACTATGGCCCAACAATTACATAGGATAAAAATAAAAGAGGCATCAATATCGTCAACACCCTCAACCTCTATAAAAACTTATAAAGATTTCCCATTAAATCCTTAAATACCGGTTTATAAATTATTAACTATTCCAAAAAAAGAATTAAAACCAGAAAAATTAAAATTCTCAAATGAAGTAGTAGTAAACGATATCATGAAGAGATTAGAAGATTTAACAATAAATGATAAATCAAAAGGAAAAGATAAGGCCCCTTATCAATAAATACACTAGTATAGGAAGACAATCAAGACATAGCTATCCATAAAATAAAATATGCCAAAACTAGAACATATTATCCTAGACCCTCTCTAGTCAATGTTCAATATGAAGAAAAAAACTCAAATGGTTGAAAACTCATATACTGCAAAAGCTATTGTTGAATGGAATATTGATGGAATGAGTGAACAACTCATTCTAGATGTCATGCAACAAATGACTATGGTTATCAGCTTTCTCCATAAAAGGAAATTTAAATAAAAGAATAGCTATGATAATTATAACAAGATTCACATGACAATTAAAAAGCTGGTGGGATAGCCTTTTAACATAAACTAAAAGGCAACATGTTTTAAATGCTACTAAGACTGAGCTTGGTGCAGAAGCACCTGGAAGATGCAACAACAATATTAATCTATGCAATAATAAAATACTTTATAGGTGACCCATTAAAAATATATAATAGAGTTGCGAACAATTAATAAATTTACATTATCCGACAATGTTTGATTACAGATGATATAAAGACATCTTCTTATCCAAAGTATGCATGAGACCAGACGTGTTGCAGCATATTGGAAAGAACGATTTATAGTGGAACTTCCCAGATTATTAGGAGAAAAAGTAAAAAATAATATAGCTCAACAACATAATGGTGATATTCCTTACAACCATCTAATATTTTGTCAAATACAGTGCAATATAGTTGAAACGGAATACACATTTGTAATGACTTTAAACTTCAAAATAAGTTAAGACATGAAGTCCAAATTAGTCATAATGAGTTGGGAATTTTTTGCAATTAATTTGGAATCTTTGGAATAAAAACTCTAAGTAAAACCCAAAATAATAAAACCATTAATAAAAAGCCTTTTAGAAGATATAAAAGGTCCAGACCTACACTTAAAAGCCTTTCAAAGTTAAAACCGAAGAAAACAAATAAAATAAAAGGTCAGTTCAAAGGAAAATATTATAAATGTAGAAGAATAGGACATTATGCAAAGAATTGTAAGGTTAAGGATAAGATCAATAATTTGAACATTTTAGAAAATTTAAAAAAAGGACCGATTAACATATTAATAAATGATCAATATAAATCAAAAGATGAATCAAAATACTTATCTGACTTTATTTTTGGAATCTATGAAAATTACTCCTCTAAAAATAAATCAATTTAAGAAGAAAATAATGAATTTCATCTAGGACCTAAATATATATATATATACACACATAGATTTCTAGAGGCCAAATAAATGTTTTAACGTCTACCATCTGTACGATTGGACGGCATTCCTACCTCATTGTTCCTAAATCGATTCCTCGTTTGTGGTCTATTATACTATATATATAGTTTTATCAATCAAACAAATAAAATTGGAGCTTTAATTTGCTTTCGTTTGGAAGAGTTTAAAGTAAACAGAACATGAAGTAGAAAAATTACAACTTTTAGCATAAGGTGCTTTTACGGAAATTTAAATAAGTGTCGTTGAAGAATATATATTAAGGTTTAATTTTTTTTTCCTCTGTTAAATTTTAGTTTTATTTCCTCTAAAAAATTTTCGTGACTTGTGGTGATCTCTATGTTTTTAATATTATGTCTTTTTTTGTCCCTACAGTCCAAATATATATAGGTCCTACATGTAGTTAACATATGCATTTAATTAGTCATTAATAATATTAAAAATTTTATTTTTTATCTTTATCAATATTTTAAAAATCTTTCTTAATCCTTGTAACTATCACCACTTAACAATATAAACTAATCACAGGCACCAAAAATATAATATTAAAAAATGAAGACATAAAAACTAAAAATTTAGAGAAATTAAAACCAAAATGATTTAAATTTATAAGGATAAAAAATATACTTAAACCATATATATAATAATATCCGAATGGTGGTAAATATAAAATAATTTAAAATCTATGGCATTTTTGGAATCTAATTTAAATATAACATTAATAAAAATATGCATATAAATAATAATATTTTTTATAATTTAATAATATTTTAAATTTTATTTTATACCCTTAAATATATTTTTATTTCTTATAAATATAGTGAAATTTTGGTTTTGGTTCTTATAAATTCTTTTTTTTTTTTGGTTATTTTGATTCAAACTTTTCTTTTTTAAAAAATGTTTGGTTTTAAATTCTGTTGCATCAATCCAGTTATTGGATGATAATGTTTATAATACTCAAAAAAGATTTTTAAAATATTTATAAGAATAAAATTCAAAATTTTTCAGTATTTATAAGTGGTAGACACATATTTTAAAATATTCATAGCAACTAAATTTAGAACAATGATTAAAATTAATTTCTTTTAAAATTTTATAAATGCCAAAACGAAAATTTATTATATTTTTAAAGACAAAAGCATATTCTAACTTACCCTTTTCAACTTGATTTTTACTGATTTCATCACACATTTAAAATGTACTTGCAGGTTGCAGCTTAATCTAATGAATTGCTGATTCCCGGAAAAAAAAGTAAAAAAATGGGAGAAAGCGCATGCAATATAATGTGCCAAGACAGGATAATTTGTATGCAATTTCTCTTTTTTGGGCTTTTGCCCCGCTGTCAATAAAAAACAAATAATGCGCCCTTTTAAAGTGCTCCCTACATATATATATATATATATATATATATATATATATATATATATATATATATATATATATATATATATATATATATATATTCATTTTCACTCAATCTATTCAAAAATAAAAAGACACATAGATTAAGAAAATAATGAATATATCTTAATAATGGTAAAATATTATATGAGTAGACTATATTATCCTATTAAAAATATAAATTTACATTATTACAATATTATTGAAAATTGAAAAACAAACACAATTGATTACATTGAGGGTAATATTAGAAAGAAAAACGAACACAATTGATTATATTAGTGGTAGTATTAGAAAGAAAAATTTAATACTTCAAAATACATAAATGTTTCGCAATAAATTTTTTTAATAAAAATAGACAGATGGATTGAAAACGAAGAAGAATATGTTAGTATTTTCCTTAATAGATTATTTGATGTAAGTTGTACTACTAAAATTGAAAAATGAAAGTTTGAAATTTCTTTGTTTAACCTATTTGTTGACATTTAATGATAAATTATAAGATAGATCTTAAAATTTTAGACCCATCTTAAATCTCCTATTATTAACTATTGAATAATTATTATTTTTATCAAATAATTTAATCTAATAATTAATAATATAAAATCTATAATAAATTAAAAAATAAAATATTCACCATAAAATCCACCGCAATAATTATTGGGAGAAGGGAGGGAAGAGAAAAGTTGAAGATGATTGGTGAGTATTTGTGGAGAAAGAGCAGCATGCGTGTACAAAGCGAATTTGGGGTTACTAGGAAAAACTGCCACAGCTTAGGTCGGAAGGACGCAATCATTCTGCTAACTTTTCTCTTCTTTTTTTTTTTGTGTTTTCGGATTAATGCCAGGACAGATCTCAAAACGACAACTACGCCACACTCTCTTCTCCTGGGCCAGTATCACCATAACATTCTTGGTGACGGATTCGTTAGTCCCCTCTTCTAACCTTGGTCTGCGTAAGAAAATGATAAAACATATCTTGAACCTATTTCACTAATATTGCAAATAGAATCACCTCATTTTTTATTTGCAAAGTCTTAGATATGTTTGTGAGTTGAAATTTTGGAGAGGAGAGAAAAAACGAGAAGTTTGTAGTCCTAGGTTTATGGCCATGCTGTGCCCATCTCCTCAACCAAAACTCCAAGTGCTATTTAAAATTTCATCACACCATGAAATGCAAACTGATAACTCATTTAATCAGCCCCTAAGCATACAGCTCTTGTATCTGCCGCATGGCTTTTGAGCCTAGCTCTCTCTCTCTCTCCTCCAAATGCATCCATGCATTTTGCAAAATCAATACATTGCACGGAGCTTTATACCACAGCGTAAAAAAATTATTAATGAGATTTTTAATATCAGTTTTAAATGAAAGAATAATCTTTGTAAAAATTTTGGTTCAGGTTCACCAAAAAAACAAAAAATGGTTCAGCAAAATGTTCAAAGAATTTATACAGAGTCGACCTACGATGGCTTCCTTCATACCTCAGAAGACTACGTCGACGTCGACATTTGCATTTGATCCCCTTTCCCACCCATTCACTACCATCTACGCCAGAGTATCACACATCTTTGAACAACACAAGGACTAGTCAGCAAATATTGTCTCTTATGATATGTTTAGTTGGGAAGTACAAATAGAGGTAAATTTTTCATGAATAAATTTTACGTATAAATTTATCCAAATTTTATACATAAAAATTTACATCTCATTTTTATCTCATAATCAAACCTTATGGTAAATAAAAGCCACGTGCCAAATACCAAGTGTTGGATTTTAAATTCAATCGTCGAACGGCTGAAATCATGGAAAGGCAAGGGGACGGGGGTATTTTTAATTTGGAACTTTGAATACGTGGACCAACCTTAGCCCCTGACTTGCCTGGACTAAGGATCCTCCACCGACATTCTTTTGACTAACGTAAAAAATAGAAAAATATTATTTATATTTATCAAATAATATAATGTTGATTTACATTTCATTCACTATTATATGATATGTTGACTTTATTTAAGTAGGTTTACTAATCAAATGATGAATAGATTGTAAATTGACATTATTCAATGTATGATGAGTACAAATATATAACTATAAAAAATATCAATATAAGATTCTTTTGCTCACATCAAAATTAGAAAAATATTATTTGTACTTACAATGTATGGAACACCATATTAACTCACATCTTATCAATCATTGGATGAAGTGTTGACTTCACTTGAATGTGGTTACCTATCTAATATTGGATGAAATATGAGCGGCACTTCATATATTGTGAGGACAAATAACATAACTTTAAAAATTTAAGGTTTAATTAATAGTTATTTGTACTTATTATGTATGAGATAACGCTCACCACATCTAAATAACATTTTTTGTTTCATTTTCAGGCTCCATCCAAAATTTATTGGTTTAAATTTGGGTTATATTTTGAGTTAGTTTGATTATATTTGATGTAAAGTCAAATCATTCTAGTCATATTTTTTATAATAATTTAAAAATATATAAAGTTTTATCGTTAAATTAATGTATTTTATATAATTTAATATTTTTATATTGATATTATTTATTTTGAAATTTATATTGTAAAATATCATCTAAATTTGTTTCTTACTTATAAAATTAATAACTTTTCTGTGTATAATATTCAAATCTCATATGTTGTTTGAAGATGAAGTTAACCCAATCAATAGTCAGGTTAGATTGGGTTATTGTTGAGTTATGTTCGGTTAAAAAAATTAACCTATTTTAAAAATTGGGTTGAGTTTGAGTTTGATTCAACCTAATTCAATCCATTATTTTATATACACCCTTAATAAAAATTAGGTCACTTAATGATATATATATACATACACACACATTAAAACTAATTTCTTAATTAAGAATTCAAAACAATTTTTTTAGAAAATTAATATATTGAATATATTAAAAAATTCTAAAATTTCACTTTTTCATAACAGTTTTTCCATTCTTGATTTAACCTTAATAGTATGCTTTTGATTAAAACCTTAATAGTGTTCTTAGATTCTCTAGTTGGTAAATAATCTATAATTACTAGCTCAATGAGTTCACAAGCATGTTTTACTCTAGATTGAAAAAAAAAATTTCCTTAGCCTAAACTTTTTATATAAAAGCAAAACCCTAATAGTATTAATATACAGTGCCTCCAGCCCTCCGTATTTGTACAATTACATTAGAAAATGACATTTATATTTATGGTTTAATTTTATATTATTTTTGACATTATATATGTATAAGTTTACATAGATCAAAATGATTGCATAACTCATTGAATTTATTGTTATCCTTTCTTTAATATATATGAGTCTACCAGTACATTAGTTATTTGACCCATGCGTTTACACATTTTAATGTGAGTTATTGATTTAGCCCTCTATTGTTTGTATTGTTCCATTTGCTTCATGTTTTTTGCTATGTAGCTGTTATGTGGCTCCCGAACTTTGTATCTATGTTTCTTTGCTCCTCATTTGGGGTTGAGCCAATAATAATTATCGAAAAAAAAAAAAGGATGGGAGCGTAACTGAGAATGGGCAGTGGAGAGAGGTTGATGATACCATATTGGGGATTTGGCGGTGGGTCGGAAGAATTGGTAATTTTCTTAAGTTGATGTATTTATTAAATAATCATTGGGAATAAATTATAAATAAAAAAATTATAAGTTTCAATATTTAAATTTATTGACTGAATATTGACTAGATGCTGACATAAATAAAAGAATCAATAAAAACTTGATGTAATAATATGTTTTAGTACTGCTCATTTATTTATAGTACCGCAGCAATCACCATAAATTTTTTTATAAATAATATTTTTGTTCAATTTATTGAATCATGATAAGAGTAACACGTGTCACGATTTTTTTTTTAAATCTAGTAATATATTAGGGTCGTGCATGACCTTGACAGACATGGGCAAGTGAAGAACATCGTTTTCGTAAGAAGAAAGTGATTTGAAAGTGATGATCAGTTTACTAAAGAAATTCATTTAACCAACCTAAAGTCTAGAAAGTAGAAAGGCTATAAAGACCCAAACGGATGGCTGTCCTAATCACAATGAAGCCAAAATACCTTCTTGAAATTCTTGCCTTATCCTCAATCATTAAGCTTTATAAATAATTAATCCGAAACGAAATAATATGATCCAATTATTGTGAAAAGTGGAAAAAAAATGGAAACCGCTTAATTTTTCCCTTTATAGCAGTAAACTAGTAATTTTATTTTATTTTTTAAAATGGCAGATATAAATTTGGTTTAGTTTTTATGTTTATACTATTACGGCATAAGTACATATCCTGTAACTCTAATTTCGAGATTACACTCAAGAAAGTAATCAAAATAGGGAATAAAATACATGGTTCGTTTCAATTAACTTTAAGAGGGTAATTGTATTTTGTAAGGTTTTAAATAAATATTTTAAACACAATTACACAAACTATTTTAGCCATAAAAAATTATATGAACTATTTACTCAAATTTAATTATTTATATGAAAACCTTTATACTTATATGTATTCATGTATTATGATATTATACCAAAAAATGTATGAAGATATTATTTAATATTTTTTATAATATAGGAAAAGAATAAAAAGAAATAGAAAATAAAAAAACTGCTGATAGATGTTTCATAGATTCTTCTCTCTCTTCTTATCAACTACTATCAAATAAGAAAATTTATTCTCACTTTCAGTTACTGTTGTATATTTCCTTCCTTACATACCAGCCAATTGACCTTAACATTCGTTACTTTTAATATTTTAAGAGTCATTTTACACTATCAACAAATATATATTTTTAATAAAGGTTTAGATTTAAGGAAAAATTTGGCCTAGTGCAAGGTTAGTATGTCTAGTCATCAAATACTTATAAAAGTACTTACAAACTACCTACTAACAGGAAAAATGAAATCGAACCAATTTATGACAGTGCATGAGTAGAAGATTATGAGAAACAAAATTTTAAGAAAATGTCAAATTATCTTAAATGACATTCCACCATAATAATTAAAAGAAAAATTATATTTATACTTATTTGATATAGGATATAAAATAAACTCATATTCCATTCACCATTAGTGGAGTGTGAGTCGACATAGTATCCCTCATACAATGAATGCAAATAATACAATTCTAATAACTACCTAACATAATTTAGCATCTTCAATTTTTTTTATTGATTAATAGTGCAATTTACAATATCAATACCAAGAAATTGAACTCATATTTTAAATCTAGTTGACATTTCTCACATAGATTATTATTATTATTATTATTTTGTAATGTTCTCACATTTTTTTTTTTTTGATGTTCTCACATGAATTTTAATCAATATATATATGGTGGTTTCTACAAACCCACCTATAATAAGGGGTTTTAAACTTTCCTAATTGGTTCAATGAAACTTAGCCAAGTGTTTAATTTTAGTTTACCTATGTGCCTAGTTGTCACTATTATTTTAATTTATGTTTTGATCGAAGAAGAGAAAAAGGACCAAAGTTGGTCAGACAGGTTAACCAGAATGAGTCGCCTAGGAACTTAACACTTGAAGGGATGGGCTAAAGGAGAAAATTAGTGGACCGGTCTAGTTTCCTAAGGTTCCCTTTCGGGTCTTTCACCTGGGAAAAAGAAAACTAGTCACCACAAACCAGATCTTCCCTTCTTCTAGGATGACTGCTCAGCCGCCTCTGCTGCTCATGTTTCTATGTGGTGCTTCACACTTCTCTTCGCGACTTCAGAGCTTTGCACTTCCACTCCGCCATCTTCAAGTTTTTTGCCCTTCCACTTCATTGCCTCCATGGTGCTTCTCATTTCTGCCTCCCCCCTGCTTTGTGCTTCTGCTCCACGCCCCTCTTCTCGCTTCTCTAGCCAAGTCTGAAGGGCGCTTCTTGCTTCTAAGAAGGGTGCCAAGACATCTTCTAAGCATGATGTGTTTAGTGTTCCTGCTAGGGTTTCTCTAGAAAGGAAAGTGATGAAGTAATGGGTTAGTGAGATAATTGGTGGGCTAGTGGCATTGGGCTTTTTTGAAAAATTAGTCCTTTTGAGTCCAAAAATAAAAAGTGCAATAGCTTTTTAATTTTTGGTAGCAAAAGTGATAATATTAATAAAATATTGTATCTTAAATTTGTCAAAAGGTTAGAATTTCATAAATAATTATATATTTATATGTATATATATTTATGTAAATATATATTTTATTATATTCTTGTTGAACCCTGGTTGAACTAGTGCTAACTGGTTCGATGCCTAGTTCAATTTTCTCTTCCTTGGTTTTGACCCATTAAATATTTTTCTTACAATTTTACCCAAAGCTTTTGGCAAACATTTGAGAAAATTGTCCTAGTTTGATATATGAGATTGTTACCCCTAAATCAGGAAGAAAATCAAAACACATTCCTTCAATGTGTTTTGACATTCGATCACTAGTTTGAGAATATTGACAATCATGTTTTGCTTTTCATTGGCCCCTTGCACGATGACTTGGTAATTAAAACCACTGAGGCATTCGATCACTAGCCACCAAGAATAGGTCGCACTCCATTTTTCTATTCTTCATAAGTATAATGAAGGCTCAAACTCACAAACACAAGCGAGGAGCAATAGATGGTCTGAATACATAACATTCTAATCAAAGAACACCTTGGTCCATACCATCTTAGATTCTGTCCTGTTTTAAAAGCACGCAATTAACACACCTATTGCTATTATGGATTAATACCTTAGAATTACCAAGTGCACTACACATTTCTATCAATACTCCCTGAGTTCAATCGTCGTAGAGAATACTTTGGTACAAGCATAGCCAAAGGCACTGGTTATTTTTTTGATAGGAAAACACTAGTTAATTACTACATGGATGTAGTGAAAAGTAAAAGTGCAAGAGGATATCAAAGTAGAATAACTTTATTTTTCTGACATTTCAGAATAAGGTTTGGGTAAAATTGTAAAAAAATATATTTATATGGGTCTAAACATAAATTAAATAATAGTGACAAGTGAGCACTCAAATGAGCTAAAATTAAAACACATGACCTTATATCATTGGACCAGCTAGGAAGGGTTTGGAATCTCTTACTTTAGGTAGCGTTTGATAGGGGATAAAGGGAAATATAGGAACAATAGAGACAGTGAGATAGAGACATAAGTAATAAATATGTATAGGGGTATTATTGAAAGAAAAATATATTAAATTTTTATCTCCATATCCTCCCACATTTTGGAGGTACCAAAATTTTGTATGTTTTTTATTTAGAGACAGAAAATTTTTCCACCTACTATTCCTATCTCCCTTTACAAACACATTTCTATCTCCAATATCCCTATATTTTGTGTCCTGTCTCACAAACCAAATGCTACCTTAGAGTGGGGAAAGTAGAAATTACCTATATCATATACTATATATTAAAAACCAGTCATCCAGCAAGCCAATACAGTGCAAAAATCCGACATGGTTTCACCAGGGTGATCCAATTTCCCCCAAAATGTCGAATCTCATTCAGCCTTCAAGCTTCTTGGTCTAATTTCAGCATAATAAATAATTCTTGCTGTAAATCAAATAACTATCCATCAGATACTTATGTCAATGCAGCACACTCTCATGCAACCTTCTCCATCATTCAACCACTCCATTAGTTCCATCAATATTTGAATTGGCCGAATTCTTATGTGGCTCGAAAATTGTGTAGCATGCACGCCGTTGGAGTCCAAACATTGTTTAGCATAATAAATGTTGCACTTACTCATTCACTCAAAAGGATTTTAGTTTCCACCATTTTGATATGTGAGAGTTTCTACTTCCCTCTAATATCACGGACACTTCAGCAAATGTAAAATTGCAATGCAATAATGAGAGATGATTATTACACATCATAATAAATGGGGTGAAACTTCTGCCAACTCCCTCATTTTCAATTTGAAATTAAAAAATTGTACCAACTTGTTGTCCTATTCTTATGTGTAGGAGAAGAAAAGCATGATGTAAGTTTCATACTCCCTCCATTTTGCTAGACTCATTTTTAGCAATGGGATGCATTGATCTGTCTTGCAGTTGAATGGCAGAGCATATTTTTATTGGTTTGAATTTTAAATTTAACCAATGTTAGATACAGCTTAATAAATGCCCATTGCCACCGTTCCCACACAAGTAATGCAGCACATATGACATTTCCATTTGTTTGAAATACAAAATTGACCAATGCCATGATTACATATAGCTTAATAAATGCCACACACTGTTCAATTTTTTAGTGAGTATGTTGAACACAACACTTTTATAAATACTCATTGTTCCTTCTCCTGAGTGTGTTTTTATTTTGAAGACTACATATATACTATTGTGTTCATCCATTTTCCCTCTCTTCTTGCCATCTTATTCCAATGCTTTTTGTTTTTGGTATTCCTTAGACAGGAGTCTTACATAGTGGAGAATAAGAACAAATATGGCTCAACCATGTGTCAACTATGTTAGTCGAGCTTCCAAATCTCAATCACCTCTTGGCCGAGCTCTGTTGCATCTCCACTTCCATTACATCTTCCACCACCTTAGTTGAGCGCCTCCTGCTCACGAGCTTCCTCACAGAACTCGCCTCCTCCTGGCTGATCACATATCAGGCGAGCTTTCCATAAACCTTATCAATTCTTTATAAATGCATTGTAACTTTTGATTGCGATCCTATAATTGTTGATGTTGACAACTAGGTTGATCAGATTCCTTATTTGGTTCAAAATATGGACGGTGCTCCTTTTTTTTCATCTGTGAAAATGTTATATCTGACAATGAAGCAAGGAAGTGCTTTGGTAAGGTTTTTTGCTTTTACTTTGTCAAATTTATATTAACTTACTTAACACTTATAAAGTACCACCTAAGTTTATTATTTGGTGCTCTTTTCATTTATATCAGATTCTACCTTTTGCATTTGTTGATCAAGCATTTCCAAATAGGGTGAATAATTTAGCTTATGGATGTTCATGGAAACCATTATCCTTTGGTGTTGAGATGGAGTCCCAAAAGATTAAGAGAGGTTTATTTTGGAAGAGGATGGCACTAATTTGTCAGGAACATAATGTTGTTATTGACAGCTTAGTGAAGTTGAAAGTGACAGTGGATAATGAAATTGTATTTGAAGTTAGGAATGGTTGAGCATTTAGCTAGCATGTTTAGTTATGAAAAGTTGTCATGTGTTTTGATTAAATTGAAAGTTCTATTTTGTAATTGAAATTTCAGTTTGATGTATTTCCTATGTGCACTTCATTTAGTCTTAAGAATGTAATGGAGCTCTTGGCAATATGACTATCCTATGTACTTAGGTTAATGTAATGAAAGTTACTATTGCATGTTATTATGTCTTAAACCCATTTTTACTTACATACACAATAGATAAAGACTTATGATATCTCAATTAATAAGTAATCAATGTAGGAAAAAAACTCCTAGCTATCTGATCTTCACCATCCATATCAGAGTTATTGCAACTCTTAAGACCTACTCCTACCTCTGATATGTCTTGCTCTTGAGGATTGTAATTGCCTCCCAAAATGTTAAACTTTATACAATGGATCAAACTCAATGAAATGGAATTAAATGAGAAGTGATATATGAGCAATATGACCAATGTGGTATATATGTCTCCAATCGTTGTTTATTTAGAATCATTTGATGAAGTGGGGAGTGTAGTTGGTATTTTCCTGCAACTCTTAAAACACTATACACGTATAGGCATATAATGATGGAACAATAACGTGTGCTAATGGTGCTGCATTCTCATGCTTTACTTTAGATAGGAGAATGAATACAAGAATAAATTATGATTCTCACGCCATAATAAATTCTCGACTTACTCACTCACGTATTGTATTTGCTCCACCATAAATCTGATATGTCATGTATATCTATCTCAGCCTCAGCAACCTGGTTAATTCAAATCCATTTAGCCATTAATTTCATTTTCAAAATTCGGTAGATTGTCTCATTTCATTTTCATATTCTATAAATAGTGCAAGAGCATAACTTTTCATCGTGTGTTTTGTTCTTGGATTTGAGTCTTAATATAGGTATTGTGTAGGGGTTGTGATATGTCACAAGTCTCATGGTTTCATTTGTTTGGTTTATATTATTGTGATTTCTCATGTCTCAACTCATTGTTCATGTTCATTAGTTTATATTTTTTTGTTTGTCTCCATCTTCTCCCAACGATATTCTTTTTTCAAAGTGAGGGACTAAGTCCTATTTCCTATTGGGAAATAGAGCTCGGCCAGGAACATAGAACTCGGCAACAGATATAAAGCTTAACCAACAGGACATAGAGCTTAGCCAATAGGAAAGAGATCTTGGCCAATAAGACATAGAGCTTGGCCAACATGACATGGCTGATATCCCATTTCCTATTGGTCAGCTATATGTCTTGTTGGCCGAGCTCCATTCCTACCAGGTGCTTCTAGAATACGTGGGTTTTTTTTAATATAAAATTATAGTAAAAGAATATTCTAGGAATATTATTTTAACTCATGTTTTTATAATGGGTGATGGGAAAGGGTATTGGTTTATGTATCCTAATAAGATGACTAAACACTTTGTGTAATTATATTAATCTTAATATGCTTGGATTAATTATCTTTTGTTGAACCTTCTAATCAGTTTTATTGAGTGTTTCAGTTACATTTCAAATTGATTAACATGCATTGATGGTTTGCTTCTAGCAAATCAAAACTTGAGTTGGTATTTTAGCACATATTGGGCAAGCACCAGAAAAAGGAAATGGAGTGTAGAAAAGTGTTTGCCAAGAATGGCAAACCTTGAAGCCCACGATGCATTGCTTGTTGGAATGGATAAGAAATGTGTGCTAATGTTATATCAGATATTCCTGAAAAAGCAAACAAGTCAAAGGGACTTTCTCTTACATGCTCAAACAAACATTTCCTCTTTTGTGACAACCTTGGATTACATATTACAAAAAGAAAAGGAGAAGCAGCCTCATACTTCACAAAGGAAAACTCGTTTCAGAGGAGTTGCGCA
This sequence comes from Dalbergia oliveri, assembly GCA_030441495.1. Lineage (NCBI taxonomy): Eukaryota > Viridiplantae > Streptophyta > Magnoliopsida > Fabales > Fabaceae > Dalbergia > Dalbergia oliveri. Next base: position 41,935,889 of record JAMLFY010000003.1, read on the forward strand.
CTCATCTTTCCAAGCATCCTCAAATGGTCAAAAACGCTCACCCTCCTATAAAAGGTGACCTTGGAAGATACTCAATAGAAGAGGAAAGAAAGAAACCAAAGCTATACTTTGCAAATTCAAAATTCAAAGCCAAAGCATTTTCCTTCTTCTCAGCTTGTCACAATTGCTATTATATTGTTCTGAAGTGTTTAGAAAGCTGTTGTATTGAGTGCTATATTTTTCTTGAGAGTGAAACAACAAACTTTAATCAAAACTGTTATTGTAAGACTTTATCTTATAAGATATAAGCTGGTTGATTGAGCTTGGAGAGCTCATTGAAATACTACTTGGGTTAAGCTTAGAGAGGCTCTTAGAAAAGACTACTTGGAAAAGAGCTTGGAGAGGCTTAGGAAAAGAATACTCAGTGTTTACATCAGTTGTGCAAATTGATAGTGGATACACTTCCTGTAGGTAAGGCTGGATGTACAGTATAAAATACTTGTGTCAACTTTTCTATCTCTTCATCTTCATAAGTGCATATCTGTAATCATCATATTGCATCTCTCTTTTATGAAACTAAAACTTAAAGACTTAATCAAGTGCTTTTAAAGTTGATATAACTTGCATAACCAAATCTGTTTTAAACTTCATTCTTTAGAAATACACAAATTTCAATAAAATCCTTTTGAACTGATTTAGTGAACGTTTTAGTATCATTTCTAATAAAACACTTTTCGAAATTATATACCATAACCAAGTGCTCACATTATTCCTATTTGTTCAATTCTTGAATCATTAGTCTCATTTGTGATAAAATCTCCTACAATAACAGGACACATTAGACTGAGCATTCTAACTTGTGTACTAAGTGTGTAGAAAACTTTTAAAGGAACACTTAATTTAACCCCCTTCTTAAGTGTTCTAATACCATCAAAGGGTATATTTAAGCTTTAATAAAAAACTTATTAGTGTGCAGAGTTTCTCTTGAAAATGGAAAAACTATCCATCTGGACTTAATAGGAACTAGAGCTCGGCCAACATGACAACATGGGCATATCCTATTTAGTATTGGTCGAGCTCTATGTCCTATTATTGAGCTCTATTTCATTTCAGGCTCCATCCCACTAGGTGCTCCTAGAATATGTGGGATTTTTTTAATATAAAATTATAGCGCTTGGTGGAGATGGAGCTTCAGAATAAAATAGAGCTTGTTGACAAGACCTAGAGCTTGGCCAGGACATAGTGCTCGGCCAACATGACATAGAGGTAGGCCAATGGCAAATAGATCTCCACCTTCTTCCAATTGATATTCCACTTTCAAAGTGAGGGACTAAGCCCTATTTCTTATTGGAAAATAGAGCTCGGCCGATAGGAAATAGATCTCGACCAACATGACATGGCCAATATCCTATTTCGCATGGCAGAGCTCTATGTCCTGTTGTCGAGTACTATGTGAGATTTTTTTTTAATATAAAGTTATAGCGCTTGGTGGAGATGGAGCTTAGAAATAAATATAGCTTGCCGCAGGACCTAGAGCTTGGCTAAGACATAGTGCTTGGCCAACATAACATAGAGGTCGGCCAATAGCAAATAGAGCTCTACCTTCTTCCAACGATATTCTTTTTCAAAGTGACGAACTAAGTCCTATTTCCTATTGGGAAATAGAGCTCGGCCAATAGGACATAGAGCTCGGCCAACAAGACATGACTAATATCCTATTTCCTATTAGGAGCTTTATGTCCTATTGGTAAAGCTTTATTTCATCTAAGCTTCCATCCCACCAGGTGCTTTTAGAATATGTGAGATTTTTTTTAATATAAAATTATAGTAAAAGAATATTCTGAAAATATTCTGTTAACTCTCATATTTTTGTAATAGGTGATGGAAAATGGTATATTTAAACTCTAATTCATTATGCATAAGTGAAGGAAACATGGAGTTAGAACTATATACTTTTTCACCCAAAATATTAAATGGGATAAATTGTTCTGGTCTTCCACTACACAAGTTGAGTTTGAAAGAAAAGGTTCTAGTAATGTTGTTGAGAAATTTGATCAGTCAAATGGGTTATGCAATGGGACTAGGTTGCAAATAAGAAGAATGGAAAACCATGTTATTAAATGTTTGACTCTTATTGGCAATAGGATTGGTAAGGTTGTTTTGATACTTAGAGTGAATATGATCCCAAACAATGATTCAATTCCAATTAAATTTCAAAGAAGACAATTCCCAATAATTGTTTCTATTACTATGACCATCAACAAATCCCAAGACCAAACATTGTCTCCAGTTGGATTATATCTACCAAGGCCATTGTTCATCATGGCCAATTATATGTAGCTCTTTCAAGGGTAAAAGACAAGAAATGATTGAGAATTTTATTCAAAAATCACTATTCTATAAGAAATGAATGCATAATAAATGTTGTTTACAAAGAAATTTTTAGAATGTCTATTTAAATGGTATGTTAACACTAACACATTACATATTTGTGTTTAACAATTTTATAATTTATATGATATTTATTTACTTACACCTATATTTTAATATTTTGCAGGTGATTCAGTAGAAAATGATATCTACAGCAAAACATAGGGTTGAAAAGTCTTTTCAAAGTGTTAGTGTAATGTAGTTTCTCTTATACAAATCAGATGTCTACTAACAGCAATATCATAATATTGATATTTATATTACTATAATTTTTTATGTCATCTCTATGAATAAACAGAAAAAAATACACTCCATCTAATTAAGTATACAACACTTGACTTAAAACATATTCAACTAATTAAATTCTATATTTTAATTTTTAAATTAATCAAAAAATTTTATGTAATTCCCATGCAAAGCACGAGCTATCAAGTTTGGGGTGTATATATCAAGGATATTATTCAAATATTAAGTAAGGTGTCCTATGAAGGCTTGGATGACCAATGAATGAATTTAGTATTAAGGGTAAAAGAGATTATATTACATATGGGAATTATTGATAAACGCCTATATATAGTTGCAAGATACTATTCAAATATTAAGTTTGATGTCCTATGGGCAAGTTAGTTCCCAATTTCATACTATAAAATGTGGCCATGGTCAATGAAATCAACCTCGAATGTTAACTACTTTGTGTCTAATTTGTGATTTCCTGTTGCAGTGGAAAACACATCTGTTAAGAGGTAACATGTCATACTTGATAAAATTATGCAGTAGTTTATTTTAGGAGCTTAGCTATCATGTTTTGATTTTGTTTTCCTATTTTCATCTTTAAAGGTGTAGCCTAGATAATTAGATATGTAATGTGTATGTACTATTTCTCCTCATGATCCTTCTATGGGTAAGCTTGAATAATTTATCCAAAAAGGTGGTGTTTTGAAATTACTAATAAATTTTTAATTTTTCTACAATATTGTGAATCAATATAAGCAATCTTTTCTTATTTTTTGATTAGTAAAAATATCATAAATTTGATTAAAAAAATTGATAATATAAGTAATGTTCACATATTTATATTATATTTCATAGTCTGATGATAATATCATCTTAAACTACTATAATAGATTATGACGAAAGAAATAATTGAGAATATTATTTCTCCAAAAGAATATAGTTCAAGTACAATTTCTAGATATTATTTTTTTTAAAATTCTATTTGTACCAATAACAATTATTATTATCAAAATAGAGTTATTAGTTATTATCATTTCTGTGTCTCACACGGGACATGCAGATATAACAATTCGCTGTATACATTTATTTCATTTAATTTTGACTGAATATCTATTATGGACAAATTAAAACATAACTTGACTGAATTATATTATTATGGTTTATATATATAACATGTTATCATGATAATGTTTACTCTAATCATATTATTTGTAAATGTGTATTCAAATGGTATGTCAAGACTAATATTGCATTTTTATATTACATTTATATGAAATTATGTTTTTATATTTTGCAAGTGATTTACAATGAAAATCCAAAAAAAAAGGATGACAAGCTGATGAGTCTTCTCAAATGAATAAAAAAGATAATCATGCTAATGATGCACTATGAATTTTAGGTGAATATATTTATTTAAAAATTATTATCAAACGTAAATTATTTCATATTATCTTAAGAATGAATGCTTCGTAGCTGACTTGAATGTATTATAATTACTTTTAAATTTTTTATTCATTTAAATTACATCTACACTAATGATTACAAGGAAAAAAACACACACATACACACCAATTTTATGGGATTCCACGACTCTTAAGTTGAGATTAAAATTCTAATTTAATTAAGATTTTTTCATTACAAGCTTAATCAGATTTGATTTATCATTTCCGTATAAAGCACATATTATTACACTAGTATTATATTTATTATATTATATCTTCCTGAATGCAACATGGAGGGTATTTGCCACGTGGTTCGACCAGGTGGCTTAATTGCCATGTCAGGCAGGAAACGCAGCTGAGGTCAGCTCATTCCACGCCAACCCGAAAAAACAAGCAGTTTTTTGTTATCTTGTCCTGTCCCGTTTTACGTTTTATCAGTTTTATGTTTGTACATGTTCATCGTTCATTCTTTGCAGACACAAAAAAAAAACAGATATGAGGGATAGGACATGGAGGCATTGGACACAGACAGGGACAACAACATCAACTTCTCCAACTTCCATTCACTCTCATCATTCTCGTTTTCCACTTCACCACTTCCCTTCCCCTTTATCCCACGTTCCATTCTAACAACAACAACAACAACATCCCACGCTAATTCTCTGCCATAACATAATCCCCACATTTCACATTTCCTTCTCTAATTATCATCACCATTACCGTAATCATTATATCCTCTCTATCACAAATTCTTCTATTGAATTAATCATCACTTCTTATTTTAATTAATTGTTTTTCTTTTATAATAACTTCATTATTATTATTGTTGTTGTTGTTGTTGCTGTTGTTGTTACCTGGTGGGCTGGCTGTTGTTCCTGAATTGGCGAATTGGATAGAATGTGGCGCATGGGAGATCTGCGAAACGCAGCGTTTAGGATGGAAGAACGTTGATAGGTTTGGATCCAATCGGGCGGAAACAGCGCCATCGGATGGCGCTGTTCAGAAGGTTCTTTTACCGGAAGCCGCCGGATCACCTTCTCGAGATCTCCGAGAGGGTCTATGGTGTGTCCTCCCTTACCTAATTTATTTCTCTTCATTCTCGGCCTTTTCCATAAATTGCACGAATTTCAGAACGCATTTGCCTCTCTCTCTCTACTTTTTATTGTTTGTTTTTGGCACAATGCATGTGGTAATGTGCTAGTTATAACAATGTGGTTGGGGTTCTATGTTGCCTTTTTCTTGTAATGTAGGCTTGTATTGGATTAAGTTGATATTAATATGTAATAACGTGTTTCCAGGTAGAAAAGTAGGAAATAGTGTTTGGGAAATGGATTGTATGTTGCGTTTCCCTTTCTTTGCTCTGTTCCTTGTCTGGGGTCTTTATTATGTTTTTTTTTTCCTTGTTTTGGGGTTAGGTGATAGGTTATTCAAAGTGTGACAAAATGTAATTGGGATATGATAAAAAAAAAAAAAGCAGTATTTGAGCCATAGTGATTTGTCAATTGAGGATTGTTAGTTCAAAAGATTTAAGGAGATTGGTTTTCCTTAGTGGTAGTTCTGGAAGATAGACTTTAGAGTGAAGTATAGTTATGGACCTCATGTTTATTATGTTCCAATCAGGGAACTCAAGAATTTCCAGTTGCTAGAAAATGATTATGTGGCAAATTAAAATTACATGTGATTAATATATGTATTTTAGAATGACATGTCATCGAATTAGCTCTAAAGAAAATGAAAGGTGAGGAAAATAATTGGCATTCCAAAAAATAATTGAGATCGTATGCAAATTATAACTTACTGAAAATGATACACAAAATATATATATATATATATATATATATATATATATATATATATATATATATGTTGAATTGGAAAAATTATTAATATTGTATCACATATATTCATTTAAAGATAAGACCGTTAAATCAACTTACACCTTCTAAAGTTGAGGTCCTTTCCAAATACTTTTCCTATTTTTTGAGTTAGACTATTGTCATTCAGGAAATTAAATTATGCCTTCTGGTACATTCTAATAAAGAAGGTACCTAGAAGCTCGGAGATGTCTGCTCTGTTTGCTATATATGCTTGATCTTCTGAAGCTTCTTTCAAACAAATTAATCTACCCTGCATTTAATGTCATTTGATTTTTTAGCTTCTTCTTAAAATAAAAACATAGAATACTGAACATGCTAATAAGGTTTTGAATTACGTACTCATGTGTTGCCATAATATGTGACTGTAATTTCTTCTGCATTTTCCAGTTTTTGATTGTTGCTTCTCCACGGATGTCTTGGAAGAAGATGAGTACAAAGATTATATTGGAGGCATTGTAGCGCAGCTACAAGATCACTTTCCAGATGCTTCTATCATGGTGTTCAATTTCAGGGAAGGGGAAAGGCGTAGCCAAATTTCAGACGTATTGGCTCAGTATGACATGACAGTTATGGAGTACCCTCGGCAATACGAGGGTTGTCCACTTCTGCCTTTGGAGATGGTCCACCACTTCCTGCGATCAAGTGAAAGCTGGTTGTCTTTGGAGGGGCAACAAAATGTGCTTTTGATGCACTGTGATAGGGGCGGGTGGCCTGTGTTGGCATTTATGCTAGCAGGTCTTTTATTGTATCGGAAACAGTATAATGGAGAGCAGAAGACCCTTGAAATGGTCTACAAGCAAGCACCTAGGGAACTTCTACAACTTTTATCGCCTCTAAACCCACAGCCTTCTCACTTAAGATATCTTCAGTATATTTCCAGAAGAAATTTGGGTTCTGAGTGGCCTCCTTCAGAAACACCCTTATTTATGGATTGTCTGATTCTCAGAGACCTGCCACTATATGATGATGGAATGGGTTGCAGGCCTGTTGTACGGGTGTATGGTCCAGACCCTTCAAAACCTGCCAATAGAAGCTCTAAGCTTCTTTTCTCAACTTCCAAAAACAAAAGACACATCCGCTACTACCAACAGGTGATGTAAATGATGCTATTAATACTGAGTTGTGAATTAAATTAGATAGAATGCCTTCTTAAGGAATTTTAACCACAGGCAGAATGTATGCTCGTGAAAATTGATATCCATTGCCGTGTTCAAGGGGATGTTGTTCTTGAATGCATACATTTAAGTGAAGATTTCATTCGTGAGGAGATGATGTTCAGAGTCATGTTTCATACTGCATTTGTGCGGTCAAATATATTGATGTTGAGCCGTGACGATATCGATATTATATGGGATGCAAAGGAGCAGTTACCCAAGGACTTCAAATCAGAGGTAAGTTAATCTTATTCTTTTATGGCAGTCATTTCTGAAGCAATCGTAGTTGAACAAACACTCATATCTGTATCAGGTGCTTTTTTTGGACGCTGACGCTGTTATACCTAATCTAACCACAGTAATTGTGAGTGAAGATGAAAATGAGTCAGAAAGTCCATCACCTGATGAATTCTATGAAGTGGAAGAGATCTTCAGCAATGCACTAGATGCACAGGAAGGTAAGGGGGAGTACGGTTCTAAAATTGTTCACAATAGTGCAGTAGATGATGGAAAACATAAGGACATTGGGAAGGAGTACTCGGATCCTCATACTTTTCAGGATTCTACATCAAGTGATGGAAGTCACAAACAGGTTGGAAGGATGGATTCTGGTATTAATGCAGTGAAAGACATTACTATTGATGATGTCAAGTACAAGCTTGATGGGATGGAAGATTCAGATCCTCATACTGTGAAAGACATAGCTATGGATGAGGGAGAAATTAAATTAACTCCAGACATTGCTGTGTATGAAGGGGAAATTAAATCAACTCCCAGTGCAATCACTTTTGATGGGATGAGAACTCTAGAAACAAAGGAAGTCACTGTGGAAGTGCATGATGAGTTGGCAGTTATGCAAAATAAATATGATGAAGATATCAATGCAACGGAAAAAGAATTAGAGTCCAAGGAAGGACAACAAAACCTTGATCTTTCTGGACCAAAATCTGATAAACCACATCCATTTATCGAAAAGAAGCATCTTTCTTCACACTCAAAACCAATTGGAGATACAGTTGCAACAAAGCAAAAGAATAAACCCCATGAAACACAGGGCTTTGAGGCAAAACATGCAAAGCCAAATGCAACAACTAGGTGGATTCCTAGTAACAAGGGTTCTTATCAAGATTCAATGCATGTATCATATCCACATCCAAGGCCTTATAATCCACCAGCTGCTTCGTCGAATGCTCTCTCTCCTAAGGAGAAAATGACAGATGCCAAAGGAAGGTCTTCGTCTTTTGGTTCTTATGGCTCTGGAGCAGTTGTTTCTATGGATAAGACAAATGACCTGAAAAGTGATAAGAGGTACCTTTCAAAATCTGCAGATAGCATAGCAGAATTAGACTTTCCACAATTATCATTATATTCCATTAAAGAGACATCTCTTGAACCAGCTACTCAAGCACCAACTCCACCCCCGCCCCCACCACCTCCACCCCCACCCCCACCCCCACCCCCACCTTTGCTTGGAAGGCCACCACCTACTTTGCCATTATCTAGTAGACCAAACGATGGGATAAATGTACAACATACAACTTCTCCTCCGCCCCCTCCTCTTCCCCCTCCCTCTCCACCTCCAAATTTATTTGCTGAGCAAAGTAGAGGGAGTTGCCACCTCATCCCACTCCTTGGAAGTCTGTTTATTCGTCCATTGCTTTGGTTGGAGAGAATAGTTGTGCTTCACCTCCTCCTCCTCCTACCTCTCCCTTTACAACAAGTGCAATTACATCAAAAGCTTTTGAATTGCTTCCCGTGGTCTCCCTTCCCCATCCACAACAAGCGCCTCTTTCTTCAAAATATGGAGTTCCATCCATTCCTCCTCCTCCCCTCCACCTCCTCCTATTATTTCCACACATGAACCTTCCTTTCCTCCCCCTCAACATCCCCATTTGCATCATTTCAAGCTCCACCTTCACTAACTTTAAGTAGTGCTCCACCACCCCCACCCCCACCCCCAACTTTACCATCGTTACCTGATTCACATAGAGTTTCATCTACACCACCATCAGCCCCACCTCCACCTCCACCTCCACCTCCTTTAAGTAAATCTCAACCACTATCACCATCTCCACCTCCTTTAAGAGAAGCTCAACGACCACCGCCTCCATCTTCTTTAAGTGGAGCTCCACCACCACCTCCTCCTCCACCTCCTTTTGGTAGGGCACCACAACCTCTTCACCCATCAAGTGGAGCACCACCTGCACCGTCGCCACCACCACTTCCTCTGTTAAGTGGTGCACCACGTCCACCACCACCACCTCCACTTCCTCCAATAAATGGAGTACCGCCTCCACCACCATCTCCTTCAGTGTTTGGAACCTCTTGTCCCCCACCTCCACCAACTCAAAGAGCACCACCACCGCCACCACCTCCAATGCATGGAGCCCCACCTCCTCCACCACTACCAGGAGGCCGAGGCCCACCTCCGCCACCTCTAATTCTTGGAGCACCACCTCCTCCACCACTTCCAGGAGGCCGAGGCCCAGCTCCGCCACCTTTAATGCATGGAGCACCACCTCCTCCACCATTTCCAGGAGGTCGAGGTCCTCCTCCGCCACCTCCTCCTGGAGCTCGTGCTCCTGGTGCTCCAGCTCCTCCTAGACTTCCAGGTGGTGCACCTCCACCACCTCCAGGTGGTGCTGATCCAAGAGGAAGAGGGCGTGGACTTGCACGCCCTACAGGGGCTAGTGCAATGGCATCTCGGCGATCCTCCTTAAAGCCTCTACATTGGAGTAAGGTAACAAGGGCATTGCAAGGAAGCTTATGGGAAGAATTACAAAGAAATGGAGAACCTCAAATGTAATTTGACTTGTCCACTGTTGCAAGAGCTTGTCTAAGTCATTTTTTTTTAATTATACACTTTGGCTCTTGCTTTCAATATCCTTTCTTTAGTAATGACTGGTTTTACATTCAATCTTAGTGCACAAGAGTTTGACGTTTCAGAGCTGGAGAAGCTTTTTTCTACAAATGTTCCAAAACCTGCCGATTCTGGTGGCAAATCCGGAGGACAGCGCAAATCTGCTGGATCCAAAAGCGACAAAGTCCACTTGGTATTCTTTTATATGAATATTCTTGAGATATTATTTTTGGAGTAAGCCATGTTTGAGAGGTGATTTCATGATTTTCACTTGTTAATCTTTCTTTTGGAATGTGTAATTGTCTAATTGACTATGGTTTGTAGCTTTGGTTCTCAACAAAGGTTTCTAATGTTCTGGCCTTACATTATATTAAAGTTGGAATTTAGTATCACTGTTTTCTATACCTAGTAGTTTGTTCATAAAAGAAATCATTTTCACTGTGACCTGCAGGGATGGATCTGTATTAGACTAGGTGGGCCACACAAAATTTGAAATTTATTTAATAATTATATTAATATATATATATATATATATATATATATATTATTTTATTAAATTTGACCCTACATTAATTCTAAATAAAATAAAATAACAAAATATAGCACATTCCATTTCTTATTATTTGTGTATTATCCTCACCCCCAATACTAGAATTTTCTAGATCCGTCATTGGTGACCTGACTTGAGTTATTAGGTATTTTCTTATTTGTGAGAAAACAAATGTACAGTTTTATTTCATGTTATGGTGTCAAGAAAATATTGAGCATACCTTGATTCTTGTCACATAAAGTGTTGAGCATGGATGACTTAGTTGAATACATCCCTTGTAATTTTCTTTTAATGTTGTTATGCCTCAATTGTCTCTCTTCTATGTCTTGGAAATTAAAATTTAGATAATTCGAAGGTTTATTTTGGTGCATTTATCTTGCTTATATTCATTGAAAACTCCTTGACTTGATGTTTACTTGGTACTTCCCTGGTATCTGATCAATATTTTGTGTATTTGTATCCTTATAGATAGATATCATGGTGTATTTATTTGGCTGTTAAAGCTCATATTTACTCAAGACTCCTTGACTTGATGTTTATTTGATACTTACCTGGTATCTTACAAATAATCTGTGTATTTGTATTCTTAATTGTAGATTGATCTAAGGAGGGCCAATAATACTGAAATTATGCTCACGAAGGTCAAGATGCCACTTCCTGACATTATGGTAAGCTAATACTTCGAAATATCTTAATTCATGTGAACAACTTTTGAAGCATGAGTATGAAGTCGGGTTTTTATGCTCAGCCATATATAATGAACAATAGTATTCATTTGCATAAGACATAAAATTTTAATTTTTGGAATACAAGTACAGCAAGATGTGCATTAACACTAGCTTGGAGGTGAAAATTGGAGATCATGCCACACTAAAATGTTGCACAGTTTCCGTATCTTGGGTCTATCATACAAATTGACAGAAAAATTGAGGTAAATGTACATCATAGGATTCAAGCCACGTTGATTAAATAAAGAAATGTTTCAAGTGATATTTGTGATCGAACTGTGGCTCTTAAACTTTAAGGAAAATTTTACCAAACAACCATAAGACTGGTAATGCTTTATGGTGCTGAATATTGAGCAGTAAGAAAAATGTTATTTGTACTCAAAAGGCATGGGACACCATACCGAATCACATCTCATCCACCATTAGATGAGATGTAGACCCTACTTGAATGAGGTCTGCACCTCATCAAATGGTGGATGAGATGTGACAGCATAGTGTCTCATGTATTGTGAGTACAAATAACATAACTCGAGCAGTAAAATACCAACAAGAGCACAAGCCAAGTGGTGCATGGATGTCAATGTTATGGTGGATGAGTAAACATGCAATATAAGATAAGATTCGCAAACAATGCATGGGAGAGAAGGTAGGAGTAGTACTTATTCCCTACATGATAAAATCTAGCCTAAGACAATTTGGCCATGTGAGAAGAAGACCAATAAAGGCCCCAGTAAGAGGAGTTGATAATTGAGGATAGCCCAATAAATAAAGTTAGAGAAAGGTAACAGAAACCTACAAAAGAAACCATTAAGAAAAGAAGCCTTCGTTCTAGACAACCTTATTTGAAAACTAGGTTTGTATTAGAATACTATGATGTTGTTTGATACACGTAGGAACCTCAACTTGTCAGAGAAGTCCTTCATTGTTGTCATTGTTGTTGTTTTTGCATCTGAGTTGCATTGAGGAGAATTCTTGGAATAACTTGTGATCTGGTTGTAGGTTGTAGTTAAGACTAATGGCTTCTGATAGTAGATAGTTCCAGTAACAATCTCATGCCATATCATATTTGTACAAAATTTATCAAACTTCTTGAATGTCCTCTGGTAACATTTTCTGTTTCTTGTCTAACACATCTAAATTCATATTCTCAGGCTGCAGTGCTAGCCATGGACGAGTCGGTGTTAGATGTAGATCAGGTGGAAAATCTAATCAAATTTTGTCCAACCAAAGAGGAGATGGAACTTTTGAAGGTTAGGCTTAGCACAATTTATGCATAGTTCTTAGATCTTGTATTGCGATTAAGGGATCTTGCTTCTGGCATCTGTGGTGACTATGACTTGTTCCCTTTTACTATATGTGCTAGCTTTTCTAATTTTGATTCGTCTTGGTTATGCTTATTTAGGGATACACTGGTGACCTGGAGACTTTGGGGAAGTGTGAACAGGTCTGCAAATGATTTCTTTTAATCAAAGTATTATAAAGTAGTTGTGAAAAAAAGCTGTGAGTACATAGAACTTATGAGGGGTTCCTTTCTTGGCATATTCATAACTGATTAATGTGTTGGTGTCTTCAAATTTTCATGAACAATGATTGAATTGTCGTATGAGTACAATTTTTCCTATTTTATGTCAGTGACAGGATAAATTACTGATACTATAATTTTGTCATAAAAGTACAATTTTCCTATTTTGTATCTGGTGCTCTCCTTATTTGTTTGGAAGTAATTTCTAGCACTAAAAGCTGGAAGTGAGGTGTGGAGACTGAAAAAATTAGGTAGCCAGCTACCATAAAGAGTAGTAGCAGATTTATTTTAAGAAAACAATGGATGGAATGTAACTTTGGTTGTTCAATTTTGGCTTCTTTGAGAGAATGCCATATCCTCTGTTGTACTCTTTATCTCTATTCTAATAAAATTTCCTTTCTCATTAAAAAAAAAAATGGATGGAATGTAAACTGAATCTTAACTATGGAACAATGGTTATAACTAGTCAGTCCTGCAGAGATTGAGACAAAATTGTGACAAAGGCATGTACGAATTTAAAGTTCATGCACTAATATAATGACAGCTTGGCCTCAGATGCCTAGAGGCATGTGGAACCAAAAATTGTTTTGCTTTTGTTGATCTCTTCCCTTTAGATGCTGGCTTGTAAACCAAGTCATTTGATCTTTGTTAATTCAAGGACCAGTGTGCTTGTATTCATATTCTTACATGTTTTGTTAATTGTTATGCTTCAGTATTTTTTGGAGCTGATGAAAGTGCCACGAGTGGAGTCAAAATTGAGAGTGTTTTGTTTCAAGATTCAGTTTGGGTCTCAGGTTTGGTGGTGTCTGATATTTTCCAGAATTTGTTTTGGATTTGGTTTCTTGCTTCATCTTATTCTCCACTTTATGCAGGTTACAGAGTTTAAGAGGAGTTTAAACACTGTAAACTCTGCCTGTGATGAGGTACTTTGCTTATGAATTTAATAAACATTATTTTTCCTGTATCCCTTTTGAACTTGAATCTTTTGTCCTGGCAATAGGTCCGAAATTCGATTAAACTCAAGGAAATCATGAAGAAAATTCTTTATTTGGGCAATACATTGAATCAAGGAACGGCAAGGGGTATGTTTGTTTCAGTAACAGTAATGCCTTATCATCTTTCCATTCTGGTTGTAGGAAACGTATACACTGCCATTTCTCTCTATTTTAACAATCAGATAATTGTTGGTACTTCATATTTGTTAGCAGACAAACTTTTACATCTTCTTGTTAGATCTGATTAATGCAGTGTGTCCTGATAATGGGCAAGTAATGAGTGTAAAATATTTGTACTTTTTGCAGGATCTGCTGTTGGATTCAAGTTGGATAGTCTTTTAAAGCTCACTGACACTCGTGCTTCTAACAGTAAAATGACACTCATGCATTATCTTTGCAAGGTAAGTATTAAGTCTCAGTTGCAATGGATGAAGATGTTATTTGGTGGCTTACCTTTTTCCATTGTTTCCAATTTGAACTCCAGGTCCTAGCTGAAAGGTCTCCTGAACAACTTGATTTTCACCTTGACCTTGTTTGCCTAGAAGCAGCCACAAAGGTGATGATTTATTTTTGGTTCTTTATATCCATTAAATAAAGGTCAGCTGCAACTTGCTACCCAGGTTTATTGGTCCAATTGCACTGTTCCCCCATATTTGTAAAAGGGAACACATTCTCTCCTGTTTTGATGACTTTATGCAATGGCCTGCCTGTTGTCCAAATAATCTAATCTAATAATCATGATCCCTTTTCCCTTGAAATTGGCTGGAGCAATTTTGGTCATTGGATCAACTCTTCTTAAATATTGTTGTCCATTGATTTAGGGTGCATTTGTTTCAGATTTATAAAATATGATTATGAAATATTATGATTTCTGCAATTGGAATATTTTTTTTAACCAATACAAAATATGACAAAGCCCATCATTGCATGGGTATATTACCAATTAAAGGCTAGATATTCATTTCAGAAGCACATGTAGAGCATGTGACTTTTTGTTAAGAAAATGACTGAATAACTCCTTTGAAATTTCAATCATCATCAAATTGCACCCTGGGACTTTGAGACGAAAACTTATCACTTTGGTATATTCCTGTTTGATTCTACTTCCAAAAATTCTTTTTGGACTTCACAAATGACATGGTGAATCAATTGGGAATTTACTTGGTACTGCAGTCATAAGGGAACTGCAATTGTGCCTATCTAGGATAGACCCTGACATGGAACGACAGTATATGAATATGGGGCAAAATGCAATTGGCCCAAATGATTATGGAACACTTTATGGAATTGGACTATAAATTAGGGTGGCAAAATACAACTGGCTCAAATGATAATGGCCAAAATGAAAATAACTATCTTTTGCTTTGGCCTTTTGGCAAATCCACTGTAATTTCAACTTTGCAATTAATCCTTCTAAATTTTGTGTGAAAAGTAACCCCTCTAATATTAGGTGCACAAATTTAGAAATCTCATTGAAATTACAATGTCCATTAATCTCAAGTTGAGGTATTTAGCATTGGAGTACACTTTTTGAATCAAGTTCAACCAAAATCCCCACTGAATTTGATACATATTGCTTACCTTTTTCCACTAATATGGAAGGAGCTGTTTGCCAGATGTTGAAAGTTTAAGCAGGTTGGTTATTAAAAACCTATAGGGCGGTTTCCCTAGGGTATTTGCATTTTAGCCAAAAGAAAATGATGTTAGAACTAGCTAACTTTCAGTATTAGGTAGTGCAGTTGCAATGAATATAGATTGTAAATTCCAAATGTTGCAGATACAATTGAAGTCATTAGCAGAAGAAATGCAGGCAATCATCAAGGGATTAGAAAAGGTTAAACAGGAGCTTGCTGCATCTGAAAATGACGGCCCTGTATCTGATGTCTTCCGTAAGGTGTTTAGCATTTTTATGTCATGCTCTTGATTTTTCATTATATCATGAAGAGAGTACTATGCACTGACAGTGTAAAACTTTATTACTATATCATCCAATCAAATCATCTCATTTGAATGGCTTTCCAAGTATTAGGTGTCTCAAACTACTTTTACTGATGTGGCAATACATGATTAGATGACAGTGCATAATGGCAAAGAAAGTTCTGTCCCCTAGCTGAATTCATAATATTGGTTTTGCTGCATTATAGATATAGTTGACAGTGAGTTGTTACTGTTATTATCATCATCAATATTTAAAGTTACAGTCAGCATGGGGATTTCTTGTTTAGGTCCCTGTATCAGGGCTCTGGCAGTTTTTCATTTTTCATTAAATGAAATTTTCATATATTCATATAGAGTTTGATAAGGATCCAATGGCTAATGCAGTTCTTGTGTTAGCAGTTAGCACCTCTTTTCCCTTTAAGAAAGAGATGATGATGATTCCATGACCCACTCTATAATTGGCCGAATAAGCCCATCGTTCTACTTTTTATGGTTTTTTTGCTGGTTCTGATTTATATTTTCATTTGACTCACTTTTATGTTTGATTCAGACATTGAAAGAATTCATTTCTGTCGCTGAGTCTGAGGTGGCATCTGTAACAAACCTGTATTCTGTTGTGGTAACTGCTTAACCATCTTTTTTGATAGAATATGCATTGTGAATGAATATAAAGATCGTGTAATTTGTCTGTGGACAGGGTAGAAATGCAGATGCACTTGCGCAATATTTTGGTGAGGATCCTGCTCGTTGTCCATTTGAACAAGGTAGGTTGAACATTGATGCTTATTCTTGTTTCTGGAGGATACATTTCTTGTGTTTCTTCTGTTGTTGCAATTATGGTTGGAACCAGTGTGTTTTTTATATTTTGTCAGAAATTTAACTAATTTAGATGCAGTTTCATCATTCTCGCATTTTTAATGTAATATTTTGCAAAAAAGAAAGTGATATATGCTGTTTTCTATAGTGCTCAAGCTAGGTTCTTATGTTTTTTGTTTTGTTTTGTTGATTACAGTTACTGCAACTCTCTTAAATTTCACAAGACTCTTTCTGAAAGCACATGAGGAAAATATCAAACAAGCTGAGTTAGAGAAGAAGAAAGCTGAGAAAGAGGCTGAAATGGAGAAGGCCAAAGGAGTTAACCCAACAAGGAAGAGCGAAAAAGAAAGAGAAGAAGAAAGCTGACACATGATGATAGAGGGAAGGCTACGGGAGAGTGCAAAAGATAAATGAAGCCTGGGATGTCTGCTTCCTTGCACCGACATTGTGCTCTTGCCGAAGAGCCAGGCTAGGCGGAGTGCATTTGGGATCAAATGTAGTCCCTTTCCAAGATGGACAATTGGCCTCTCAAGGTGATCTCTTGAGGTGGAATAGCAACTTCTTGCCACCCGAATGCCTTTGAACTTTCGAAAGGCTTCGGAATCGTTTCTTTGATGGCATGCTGTTGAATCAGAATTTCATTGATCTTTCATGGCAGAATATCCTGGAAAGGCCAAATTTAGAGCTAGCGTGGGTGCTTGGTGTGAGCACTTGAGAATCCATCTGCATCCAGTTAATGCTATGAACATGCCGGATCTGGTCCTTCTTGTCAGATTTTAAGAAGAAATGTGTACTAGAGCATGCCTTCAATTGCAGAAGAACTGGCTTTGGCTTTCATCATTCATCTGAAATATTTTTCTGGAACCAGAGCTCATGCTTTCGGATTTCAAAGCACCAAAGTCCATCAGTAGTACTGTGAAACCATGTACAAAGTTCTAACCCTATTCTTTAGGATCCAATTCTTTCTCATGTAACATAGAAATTAGTTTCTCCTTTTTCTTTCAATAGAGATTTTGATAGGATAACCTCAAGAGCATCGTGTATAGCTGTCAGTTTAAGAGAATTAGAAATCAGGTCTCTGCATTGTAATTGTCATATAAGTGAAAAGCTGGCCGAGTTAGAAATGTTAGTTTTATCTTGAGAAATATAATACATGTTAGTAAAGTGCAACAGGTTCTTGTTTCATTCAGTTCTCCCAGATCCTATTGCTAAATTATGTTTACATTTCATTCCTAGCATATTTCCTTTGATATCCAATTGTGCCGGAGAAGAAGGGGGATGGGAAGTGTTGACTTCTTTTCAGGGGTTCATTCCCCTGCATCAAGGTTTCATACCTTGGTTTTTTTGACACTCTGATGGCCTCATGCCTTTTCAAAATGAATGAAGAGGCTTGAACTACTGCAAAATAAACATTCTTCATGGAGTCCACAATGCATAGTCTTTTTATTTATTTTCTATCTTTTGCCATAAAGCAAACCAATAAACCACTTTGCCTCGGTTTTGCCCTTAACTGGGGACTGAGAAAGAAAATACAGTGGCAGCAGCTCCTAGATTTGATAAAATGCAACGTTCACAATCAGGTACAGAAAGTTATCTAGCCCTATGCTTGATGAAACATTTAGTTGCAAGTGTTATTATTCTCATTGGAAAATATTACCAATCAATCTACAATGGTGTAGTGATGGAATAAAAAAGAAGATTGATGAAATAGAAGATTACTCCCGCAATTCACTTGACCCTTTTATCATCCCTCCTTCCCATCTTCCCTAGATTTTGAACACGGCTGAGCCGAGGCTCTTCTATTAAAAACCTTTATGCCTTCGGAAGTTGCTCGATTTGGTTTGAGTAACATGAATGAATCTTTCAAATATACCTGCTATATACTAGTTTAAAATAACCTGTTGCTCCATGTCTTTTGTGAAACATGTGAAGACAATCCTTCACCAAATCAGTCATAACATGATACCTTGCTGCTTAAGGTAGTTCCTCAAAATTCTTGGTGCTCAGGTAACCATAGTTGTCATCCTCTGTGGATTCAATCCTCAACAAATGCTTGTCTTCTGGATCAATCCATGATCCTTTCTTGCAGCATTTGTAAAACATGCAGCTCACAATAGTGTCAAGTGTGATCAAAATTGAGTACAAATAAGCAATGAAAATGCTCTCTAAAGCCATTGAAGGCCACGTCTTTCCCCCAGTGTGATAGGTTCTTACAACCCGGGATTGGAACAAGGCCTCAATGGCAGCCAGGCCTAAATTGGCAGGCAGTGCCAGGAACAGAGCCATTGATTTCTTTCCCTTAGCAGAACACATGCTTTCAGAATTGCCATGTACCCGCCATGTCCCTCCATACCAGAAAGTGTCAACCCCATGTTGCATATAACTAGTGCATTGGCAAGGATCACAGAAAAGAGAACTGCCCCTGCAGCTGACAGGAAAAGTGTGCAACTTGGGGGATAGTAGCCGAGTCCTTCAGCGAAGCTGAAGGCAAAGAAAAGGATACAAAAAGTGGTCGCATTTGCAGAGAGGATAAAGAAAGAGTTGTAGATATAGGTGTGGAGGAGTGGCTTGTAATGGAATATCATAGAAGCGAAGGATGGAGGCAAGGTTGGTTTATGGTGATTGAGTGCTTGAATTATGGATGCTTTTGCAATGAGGAGAAAGGTGAGAGTGAAAGGAAGGGTGAAGATCGAGGTAGTGATTGTTTGAGAAACTTTAAGTGTAAGAATGGAAAACAATGGTGATGAGGGAAAGCCTGCAGCATAGAATAAAGTCCTAAGGCGATTGTATGTTTGAGGCAAGAAGGATGAAGAGGCAGTGACTAAAGCTTGAGAGAGGAGCATAGAAGCTGAGAAAGGGAAGGCTAGAAAAGCTGTGGTAGAGGTAAAATAATGGTAGTTTTGAAGAAAGCTGTGAATTGATCTTCTGAGAATCTTGCCTGAGACTTCCATTGGAATTGATCTTTGTTGCTGCAGCTAGAGGGGGGAGGGGAAAGGTGATGATGAATTGAGTGGCCTCTCAGTTCTCACAAATGGAGACTCTAAACACACAAGTGTATATGAGGTGTTGGTGTTTCCTTTCTGTCGCAGGTTTTCCTTTTGGTGTTTGCTCTTAAATTTTTGGAAGTGTGGATTGGAGAGTTTAAGGGGTTGGTATTTTGAAGGAATGGATTAGCCAACAATAATAAGAAATTAACAATTGCCAAGGTTGGAGTTGTTTGGCCTTTCAAACTTAGTTTAGTTCTTACCGGATATTTTTTTGACACATTTGTGAGTTCTTCTTGGTGTTCTGTGAATCCTCACCAGATTGCTGGTTTAAGGGGGCCACAATTCCTTTGCGTCACTGACTTGATATGTTAGCAATAAGTGATTTCAAGTGGCTTTTTTCTTTTGTTTTTTTTTGGGTGAACTAGCAATTAGTGATTAGGTATGACAGGCTTTTGGTCTTTGTCTTGATTATGAAATGTGTCCTTGCTTAAAATGCACATCTTAGTAGCTTATTATTATTGCTGGCTAGAATCCTTTTCCAACTCAGAAATATATATTCAAATCATTACCAATTTAATCATTCAATTCTGGCCCCATTATCCTTGAAATTTAAGGGTCATTTCATAGCTTTTAATTAAAAAAAGAAAGAAAGAAAAGCTTAAGACACGAATTATCAAAGAAAGAAAACGAAATTTAATCAGGGTTTTCATAAGATAGAATGAAGATTGTTTATAAAGAACAAATTTGTGAACTTCTGGTATTTTTCACGTGGGGTAAGAATTGAACGTAGCTTGCAAGACATAACGGCAATTATGTTATCATATACATATAATGGTCTACTTTATCTTCAACTTCTATCAACAATTATTAGAAATAGAGACCCCATCATAATGTGAATAGAACAAATCCTGACCCTCAATTTAACATCAAATCACATGCATATCAGGGATTATGATTGGATGTGAGGTATGATAGAATAATGTATTTAATTTGTACATATATTATATGGGATATATATTAACTCATACTTCATCTATTATTAAATATTATGAAGACCATCATTCACATATGTATTGAATATGATATGAATCTATTATTTAAAGCACACTTATCTATTGATGGATAAGATATATCATATCGCGCACGTTCATATAACCCATCTCTCATGGATAATCTGACTTTGAGGCATTGGTGGCCAATAAGGTGATTCTACGTTTCTGGTGTATGTATCATTCAATTGGTGAGCTATCTGCATGAGTAGTTTGACCTAGTTATCTAGTTAGAGGGCTTTCCATTAGGGATGAGACCTTATCTTAATTTGAATTGATTTGGTTATGGTATAAATTATAATGTATAAAGGAATATTATCTAGTTAGATAAGTGCTCATATTTTCAGCTCTACTTGTTTCTTTCCTTGTTGAGATGTCAACGCATTCGGTGACATTCCAACTGAAATTTAATTGTAATTAGGTGATTAACTACAAAATAGCAATAATGGAAGGCTTGAAAATTGAGGGTTTTTTTCTTCGTCTTTTGTATGGTTTAGGCAAAAAGAAAAGAAAAACGCAAGATGACAAAAATAGAGGAGAGAGAGAGAGAGAGAGAGAGAGACTTATGGAAGAACAACAAATATATACAAAAGTGTCGGTTCCTTTTCTTTTTAGTATTTGATTGTTGAATTCATAAAAAAAAAAAAGGTGTTTCGTCAGAATAATTTTCCATTTTATCTTTATAAATTAGGCTTATTTTTTATAAACCATGAAGTAGGTGTACGACCTAACGTGTAGTTAGGAATGATTGACTGGTAAATTAAATTGTAGACAAGACCTGTCGAAATTCGGTCATAAGATTAAGAAGACCAATCTTTTTCAGGCGAAAGAATACCAATATTTAAATAAATAATCATATAAAGTTATATTAGCATTAGTTTAAATAATTTTTTATATTATTAAAATTTATTATTAAAATTATATATAATATTCTTCTCGATTTGAAATTATTAAACCTGAGAAAACCAAGAATGAGATCTAAGTTATATCAATGTATACGTGGAAAGTTCACCAATTCAGCTAATCCCTAGTGATATTATTATTAATTAATAGGTAAAATATTCTTATGTCCCTTGAGGTATCATAAAATGACATTTATCCCATTTGTTTGAAAAACCTACATTTCATCTCATTTCACTAAAGGTATGTTTGGTATATTCTATTTTATGATCTATTTTTTTATAAATTATATACTAAATAATAAAATTAATTATAAAATAAGAAATAAATTTAATTTCTATACACTAATAGCATAAAATACAATATTGAAAAATAACTTTTTATCGAATTTGATACTTTTTTGAATTTTTATTGAATTGGTTAAAATTATTTATACATTCGCTTTATAGAAACTAAATCCATAACTAATATTAAGAATTATATCATAATAATTATTTTAATTAAAAAATTAATAATAAGCATTTCTATTGATTGATTATTATTTTTTATTTACATTTGATTGATTCATTTTATAATTATCATTTGAATAAATTTAATTTTGATGTACTAATAGTAAAAATGAGTTCTATAATGTATTCAAATATATATTGTCTCATAACTATATTAATTTACTTCTATATCCACTGCTTGAAAAATTATTTAAATAAAATAATTAATTAGATAATAATTTAAAAAATTATACACTATCAATGTATCAAAATTAAATTCATAAAAATAATAATTGTAAAATAAATTAAGTAATAGTAATTTAAAAAGTGTTAAATCATACTAAGTAACTATCCATTAAGATAACTACCAACCATTATTTGACAATTTATTGAATTTTTATTAGTGTAATGTAAAATGAATTTTTTACTTCAAACTAATAAAAATTTAAAATAGTATCAAATCATGCTAGATAAATAACTATTAACTGTGATAATTAAATTATTGATGTATAAAACTTATTTTTTAATATTTTGAATCTCATTCATATAATTATAATTTATATTAATATTATTTACCACATATTATTTATTTTTAAAAAATAATTAATTTTTATTTATAAATTTTAATATTACAACAAATTTTTATTTAATTTTTATATATTATTTATTTAAAATTCTTATTATTAATTTTTTTAATAAAAACAACTATTATTAACTTTTGATATAATTCTTAATTTTATTTATGAATTTAGTTTATATATACCAATAGTATAAAATATTTTTAACCGTAAATCGATAGCAATTACAAAAATTGTCAAATTTGATAAAAGTATCTGCCAATATTTTATTTTATACTATTAGTGTATAGAAATTAAATTTATTATTTATTTTATAATTATTTTTATTATTTAGTATGTAATTTTAAAAAAAATAAATTATAAAAGAGAAAACACCAAATACACTCTTAGTAAAATGGTGGAGTTTTGTTTGAATGGCTTCTCATGGCACTAACGATAAGACAAATAGACTACTAGTGTTTCTCTACTTGGTTGTGGAGCAAATGCAGCAGAAGCATCAATAAAATCTAATAATGAATTGAGTAGTTCCAAGAGTTTGTTGAGGGGCAGTTGAGGAAGGAATGGAGAGAACCAAACTGATGAAGGAGAACGAGAGGTAGAAAAATGAATAAGGATGCAGATTCGGAGTCTAAATCAATAGAAGGATTCGAACCTGTACATGGAGGTTGAGGGAAAAAAAATAAGGGTTTGAAATTAAGAGTAAAAACTATAAAACAATTACCAAACCATTTAACTTGACCATGATTAAACCTTTTAATAATTTTGAAAAATTTTTTTTTGAAGAAACGGAGCCGGCCCACCATGTTTACGTGGCAAAAGTTGAATGGATCAGAGCAAAACAATGATTTACTCTAAATGTATGTAAGATTCTCTCATATAACATTAACTTTGAGTGAGAAATTACTCTAACCCTAAAAAAATAAAGTGAGAAATTATTCTATAGTCTCTTGGACCACTATGATGAATTTTGCTCCGCATTTTTATTTAAAGGAAAATGATGAATCGTATTAGCAAGTATAAAAAAAATGACATACAAAATTGAAAAAATAATCCAACGATTATGTGTTTCATTGCTCAACCATCTTTTACTCTCTCTCTTTTGATCTGTATATTAGACTAATTGTGGTTGGTTAAAATTGTATTAGTAACAATTTGATGAAAAGTATTTCGAGCTGTATAGCATTACTGTTATTTTAAAATGTCATTTTATCATTAAGTAGAACATAATTGATTTACCTATGCTTCATGACCATATAAATGTACATCCTTTTAAATCAACCTTGTCCTTAAAGTTGAGGTGAGGATAGTGTTCGATGATGTCAACCAATGTTTTCTCGAGTAGCCTCTCTTGGATCTGCATTTTTCCCACTGAATCAAGATTATTTGGAAACTGCCGCACACCTTAATTGCATTGTGACTGTTCTTTAATGCAACTGTAAGGCTACAACTTGAGCTTGAAATTTAGTTCAATTTGTACACAAACGTAACAAAATGTCTTTGTTTCTTGCCACCGTACCCAAAAAACTAAAAATAAATAAAAATAAAAACGTAACAAAATGGAAAAGACACAAAAACACATTATGATATAAATGCAACGCAAAGATTAACGTTTATTAACAAATGAAAACAATTAACTTATTTTGTTTGTTTCATTAGAATTAAATGAAACCCTTTCAACGTAAACGTTAAAACTACAGTTTTACCCATAAATATTATATGGTCTTACTAATCTCCTAATACCACCAGCAAAGTATATATTTCAACATATCTAGTAATTAGATTTTATCTTAAAAAAAAAAAAAAAAAAGTTATGGCAACATTAAACAACTTTTGTTTAATGTTTATCTGAATGGCAAGCATTACATTGTTGGTCAGAGAAACCCTTTCATCAGAAATTTCAGAGCCATCTGATGAACCTATAATGAGTGATTATGCACCAACAAAGTCCTTATCATATGCAGAATACTTGAGTGACTGCAGAGCCAAGATACTTCCAGAATGTGGCAGGCAGATCTTCTTTGGAATATTTTTTGGTAAGGAGGTAGTTAGTCAACATTGCTGCTCCAGCCTTGTGCATGAAATGGGTGAATCTTGCCATAATAGCTTGACAAAACACTATCGAAGATCTCCAGAGTTTAAACAGATGGAAACTGAAGTTTTACAGAGAAGTGAACAAATATGGTTTGATTGTTCCACTGGATTCCACCTTGATGCAGCTGGTGGTGATCTCTGGCGGAAGATGATCCCTTAAAATTTAGGGGGCAGATATATTAATTAAGTAAAATTTAAAAGAGGAAGGATTTGTTGAGACTGACATAAAACTTGACTTATATCTTATACTTTCGTTAACTTTTATTGATTTTCTTTTCTTTTCTTTTTTTTTTACAGAATTCACTGTTAGATTGAAAGTTTATATATACTATAGATCAAGGTCATACAAATTTCACAATAATTCAAAATTGTTTATCACATTTTTTTATACATATAAATCAATGTAATAAATAAATATTCATTGAATATGTGCAAACAAGAACTATTTGATTAGATCCTTATAGATATCCAACTATTTTGAGATTTGACACGTACAATTAACATGATATATAGTTGTAATTCAATAGTTGATTGAGAAATAGTAAATTGTGTAAAAATTTATTAAAGGAGTAAGTGTGTGAAGTCATATACTGGTATCAAGTCCTCATTTAAAACTACGAATATACAAATAAAATGAAATAAAAAAATTGAACTTATTATGTATTAGTAAATTTTTTTCTCTACTATATTAGACATTTAACTCCTTAATAATCACTGTAACTTTTTATGAAATGGGAGATATGAGCTCTTTAATATATATTAACTCCGTGGTTCTCTACTCTGGAATGGGTGAAGATTGCTCCGCTTTCCAAATATGTCGCATGCGGGGAAGGAAAACAGTATTAATTAGTGATGTAATCTTAGTCACACAATTTGATCTAACTGCCAAAATGTTCATTCTCACTTATCTTTATATATATACATATAAAGATAATTTCTTTTTAATGTTCCGCCATTGATGTACATTAAGTTCAACAATAATTGGTATATTTGTCGTATAAAAATTTGATACATTTTACCTTAATAACCAATAAAATAGGGCAAATTGTATTGATTTTCCATGAGATTTAATAAAATTCATCTCCACTCATTTTTATTTGCCTGGAGGACATAGACCTCCTTTTGAGGTATTGTACAATATACAATGAAAGGAGAACATTGTAATGATTTTACAAATTTAGAAAAAGTCAGTATAATGATTTTATAAACTCAAATTTTCTGAACAAAATTTACAAATAGAGGGGAATAAGATAAATTTCATCAAATCTCAAGGAAAATCAAAGTAATTTGCTCATAGAAATATCTCACACACAGAAGAGGAGAAAATGTAAATTGCTCAACAAAGATCAAAGAATAGGAGAAAAATAATTCCCTCTTGCTATTGAAAAATTGGATCTAAAATGTAAATAATAATTGTTTTTTCTTAAAATTTTAGCCAAAACTAACTTGCATTTTATGAGTTAAATTACAGAAGTTTAACATTATATATTCACATAAAAGAACATTCTGCAGAAAAAATATATAGAAATATCTAAACACCAGTTAAATTAGAAGATGAAGCATCTGGATCTGATAAAATAAATGTAGTGTCCAAGTCATTTTTTATTATGGATAATAAGTGATTAACACATTCTTTTTGAATCGTGCTACTAATTCCGAAACCATTTTTTTTAATATTAACGGTAATGAAATTTGAACATATAGCCTCTGAAACATTTATTTGAAAATAATTACCGGATATTAGATAGAAATCATGAATGGTTGAAAAATGAGATGAACATTTCATATTTTAACACAACTCTAATAATTAGTTTCTAACAACTTTTGAAACTGAAAAATATTTTCCATTCTTTTGATCCATTATTAACTGGTTTTTGATAAAATAAAATGTCAATATAATTTTCCTTCGACAAATGAGTTGGAGAATGGTAAGCAAAATAAAAATATATACTTGCAAATACTTTTGGAATATCCACTGTAAATTTTTTTTTCTTTTTGGTCGTTTTTAGTGAACGAAAATATAAGTTAAGGAGAGACTCCAAGTAAAGGATTAAAACACGTATCTAGAACCCATAAATAATCGAATGTTTACCTAAAAATACCTACTTACAAATAACCCTCAACAAAGAAACCCCAAAATCACCCCTGAACTATAAGTTATAACAATGCGTGAGTCAAAAAGCAGTCAAATAGGCCAAGTTTGCTTGGCAGATTATTCGTTGTATTAGCCGTTTATTGAAACAAAACGGTATTCAACATCCGGTATATCATAATTCATACCATTCACTTGCATAGTGTAGTTCAGTTGCTCAGAATATTCCATGTTTCATTACACAATCAATGGGTCCATCAGCACCATTATATGCTAGACATGTCCCTCAGACTTCCACATACTTTTGAGTTTTGAAGCAGTGCAGTTAGGGCTGATTGATTAAGTAGATCCATTACATTATGAAGCACGCATCTTTTGCGATGATGCATTTCCCAATCGGCTAACTTGATTAGCATCATTACGTTAAGGGCATGTAACTGGCCTCGCACACACACTTTCCTAACCTTGGATTAGCCTTGTAAATCATTCTTTGTAATTTGAAATCTGATTTAAATTCTTAGGTCTGTACTCTACCAGCATTACTAATTCAAAACTTGAAAAAAAAAATCAAATGACCAGTAAAACAAATTTCTCACAAAGCCAAAACAAAAAATGTAATTTACATACATATATTAGGAAAACTGGGTTCAACCATATATGTTACAACAAAAATGACCTCATTAACAGTCATTCATGAGGCCAAAGAATATTGACTGACTGGTATTGTAAATGAATTTGCAATGCCAATAAACAAATATTCAAGTGCAATAATAATGGCAACCCTCCAAGCTTATCTTACTGAATTCTGCAGCCTTGTTCCTCTGCTCTAAGAAATATCAAGCCTCGTCTAATCCTCTACAACCAAAGAGATGAATCTTTTTATGAGATAACAGATAAAGTATATGAATATGACTACGAAGTGCCTATCCATAGACTGAAGCTACAGAGAAAAATGTAAAATAGATTATCAGAAGATCCATTTTAATATCCCCATCTGATTTATTCTTTTATTCTAAAAATGGTCCAATACCTCAGTGGTATCTCTTATGCGTAGGAGATCCAATCTTTCTGGAGGCCTACGATTGGACAGGGTGGCCAGCTGCATTCAAATTTACGTAAGTACGTAGCCAAAAAGAAAGCAAACTGACAAAGAAATAACTGATGTCAAGTCACAGATAACTATTCACCCAAAAACTGAAGCGCTCAGGGTCTCGCAACGAGGGCATCATTGCTTCAACATTCAGGAGTCTCTCAATTCTTCTTTGATCTGTATGATAATTCTATAATTTAATGCTTCAATGTTGCATTGTCATTGTAAAGGGACAAATAGGAATAATAAGGTCTATAACAAAGTCAGAATCAACGGACTACTATGACAAGGATGGAAATAATTCTTCAGCATTTTCTTTTTGGGGAGAGGAGATGATCAATATATCTGAGTTTTCAATTGACACAAAAATGTCCAAAGAATCCAAAATTAGCATAATGGTTGGAAGATAACCTTGTCTTTCTGCTTCTTTAGCTCGTCTTATCCATGATCGAGCACTTTCTGCTGCATTATATGTCAATTCCTGTAACTGTAACAACAAAGAAACATATTAATTAAAAAGATGGAAATTTGTTTTAGTAATGCATTGAATATAACCATCATAATTACAACTGAAGCTCAACATTCAAAATAGGCATCTGAATCCTCATCCCATTTAAAATTTCTTGGGTGAGCCTCGACACAACGATAAGGTTGCTGTCTTGCGACCTAAGATCACGGGTTCAAATCCTAAAACAGTCTCGCAAAGCAAGGGTAAAACTACGCACATCTACTTTCCTAGATCTCACTAGGTGAGAGCCTCATGCACTGGGTCAATCTTTTTAGAGTTCTCATCACTTGTTATCGTCCCACTATGCCTGTGCCTGCTTTGTATCTGTTTTAATTCCTTAAATTGTTTAAGAAGCACTTTCTCATCCGATATGGTGATAGGTTATTATTGACGAGATGACATCCTTGGATCCTAACCACACATGGACTCTTTTTCCACCACTTTATTGGAGATCTAGAGTAGTTTATTAACACGTTTTACTGTCTAAGTAGAAGCTAATAGACTAGTAGATCAATTGACAGCTGGCTTTGTGGGTAAAGAACATACTCAGATTTCCAACCTTAATTATAGTGACACATTTTCTTTGTTGGTTAAAATGGCATCTATTTGTCTTATCTTATCCATGACAACGATGAACCACTTGTCGTCACGTCAACTGGATATTAAAATGTCTTTCTTTGTGGTGACTTAGAGATTGTATATACATGGAAAAATCACAAAAATTGTTGCTCAGAAAAGTGTGGATTAGTCTACAAACTACGAGAGTCTTAATATAGTCTTAAGCAGCAAAGTGATACAGCACTTAGGTATGGTTAGTAGACCAATCCGTCCTACAAGCACTTGCCATGTAATCAATGCATCTATCTCGCTGCTCATATGCATGATAGTGTTATTACAAGGGATGACCATAAAGACATTAATGGACTAAAACAACCCTATTCAAACCCTTCCAAATTAAGGAATTGCAAAAGCCACAATACATCCTCGGGATTGAATTAACCTCATCAAAAACAGGCATCGCCATGTCCCAAAAGGAGTATGCCCTCTACATTTTTTGGAAGAGACTAGGATGTTGGATTCTAAACCAATTGATATGTCTGATTCTGAGTCCAAATGTCAAACTTCCACAAGATCAACAGGAGCCAAATTCATACCCAGGCATATATCATGTATTTGTGGGAAAGCTAAGTTACCTTACTACAATCAAACTAGATATATCCTTTGCCATTTGTGTTGTAAGCTTGTTTCTTAACCCTCCTAGTGACATTCACTGGGATAAGGCGGCTTTAACCTTGACGTACATTACAGAAGCTGCCAAAAAGGGGTTGATCTATGAAAACAGGGATCATTCAGGCATTATTCCTAATACATATTAGGCAAGAACACCTAATGATATGGTGTCAACTTCATGGTATTACGTCCTCATCGGTGGTAATCTCATCTCTTAAGAAGAGTAAAAAGCACAATGCAGTTGCGATATGAAGCACAGAAGCAAAATATCAAGCTATGGCTTTTACTGCATGTGAGCTTGTTTGGTTGAATATCTACTTCAAGAATTAAAGTTTTCCAAGATCAATCCTATGAAACTCATTTGTCATAACAAAGCAGCATTGCACATCAACTCCAACTCGATCTTTGCTAAGCAAACAAAACATAAAGAAATTGCCTTCCATTTCATTTGGGACAAGTCACAAGATTCTCTTTGGAGAAATCACTACTGCATTTTTGAACTCTAATGATCAACTAGCAAATCTTCACTAAGTTTATCTGTGGACCAATTGCAACATATGCATACATGCATCCACATGCACACACATATCTATAAAATAAGCTGGACATGCACCAGCTTGAGAGAATGTGTTGAAATCTCCTGATATGACTCATAGATAGATTGATGCTTTCTAATAGCTTCGACAATTAGATTAGGAAGTACAATATTCCCCTGCTGTAATTAGGTGATCAATCAGCAAATGTAAGGAATTGGGTTTTTTAAGTGATTCTGTACACTGCAAATTCATGGGTGAGACTTGAGAGAGTTTTTCTCAGGTCAAACATTCAAAAAGCATTCTCAAGTAAGGTCATAACCATTAGTATGCTATCCAACAAGATCAAAATCTTAAAAACAAATCAATGCAAAAATTACAGTCAACTTACATTCTCTCTTTCTGTTGTCCCTTCTGGTGGCATAATATCCTGTACCCATTCAACCTGAGCAACACGATACCTGCATAAAACATTGAAAACGCATAAACACAGTGCCAAAGCTTCATGAGAGATTAAATAATTAAACAGCAAGAGAATTAGTTAAACATAACATCCACTGACAACCTACCCATCTTGATCCCATGAATGGATGATGTGAAATCTCCTGCGACTTTCAATCTGCACATAAGGGTAATTTCTTACACATTGAAATAATATAAGAAATGATAAAAAAAAAAAGCAAGTCTAATTCAATACAGTAGAGTAACTGGAGATTTCTCTTTCTTGATAGTAAAAGCAGTTTATTAATGATGAAGAAAAGTGTACATAGAAATAGGATAAGGTATCATCACAAGAAGAAAAAGTAACAATGCATGTCAATCTCTCTCTGTTTCTGCTCCAAAAAATTCTCTAGAAAGCCATTTGCAAAACACCGCATAGAAGCTAAGAAGACCCTATCCCAAATGTTGTCTAAAGATGAGGTCTCCATGAAAATTCTAGTATAGGACTCCAGCCAAAGACCATAAAATAGAAAAAACTGAACATTGCCACAGAATTGTAGCAAGGATTTCAAAGATAGAAAATCTTATGATATTTTGGGAATCTGATACATGTGGAGAACTACACTAAATATCAAATAGATGATAGAAAGAAGTTTCTCTGTCTTGAATGTTGAAAGCAAGACAGAGAAATTTAATGTCCAAACTTCATCTTCACCGGCTGAATATCATAACTAGAAGAGAGAAGTCCACGTAAATACATAGAGAAATCAGTTATATCTTCACCTCTATATAGAAACGACCATCTGGAAGTGGCTCACATCTACATCATCAAATAGAAAGAAATTATTTAAAGAATATGGCATAGATGAGAAGAGGTTTCATGGGAGGTAGTGTGTTTCAACATTATTTTTCAAGAGAAAGGGATGTCAAGCACCTACTCAGTGATTTCCACCTCACAGCCATACTCAGCTATGCAACCTGTTGAAGACTCAATGACAACCTACAAGATCAATAGACAAGCCACAAATGACAAAAGATGGATATGGTCAGTCCAATCATCAAAGTTGTAACTTAAGCACGGAAACAGGAAAAAAAAGGATTAGTAAAAAGTCTACCATTCCCATCCGATGATTGCCTTCCATTATTCTTCTTACCTGGTTTTTTAAAAAATAGTATGAAAAGTAATGAAAACAGAGATATGATATTTAAACCATATAGCCTCAAAAAAAAAATCTGATTTTTTTTCTACCAAAAAAAAACATATAAACACCCTCCTTTATCATTAATTAAATAAATTACTTTCACATATTAACTACGCCAAATAATTCTTAGACTACATCTCCCAACAGCTTTTATGCAAATTTAAGATAGCATGCAAAGTAACACACAAAAAATCATTAGTCTCCATTCATGCCGCTCCTCACCAAATGCTGCAATCATTTGCTAGAAATGGTAGGTCATTTAGCTAAATCACAGCCATTCAAATATATCTTATGAATCCTATCATGTACTTAAGTTTTGAACAAAGAGTACAATGACCATATATTAAGTAACATGTCCTCCAATATAAAATTATGTAACCTAGTGAAAAAAAAACATTTTCTTCAGTTTCCACTAAACACCCAAACTAGAAATGTGCTATATTCACGTCATTCTAACTGACTAACATCATTGGTTATTTTACTGCTGCAAACATCCCCCTCCTCTTCATATAAAAATTAGATGTCAACTTTTATGTTCAAGAAAATATAGTAAACAGCAAAGATTATTTAGTTTTATGCTATAAATATGTAGAAATATTTGCAATGCATATAAATATTTGATACCATACTTGTCATAATTCTTCTGTCAGATTTATTTATGAAAAAAAAATTGAAAATGATTTTATAAATATGATACAATTGATTTAAAATTAAGATCCTTTTACACAAACCAGAAGATAATTTGAGGATTATTTTTTCAATATCAATTAGTATACTTGTTTTTTCACAGGAAAAAAAAAGGATACATCATGTGGTACTAACTTTGTCATTCTCTTAAATTTGCCACTAAAATTTTTTCAGTTAATCAATAACTTCAATTCTATTCAATGCCTTTTCACAACCAAACAATCAAAAGCCCAAAGTTCTATTTTTCATTAAAGGTGCTCCATAGTTATCAATGGTTAGTACAAATTTTGTAATTCAAAATATAACAAATACTTTCATATACAGGAACTGTTTCATGATAAATGATTGGACATGAATAAGAATGTTTTTTAACATTTAGGCTATGGTATCTAACATTTCTACATATATTTTTGTTAATAATAACAATATTCCATATATAACATGACATGAATTATACAAAAAATAATCAATTATTTATAATTAATTAAATAATTTAATTTGATTTCTTAAAGAGACACAACATAGCCATTAGCATCCGTCAATTAACTCACCATTAGTCTATACCGAGGTTCAAATATATTGAGTGGAAACTTTTGACATGGTATGACAACATCCATGACAAAAAGAGGGAGCAAATCTACACCAAAGTTGATTAAACTGTCATGCTCTTGCTTCCTTTCAGCATATTCATCAGGAAAGTTCTTTTGAATGATGTTCTTCAATGTCACACTAAAAACAGTTGACAAAAACATAAGTTTTGAAGAGAAAAAATGCGCATTAAAAATCTATTAGAACTTTTATTTGATCACAATATCTAAGATTAAACTGAATTCAGTGAGATGCGTCCTCATATGCCCATAAGATATGCCTACTATAAATATCAAAGCGCTTCATCTAGCACCAAAATGAGCATTTGATACATGCATTTTTCCCTATCAGTTTGGGCCTAACAGTGCCACATTTTTAGCAAGAAAAATTTCTCAAGAAAGTAGCTTGTTATTGCAACATGTTGAGGTTTGGCACATTGACTAGCTACATATTATACTTATACATAGAACCAATGAATAGCCTTCCTAAACCAACTACAATGTGTGCATATAATATATAGAACACAATCAAAGCTTGTAAATAGTTTTATAAATTACATTGTGAACTCTACACACAACTTACCTAATGGAACACGATCTAGGACTAATAAACAGAACTGTCCTGCACAATGGGCATCTGTTCCCTAACAAATGAGGACAGGAATTAGCACAATGAAGAAAATATATGAATTCACATAAAAAAAATATAATCAAGAAGAGCTAGTACCAACCACAATCCATTGACTGAAATAGACAAGAACGGCAGAAAGAATGTCCACAAGGGGTTGTAACAGGTTCATATAATAACTTCAGGCAGAGAGTGCAATCAAAGTCATCATTACGCTCTGGTTGTCCATGTCTATTCCTCTCTGTTGAACTAGATGGCACTCTTGCCAAATTTTGAAGAGAAGCTTGAAGAGAATTGCTGCATGATATCAAATGAAAGAACTCATTTGTGATATACCACAATAAATGACTATTGTGA
The DNA here is from genome assembly GCA_030441495.1 of Dalbergia oliveri. NCBI lineage: Eukaryota > Viridiplantae > Streptophyta > Magnoliopsida > Fabales > Fabaceae > Dalbergia > Dalbergia oliveri. The sequence goes on from JAMLFY010000003.1 coordinate 41,969,862, forward strand.
AAACATATATCCGTAGTTTCATCAGCCTTTCCAAAAGGGATACACAGAAAAGAAATTGAGGTGTTAAAAAAGAAAAAGAGGAAGCTAGAGAAAACAAGCAAATATTTAGTACCTAAATGGATCAAGTTGAAGGCCTGAAAGAATTACATCCCGGGCCTTCTCATATTTCTCCAACTGTCAGTTTAATACAATACCATATCAAGTTACGTTCAATGTGGATGCAATTATAAAATAAATGTGGATTACAGAAGCAAGTGTTAAGACTTAAACCCCTTATTTTCATATAAAGTGGCAAGAGTAAAAGGATGTGGAATTGACCTACACAAGCAGTTAATATGCAAATTTAAAAACCACTTGAGACATCCTTACACAAGCAGTTAATCCAAAGCAAATTCCACACCTTCATACTTACTATGAGGCAAAATGATGCCTCTATTAATTATTGTCATTTAGCTGGACACTCCAGAAAATATAATCACATTACCCATAAAAGATCTAGACAACAACAAAATTATACTATATGATAAAAATCTAAAAAAGGGTCAGATGGCATAACAAAAGCAACCATTTTGTTTGGTTTATTAGAAGAAAATTACAAATAATTTCATCGCTACTTTTTGATGGGTTTGGAGAGAATTAACCACACTAGTAAAAGTGCTTTGTATTTAACAGTATTCCCTAGAATCACTGGCAATAACTGAAACCATTTCGCCGTTCTTCCTTACTTATTCTCTTAAACAACCATAACAGCACTCAAGTCCAACTCCACACTTCATTCAAGCTACAGACCCATAGGGGACATTTGGCAACATTAAAAAAATATACATGTGTATACAATGGAGCTGGTTTCTAGATAAATGATGTTTTGTTATTATAAATTTTAATAAACTAGTTCATATCTGAACTGAATTTGAAATAAAATTAGTTCTTGAGAAATAAATTGGTTCTAAAGGGGAGATTGACCAATTAAGAGAGCATGATACTCTTACCAGAAAAAGAGCATTGGCCTTTAAAATGTATGATTTCACTGATTTACTTTGAAGGTCAACAAGCTTTTCAGCATCCTTCAAACCCAGCTGAAATGATTGTCAAGGGCAATTAGTAAGAGCAAATTAGCTTGGAAAAATGATAATATTCAGCACAACAAAAATTATGCAGAACATACTTCAGCAAGTGTTGTAGGATCAAGCCCACTCAATGGTCTATGTTCTGAAGCTGATGAAGTTCTATGCTTTAAATATTGACTAATCCTGATTGGAAGACATTATGATTGCCATGAGACCACTGATCTTTACAAAACTAAAGGAAAATTATTTGAAAGATGTTGAAAAAATATTGTAATAAGTAATTTAAATGTAAACAGTTGGACTATACTATACTTACCGTATATAAGCGGCACACCGATTGCTGAGGATGATCGGATCTCCAGATTTGATGTTATTCGCTCTTGAGTAGAAGTTGATTGCCTTAATAAATAATCTAAAAGTCAAAACTGGAAAGACATAGTATAAAGCATGAAAATTCCTTTCTTAGTGTATGAAATAATTTCTAAAAGTCTATTTTTAGTGGCCTGCATCAACATTTGTCAAGTACAAGATTGCATCCCTTTATCCAAATGTTAATAGAGAATCATTTTTCAAGAATAAAGCACGTATGAAGTGGAAAAACATTAAGAATACAGAAAGATAAAATTGTAACATACTCTGTTGCTCAACATATTGCTCAAACGAATATCTAGTTGTTCCCCATGCAATGCATGCAGCAAAGCACCAAACCAATTCTTTTTCAAGATAATGGGCTACTTATATTAGGTAGGCTTGTCAACAACACCAATTCACTTAACTTCCATAACAAAGCCCAAGAAAATACACGTGAAATCAATCTCTACAGAAATTTCATATCAAAACAGACAGTACTGAAAAAAATGCCCTGAATGTAGTTAAGAATTTATCTAAAAGCAGCATATCTCTATTCTTTATAATATTTGACTGCAGAACATAATTTGCTGGAATAAAATGAGTATGTAATGACATGAATAAAGGAATTCAGGATAAGATTCTACTGGATGTAGCTGTATCCAGAACAATACTGACATGGAAAATAATCCATTCTGCTCAATTGCTTGACAGAAAGTTATACACGGTAAACCAACATTCTCACTTACCTCTCATAAATTAAGAAAGCTTAATCTTACATGACAAAATAGTTTAACGAAAAAACCACTCCAATACTCCCATCTTCCATAGAGACAGAAATAAGAATTACAAGCAATCATCATATACAAATGAACTGTATTCTAAAGAACAATCAACAGAACAACAAAATAAAATTATTAACACACTAAAAGGTTATGACTACCTCTTCCATTCTGTTCTCGAAATGCTTCATTGCCATTCTGCACAAGCTCGTAGACATGACGTAATGTGTCCCATGCCAAACCTTCCTGTTCATTAGCCTGCAACCCAACCAAAGCTCAGCCTTCACATTAATATGCTAGATTCTTTATTAAAACATCAATATATCCAAATTATTCAAATTTAAAGTTTAAAAACCATCCGCCTGAATGATCAAATTATATACTCCACATTGTTCACACATCACGTGCTGAAACTAAAACTAATGACCATTGCTTCTAACATTGCTTAGTGAGCGGGGACAGGGTATCTTTGCAACTTCATCACCATGGTAGTATTGACAACAAAATTAACCACAAACTGAAGCACGTAAGGAATCAGTCTTTCAGAATCAGAAAATTATAACATTCATAATAAATTAATAACAACATAAAAAAAAAAAAAGCACAGGAAAACAAAAATAAAATTTTAAAAAAAATTGAATCGCATTTCCACTGCCCTATCCTGTCCTCGGATTTCTCACCTTCCAGTCAGGAGTTTGAAGAGGAGAAACGGAAGAGCGACGTAACAAGAGTCTTTGTCTTTTCCGTAAATTATTCTCAGCAACAAGACACTTAGACACACGAAAACAGGGATAAAAAAAAAAAGCAAACAAAAAGAATTCGGAAGAAAAAAGCTGTGCAAAGCTGCATAGTAAGAACAGAAACAACTACCACTAATGAAAGCCACCAAAAAAACAAAACAAAAAAGGAAAAACTCAAGCAGCGAAAACATTGGAAACAAACAAAAAAAATTAACCATGGTTTTCCAAACAATACAAAATACTAAAATTAAAAAACGAAAGCAAGTACAAAGAGAACAAAGAAGCAAAACAAACGAGTGCGGTCGAAATTCTACAAAATCAATGCACGTTCGCGTAGCTTCTGAGCTACATTTTTTCTTTTCCTTTTCCTTCTTTCTCAGGAAACAAACAGAAGAAGGCAAGAAAATGATATTAAGAAAGAAAAAAAAAAGTGCGTTAGAGAGAAAGAAGTGAGGAAGACGGACCCAAACGTAGTCTTGGACATCGCGAACGGCATCGTCTAGGGAAGAAGGAGAGGATTGTGCGGCCATTGAGAGAGAGCGTAGATGATGGTAGTGTTGTTGAATAGTGAAGAAGAAGAAGAAGAAGAAGAAGATTAGGAGAAGAGTGTGAGAAATTGAAGGTGGAGAGTTAGAAGAAGAAGAAGAAGAAGAAGGGGGATTATGGGCATCGTGTTCGCCCCTCGCTCCTTCGTTTCATACACGGACCAAATTCCACTACGTCCTCGCTTTTTTTTCTTCCCTCTCGATCTCTCTTTATTAATTAATTAACTAATATAATTAATTAATAAAGCCGCACACGAGCTTGAAAATGAGATGATGATGATGACGGGAACTGGGTTTGGTGTGTGAGATGAAAATGTGGTGGTGGTGGAATCTCGCGATATAACTGTATTGTAATTATACGTGGAAAGGGTATCTTGCATCTTACATTTATGCCAATTACTGCCCGAGTGTGTGTGTGTGTGTGTGTGGACTGTTGGGGGCATTCTCGTTTTTGTGTTTGGAGGGTTATATACAAATGAATATATAAATTAATAGAATATTAATAATATATCTATATATATATATATATATATATATATATATACACACACGTGTGTAATTTATAATATATAATCTATAATCTATAATACTAATATTCCAGCTTATATCAAGAAAATTTTCAGGTGTCATTTAGAATAATTTAACAATTTCATAACTTTAATCTATAATTATTTTTTAAAAAAATTACAATCATAATTATTATATATCATTAAAATATCATTTAAGATTATCAACATTTCATGAAATATCTCTTTTATCATTTAAATAAAACATATGATTATCTATCTATTTTGAATGTCACCAAACCCTTTCTTTTTTATTATTTTTTATAATCCTTTTTTATAATTAAAGATAGATATTTGAAAATATATTATCATATTTTGTTTGCATATTGTTAAACTGCATTTTATCAACTTAATGTACTATATCTTAAATTGATTTATTATGTAAATAAGATTATTAAAAAATGAAGGAGACAATAGCACGTTCAAGCTTAAAGACCCCAAAAAAATAAAATATCAAGACACAAATATAGAAGAGAGAAAAATTAAGAGCTAAAAAATAATCTTAATTATTAATTACTTTAAAAAAAATCACCTCCGTATCTCTCTATCATCAATGCAACCTAAATACCCTATATAAAATATTATGGCATTTATTGTAAGAGGCAATTTAAATAAGGTTAAACAAAATATTATAATTGAAAAAATTAAACTTTAAAATGATAAAAAAAAGAAAATAAAGGAAATGGCAGTCAAATATGTTATTATAGTATTAAAATACTATAATTATAATATTAATAACTAATAATAACAAATAATTAGATAAATGAAACAACTATTATAAAAAAGTTATTATAATAAATTTTTTAAAATTGTTTCACCATGTGTCATTTTCTCATAATTTATATTGTTTAGAAAATTATTTTTACTTCTTAAATAAAGGGTACTCTTTTATGCAAAATAAAAGGTATATTTAACATTTCATATAATATGAATACAATTAATTATAAAAAATTGAATTTCAAATTTAAAATCAAATTCAATTAATACATATATTTTCACATGTACAATAAATATCAATTACAAAAGTCACAACCATGTTTAAATAAGGAAATATTTCTAAAACTTATAAAAAAAAATCAAATCTAAAATAAATACCGAACCTATTGAATATGAAAGAACTATTATGTTGTGATTTACATGTATGTTTACATTCATATTGAATTTTTAAAAAATTCAAATCTATATTCAATAAAATTTATTCTTCCACATTTACATATCATGTGTAATTTTTTCATAATTTTTTTAAACTTTATTTACTTTAAAAATAGAAAGCATATTTCAAAATTTATATAATTAATGAATTAAAAAAATACAAAATTTAAATTTCAAATTCAATATCAACTTTAAATCAATGTATAATATTTTCATATCTACAATAATAAATACTAAGTTTCAAATTTTTCAATATAAATTTGTATCAAAATCATTTTTTGTAACAAACATCTTTCAATATATTTTTAATTTATTAGGTGATTTTATTTTTTATCTTGATACATCAGTTTCTGAAATTTTCTATGTAAACGACTCTATGATTATTTACTTTTCATCGCTCTCAATTGTTGTATTAATTTATTTTTATCTTATTTTACTATTGATGAGTAGTATTATTGATTTTATTTTGTGATTTACTTATCATTATTCTACAACTCTTTTATTCCCTCTTATAAGATATCTTTCATCCTCTCTTTCTCATTTCTCTTCTTTTACTAACGGCCAATGTGAAATTTTTGTAGTTATTGATGAAGCTTCAATGCCACCAAACATTACCTCATGTTCAAAGACAAGTGTATTCATTTTTTTAGATTAGATGAGTTTCCTTTTTTCCTCCAAATTTATTTTTCTTTCCTACTCTTTCACCATTCTAATCTATTCATTCTCCCATAATTTTTATTCTTTTATTTTATTATACATTATTATATCAATTGTGGCAAACAAATAGTATTGTTTGAATTTTTAAGATTGATATCTTTTTTAAAATATTTTGTATTTTTCAGCCTTCTTTATTCATAGGAACATAGTACCAATTAAGCTGTTATATTGCTTTTTATTTACTTCGCTCTTTTATTTTTCGCTTTTAATTGATTCGTTCTTCTATAATTTATAACGTTTTGTCTATTCAATATATTTCCTATCATATATATTTTCAAACAACTCCATCAACGTTAGAGTTTTGGTATATGTGTCTTATGATGTATAATGTAGTAAAATATTATTTTTCTTTCACCTTTTTTTATATATAATATATGTTTTTATCAATTTGTATTAGATTGGATATGGATGTGTTTTGATTGATTTGTTTGGATTTGTTGGATGTGTTTTGATTATTTTGTTTGGATTTGTTGTTATGATGTTCTTTAGGGTGTGTTATTGAAATTGAATTTTAAAATAAGTCACTAATTCAAAATTTTAATTTATTGCAATTAAATTTAAATATTTGTCCAAGTGATGCATCGTATAATTTCATAAGCAAATCGTCACCTAAAATGTTTTTTAAAAAAATGTTCAACCTAGCTATATATATATATATATATATATATATATATATATATATATATATATATATATATATATAATATAAATAACAATTTAATGTCAAGTATTATTTTTTGGTAATTTTAAATTTTTAAGAAAAAAATTTCTCTCGCCAAAAGTTGAAATATATTTAACGCCACATATTCTGATATAAAATTTAAATATTCTTTAAATTAATACATATTATTTTACAATCTATCTATAATTGTAAAAATAATAATATCATAATAATTTATATTTCCTACAATCACTTAGTCACTGTATTAATTCCTATCTTTCTATGGGTCATCAATAATACAAATTCAAATAATAATTCTTTTTTTTATATATTTGTAACTAATAGAATGTTCCTCTATCTATTATATACAATACTATAATTAGTATTAATCTATATAGTAATATAATATTAATTAATCTATCTATATGGTTTCCTATATCAGTTTTAACAATGAGTCATACTAATTTCATATTAGAATTATTCACTTATAGAATATCCTAAGTTATGAAAATTCAAAATTTTATATTTACCGAGAGAAATGAAAAAAAGATAATTTTCAATGTCATCAAAATTGATATGGATAAGTAGTACACCTTATTTTAATTTACAATAATTTTTACCATCATCAATTCTACATATTTTTTCTCTTTATTTTTACGTTTATATTTTTCATCTTTTGTTATATATTTAATATTTTTCTTTATTTTATGTGTTTATTTTTTTTTACAGTTCATTTTCACATTTAAATTGTCTTCACCTATTATTTTAGAAGCTTTGCAAATAGTTCAAAATTAGAGGGACAAGTTATGTGATCAAAAAACACCCTTCAATAAACACATTGAATTATACAAGTTGTTCCAAGAATAATATTATAGTTAAGGAAGACATCAATTTGGCTATAAGTGATATGACTAATTCCATATAGTAATAAAGTTTAGAAGTATAGGATTATAATCTTTTTTGGATTCATACTAAAATAATATGAATGATGTAGCTACTAGATATGTTAATAATTAGTATAGGTAATTTTAATGGTATAGATTTCTCAAATATTGGAGATTATATATGTATATATATTGGTTATTGTTACAACGTGCCGAGGGCACCATGACAAAATGACAACAAATAAAAATTTATTCCTAAAGGAAATAAATTTAAAATAAAATGGAGTCACCACCAATTTTAATTATGGCAAAAATTGAAAAACCATTCAATTTGGCAAAACTAGTCTTTTGAAAGGATATAGGTTTGGGAGTATAATTATGATTAGGGAAGGGTAAAAATTTAATTTCACTGCACCCTAATACATCCGTATAAATACGGTTACCTTAGAGTTCATTATGTAAATTAATTTATAACTTTAATAATATTTATTTTTTCCCAAAAAATGTAACAATTATATACAAATAAATAAATAAATAATAAATAGAAGAAGAGAATAAAATTTGAAGAAAAATTAATTTTGGCTTAATAGTTCTGGGCTACGCCAACATATCCTCTAGAATGAAGAACTCAAAGTCACGTCATTTTTATAGAAAATAAATGTGTGTTAACAGATTTTAATTAAAAAAATAAAAAAATAAAATGTGTGGATTGATTTTACTTGTGAAAAGAATTTTGATTGGCAAATTAACTGTTATAGATAAAAATTTTATTTTTATTTTTTATTTTAAAAGAAAGTAGACCTAGAAATTAAAATATCCTAATTCTCAATTTCAAATTGAAAAGGACAATTCTAACACAAATATCTTAATTCCTAAAGCCCAAAAGAATAACTAAACAAAACTTAATAAAAAGGGGACGGACTTAACAAAAAAAGAATATGAAGGAAATAAAAATAAAACTAAAATAAAAAAGGGGTCAGACCTGATTCACTAACAGTTTTAATGTGAAGTGGAAGCAAACAGGAACGAAGACTATGAGAATATGGGTGTGTCTTGCTTCTTGCATTCCCTCTTCCCCCTTTTTCTTTATAGGAATTATTATCATATAGAGAGAAGAGTAAAGAGATTTTGGAGTCAATTAGGGTTAAGTCAATTAAGATTTTGATCTGATTTTTGTTGAGCCAATTAAGATTTTGATCTGATTTTGATTTGATTTTTTTGAATCAGCTGAGATTAAATTTAAATTCAAACACACACAAAAAAGAAAAAATAAATAAATAAGTTGAAGATAAAAATATGGTGTTCACAGTTATCAATACTAATAATTTTATTGAAATGTAATGGTCTTGGTATGAACTTATTGGTATATTTTAATAAAAAAAATCCAATTTACAAAATATTTATAATTATGTTTTCAATTATGGATTACTAATTCAAAATTTGAATCAAGATTGTAAAGCTCAATTCCATTTTTTGTCTTTATATACTATTATTGTATTAAATTTTTTTAATCTTGGATTTAATTAATTTGAATTTAGTTACATAATTTTATTGTCTCAATTTTGAATAAGATTTTATAGATGAATTTTGTGCTCTAATGGAATACAATTGTCCAAATGATATTAAATTTTATTATACTCTTTTATATTTTGTTCATTATTTAATAATTTAACCAACTTATTTTTTAAATTAATTTATATATTCAATTTACGATAAGGTATATTTAATTAAATTGTTATTTCTTTTTAGTAATGACTAACAAATTATTTTTCAATATCACCCCATGCATTACACGTATCAAACAACTAGTATTCTATAAATATAATAATAAAATGACCATTAGAAATAGAAAAAATAAAATCAAAAAAGAGATAAGATATATATAAATAAAAAAGTCATTTTTCAAGCCCTATCTTTTGTTCTGTTTTTTTATGCAATGTATACCACCATACCAGAAAAGCCTTGCCCATATTCAAATCTACAAGGTCCATTCATTATAGGTATTTTATATAAGAGCCCATTTGATATGCCTGATAGGATAATAAATGATATTATAAGACATGATAATATTAGCCTTGACAAACTTTTAACACTATCTGGTATTTGTAGTATTATATAAGATATTATATTTTATATTTTATAATATTATCATTTATTTATAAATAATTCTAACATTATAAGTGAAAATCAAATAAAATAAAATAAAAATTTTTATCAATGATTTAAATATAATTTTAAAATATTATATTTACATAAATATTTATTAATTAAAATTAAATTTGTATTAAATATTATAATTTATTTCAATATTTTATAATTGTTTATTATTTCAATAAATTATATAAATACAAATTAATTCTTTTATATATTTTAATATTTTCTATTTTTTTATTATTTAAATTTTAATCTTGAAATAAATATTAACTCAACATATTTTTTTTATCCTTACTTTTTATATATTACACATTATTTATTATTTGTTTTAAATATTTTTTATTATTAACTATTTATTATTTATTTTATTTAATATTTAATAATTATAATTACTTTTTATTTTTATTGTATACATTTAAATTGATATCATATATTTTTTAACAAAATTTATTTATTATGAAATAATTTTATTAATAATTATTTTATTTATAAATTTTGTATTCTTATTATTTATTTAAGAATTGTTTTATTTTAATAAAATATTAAAAAATAAAAATAACCTTATACATTAAAAGCTAATCAAACCTAATATGGCCTCCTTATGTTGCATTAAGATGCATAGTATTTTGACATATAAGGAGGTTATGATATATAAGTTTATATAATACGTCGTCTCCAAATAATAGATAAGAGCATTATATATAGTATAAGTTTACACTATTATATCTAATACAATATACCAAACACACTTTAAGACTTTAATTTTTATACATTGATAATCTCATCAAATCATATCATTTTATTTGCATGACTTTATAAATAACAAATTTAAAATATAACCATCTTTATTGATGTAACAATACATAATTAAATTAGGTTTAAAAATATTTTTACACATTTAATAAATAAAAGTTAAATTTTTAATATATTTAAATATTATAAATTAAAATAAATAATTATAAATATCTGTAGAACACGTGTTAAATTTAGAGATATAAGTATTCCCTCCCTTCATGGTTAAGTGTTTTTTAAGATTTATGCTTATATCCAAAAAAGTTAATTTATATTGACAAAATTATCTTTTTATTTTATTTATACTATAATTATTTATTATTTATGAGAAATGTGAGAAAATTAGTGTAGGACAAAGATAAAAAATAATAATAATTAACATTTCATTAAAATTTTAAAATCACATAAAATTATAAAAAAAAATTCTTAAAAAGATACTTAAACATGGGAAGGGGGAAGTACACAATAATTTCTCTTAGGAGTGAGAAAAGAAAAGCCACCCAGTTTACTTTGGCATTGGTTGTATCAACGAGGGGGTTTGACCTGACACTTGTAGGTCTTTGATTTGTTGGAAGTGTTGAAGGTCATATTTTGACCTCAAGTCTAAACAGCTGTTGGACTCGCCTTCTTTTACAGCCAGTCAGGCGCCGAGTGACGGCTGAGCGTCTGCTACACGCCATCACCGAATTCTATTTTGTAAAGGAAAAACATCAGTATTGAAAAAAATTTATTTTTGTAATTTAGAACAGTACATAGGAGAAAATTGCATTTTACTTCTTAAATTACTTCCAAAATTTTTAAAAAATACAAATCGACCATAAAATTTTATAAATAGTATTTTAGTCCTGCTATTAAATGTTTGTTTATTATTAGTTAATATAGAAAATAAGTACACCATAGCTCTTAAATATTAGTTCATATGTTACTCGATTTCCTAAGTAGTGTTTGGTTGGTATTCTTGATAGAAATTGAAGATATTAAAGACACAAACTTATTTAGTAGTAGAAACAATAATAGAAGACAGAAAATTTTTTATCCTAAATATAAAATACAGAAATTTCTGGACCTTCAAAATGTGAAGCGGATAATGAGAACATGATAAAAGAGGAAATTTAATTTTTTTTTCTTCCAATAACACGCATATATATATTTAATATTTTCCTATGTGTTCAAAACCATGGGTGGTCCAATCCCTACTTCTGGATAAGAAGGTTAATTCTCCTAAGCTGCTCATCATTTGATGCCTAAGTCAGGACGGATTAGTCACCATAATCGATGGTCGATACCCTAGTCGAGAAACCAAAAAAAAATCATTGGTGGTGCAACGGTGGTCCCGACGCGAGAGGATACATAATATCTTTTATCATGTATTTATTATTTTGTCCCCATATTTTTAAACAAGAGCAGAGACAATTATCATGTCTTATACTCCACAACCAAACACGATACAAAAATAATATTTTTTTATCTCTTCATCTTCATGTCTCTCCTATCTCATCTCTCCGTCTTAGTACATATACCAAACACGACCCTAGATTACAAAACAATGTCCAACTCAATACCCTTGACAATCTTAAACTTGCACTATTTCCATCGGTGATAGATAAAAAAGCTAACAGAATAATTGATTTTTACTGATAAAAAACTTTAGGGATCAATTCATACATTTTCAAAATTTTTAAAAGCAAAGGGTATATCTAATCAGTCATCTCAGAGCACTTATTAAGAAATTAAAAAAGAAAATTTCTATCTTAGGAGATAAAATTTTATGTTTTTAACACTTAGAATTCATCACTAAATTCAAATATTTACCTTCTTTAATATCCTTAATCAATGTCGATAATGCACTAGTTAGCAAAACCCACAAGCAAAATGTGCATTACCTATAATTTCATAGCAGAGTTATTTTCCCTAATAATAATAGCAAAGTTAAAGTTCCAAATGTAGTTTACATTGGAATAAAAATAGATTAATAAGCTTTTTGTAAGAGAGAAATGCATGGACTACGTTCAAGAAAAGGAAATGGATTCAATTTCATGGAGTAAAAATGGATTAGTAGGTTCAAGAAATATCCATGACTTTTAAAGTACTGGACATCTTTAATTAGTGGATGCGAAGGATCCAGCGCAAGCCGTCTTGGATTCGTTTTGACTTTCGGCCGGCAACCGTCGAAGATGAGAGAATCGGAGAAGCACTATGGTACAAACATCATGCGACAATGTTTTAGTTAACCAAAAATTGAACGAAGTAACATTCATAAACTCGTGCCCAAAAAGATACAACCCCTTTTGTGTTCTTGGTTTGGTTGATTCCCTTTCCCCCTTTCCGGATGAGCAATGGCAGCACTAGTCAAATAGTAGTATCTACCAGTGTTGATAGACTGTAAAATAATATCTGAAAAAGAACGAAAATTCACGACATTGATGGGTGGGGATGTGTGGTTCTTGCGCTTTGTGGACCAAAATGTCTCTGTATATTATCCAATCTATTTTGTACTAATTGGACCACGTTTATTTGGTACTATCCACAATTTTTTTCCAAAATTGGTGGTGGTGTCCCAGTCTCGGTATTTGCTTTTTTGTGGGGATGGGCCTGGAAATGGGGAAGGGATTAAATGCTGGTCCTAGCATAGCCAACAACCGGTGAAGAGCATTAATCAAAGAGAAAATGTTTGCATGCTGCCGTAGTGATTTGTGTGGCAAGAACACTTCCCACCGCCGCTCATTCTTAATATTTATAAGAGTAAATAATTATGTAATCCTTCAAAAAAATTTTACAAGACAATTTAGCCCATTAAAAATTGAAACTAAGCTTGTGATTTCTTAGGATCTTAATAATAAGACACATTGGTCTCTTATGTATTTGATCATTTAAACACTAATAAAATTGCACAATGATTTATTAACAGGATATTAAATAATGTATGTTTTATCTAAAATAGAATGGAGTTTAGAATTGTTCATTTGGGTGGTTAAAATTATATAAAATGAGTTATATAAATCTTTATTATAAGTCTAAAATGACTTATTTTGTATAAATTTAAATACTAAAATGAGTACAATATGTTCCAAAATAATATCATCTTGATTAAACCTAATGTTTTAATGACATATCATTATTGTACTATACTATATGTGTAATTTCACTAATGGTAAACTAACAGAAGGGCTAATTTATTTATCATTTTCTGTCTTCAGGGACCATAGAATTAATATATTTTCTTAAGAGGTCAAAGTAGTTCGATAAAAAAAAAATTGAAAGACCAAATAGGACATTCATGCTATTTATAAATATTATACATTAAAATAAATAGTTGAGATTGTTCTTGAATTGCATATTATTAAATGTGCCCTTGAAAATGGAATTTCCTAACATGACATTCATAAAATTTTGGGTAAATTACACTCATTCTCTGAGATTTATGAAAATACAACTCAAATTTCCTCTAGTTGTATAACCTACATCTCCTTACTTGTCAAATTTTAAGGATTTATATTACACTCCCACTTTTACTAACACGTTAGTAAACTTAATAGAATGACATTGTTATGATATTAGTTATTCCTAATTAATAAAATTATAAAAATACCCTTACTTGCTCGATAACAAAAGAGTAGGTAAAAGTATTTTTATAATTTTATTAATTAGGAATATTTAATATCACAAAAATGTCATTATATTAAGTTTACTAACAGTGCTATGTTAGTAAAGGTGTAGTATAATATAAATACTTAAAATTTGACAAGTAAAAATGTGAGTGTAGGTTAGATAACTTAAAAGGTGTGAGTTGTGTTTTTATAAATCTCAAGAAGATTAAGTGTAAGTTACCTTAAAATTTTAAGTAGAAAGGGTATTATATCATTTATTTCCCGATGCACTTGACTAGCTTCATTGGCCAAACAAATCAGGCCACTCACAATAAGCTCAAAAATGGGAGAAATACTTACCAACTCCTAAATATATTTAATGCATGTTTTATGAGCATACATAACCACTCTTTTATAAGGGTGGCTATTGCTACTTCTATTTAGTTATTGTTACTCTATATTTATTGTCTTTATTAGCAATATTCCTAAAACTTGTATACTTTAGCAAATTATATATTTCATCACCTGATGAATATGAAACACTCACAAGTAACAATTCGCTCCAGCTAGAAGCAAAGACTCTCAGATATTTTCCGGCGCTTTTACTTCAAATTTCTTCACAGTGGCATTGGCACTTGAAGAGGGTACGACACTAATGATCTAGTACAATGAAAAGAAAATATGTTTCATTTTCCTGAATTCTTTTCTTACATGTTAAATGAAAGATTTTTAAATATTCTAGAGGACATTAACTGTTGATTTGATTTTAAGCACACCTTTCTAAACTTTAGGTGCATTTCCACTTAAAATCATATCTTTATAAAATAAGAATCCATATAAAGATTTAATTTTTATATATTAACGGTGTAAAATTTTTTTACACAATCATCTAATAATGTATTATCCTATTAACTATGGTAATTCTTTCTTACATCTACTACTTGAAAAGACATATAAATAAAAGAATATGATTAGTTTACTATGTAAAATATTTTAACATGTCAATGCATCAGAATTAATCTCTTCTTACAATAATTTCGCTCACATGAAAATTAAAAATTCAACTAAAATTCATCCAATAAAACAATAAAACTATAAGAAGAAAAAGAGGGGAAAAAGATAGTAAAAAATGGCAAGTTAATTACGTTCTAATTTTATGAGCTTTTCTTGCTATGATTCGATATATACCCATCCTTTTGCGTCAATACCTTCATATATTTATCACATTAATTTGAAGAACAAATATGAGAAAAATTACAAGATACCATAAACAGTTACAAGCATGCATGCTGTAATGACTTGCAAGAGAAGGGCTTCACCTAAAAGGCTAAAACACATAATTGATCTCTTAGTTAAGTTTTTATGAAGGGCATTTGGCATGATCCGCCTAGGAACATGATCGCACATGAGAAATTGTGTTCTCGGAAGCCTCTAGTAATATAATTGGCTAATATGTATAAATAAATTAACTATATTCAAAATATCTCAAGTTTCACTAAATTCCATAATTCTGAAAATATTTCCAAAACATAAATTCAGAATAAGAAACTGTGTCATAACCATAATCCTGGTTAAGTCACATATAATTAAATAAGTGACTAAAGTTTTGGAAATAACTAGAATGCATGTCCAAGATTCTGCTATACAATTATTGAAGCACTATTAAACTGACATAACTAATAGTAACCTTCACTCCAAGTGAAACTCACCAAAGAAGCTGTGGCACTCCTGGGAGGATCTTGTAGTGCAACTGAACTGTATCTAAAGGAAGGAAAGAGAGGGTGAGCTCATCAAAATTCATGAGTGAGCCCCACTCACAACCCACATAGGACAACAATAAATATACATAACATATACATGTGAATGATGTAAAACAATTCATATATAATTACATATAATTGTCCTGAAAATAATAATTTAACTAAATCCATGGCAATAACTAGTAAAGAAACATAAAATATTCTGGACATAAAAATCTGAGCTGACTAGCTAAATCTAAGCCAATGACAAATTTGATGGGCACCTAACTAGGTCCCATAAATAGAAATTGCACTGGGTTCCTTACTGAGGATGAGCTAGTCCTCTAACGGATCACTTGGTACCAAGGTTAACGATTAATCCTGTTAACTGTGATCTGGTTCTCACTAATTACTATCAAAATAACTTGCAATAAAATTCATTATTCTTACTATTCATACCATACTGGGGTTTATGAAATTTTCTGACTAATAAAATAAATAAATCTAAATTATACATACCACAACTATGGTCCCATGAGTTTTTCAAAATAATTAATTTTCATGATAATTGTAAAAATAATAATATTTCTAAAATTGGCATAATTCATAACAGGATGGTTTCTTGGCATAAATGATTCTAAAATTTCATGAATAATTATATAATACAGAAAAATAATAATAATAATAATAAATATAGTCATGAGCTTAAACTCGCTCACCATTGGTAGGAAGTGTGCTTTTACTAACAATTTGACTCTAAGGTGCTGAAATGTTACTGGTAACCAATTTCTAGATTAGATAAAAAGAAAGTGTCACAACATCCTAGGAGAGGGTTAAGCTAGACCAACTGGAGCTTTTAAGGTGGGGTTAAGCTCGCCATCTGAAATTGGAGCTAGGTTAGTGGCAATTAGAGCTCTGACAAGAGATTAGCTCTGACGAGAGGAGGTCGGCTAAGACAAAGTTGGCTAAGAAGAGGTTGAGCTAAGTGGAGGCAGAACTTAGCAAAATGAAACTAAGCATTTTTTACACACAAACACACACACCCAAACACATATATTTATACATA
The DNA here is from genome assembly GCA_030441495.1 of Dalbergia oliveri. NCBI lineage: Eukaryota > Viridiplantae > Streptophyta > Magnoliopsida > Fabales > Fabaceae > Dalbergia > Dalbergia oliveri. Next base: position 41,986,662 of record JAMLFY010000003.1, read on the forward strand.
TATATAATAATAATAAATAATATTAGTGCTATTTACACCTAATAATAATAATGATAAATAATATTAATGTTATCTACACCTAATAATAATAACTCATATGCCACTAAATTTCGTATTTGGGATATCACAATATTTCAGGAATACTTAAATAAAAAACAACAAGTGTGGAGTGACAAGTGACAATAGACAAATGGAAGTGACTCTTTTAGACATATATAGTGGACCTATCACATAAGAAGGTTGGTTTATTATGAGAGTGAGATGGGCAAACTGGTGTATAACCATATATGGATGATCAAGATTAATGCTCACATACTTATTTTAAAAAGTCACATGACATTACGTTTTAAACTTGATCATTCATGTAAGATTCAACCGTCAATATTCACCCCTCACACTCTCACAATAAATCACTTTTCTCATACGATACATTCCTTATATATATATAGGATGACTTTAGTGAGAAGAGCGATTTATTATGAGAATAAGATAAGTAAATCTACAGGTATAACCTTATATGCATGATTAAGATTGAAAATTATTAATGGTAATTAATAATCACATGGTCATTTAAAACTGTCATGTAATTTTATATTTTAATCTTGACAATTTATATAAGATCTAACATAATTAAATGGATTAAGAGAGTTGCCCCCTAATTAAATGCTCACACAATAATCAATCCCTAATAGTAAAATGCTCGAAGTTACACCCTAATTGACTTAGATCATGCACTAATCTATTAATAACATATTCAAAGAACAAATCTAGGGGGTATTCCCCTCAAAATTGCACATTCTTTGTATTTTAGTCACTTAACCCACTTAGTGCATGATTCTCTTATACATGGAAATAAGAGAAAGACCTCTCACATAATATCTATATCGCAGTATTCATCACTATGTAAGGGAACTTTACCTCTATGTATGATCATGATACTAACCCTACTCTTATATACCCCTACTATTTCACTCTTAGACTTGAGTATTGGAATGTATTTTGTAGGTCCTTTATCAAAGCTATTTCAAGCTTGGGAGGTGCTGAGGCTCGATTCTTTAGGTAAGAACAATTAGTAACAATTGATATAATATAAATATTTTTTTATTAGTGTATTTTTATCATAAATTAGTTTAATATATTCTGAGTCCATTTAAATAGTATAACTTACATTTTTTTAACTTATTCACAATCAAAAGTCACTTTATATTTTGTTGGAACAACTTGATTGTAAATTTATCATCTTTCAAAAACACATATTAATAGCTTTAAAGTATCTTACACAACTTTTTGGCGGCATTTTGTACCTATCCCTGGACAAAAAAGACAGACAATAAGGTAGAAGAGATAGACGAAACTGTATTTTGTAGTAATGTACATGACATGATGATTGATGAAAAGATAATGAAGATTAAGTTATAATTTGATGAAAAATTTAAAAGTGTGAAAGACAAAGATGAAATATGAAATGTTTCAAAGGATATTATTGGGAAAAAGTATTTTAAATTTGTGTCCCAGATACATGTCTTCTAGCATCCCTCTTTTTTTGAGGTACGTAAATTTGGTTAAAAATTGTTCTAAGATAGAGACAATTTTGTGATTTTTATCTTCGTTATTCTCTTCTCCAAAGACATTTATATTCTCAATTTTTCTGATTTTCTTTATCTGACATTTACCAAATGCTATTTTTAGAAACACGTAGAGCATAGACTAAAACAAATATTTTTATTCTCACGCATTTAAACACCAAATAACTTACTCAATACTCATAAGATACTTCTTATTTGTGAGTAATAACATAAGAATCTCGGTAAGTGCTCGAAGAGCCGAGCTATACCCTAACCTTGGTGGATAATCGATAACCCTAAACTTTAAGTTTGAAAAAAAAATTTCTTATACAAATCATTTTATAAGAAGTTGATGTTACAAGTCGCGGTATATATTGCCTTAATCAAGTTATTCACTCAAATTGGATGTAATATATAAAGTGCTTGCTACAAATAGTATCTACCCAAAAAATTGCAGCTCTCTAGCAATATTCAAATATATATTGTGCGTATCTTTATATACTTGAGTATAATTGGGGATTGCCGTTTGGTACAAGGGGTCGTCCTGTTACTTTAGTCGTCCTGATTATCCCATGTCTTTTGTCCTTCAACTGCAAGGTTCTCAGAGCCTTATGCCACCAACGACTACCGCCTGGGTACAAGGCTACAAGCTGACAATTTTGCACTTTTGAAATCTTACAAGTCCTGTTTGATTAAGCACGCTCTTTTATTCTATTGTTAACATCTTGTTTTGACTATATTGAAGATTGATGATGAAGTAAATTTAATTATTTATAAGCGTTGGGTTAAATAAATATTAATTATTTATTTAATTTATTATAATTTTATAAATGGTTAATAACTGTTGTTGGATTTATAATGGCTAATAGTTGCCACCAAAAAGCCATGTGTATGCTTGTATAATGGTTCATCTATTATGATTATTCATGAAAAGATATGTTGGTTCTTTAAAAAGGCATGTTGGTTCATGAAAAGATATGTTAATTTTGGAAAACATATCTATATATGTTACAAATGTCATTGCACTTGCAAGGAGTTGATTAACCGAATATAAAATATTGAAGTTAAACAATATGTTTTTTGGGTGGCAACCATTGTGACTATTCTTGAATGGATATGAAACTTTTTATAAGTGTCCAATGTGCTTCTATAAATATCCCTCATTATAGAACAAGTTTCTTACTTTTACTTTCTATATTATGTGAGTTTAAGAGTTCTTTAAAAGTTTAAGAGTGTGAGAATTTCTGTTATTGCTAGACAAGAAATTCATATAGGTTTCATTGTATTTAGAAAAGTATCGTTATCAACCCTAACAACTATGTGTGGCGATCTATAAAAATAGCAATTGATTTTGTGTCCTAAAACCATAATATTCAAGTTCTTGTTTATCTTCTTCTACACAATTTTTTCCTAACAGATGATACATATTATATTGATCTATTGATGTTTGACTCGCCGTTGTCTAACTTTATGTATCCAACTGTCCATGAGCTAACCTTTCTCTCCATAATATATATCTTACTGTTTCTGAGTGTCAGAGAGATTAGTATAAGCTTTGATAATTTTTAAGTTAAATAATAAGACAATTACTTTGACACAGCCGTGAATAATAATGCAATTGCTTGACCATAAAGTCAAAAATGTTATAATATACAATTTCAATTTGATATCCATGAATTAATTAATATGTCTTAAAGGTGTGAATTAATTGATATGTATTATGAAGTCTTGTGGAGTACTATTTTATGTCAATTCACATTAGGGATGAAAATATGTTATTGTTACTTTAAGTGAGCTTTAAAAGTCAAATTTGCTAATTAACTTGTAGCGCCTTAGTGGTGAGGGGTTTGGGTGGTGGGTGGGGATCCTCTCAAATTCATTTTTTAATATGAGAGGGTCACCTTTTGATCTTGATCCTTAGTTGAGTAGAAAAAACAGTTGGCGATATAAGAGAGAGATATAATACTAACAGTGAAGGTTTAACATGACTATATCTTGTCAAAAAATGACACAAGAAGATCCACTACCAAATTGGATAATAGTATGCATGAGTAGGGGTGAAAATAGACTAGATAACCTGTCAGGGCCTACAACCTGTTTGACCAGTCATGGTGCCAAGATTGACAAATGAAGTCACAACTCACAACAATGAAAGGGGAATGTGAAAGACTTATGTGAAACTAAGGGGAGAAAGTAGGCTATGAATGAGGGAATGGGCAATCTATTGAGAAAAGAAATGAAGATGGGAGGGAGATTGGGAGAGTGATTTTGCAGCGTTAGAAACTGAAAATGAGAGGGAGAATGTTATTTTAAGATATATTTGTGAGTTTAAATTTTGAATAGGAGAATACTCTCCGCTCCCGTCCTCATTGTTGGGTCTAGGTTTAGCGCTAGAAACTAGAATAAAAATCTTTTGTCACAAACCCATTTAAAATTGTTTGCCCCCTAAATAAGGATTTGCCATGTAGATAAAATTTAAACATTTATTTAAATAAATTTTCATTTCAATTTAACATCATTAATTCCCTTTCTATAACATTTGTCAGAGACGATCAACTCCCTGGATTCACCTTGCCATGGTCGATGTGATTTGCATCAATTTCTTCCTCGATCTTGAGTTTGTTGGGATAGGCTTTTAGGAGGAAAGAAAAGGCAATATTCTTTTCAATTTTTTTAAAATACTTTTAGGAATTTTTAGTATATTTATTTGTGCTTCTTCAAAAAATAGAAATAGAAAATAGTCAGGTGTTCTACTTTTTCCAAAAGCAGGTCCCTATATATTTCTAGAAGAAGTAGAAGCAGTATAAGAGATTTTTGTTGATTTTTGAAATTATTAATATTCCAAATTTATCCTCACAATTTTATGAAAAGACAAAATATAAACTTCCATTAAATCACTCTCAACCCTCACCCAATTTTCACTATCACAACCGTAATAATTTAATTGTTATGTGTTACATTTTTATTTGGTGTTCAATAGAACATAACTTAATAATATATATATATATATATATATATATATATATATATATATATATATATATATATATATATATATATTAGTTTAATAAGCTCAAAAAAATTATATAACAAAAACAAATATACAATATTAAAGAATTGGATTTATTTTATTTAAATATTTATATCAATTATATTTAGTAAAAAATAACTAAAAATAAAAAATATTTTTATGTACCAAAATTTCATGTTTAAAAAATACTGAAAAATCCAAACATCTTTCTTAGGAAGTAACTTTTCATATCTTTAATTGTAATTTTACTTAAAAAAAATACTTCTATATCTACTTTGTCTAAATAATTTAATAATTTTTTATTATAATAAAAAATAATTTTACAATTATATTCAAACGTGTAAAAATTTTGTGATTATGCTTCCAAAGAATCTGAAAAAGTATTTCTCGGAATTTTGACCAAATGGACCCCTTATTATTTTAGTACCATCACTCTTGGTCTTCAATGAAAAATATCAATCTTTGTTCCCCAGTTGAATGACAAAGACAAAGAGGTTCACATAGTTTAAATCTGTAGTCCTCAATGTTATTGTGGCGTGCCAATAATCCTAAGGGCAAAACGGAAAGGAAAATAATAGCATTAAATTTAATAAAATTTATAATAATTAGTGTGTAAATCTTATTGACATGGCAAAATTTGAACTCGGGTGAGTTTTTCTCTCGATCCAAATTTGTGTTGTTAAAAAAGATAGTTACCAAACTCTATAAATGTGCAATAATATGCCTCAGGTATCTTGGGGAGCATTCTTACGTCACCACCTTAATTAGGGTGGGTTTCTCTCTAGGTCCGTATGGCCTAATACTCTAAAGAAATGAAGTTTGGCTTAAAAAAATTTAAACACTAGACAAACACATTTAGGTTAAGAAATAAATGGTTGAAAACAAACCCAATTTTTGGGTCAAACACAGGGCTCTTTGCCCCGTTGTTCCTAAGACGAAAAAAAATAACATATATTCAAAGATTGAGCTAACACCTAAATTCTCCTAAATCTAATAGTGAAATGTACAATTGTAACCTAATTTGGCAAGAAGTCAATCCAGATTGAAGATTGTAATCAAAATTGTACTCCCTCTATTTTAAATTAAATATATCTGGATTAAATCAATATCTAAATATAATTTGTATTTGGATATATTGATTTATAAATGTATATAAAAACTGAAAGAGATGTTCAATTTAAAATGGAGGAAGTACTATACTGCTAATTAAATTGTTATTTATTTAGATATATTGTATGTTGCGTCCCTTTTGCAAGCAATCTTAAGTTTGAAAATAAATTAAGCATAAAAGTCAATTAAAAGATCTAAAGCTTTGGACTTAATTAGTTTACATTTTCATTTCTTATTTTTATTATTTATGCTTTATATTTTAGGATTTTATAAAAAAAATTATGAATACATGGAATATAATTTTATTATTTACATTCTTTTTAATATTTTCTTCACAAAAATCTTAAAATAGAAAATAAAAATAAAAAATAAACATAGAAACCTAACATTCCCCTATATTCCTATTACACTAGTTACACTAGCTAACTTCACATCCCATCAAAACTGCAAGTTACTCAATGAAGGCTATCAAGATTTGGCTTATTAGCATTTGATATTATATCAATAAAATTATAAGCGAGTCAAAGACTATATCTCTCTTCCATTATAAAAAAAAAGGACCATAGCTTTTGCAAAGTACACTTGAACTAGATCATCACAAAGTGGAGGCAAGCTTTTGTCTTTACACTTAAAATTCGGCTATACCATACATATATACCCAATAGCACAAAACTTCACATCTTTACAATGCTTGCATCCATTTCTTTATCATCCTCAGCATATTTGGTAGCCGAATTGCATCACTAATCATTCGAAGGAGTCTTTGTACTAAAATATCAAAGTGTTGTGTTGTACTGTTATACCTTTTTTTTTTTTTTGTGGGGCAACACTACTATAATATTTCTAGCTAATTGGGCCGTAGGGATCTTTGTGCTTTGTTTTGTTGCATGGAATCAACCTTTTGAGATCTTAGATTTGTGGACTAGAATTCCGTTTTGTCCAACACTTGTTTTCTCTTAAGTTATTTTGCCATTTTATGAGCACTTTTATATTTATGGGTCAAACTAGATTAAGAATTAAATATTCGTACAGTTGTACAACTTATATTATGTCAATGCCATTGGGAGAACTGCTATAACCCAGATGAACTGCAATGGTATACATGATTTAAATAAATATCGAGTGACACACAATTTATATTCTTTGGCACAAGTAAAACTGAATAACTTCATTGCAGATACTTACGTCAATTTTCAACTGAACTTTTTTTAAAGTTCACAGAGTAGATAATTCGATATTTCCTTTTTTCTTATCCGAAAATATTATTGTGTTCTATCCTTTGTTTAGAAGTTATACTCCACTGGTCTCTTGACAGGTACTTTCAAGATGCATTTACTGTTTAACAAAAAATATAAGGGCTTATTTGAAACAATTTTTTTATTTTTTTATTTTAAAACTATTTTAAAAATCAAGTTTAGAAACAATTTTTTAATAAGAAAGCACAAACAATATATCTGTTGGATATTCATTCTTAAAAAGAAACCCACCTTCCCAAGACCACCAACACACTAAGGAAAAGATTGAGATCTGGTCATCTGGTTGCGGTCTTCTTCGATCGATCACATGCAGGTCGCCGTTTGCGCAAGGGGGTCTGGTGTCGTCGCACGTGCAAGGTTGAGATCTGGTTCGTTGGGTTTGCGTCGGTCTTCTCCTGCAAGTCGCACAGGTCGCTCGCGCGGAAGGAGGGCCAGGACTGGTCCATTGGGTTCGCGTCCGCCTTCTCCGCCGCGATGGTGCCGATCAGTCCGCTGGGCTTGCGTCGATCTTCTTCTACTCGCAGTGGTGTTGCTCACAGTGGTCGACCGCCGCCCACTGGCGTCCAGCTGGTCATGGTGGCGTCGGTGCTTGAGAGATGGACAAGGTTTTATTTTTTGTTTTGTAAAACACCTAAAAGTTATTTTCGTTTTCAGCTTTTAAAACTCAAAAAGTGTTTTTTAGTTTTTAAAACTAATGTTAAGAAAACAAGTTGTCAAACAACTTCTTTGAGTATTTTGTTTTTAAAAATCAAAAGCTATTTTAAAAAATACATGCCAAACAGGCTGTAACTTTCTTCTTGTGGAAGAATAAAAAAAGTAGAGAATATAAGATATGGGTTTACGACGGTTATTTAATAGAATATCACAGTTATTTTTCATTTATTTTTTATCTTTTTGTAAATGATATAAGTCATATATGTTCATGGACTTGAAAAAAGAGTTTAATATAGTAAAGAGACACAAAAAAAAAAAACAGTTACCAATTTGAGATCATTTGTGTGTGGATATTGGTAGAGAGCGTTGTTCTTTGAGCAGCTACTACAGTCCAAATGTGACATTCAAGTTCTGGAAAGCACGCTCCAAGATACATGACTCGATCCCTATCTTCGAACTGATTGAATCACATGGATTCGGTTTGGGTTTTGCAATTTTTTTCAATTCACTTTGTAATCTATGATGTACGATTGCTTGAAAATAAACCCAACATGGTTGTCTCAGCAACTAGTGTGTTACAATTATTTGATGGTTGCATAAACACTATCCTATGGGAATAATTAAATAGTGTATCCCCTTTCTCTATCTCACTGCCTATTTCTTCGATAAAATTTTAATACGTGTATAGTGATGACATCATATAAGATTTTTTATCCAATTAATTTTTTTCAACTACACATGATTTGAGTACATGGAAAAACTTGATTGAAAAACAGGAGTGAGACAGGAAAGGGAACACAAGAATTCAATCCCTATACCCTAATCATGACACAACTAGCGCAACCATTCGAGTCACCATAAACCTTTATCCGATCAATAAATAAAAAAGGATTGATCTACAAATACTGATCAACATAGACACTCATAAGCAAATTGGTTCTAAATACACTAATGTTAAATTCAGATTTGGATTCTCTAAAGTGAGGATCTCATTTTAAAGAATAAAATGAACAATTCCACCCTTAGATGAGCTCATGTAATTTAAAATAATAAGTTCAATCTAATGTCTCATTTTGCATTTTCAGAGGGGATTAACAATAGTTCAGAACTTTGGATGGACTTATGAATCCTCCAGGTAGAAATTATCACACTTTAAATATATAATTTTCAACAGATTAAAAAAATGTACAATTTAGAATATTTAAATTGAAAATTATACATTCTAAAATTCATAAGTGGATTTCATCTTTGATAAACTAAAATTCATAACCGGATTTCACCTATAACGCAGAGGCTTGCATCCACCAAAATCTCTTCTTGAGACTTCATGGTCTTACCGAAAAATCAAGAGAGAAATAAAAAAAAGCTATTCTAAGTATTTCGTCTCTTCATTATTCATATTCATTTTATTTGGTCAGATTTTCGTTGTTCAAATATAAGCAACTGCACGTTTGTTATCTTCTGCAAAGTGCACAAAGAACGAGAGAAGTAGATCATTCACAAAATGGAGGCAAGCTTTTGTCCTTGCACTTAAAATTAGGCTATGCCATATATGTTACTAATGATCTAAGGTAGAGTAACCCTTCACTTTGATCACTTTTTCAACCTCCTCACTTTAGAGGAGTCAAATCCGTAACTAACAGCACAAAACTTCTCATTTTTTTTATTTTTTGATAATTGATTAAAACCCCAGCCAAAACGTAGGCTAGAGGAATAACAACAGTGGTGTAGCAAAGAAAACTATAACTGAAAACACCCTGTAATGTATCCTTCTAAGATTAATTAATTAGCTTTAAGCTTTTCACAAAACCTGACCAACACTAGAGATCACACACCCGTGTCAATTTGATTGACATAAACACCCTTCGTGCATGAACTTTCACAGCATCATCATCCCATTTGTTGTAGATCCTGTCATGCATCTATTCACCTTTGCAGCCTCCTTCATTCTGCAAACACAATTTTCTGTTCTGCATACTAAATTCGGTCCCTTGGGCAAAGCCATTAAGACCAAGCTTAGCATCTGATCGCACTACATGTTCCACCTTGTCCCAAGACATCCTAGCTACCAGTGTCACAATCATTCCCCCACTGGTTCAAAGGAAGTAAAACTTTCCTGGCTTTGATTTTTCCTTGTAGTAGATGCACACTTTTCAGCCACCGCTTCTAATTAATGATTCCTGGAGTTTTAGCGCGCACATTAAATTTTTCACATTCCTAAAATACATCAAATTTCTAATTAGAAAAACATAATTACATCTGTACGCTATTTCTATTTTTCACTCTCTTAGCCGACACCTCACATGCTCTCACTCTGTCAAAGACTCACTAATGTCCATACCCTCCTAGCCGAATTGCAAATCCTCCACATCACCCTTCCACTTGAATCTCCTTGCTGCATTGATGCGCAAGAATTTGACAAAGAGGCGAAATATGAAATTTCATTGCTTTGTGTTTCAAGAAAAAAAAAGAGAGAGAGAGAGAAAGAAGGAAAGATGAGCTAAATGCATAGTTCATATATATATATATATATATACAAGTTATATATCAATTGAACCAGTTGAACTAGTGCTTTGTCTGGTTTGATGTTTAGTTTGGATTTTTTACACAAATAAAATTAAAAAGGGAGTTGTTACATACTTCTCCCATTTTCAGTTTTTAACATATATATCCTCTTTTATTTTTAATAGAAATCGATTAGAAACGACTTCCTTATGTTTCAAATTTTTTACACTGAAATAGCCTTGAAGTCAATTCAAATCTACTTTTATTATGCAAACTTTATAGGCAAAGGCCATATCATGTCCAATCATGTCAAGGGAAGAAATTATAGACTAAAGTCGATTAGAATCAACTTTAAAGTGGCATTTTAGCTTTTGACGGCTGTCAGATATATGTAAAGTTGATTGTAATCAACTTCTGTATACATAGAAGTTTTGTATTACACAAAGTCTATTTAAATCAACTTTTATATAGTATAAAAATCGACTTTATATTGCACCTGATAGTACGGCACCGTGTCAAAAAATGATTTGAATCCATTTTCAGGATTTCATTGCCCCTCATTTTTTAAAGGCCAGATACGGCCTTATGAGCCCAACCCACAAACCCAACAACCCAAGCCCATAACCGCACAAACCAAACCCTCTCTCTGGCCCGCCCATTTTCTCTATTTTGTCTTGTATGAATTAGAAGAAACGATTCGAGAGACCAATCCAACACTCCATCAGAGAGTTAGGGTTTGGGGTTAACCGACGTGCCTTCCCTCCCACAGCACAGCAGCGCCGCCTCCAACACCGACAGGTTTCTTCCTTCTTCTATTCCTATTTTCTTTTCTTAATTACTTTTCGATTCTGAGTTTGTGAAAAGATGATGGATTAGCGTAGATAGGTTTCTTTTGATTGTTGCTGTTGAACAACTAACTGGGTCTCTCTTGTTTTGTGAGTTTTATTGAGACCATCAAATTAATAAGAGATTTTTTCAAGCTAGGGTTGGGTTTCTAATGGTTGTCATCATTGTTTGTTAGGTAAGCCATGGTTAAGCATAACAATGTTATCCCTAACGGCCACTTCAAGAAGCATTGGCAAAACTATGTGAAGACCTGGTTCAATCAGCCAGCAAGGAAGACAAGAAGGCGCCAAGGTAAACTTACTTGTTATAATCTTAGAATTGATCCTGGAATAATGTTTATTGAAATGAAATAGATTCTGGATTTCTGTTTGGATCCATAACTGGTTTTTCTTCTATTTTGTTTTGAAATGTCGATGGATATGTCAGCTCGCCAAAAGAAGGCTGTTAAGATTTTCCCCAGGCCCACTGCTGGACCTCTCAGACCAATTGTTCATGGTCAAACCTTGAAATACAACATGAAAGTGAGAGCCGGCAGAGGATTTTCTCTTGAAGAACTTAAGGTTGAACCAGCTTGTTCTTTCTCATCGATGTTCCTCGTTATAGTTACTTGTTTTGTATGTAATTTGTTAATTTGTTAATGGGCTTGCAAGTTATAACTGCTTTATTTGGAATATTGTGGATACACAAGTCTAAGGTACCTGAGTTATTTCAATTATGGAAATTGGTAAAGGGTGCAGCACATAATCTATGCTTTATTCACTCATGGTTACATGAACATCAACGATTGTTTATTCCGTGCAAAATATGATTTCTCTGAATGTCATCATTTTGAACTTGACAGTTTTTGGTCCAGTTGTTCTGGATTCTTGTTGAAATTCTTCCCTTGCTTGAAGCCAACTAAGATCCCTAAAAGTTATTTCAGGCATCGATTGAATCATAATAAAACTCTGTAAAAAATTATGAGAAGTTCTGCTCCTATGCATGCCAACTTTTTTATAGTGTATTTTTCCTGCTATGCATCATAGGCTGCTGGTATTCCCAAAAAGCTGGCTCCAACCATAGGTATTGCTGTTGATCACCGTCGCAAGAACCGTTCTTTGGAGAGTCTGCAAGCTAATGTGCAAAGGCTGAAAACCTACAAGGCCAAGTTGGTTGTGTTCCCAAGACGTGCACGCAAGGTCAAGGTAATACAAAATTTTCAAATATATGATTTTGTTGTGAGGGTTTTTGTCATCAGTGTTAACGTATCATTTGTGCAAAATGTGATGTAAAAAATGTCTGAATTCGTCTCTCTTTTTCTTTTTTTTTTGGGTTTTTGCAGGCTGGTGATTCTACTCCTGAGGAACTTGCCAATGCCACACAAGTACAGGGTTCGTACCTGCCACTTGTGAGGGAGAAGCCATCTGTGGAGCTTGTTAAGGTTACAGATGAAATGAAGGCATTCAAGGCTTACTATAAGCTTCGTCTTGAACGCACAAACAAGAAGCATCATGGTGCTAGACTCAAGAAGGCTGCTGAAGCAGAAAAGGAAGAAAAGAAATGATGACCTTGGGAAGTCAAGTTTGTTATCCATCGATATAATAGTTGTTGCTAGGCAATTTTGCTTTGCTGAGAATATACTTGGTCTTAATCATGGATCCCTTTACCTATTGTTATTTTGTCAACTGTTATTCAAGTTTGTTGGTTTAATTAGTGCTCTTGGTTGTCTGGATTATTTCGATACTTTTGGGAATATCTTGATGTTGTTGTGTTTTCGTGATTGCTGCTTAGTTTATAATGGGGGTAATAAACCCGTGAACTCTACAATGGTTGGAAGATGAATAACTATTGCGCTATCATCAGTTACAGCAAAAATTAGCGCTTTAAAGATTACTACGATGGTGGAAGGTTGATAAGCAACGAAGCATGAAAATAAAATATGATAATGATATGATCCGATGTGGGAAATTCCTAAAATTTGAGATGTGAGGATACGTGTGTGCGTGTGTGTATATATATTAAATTTGGTATTATTAAATTTATTTGACTTTTATTATAATTGTTTTAAGAAAACTTGAAAAATATACATCAATGATATTTTGAATATAAATCAATTTATAAAACTGTTGAAAAAAATAATTTTGGCACATTATGAAGTATTGGATTATCAGTATCTAGTATCTGTATTGGACTTGATACGTTCTAGATATTGTATATGGGATAATAAAATATTAGTGCAACATTGCCGATAGGAAAAGACTAAAAATATATTTTTTCAAAAAGAGTCATTAGTAATCCATAAAAAAAGAGTAGCACAATTGTAATTATACTTTCATTGTATATTTCTCATTTTGTAAAAGCCATTCATTTTTAACTTATAATATATGATGTTATAAATTTTAATATTTATGAATCGGATAGTTATCAAATATGTCTTTGTACAAAAGATACTTTTCAGGAACTTGTGCCAAGTAGCATTTTGAAAATTTTGAAGTTATTTAGTATTAATTAAGCATTTTAAAGTTATTTATCTCTTTGTTTTTGCGTGCTATGATTGTAATGTATTAATAATTTTTTTCGGATTCCTATGTGCCAAACTGTTAATGGATATAAAAGATCTTTAAGTCATTATATTATTTACTTTTTCTTTTTTATTTTGTACTACCATTAATTTAATTTTTTATTTTACTATTTTCATATAAAATATTTTTAATTATCTATATATAAAGGGAATTCCTCCCTTTTGGTATCCAAATTTTAAATTTTCCAAAATGCCCATAATATAGAAGTCAAGGAAGTTAAAACAATTGAAAAAAGTGATAAAAAGTAATAAATTTAAAAAAGATATAATAAATAAATAAAAAACAGTATATTTTATTTTTTTTAAAAAATGTGAATTGGTAGGCACATAAGCACCTATCAATTCACTAGTTCATATAAAGGAAAAATTTGATATAAATAATATTTAATTACCTATTTAATCCTTATAAAATATACTTCAATATTTAAATGATTTTTCCAATATTTAAAATGTTATTATTTGATTGAAAAATAAATTATTTTGAATTTTACTATTTGATTGATAAGTAAATAAATTATAAACATTTTAAATTTTATTATTTTTTACAAATCATAATTTATGGCATAACATATTTTAATTATTTTATAAATATAAAATAACTTGTACAAATTAGGTATAGTTTTTTTTAACTTATTTAATTTAATATATTTAGAATTTAATTTGGGGTATAAAATAATTATACACTTTCTTGATACAATTTCACCAAAGTGAAATCATGGAAACCAACTACCTACTATCACAATCATAGACCATGGTTTGTAATTTTCATGAATTTTTTTATTAATACTGTAAAACTATTTTATGAGTTTAATTTCTATATATTGATAATGTAAAACTTTTCTATGCTATCATTTAATCATGTATTGATACATTAGTAAAAATAGTTTAATCTCACACCCACTATTTAAAAAGTTATTCAAATAGAATGATTTGATTAGATGATAATGTAAAACTATTTTATATTATTAATATATAGAAATTAATCTATATGCTGTCTATGTTTATATATAATAAAAAGCTAAAAATTGATCTTTTTTAAAAGTTACTTTTTTAGCCTAAAAAAATGTTGAAAACTAATATTTTTGAAATTCTAATTATTTTTAAAAATTTATCCAAATGTACAAAAAGTGACTTTTTTGGGTGAAATAAAAAGTAATTTTAACTTTTGAGGTAACAACATCCCATACAAATGCACCTTTAATTGGACTAATTAGTTAAAATTTTTTTTTGAGTCTTATATTTTTGTTCAAGAATTGAAACTCGGGCCATGCTCGATTAGCTTGAAAGCCCGTAAGTGAGGCCCAAAACCCAGATAATAATATTATTGTTATCACAAGCTGCTGTTCTCATGTGCTTCTTTGACAAGTGGCTACTATGGTAGATTTCGTCATATTTCGGATTTGGAGCTCCATATCTGTGATCTTTGACGAGATAACCAATGACACTTTAATATCTTGAATACTCCTTTACTTGAAGAAATTCGTTGCTTTCTAGAGGATCGTTCTTTACCACGGTGGGGTGAGTGTGATAGCATGGTGCTGGCTGGGTAGGAAAGTGGTGAATATTTTATTGCAAGTGGTTATTGATGGTTACTTCAGGATTGTGCTTCTGAAGAGGTTGGAGGGTCTTGGATATGGATTTGGAAACTGGTTCCTTAGAAGTTCAAGTTTTGATCTGGCAGATATATCACTCTACTCTCCCTACCTGCCAAATTTAGGTTTAATAGGTGAATTGCTCTTTCACTAGTTTGTGTCAGATGCGATCTGGGAGGAAGATTTTCTACATTGCCTCCGTGATTGTTGTCATTCCTCTTCTTTGGCTTGACTGTGGCCAAGATCCAATTCTTCACCCTTCCTTTGCTTGATTGGGTAAATGTACATTTGAGATTTTCCTTTAATCTGTCCTTTGCAGTAGTGTTATGGTGGGTTTGGTGTTGGCGTAATAAACAAATTTTTGAGCTGTCCTTGTAGAGGATGAATAAGGTGTTAGCCTTGCTATTTGCAGCCATCCATTCCATCCGAATGCACTTGTCTTCTAATCAGTGTCGCTCAATAATTTCGCGTGTAGTACGCTGTTCTGCGGAGGAGGAAGTTAAATTGAACATTGATGGTAGTCGTTGTGTGGGGATTGGTGGTCCTGAGAGACTCAAATGTGATGTGGATTGAGGGATTTTCTGCTTTCTTATCATTCTGTTTTATTTGTTGAGCTTATGACGATAGAGTTTTTCAGAGTGTGAAAAAAGGCTATCATTTAGTGTGGTGTAAAGTGACTCACTTTATGCCATCACTTTACTTGCATCCAATCTTTGACCAAGCACCATGTTGCTATTCTTACTGAGGTATCTCACCTTTTCAAAAGGAACTGGATTGTATGCCTATCCCATGGGATGCAAGATCAATTTCTATCCTGATGAATGACTAAGTTGGAGAGGACCAATAATGATACTACTAGATTTTGGCAAACTCCCCTTCCCACCTTATTGCTTCACCTTTGTGAGGATATATTAAAAGTGCGTATTTGCGTGGTTAGCGTCTGTTGTTTGTTTTCATCCATAAAAAAAAATATGCTTCTTTGACTAGCTATGGTTCTGCGTTTTTCTCATTATCTTTAGACATCTGTTCCGTACTCCAATCACCCAATCAATGCCCAAAGAACCGCCAGGCGGAACAGTGGGTGAGGAGGACATAATTTTCTGTGTTTTGGGATTGCACAGTTTACGGAATACACTTTGTTGTTAATGTGAGCTAGCATTATCAGCTTCTTGTTTGTATGTATCTACCCAGTGTTGTTGTTCTAAACTTGTCTGCTCGGTGGAGTGAGTGAGTCTACATTAACACTCACATGGCATGAACCTAGATGAGATGGAGGATGGGATGAAAAAAATAAAGGAAAGGGATAAGTTGGTAATCTCGACAAACAATGTGTCAGATTTGTTTAGTAGTTCGTTTTGAGGGCAAAAACCCTCTTTCACCTATTGAAAGGCCCTAAAATTACCAGATTAGATGCCTGCCGGAGCTTGAAATTGTTGAGTAAAGGTTTATTTCGACCCTTGAAATTATATGCTTGCTTCACGTTAATCCCTAATATTGAAAAAGTATCAATTTAATTTTTAAAATTACAAAATGTGATTTAAATTAGTACTTGTAGTAACATTCGCGGGAACTAAATTAAATCACTAATTTTCGGGATGAAAAGTGCACCATTACTTAGCAGTGTCACTCTGACCTGAGCAAAAGAGAAACATGTCTCAATCCCATGAAGCTCTGATTCTGATCCAAAAAATGGTGAAAGTCCCTCCTGCAAAAGCACTCTTCTTCTTCAATTCCGCAACCCATCAAGGCCTTCACCACACCTCCCAATCCATTTCATTCATCCTCAACCATCTCCTTTCCTCTGGCATGCTATCCCATGCCCAATCTCTTCTCGTGCGCCTCATCTCTGGCCGAATCTGCTCACCTTTTCTATCCCCACCCTCACTCATGCATCAACTAACACAAACCCAATTCACTTCTTTTCCAACCCGCGCTCTTCTTTATGAGGCAATCGTTAATGCCCATGTCCATTCTCAGTTACCTGATCAAGCCCTCCATTTCTTGGAACAAATGGTTCACGATGGCCATCTCCCCATATCGAACACGTTCAATAACCTCTTGAGTTTACTTGTTAGATCAAATTGTTTTGGTAAAGCGTGGCGTGTTTTCAATGAAATGAAGGGTGAGGTTGTTCTGGATGCTTATAGTTTTGGGATTATGATCAAGGGTTGCTGTGAAGTTGGTGACTTGATGAAGGGTTTTCGGCTTCTGGCTATGTTGGTGGAGATGGGTTTGTCTCCAAATGTTGTCATATACACTACGTTGATTGATGGATGTTGCAAGAGTGGTGATGTTCAGCTGGCAAAGAAGTTGTTTTGCAAGATGGAGGGATTGGGCTTAGTTGCCAATCAGCATACTTATAGTGTATTGATAAATGGGTTTTTCAAGCAGGGCCTTCAAAAGGAAGGGTTTCAAATGTATGAATATATGAAGCAAAGAGGAATGGTGCCTAATATTTATGCTTACAATTGTGTGATCACTGAATATTGTAATGATGGGAATGTAGATAAGGCTTTTGAGGTGTTTGATGAAATGCGTGAAAAAGGGGTGGCGTATGGTGTTGTGAGCTATAACATTTTGATTGGTGGGTTGTGTAGAGTGAAGAAGCTTCGGGAAGCAGTGAAGTTGGTTGATCAAGTCAACAGTGTTGGCCTAAGTCCTAATTTAATTACATATAACACATTGATCAATGGTTTCTGTGATGCTGGAAAGATGGACAATGCTGTTAGATTGTTCAATCAATTGAAGTCAAATGGACTATCACCATCCTTAGTGACCTATAACACTTTGATTGCCGGGTATTCTAGGATTGGGAATTTGGATGAAGCCCTTAACTTGGTGAAGGAAATGGAGGAGAGATGCGTTGCTCCTTCTAAAGTGACATATACAATTCTCGTTGATGCTTTTGTGCGTCTAAATCATATGGAGAAAGCATTTGAGATACATTCTTTAATGGAGAAGTCTGGTTTGGTTTCCGATGTTTTAACGTATAGTGTCCTCATACATGGATTATGTATGAACGGTAATATGAAAGAGGCGTCAAAACTCTTCAAATCATTGGGTGAGCTGCGATTGGAACCAAATAACGTAATATATAATACGATCATTCATGGTTATTGCAAAGAAGGAAGCTCTTATAGGGCTCTTAGGTTACTCAAAGAAATGGTTGAAAATGGAATGACCCCAAATGTGGCTAGCTTTTGTTCAACCATAGGACTTCTTTGCAAGGAAGGAAAGTGGAAGGAAGCCGAGCTTCTCTTACAGCAGATGATAAATTCAGGACTAGAGCCATCAGTTTCTTTGTGCAATATGATTTACAAAGCAAAAGGCGAAGTGTTGAATGTTGATCTTGAAAGTGATATAATATCAAATTCATAGTATTTTCTCTCTGATTCTGTTTCTTATCTATGGATCGCATTATAATTCATTAATCAAGCCCATTCTAGAATGCAGCTGAATTTTATGTCTTGCTCAATTTGATATGAAAAATGATATATCCTCCTATGTATTAGGGAAAGTAAGTTTCGATTATTTTTTAAGATTCCAAAACATGAATTGTATGTGCTTTTAAACTCCATTTAGCATTTAGCATTTAGCATGTAGGAAAAATTTGTAAAATGGTATATGGTTTCTCATTTGATATATATCCTCAATCATAATGATTGCTGCATTCTAACATACAACGGTATGCTTTGATAAAAATTCTGGACATGAATCAAAATATCTTCTAATGTTTTGGCTTGCTACCTGCCCTGCTTTCTTGAATGTCTGCATTCAAGGGCAGAAAACTTCATTTGAAAAAAAGCTTCCTGAGAAAAATAAAAATTAAAGGGTAACCCTCATAAAATGTCTCGGCATGTCTGCAATTTCCTCCCGTCTATCGGTCCCTTTAGTTGAAATTTAACTGTATATTTGGCTTGTGTTGTTTAGGATTTCTTGTTTGAGTGAAATATTTATCATAACCAGAACTGCGGGATCATTTACTTGTTTCATATTAATTAAATATACAACTTGTTGTATTTGGTTCCATATATAGTCTGAACTGTACTAGGCTGCATCTGTTCTATATGGTGTGGATCTTGGGTGTCAACTTGAAGACTATTTAAGTTATAGGTTCTGTTTGAGCACAAAATCTACAGCTACATATACAATGATTGCACTACTCGTTGCTTGGATGAAGCTCTGTTTGAGCGTTACAGTGAAATGGAAATTAATTTAAAGGGAAAGTCTAAAAAACCCTCTTCAACTTTACCAGATGTCCACTTTAGTCATAATATTTTCAAAATGTGCAAAATGATCCTCATCCTCATAATAAACTTATAATTTATCAATAGGTTTTGAAAAAACTTACACTAATAAAAAGTTTTTTAAAGGTGTAGCATTTGCTTAAAATTATACTGGTATAATTTAATTTTAATCCCATATAAATGTAACTTGTTTTAAATTATCATATGAATGAAATTTGTACTCATAGTTATCTTGTTTAATTATTTTTATTTGTTTTGACGTGGCATCTCCAATAATTCTATTATTCCTAATTCAATTTCAAAACTCTTTTTAATTCCTATTTCGTAATCCAATTTCAAACCTCATCATCAACGACAAGCATGCAATATACTCTATTTATCTTCACTCTTGTTCTGTATCTCTCTTTCTATTTCTCTCGAGTTTTTTGTCCGAAAACGACTCTACATTTTCACTTCTCCTCAAACTCCTTAGTTATTTTTACTTCCATCTTATCCATTCTATTCTTATGTCATTTTCCCCTTTGAGGAGATTTTTTAAATCTTTTCATTTAATGATTCCTCCGCTTTGATTTTTCTGAGAGTGACCTCTAGGCAAACTACATTGCTGTTCATGGTGATTTAGAGCTTTTCCTTTGAGAGGAAAAATGTTTAACAAATTTCCATACTCTTGACTACTGTGTATGTTCTAAATAAAGACACATTTTATTTTCATTTGTTTGTTTTTAGTCTAATATATTCAATATGATACTGTGTATAATAGAATTAAGACAACACCCTCATTTTAATCCCTATAAAATTTTAAGTTGGAACCAATTAGTCCATATAAAAAATAAACTCTCAAATTGGTTTTTATAAAATTGAATTGTTAGATAGATAAATTGGTTCTTGTAAAAATTGAATAATTAGATAAATTAGTTTCTGTAAAATTGAATAATTGAACAAGTTAATCCCTATGTTAAGTTGGACTAGGCGGATTAAATTGTCTGGCAATAATTTTTATAGGGACTAATTTAGAATTTTTTTAATGTAAAGATTTATTTGTCCAACTATTTAATTTTAGAAGAAACAATTTAAGATTTTTTTTTATATAGACCAATTTATTAGACTTAAAAGTTTAGAGGGACTAAAATGAAGATTTTGTCTAAAATTAATTATTTATTTTATTTAATTTTTTAAAAAATTTATTTTATCAGTTTATCCCGTACTTTGCACGGGTAGACATATTAACAGACCTAATAAACACATCTGTACGAAAAAGGGTATGATGGAATTAGTTTAGATCATTAAAGCAGTTTTAAATTGTTTCATAATTTAAGTTTCTTGTTATAAAATATTTAGTAAAAATAATCTCTAAACATATACAAAAGCATTAAATTAAATTATATATATATATATATATATTCACAACCAAAAAATCTGGTCCACTACCAAAAAAAAGTTAAATTATAATTTTCTTAGAAAAATGCACTTTGGACCATATGAACTTTACCCTAAAACTTTAAGAAACAAATGTGCACTGTAATTCTTTTGTTAAATTTTCATTTAGTCTTAATTGATAATAAGTGCTTTACGCCCATTTAACTTTAGTTCATGAGTAACCTGATATGCCAAAGTAAAAATTAATATATAAATTGATATCCTGAACATTATTGAATGTATGCTATTTAAATTGAAAAATTAACAGAAATGTCATTTTACACGATTAAAAAAATTAGAGGTTGATTTGTACGTAGTTAAAATTTGAGAGGAAAGTGCACATGATGCATAATTCTAAAAAATAAATTGCTATTTTTCCTTTTTAACATTGAGAATATTTTAAAGAATTTGAAGATACCCAACACATTAATCTTTTGTTCAGACGAAAAAAAGGGGGGGGGGGACTAGTGATTCTCTAGCACCAAAATTTTGTAAGGGTTGTTTAGTACAATGGATTAGACATGATAGTATAAGCTAATACTATATATTATACTAGTATCTATTGTTTGATGTAGACGACGTATTGTATAATCTTATACGTTATAACCCCCTTATATATCAAAATGTTTTATAACTTAATACGCATAAATAGGGTATTAGGTTTGATTAGCTTTTAACGTATAAGATTATTATTTTAAATATTTTATTATAATAAAATAATTATTAAATAAATAATAATAAAACAAATACGAATAATAATAGTCTCAGTTTAGTTATATATAATAAAAATAAAATAAATATAATTGATAAACAATAAATAAAATAATAAATAATTGATAACAAATAAATGTTTTAAATAAATAATATATAATATATAAAAATAAGGATCAGTAACTTAAATTTAAATAATTATGATTAAAAATATAAAATATTAAAATATAAAATAGTATTTTTATTTATATATATTATTGAAATAATAAATAATTATAAAATATTGAAATAAATAATAACATTTAATAAAAATTAAATTTTAATTAGTAAATATTTACATAAATATAATATTTAAAAATAATTGATTTTATTTAATATTTAATTAAGATATTAGAATTATTTATAAATAAATAGTATGATATTACTAAACATAAAATCGAATATCTTATAAGTGTTACACCAAACACTATATAGTATTAAAAGTTTATTAGGTTTTATCCTATTAGGTCTTATACTATTATGTGTGCCAAACGTGCCCTTAAAGTGTGACAAAATAGTGAGAGAAAAAGTGTTGGCACTATAATAACTTATAAAAGAGATTAACTTTTAGGTATGGAAAGTATAAAATTTTATTATACTTGCATTTAATCAAATTCTCACATTTGCTTGGACTTTTAAGTAAGGTGCAAGATTCAAGTACATTTTCTTTATGTGACAATACATGAATGAATGATAATGTAAAATTTTAGTATATAGAAATTATTCACTTCGATTGGGAATAACTGTCCACTTTTAAAATTTTATTTTCCCACAAGTAACTGTTCATTTAGGAAATTTTGACAACATTTATTAACTTTTTTCCAAGTATACCCTTAATTAGTGGAACATAAAGAATAAATGTGAAGAAACAATTAAATAAGAGAGATAATTAGTACTTCCCCTGTTTCAATATATTTATCACAAACCAAACAACACACATACTAAGGAGAAAAAAAATCTTGGTAAATAAATAAAATTATATGAGTTGACAAAATTATCTCCATATAGTCATTATTACTTATATTAGTAAATATATTTACACATTCAAATTAAGGGTATAAATGGATTTAAAAAATTAATATTACCTAGATATATATTATAAATGAATAGATATTTTGAGACACCAAAAAGTTAAAAAATGATAGATATATTGGAAAAGATGTAGTATTAAGGATATTATTATAAAATAAATTTTAATAATATTGAGGTATTTTGAATATTTTCTTAATTCTTGTGCACATTTAAAATTGGACAATTGTTTTCAACCATAAAGAGTAAACTCTTTATAAAATTATGATTCTACTTTTATATATATATTTTTATCATAATAACCATTTAGCATCTGTTTGGCGCAAGAGTATGAAATTGGAATTGGACAACCTAATTTCAAATTTTATGATTGGTGTACTTTTAGAATTAGAATCATAAATTCATATGATAATTCCATGGAATTGAAAAATAACTAGCCCAAGTCTTTTCCAATTTTCCCCTCACACCTTAAAAATTGTCAATTCCATAATTTATAATTTTTTTCGTTCTCCAACTGTGCCACCTCTCATCACTTGCTACCCGCCTGCCCGTCGCCGTGCCGACGCATGGCATTGGTTGCTGACCACCCTATTGGCTCGCCCATGGGCCGCTCAGTCATAGCCTGCCTGACCTCCATTAGTGGCTAATTGCCTCGCCATTGGTCGATTGCTCACTGGTGGTAGACCACTCGTGGCTGGTTGTCTCCAGTCGGCTGTTGTTGTCGCCAACTACGCCGCCTCTCTTACCACCCATTGCCCGTTGTCCACCTCCACAAACTTAATATAATGAAAATATTTTGAACTTATAGATCATATATCCAACCAGGAGAAATGGGACTGAATTTAGAATCCTAGTTCTGAATTCTAATTCTTTGTAAGAGCCAAACATAAAATTTAAGATTGAGCAAATTCCAATTCCACACACCAAACAAACCCTTATTTCCTTTTCGTAAATGACAAGTATTTATATCTCTAGATATATTATTTTAAAAGTTCAATTTTTATACATTGCAAATATAATTTACGGTGTTACTGTATAATAATTTTAATACACCGAAAGTGTATACATTTTCGACCAATTTACTTGCTCTTATTTCTAAACTTTTTTCTTCGTGAATACTATGCATAAGAAAATCATTTATCGACGAAATTTCCGAGGTAAAACCAAAAAAACAATCCTCTTGACAAGAAATCCTTATTTTATGTACCCAAAAAACAAAAAAAGATCCTTACATTTTAATAGGCAAAAACCCTGGAATGTGATCTAACTCCAAGGCAACAAACATAAGCTCTGTTCCTGAGATACCGTGCGGTGCGAACTTAGCTCACCGCACAGACAAGACATGACATGAGAACCCGGCCGTTGGGTAAGGTACTTGTTTTGTTCTGGGAGAGAGAGGACCACACCACTTTCTCACCACTTACCCCACTTTCCTCAACTCTCCTGCCAAATACATACACACAAAACAATAGAAAAAGTTGAAAAAAAGCAAAGAAAAAGAAAAAAACAGAGCTTGCTCTGTTTCAGGTTCCTTCCCTGTTTTTGCTTGCTGACAAGGGACAATTTTGATGCCTCATCCTTCCTCTTCAACAATCAACACAGGCAAGTTTTCTTGATGGCACCGTGCTTTCAGGGTGGAAGAACAAGGAGAAGAAGGAAACTGCTGCAACAACTGTCACAATTCGAAATGCGCTTTGTGTTTCAGCCAATGCTCTGCCTTCAGAATCATGAGATCTAATAATACGACTCTGTCTTCAGAAGATTTCTTCTTTCTGGGACCCCTTTATGGTGGACGTTGATCACACCGATGTTTTTTTTTTGTGTCAGCTTCTTGTCATCTCCAACTTTTCAAAGCATAGTTCTTAATGCTTGCCACAAACAGAGTATATTCTGATTGCAGGCCCAATTTTTGTCGCTTTCTGCATTAATCATATGTGATCATGCTTTGCCATAAGCTCCCATTTCTTTTTCAAAATTTAATTTTTAATTTTTTTAGTTTTTTTGGGGTGGTTGAAAAGTTGGACCCTCTCTGTGGTTTAGCTATATTGCTTTAGATTTGGGATTTTGAGGGTATTCTATGATATGGCCAAGGGGTTTTGAGGTTTTGTGTGGTTGTGACTTGTGATGTTTATGGTTGTTGACTTGGAAGTTATCTCCTCTTGCTTTCTGGAGACTTGGGGGAAATTTTCCACTTTGGCTGCCAGTGATAGTTGTTTTGGAATTATATGTTGAGACTTGGTCATAGGAAGATGAAGTAGTTCATCTTTTTGCCTCTTTTTGTTCTTTGGATTAATTACTTTTTAAACAATTTGACAAGAGAAGAATGAGGGGTGGTAGGAGGATGAGGAAGATCCGTTTGAGCAAGATCTATTCATTTGCTTGTGGCAAATCAGCATTCAAGAGGGACCATTCACAGATTGGGGGGCAAGGTTTTTCTAGGGTGGTCTATTGCAATGAACCAGATAGCTTTGAGGCAGGGATTAGGGATTATGCAGATAATTCTATAAGGTCCACAAAGTATACTGCTGCTAGTTTCTTTCCAAAGTCACTGTTTGAGCAGTTCAGGAGGGTTGCTAACTTCTATTTCTTGGTGATTGGTATCTTGGCCTTGACAAAGCTTGCTCCTTACACAGCTGTCAGTGCCATCCTTCCCCTTTGTGTCATCGTTGGAGCAACTATGGTGAAAGAGGGTATCGAAGATTGGCGCCGGAAAAAACAGGTTCTACATTTCTGCTGTTTACCCTATTGTGGATTTCATTTTTTATGATAATAGAGCACTATGATGTTGTTTGATCCATGTAACCAACCCTACGTGGTGGGATAGGGCTTAGTTGTTGTTGTTGAAGTCAATTGCTTTAGCCTTTTTTTCTTCAATCCTGTGGACCAAGTGTGTTGATTCAAACTGAATCAGACTGGTCTTATCTTCTTAATTTTGATTTATTGTCTCCTATTGTGTTTATGTTCACCGATCCCTTGCAATTTAGAGTGTCGAAAAAATCTACGGACTATGGGACATGATTATTATCCTATAACTTGAATTGAAGAATATCAGTAATTTTTACCAAGTTTATGGAAGGATTCTGGTTATAACAACTAAAGGATTCTATTTGACAGTAGTACTATCAAAATTGTGGAGAGAAATTAAATTTTAACTTTCATGATGAGTTGTTTGAAAAAAAGGAAGAAGTGCAATTACTTAGCTGTGTATTCATAAGTTCATTTATCTTCTTAATAATCTCTTAGATTCCAATATCAGTTTCGTACTCAACTTGGACAGGCTTAAATGATTCTCTATAATGGAAGTTTGGTTAGAAACATAAAAGGCCAAAATACTGTCTGTATATTCTTACTTCTGCTACAATATGTACTCTTAAGTTCAGTGCAATTTTGGCCATGATTTTATTTTATTTTTTTACCTGTATAATGAAATATCTATATGGAATTAAAACAATCAACCAACAGTTCTGTGTATCCAGAGAAGGAAAAATTTTAAAAGATGTTGGACGGAGAGCATTTAGCATTTAACTAAATAATATCATTTAGCATTGTCTATTTCATGACCAATGGCAAGCTATGAAGTCAGGCAATATAATTTGGCTATTGGATTGCTTCTGCAGGATATTGAGGTGAACAATAGAAGAGTTAAAGTGCATAAAGGTGATGGCATTTTTGAATATACTGAGTGGAAGAATCTGAGGGTGGGAAATATAGTGAAGATAGAGAGGGATGAATTCTTCCCTGCAGATATCCTACTGCTTTCATCCAGTTATGAGGATGCAGTCTGCTATGTTGAGACCATGAACTTGGATGGGGAGACAAATCTAAAGTTAAAACAAGGGTTGGATGTAACTTCTTCCTTGCAAGAGGACTTCAAATTCCGTGATTTTAAAGCAGTAGTTAAATGTGAAGACCCAAATGCAAATTTGTACTCATTTGTTGGGAGCATGAAGTTTGAAGAGCAAAATTATCCCCTTTCTCCTCAGCAACTTCTTTTGAGAGACTCCAAACTTCGTAATACAGACTACATATATGGAGCAGTCATCTTCACCGGTCATGACACAAAGGTTATTCAAAACTCTACTGAACCCCCTTCGAAAAGAAGCAAAATTGAGAGGAAGATGGATAGAATTATTTACTTCTTGTTTTGTGTTCTGTTTCTAATTGCATTTATTGGATCTGTTCTTCTGCGTTGCAACTAAGGATGACTTGGACAATGGGGTAATGAAAAGGTGGTACTTAAGACCAGATGATTCCACAATTTTCTTTGATCCAAAAAGAGTTGCTGCAGCTGCTATATTTCATTTTTTGACTGCCTTAATGTTATATGGGTTCTTCATTCCTATCTCCTTGTATTTTTCAATAGAACTTGTAAAAGTCCTTCAAAGCATCTTCATCAATCAAGATGTCCATATGTACTATGAAGAAGCAGACAAACCAGCCCGTGCTCGCACTTCAAACTTGAATGAGGAACTAGGTCAAGTTGACACAATACTTTCTGATAAAACTGGAACTCTGACTTGCAACTCAATGGAGTTCATCAAATGTTCCATTGCTGGGGTAGCTTATGGCCGAGGTGTTACAGAGGTTGAGCAGGCCATGGGTAGGAGAATTGGTTCACCTTTGATTCATGAGCATGTCATTGGATCAGAATCAGAACCAGATGAAATCAGGGAATCTCTTGATAGAAAAGCACACATCAAAGGCTTTAACTTCATAGATGAAAGGATAATGAATGGAAACTGGGTTAATGAGCCTCTTACAGATGTTATCCAGAAATTTTTTCGCTTATTGGCGATCTGTCATACTGCTATACCAGAAGTGGATGAAGACACAGGAAATGTCTCATATGAGGCTGAATCCCAGATGAAGCAGCATTTGTGATTGCTGCTAGAGAAGTTGGTTTTGAATTCTTTAAAAGGACTCAGACTAGTTTATCAATTTATGAATTGGATCCCGTTTCTGGCAACAAAGTTGAAAGGTCAGTTCTTTTTCAATTGCTTTATCTGTTTAGTAACTTTGACTCCCACATTTTCCGTTGCTACTCAACGTACAACATTTTATGATGAATTGTAATTAATTAAGAAAGTCACATTCAATCACATTGTAACTTATCTTCTGATGACAGTAGTTAATTTTCAATAATAATATTAATAATAATAATAACAACTTGGAAACTTTGACATTTTACTTCTGGTCTAGCCTATGTTTGGTTTACATTTTTGGCAATGCCACCATAAACGGACATTTGGGGAAAGGAGCTCTGGTGTTCCTTTTGGAAAATGTTCTTTCCAATTGCCTCAAATGGCAAGATTCTGTGGTTAAACTGTAAAACAAACAATCTCCCAATCAATAGCTGCACAGGGATGTGGAGTCTGATGTTGATATTTTCAATTTCTGGATTAGCTGACCAACTATACTACAGCTGCTTATAGCAACAGTGAATTTGTATCCTTGGCTTACATATGTGGATCCAAGAGTCTTCAATTCCTCAGATGGGATCCAAAGTCTAATTGATGCTTTGATACTAGTTTTAAAATGTACAAATGGCAGAAAGTTTGGTTCCATTGCTGTCTAAACAATCTTTTACTCTTGGCATACTTTATTTTTTTGTTATGTTGTTTGGGATTAAGGATTTCACTTTATACACGCTTACTAATGTGTATGCTATTACTTGATGCATTGTTTCTAATTCAATTACGTTTTTTGTTTAATTTATATGCATTGACGGTGGAAATTTATTTTACGTTGTCATCCAATCATGTATTGCTACATCAACAAAGATAGTTGAGTGTCACATCCATTACATGAAAAGTCATCCAAATGAAATGATTTGATTGGATGACATGTAAAAAGGTTTCACTGTCAATGCATCAAAATTTCACTCATGTTTTATAGCAATTGTGTTTCGGAATTTACTTTCTTCCATTTAACTAATGCTGATTTGATATACAGTAAATAATTACGTTTTGCAGAATTTACCAGCTTCTCAATGTTTTAGAATTCAATAGCTCAAGGAAGCGAATGTCGGTGATAGTGAAAGATGAAGAAGGGAGAATTTTGCTACTCTGTAAAGGTGCTGACAGGTTTGTGATAAATTAACCTGTTGCCTTTAGTATATTGTTCTTACCTTTGTATTTAATCTGTTGACTTGGCTAAAGTTATATTTCATGCAGTGTCATGTTTGAAAGGCTTGCATTGAATGGGAGAGATTTTGAAGAGAAAACCTTGGAACATGTGAATCAATATGCTGATGCAGGTCTAAGGACCCTGATATTGGCCTATCGTGAACTTGGTGAGACAGAATACAAGGAGTTCGATAATAAATTTTATGAAGTGAAAAATTCAGTTACTGCAGATCAGGAAACACTGATTGAGGAATTATCAAATAAAATTGAAAGGAATCTAATCCTTCTGGGTGCCACTGCCGTAGAGGACAAGCTACAAAATGGGGTAGGTTACGGAAAAAGTTACATATGAAGATTTATCAATTGGAGTAGGGCTTGAAATTATGCCTCACAATATTGTTTTGCTAGGTTCCTGATTGCATTGAAAAGCTTGCCCAAGCTGGAATTAAGATTTGGGTTTTGACTGGGGATAAAATGGAGACTGCCATTAATATTGGGTACGATATTGTGAATTTTTGATTATGCCTTTTTGTACATTGGCTTCAGCATGAAAATTACTTTCCAAGATGTCTGACATAAACATACAATTGCAGCTTTTCCTCTAGTTTGCTTAGACAAGGGATGAAACAGATTATAATTCATTTGGACAGTCCAGAAATTCAAACATTGGAGAAGGTTGGAGACAAGATGGCTATTTCCAAGGTAAAATAATTCCTGGCCCAAAATTCAGTTATTTTTATATGAAGATTAGTTCTACATATTGAGTACTACGAGTACGTGTAAGTGAGCATGTTAACAAAACGGTTCTGTCAAAACATTCCAATACCTCTGTTGTATGGTGTCTTTGGCTGGACAGGAATGCTAGAATTTTCAACAGGGGATCTCTTCCTCTTTGGATGACATGTAGGATTGGGTTACTTTCTTAGCTTCAATGCGCGTTCCGTGAATGCTCCTTTTAGAGTGTTTCTTTGGTAGATATGCAGAGAGATTGGCCTACCTAGTTACATTGGTCAATCTCAAAGGAATTACATGTTTTCTTTTTCTTTCTTCTTGTGAGGATGCCTTATCCTCTTTATATGCATTCTTTCCTTCCTAATTATTGAATATCCTTTTCTATCCAAAAAAAGAAAATTCGATTTCCTTGTAAGATGTTCTTACTTGGAGTTGACATTGGACTTGAATGTGCTTTATAATACTCGCAATTTGAACTTATAGTTTTGTGGGTGCTTGCATTCTGGGTTTTTTGAATAAAGCAGCCTGATAGATTGATATTATGAATTCCACTTACTGCATTTTCATGGTATTATTGACTTTGGTTTCAGAAGTTGCAAGACTTTGCATGCTTGTATGCTTTGACTTGTATGTTGTTGCTTAGATTGTTTAATCTCTGAGCCACAATAAATGTTCTTTTATTCCGTTTCTTACCTCGTTTTTTTTTCCCTTTAAAATTTCTTCTCCTTTGCTCAAAGGGATTGCTTGGTGTGTCAGTATCTTGATGAAACTGTAGAATTTAAAGTCCTGATATTTTTGTGCCAATTCCTGTTTCAGGCTTCAAGGGAAAGTGTCCACCGTCAGATATCAGATGGTGCTCAACAGCTTATTGCATCCAGAGGGATCTCCCAGCTGGCATTTGCTCTCATTATTGATGGAAAATCACTTGCTTATGCTCTGGAGGATAATATGAAGAACATGTTCCTAGAGCTAGCAATTCGATGTGCATCTGTTATCTGCTGTCGCTCATCACCAAAGCAGAAAGCACTGGTACGTTTCAGTGTATTCTATGTTTCTTCCCTTATTTGACATCACGTCTGCATTATTATTATTATTATTTGGTTAATTCTGATAATAGTTCTGGTTAGCTTTTAAAATTATTTTCTTTTTATTGGTTTCTCTCTTAAAGGTTACTAGACTGGTCAAATCTGGAACTGGTAAAACAACATTGGCCATTGGTGATGGAGCCAATGATGTTGGAATGCTTCAAGAAGCAGATATAGGGGTTGGAATCAGTGGTTTTGAAGGAATGCAGGTGCTCAAAACACTGATAAACCTTTCTGTTCTTCATTATTGATTTTCACTCCAGTATCAAGCTTTTATTGCAACCTTTTGTTTTGCATCTGTGTCTTCCCAGGCTGTCATGTCCAGTGATATTGCAATCGCGCAGTTCCGGTATTTGGAAAGATTACTTCTCGTGCATGGTCACTGGTGTTATCGGAGGATGTCATCAATGGTATTGCCACTAGTATACGGATCTCAACATTCCATTAATCTAGGCTTTGAAAGATGATCTAGTCTGAAACTTTTGGCATTTATATTAACTTGGTCATTCTCCTGATCACAGATATGCTATTTTTTCTACAAGAATATCACATTTGGCTTCACTTTATTCTTGTATGAGGTGTATGCGTCATTCTCCGGACAGCCTGCATACAATGACTGGTTTTTGTCTCTATATAGTATCCTCTTTTCATCACTTCCTGTGATTGCCCTTGGGGTCCTTGACCAGGATGTATCTGCCAGGTACTGTCTGAAGGTAAGCTTACTGTTCACCATCTAATATGTTGTCATGTTTATATTATTATTGCTTCTAATATGGACATTTTGACTGGACTTGTTATAAAATAGTGTGCTGGTTTATGAATGAGAAGAGACAACCTACAAAAGGATTTGAAAAAAAAAAAAAAACTACAAAAAACCAGGCACTAATTTATACCATTACATCATTTGTACATAATATCTGGCTTAACCCATAGACCTAATTGATTTTTCCCCTTCATGGTGGTGTTTAATCACTTCTTGACATTGTTATCATCTAGGAGGCCTATTTTAACCCGTAGTAATACCGGTTAAACAAAGCAGTAAGGGTTTGGTTGGTTTTAGAAGTAATTGATTTTTCCCCATACTCTAGCTAGGAGTGTGCTTGGTGTGTGAAAATATTTTCTGTTTTCATTTCCTAGAAATGATTTTTATTTCAGATTTTCAAAATGTGAAAATGCGTATGGTTTAAAAAGTATATTCTATTTTCAGAAAGTGAAAACAATGAAAATATGTTTGGTTTGTCGTTTTTAAAATATATTTTCAAAATCAAATTTGATATAATAATATTATATGTTATTAAATAATAAAAGACATATATATATTATTTGCATTGGTTCATCTACTACAAAAATTGTTTAATATAATAAAATTTATTTAAATTTTACATTTTAAATATTTATTATTGTGTTTATATAGTTATAACTTATGTTGAATTTTATTTATTTTATTGTATAAAGATATGTTTATTATATATTTATCAATTTATCGATTTCTATATATTGTTTTGAATAATTATTTTTATATTAAAATGTAAAAATCATAAACCAATTTTTATCAATCCTCTCACTTTTAATAATAATAATAAAAATATTACCCTCAACCACTCCCCACTCTCTGCCAAAACGAAAAAGTCACTATCCATTATTTCTCTTCTTCAAACTTCTCTTTGACCCCCCCCAAAAAAAAAACAGAAAAAAACCTTCTGTGTGTTGCCTACAGCATTGCCAACACCACCCAAGTTGCTTGCTCTGTTGCGGATCTGCAATGCGTCTAATAGACACCAAAAAGAGAGATACAGAAATGGAGTATACCGATGTATTAATGGTAAGAAAAACTGGTACAATATGCAGAAACAAAAGGAGTCATGAGCACTATAACGCTCAGAGCTCTCCTAATCCCGATCTAGTAAAATGCCTAAATATCGCCCTTCTAACTCTCACCCACAAATATACCCTTCTATTGTAACATAATCATTCCCATGCCCTCCTTACTACCAACGTGGCACACACTTTCACACCACCACAAGTTAGGTATTGGCACACACACTCTCACACTACAGCAAGTTAGTTCTCCAAGTGGCCCACATGATTCACCCACACTCTCTACTCTACCATTGTCCAAATTGCCCCTATACCACTTTCATTTGTACATTTTAATTCCACTAGAAAATCAGCCTCTAATAGCGTCACCTGCAGTTGTTCAGGAACGTCGCGATTTGTTCCACCGCCTGCAATGCTATCATTGCAATGTTGCCCAACACCATCGGAGCTGCTTGCATTGCTGGCTCCGTTGCTAGTCTGCATTGTGCCACTCACAGATGGTCTTTGAAGATGCGATTTGCTTCACTGCAATGTTTAGCTCTAGCGATGGCTACCCTTGTTCCCACAAATGGATCTTGCAAATGGGGCTTTATGAGGTTGTTATCAGTTTGATGATTTTTGTTGTTTTCTTTGTTCCCCATTGGCCTATTTGTGGGGTTGTGGTTTATTGTATTGTATCCATTGAGAGAGTGACCACAGGAGATGGTGCTATTGAGTGAGGATGAGCAAAAGGGGTGGCTGCCTTGGACAAGGGAAGACAGATTTGAGAGGGAAGTTTCTGATTGGTGGTGTGATAAGAGATTGTTGGAGAAAGAAGAACAAGTTCTTTATAATTACGAACAAGCCACGGCATTTTCATGATGCAAATCTTTTCAACCGTGTATGAAATATTTTGTTGGAAAGACTGAAAATGTGAAAATGACGTTTTCAAATTTTCAATGAATTCAAAAAATATTTTCAATATAATCAAACCAAACACATTTCCGATGTTGTTTTTATGTTTTCAGTCAAAATGGCAAACCAAACACGCTCATAGCATAGTATTTAAAATCACTTGCCGGTTAACCGGAAACTAGTGAACGGGCATTGGTCCCGGTTCTTCAATTGGACTGGTTTTGCATTGAACTAGTTAAACATTGGTCAAACCCTGTTGAACCGTGGGCAGACCAACGGACCAGTTAAGAAACCGGCATTGAACTGTGGGTAATTAATGGGGTGGGCCAACATGGTGGGCAAGGCAAGGAAAGAAATTAATTCTAAAATTTCAAACATGGGAATCAAACCCATGCCTTGCATGTGAGCAGCATGAATCACTACAACTGAGCCACCATCTTTCTTGTTATAATGTGTTTTCAATTATATATATCATATCTTTAGTTGTGTTAAATTGTATTTTTATATATTTATTCAATTAAAACCGGTTCAACTAGTTAAACCAGTAACCCAGGACCTTAACCGTCGATCACGGTTTAATTTTAAAACTATGGCTCATAGTTTTCAGTTTTTATTTTCTATTTTTACTATTTCCTTCACAAAATCCTAAAAATTAGGAATACACAAAATGAAAACAAAAAATGAAAACAGAAACCAAACTAGTTCTTATATGTTGCATCATAGATAAACCCCCCTGGTTTTATCTAGAGTGAAATCCAGTTAGCATTGATTTGTTTGTTTTATTTGGGGTTCCTTGTTTGCTTCTGTGATGAGTGATGATCATTCCTAGTTATCTGTGTCTGACATGGCAGTTCCCTATCCTATACCAAGAAGGCGTGCAAAACATCCTATTCCGCTGGCGTGAATCCTCAGCTGGATGCTTAATGGATTCGTCTGTGCCATAATGATCTTCTTCTTCTGCACGAAAGCGATCGAGGTTCAGGCCTTTGACAAGGAAGGAAGAACTGCTGGGAGGGACATATTGGGAGCAACCATGTACACATGCGTGGTATGGGTTGTGAACTTGCAGATGGCACTTTCCATAAGATACTTCACCTTGATACAACACATCTTCATCTGGGGTTCCATTGCCGTGTGGTATCTCTTCCTCATGGTGTATGGAGCAATGCCTTCAACGATCTCCACGACTGCTTACAAAGTCTTCATTGAGACTCTTGCCCCTTCTCCTTCCTTCTGGATTGTGACACTCTTTGTGGTGCCCTCAACACTCATACCATGCTTCTCATTCTCAGCTATTCTGATGAGGTTCTTTCCAATGTACCATGAAAGGGTACAATGGATAAGGTATGAAAGGAAGAAGACTAATAATGATCCTGAATACCGTGATATGTTTAGGCAAAAATCATTGCAGCTAACAAGTACGGGTTCATATGCACGTTTTGATGGAAACCATAGTACAGGTAGAACTACTAACCATAGATAGTATTTTTGAGATATTCTTTCTTTTTTCCTTTTTATTTGGTGCGTAGATGTTCTTAAACACGTAAAGGATGTAATAGTAGAAGTGTGTATGTATATTGGTTTACAAAGTAGAAGCATTTGATATAGTTTAGTCAGATTTACTTTATTTTACTTACTTTTGAGTATGGTTACAAAGTAGAAGTATTTTATATAGTTTATTTTTTATATTATAAATTATTGACACAATTCTGAGTATGGTTGGATGAAGTTCTTCTTGGAAAGACGATTTCAAGATTCCAACTTTTGAGTGACATTATAAATAAAATTCACCCAAAGGTTTATCCTGTTTCTACCGTGACTATTTATATTTTGGTGAGTTTGAATTGGTCAATTTAATTTCATTTAAGAAATTAAAGTATTTTAAGTTGATTTGATTGGTTTAGATTAATTTGATTGCATTAGTCTTTGATTATATTTTTTTTAGAATATGAAAGGATAGGTTATGCTAATATGAGATGATGCGATATTAATCTCTTTTGAGAAGATGCAATATTGGATATTTATTGAACTTTAGTTTCATCATGTCTGCCCCAACCTAGCTTTATCCAAAGCTTATTGGATCAGGTTCAGGTCCAATATGGGCCAAAGTCAAATATTTTTTTGGACATATTTGTTTATATTAATTAGTGATAAATTATAGAATTTTATACTTCAATTAATATATTTTAGATAATTTGATATTATTTTTACATTGATATACATTGTTTTGATACATATATATATATTGCAAAATATCTATTGAATTTTATTTTACTTGTAAAATCTAATGATTTACTGTATAATTTTCAAATGTTTATATATTATTTTAAGGTTGGGTTCCTAATCACTAATCAAGTCATTACTAGGTTGGGTCATAGCTCCAAGAAATAACTCAATCTAAAATTTGAGCCAGGTTTGAGTTTAGTCAGTTTAGCTTAACCCATTTTTTATCCACCCTACTATAAATCATGGACTAATGAAGAAAAAAAAAATTGAATTGTGAGCTATTTATAAGAAATATTGACAAGTTAGAATTCCTCCTTTATATTCCCTTAATTTCAGTTTATCTGTCAATATATATATATATATGAACAAGAGCAATAAATTTATGAAATTGTATAATTAGATGAAATTACCTAAATCCATTTTCATTAATATAGTTAATATACCACTCCATTAGTATGCTGCTACTACTAATGCAAGTTAATATTGCTACTTTTTTTTTTCCCTTTTATCAAAGATTAATAGAAATTTCATTAATGAAAATTAGAGGTTGGTCCCAAAGGACTACAAGCAAAGGAAAATAGAGAGGGATCACCCAACTATATTATTACTAAGAGTAGGAATAGAACAGGAAAAATCTAAGAAGGAAAAACTAAAAAGAGATTATTAACAAGTTTTTGGGAGGTCGTGATTACTTCTCGAGAAGCAACAACAACATTCTCAAATACCACTTTTTTCCTAGCCTTCCATTACCTACATAGGAACCTTAGAGAAATCTTCTTCCTCAATTCTCATTCAAATATAATTTTTAAATAACCATGATGAGTCCAATTCTACTCCATGACTTTAAATCCTTCTGGATGATTCCAATCGTGCTTAGAGCACTCTCACCGTCCTTCAAGACAATGAACGGTTCCAAGTATTCATCCTATAAGGGTTTTTTTTGGCAATCCTATAAGTCATATCGAATCTTTTCCTTCTTAAAGAAAAGGACCTCTTCATCTTCCGTATCACAAGGTTTGTCCTCTAGAGAAATACTTGGTTGACCAATTGAATGCTCCATGAGACTTGGAACAAACGACTACAAATTTCTCTCAGCATACTCTCACTAATAATTCTTAGAAAATACTCTTTTAGGAAAATCTAGCTGAGCACAAAAAAACCACAAAGGGGAACAAAGGAAAAACCCTAGCAGAGCACTCCAAATTATCACTGCACCAACACATCCTGCGTTTTTTAATATATGCATTCCATTTTCTTTGTCACTTAATAGAAAGTATTGTTTTATTTTATCTATTATTCTCATATTTTAATGCAAAAGTTGTTATTCCCTTCATTAGGAATCAAAAGTATAAATTTTTTAATTTTTTTAATGTCTCAGTGTATTAGAAACATGAAAAACACCTTATTCAATACAAAACTTACTAAACCTTTTTTAATTTTAGGGTTTTTTTTCTTTGGCACTTGTTGAGAATTTCAAAAAAGATAACTTTATAAACTTTCAAATGGACTTTACATTATGAAAACTTAAAAAATACACTCTTCGATGTGAAACTTACCTCTTTAGAGTCTCAAACAAGTGCCCTAAAGGATACTGGTTAGAAAAACCCTTAATTTTACCTTTATACATATTTATAATTTAATGTGATATTAATAATGAATTAATTATATGCTAAAAATTAAATAATGACATTCCAATAAATCTGTCCATTTGTCATATCAAGAAAATATTACTTTTTTTTTTTACCAATACTACTCTTAATGTAATTAATTGTATTTATTTACTTTAATTAATTATATTTATTTACTTTTTAATAGGGATAACTTGTTCACTTACACAACCTTGTACTACTACTAAGATTCATTTATTGATTTATGAGTATATTTTTTTATTTTTAACAACAGGCTTTTTTTCCTATATAAATAAAAAATAGTTATTTACAAATGTCACGGTTTCTAAGTTGATTTACCAATATACACTATTTTTTAGTAAAAGTAATACGTTTAGCTGTCAAATGTACATGCATTTTATAAAATGGCTGACGGTTAAATGCATTATGTTCTGCGCATGTCAAATTCTCTTGTCTGTCAGCTCAATTTTTTAAAAAAGTCAAACATGTTTTATTATT
This sequence comes from Dalbergia oliveri, assembly GCA_030441495.1. Taxonomy (NCBI): domain Eukaryota; kingdom Viridiplantae; phylum Streptophyta; class Magnoliopsida; order Fabales; family Fabaceae; genus Dalbergia; species Dalbergia oliveri. The sequence continues at coordinate 42,024,229 of JAMLFY010000003.1, forward strand.
TTTTTCATGAAGAATATGGTTACCTTATTTTTTTTTAATATTATTTAAGGTCCTATTCATGAACTATGTTATTACTTTTATTATGAAGTATGTGGTTAACTTATTATTCGGAAGTATTGATAATTTACATTTAATATTTTCTTATTGTGATTTTACTTGAAATTCTTCAGTGTCGCACAATAATGACAATGGATAATGCCTCATATCCATAGCCTTTGACACAATCTCTCACGCAATTTCGAAAGTCAATGTGTGTTGCTTCTAAATAATAAAAATAAGACGAAACCTCTATTTTAGTCCCTTTAAAATTTTAGGTTGGACAAATTAGTCCCTAAAAATAAACTCTTAAATTGATCCTTGAAAATTGAAAAGTTGAATAAATTGGTCATTGTAAAAAAATCTCTAAATTAATCTCAATAAAAATGAATTTAGACAAGTTAGTCCTTAAACCAACTTAGAAAGGGACTAACTTGTTTGATTATTTAATTTTAGGGATCAATTTGTTTATTTATTCAATTTTATAGGGAATAATTTGAGAGTCTTTTCTGTAAGGACTAATTTGCATGATGACTCAATTTTTCATGGACCAATTTAAGAGTTTATTTTTAAGGGACTAATTTGTCCTGCTTAAAATTTTAAAGGGACTAGAACGAGAGTTTTGTCTAAAAATAAATACAAAATAAGTAATGAATTTAACTTCTACACCAAAAGCATAAAATAAAATATTAGTAGATAACTTTTTATCAAATTTGATAATTTTTTAAATTTTTATTAGTTTAGTTAAACCGTTTTATATTGTCAGTCATTGAAACTAAATTAATAAATAATATTAAAAATTATATAAAAAGTTAACAATAACTGTTTTAATTAAAAAATTAATAATAAGCGTTTTATATAAAGAAGATATGAAAATTAAATAAATATTTAGAATAGTATTAAAATATATAAATAAATATTAATTTTTTAAAAACAAATAATACATGATTAATAATATTAGCAATAAATAATGTTAGTATAAAATATAATTATATGAATGTGACTCAATATTAAAAATAACTGTTATAAATCAATAATTTAATTATTATAGTTAATAGCAAGTTATCTAGCATAATTTGATACTATTTTGAATATTTATTAGTTTACAATGTAAAATTGATTTTATGGTGTCAACTAATAAAAATTCAAAAAATTGTCAAACCATGGTAGGTAGTTTTCACAGTGGAATAGTTACCTAGTATTAATTGATTTATTTTACAATTTCTATAAAACTCATTTAATTGTTTTAAAAAATTGAGCTGACAGACATGACAATTTGACACGCACAGAACATGATACGTTCAACTGTCAGCCATTTTGTAAAACACATGGAATAACAGCTAAACGTATTATGTGTAAAACAGATCTCTTCAATGATCAGAACTGCATGCCATATAACAGTATAGATAACTCATCCTCCCATTACATGTCAAAGAAAAGAACCTATCATTCTGGATTCACAGTAATTGATAGGGTAAATGTGAATGTTCAATGATCAGAATTGCATGCCATATGACAGAAACTGTTGAAAATCATGTCTTTGTTTCCTGTGCCTTCTCTTGAGAACATAAAAAATATTCAAATGTGGAACAAGAACATATAACAGTAATAGAAACTCGTTGTCACTCATGTTACAACAGATTTCATTAATTCAAGAGGACATGGAAGTGAATTTAGGTTCATGAATTTCATGCCTGGAAAAGAGATAATACAATTGATATGCTCAGTTATACAGCATAATCAGTAAATAAAAATTTAAATTAATTACTGATTACTCAAACATGACAACAATAAGAGGATTAACTTATGAAAGAATTCTATCTCCTGTAACGTTCCTGTTCTCTCAAAGAAAGTGCCCAAACCCAAGACCAACAGAACAAACTGCAAGTTACATGTTTGAACCGTGCCACCCAAATCAAATCAAATCAAATTCAATTCCCACTCTCTTCTAATTATTGCCCCTATAACATCATCATCAAACATGTTTATGCTCTTTTTTTCTTTTTCCTTTTTTGTTTCTCCCTCTCACCAGTCATGTCACAAGCTCTTTGTTTCACTGCTATGCCTCCTCCTTATATCGAACTGGTCTACAAACTCCAAAGGAGCAACAGTCTCATTCCTGATCCTCTTGATCTTAGGGCTCAACAAACCACGGTGCCTAAACCCATAAAGCCCAAGCACCTGATTATCTGCAAAATTGAAAGCCCTCTCCATGCTGCTCAGGCAGCGTTCCACCGGATAATCGCCGTAGCTGCCGCAAGGCTTGCAGCCCACGAAATGCGTCACGAAAGGCCACCTCTCATCTCCCAGCCCGGGATGATACTTCTCAATCATCTCCTCATACCGATCCACAAGCCCGGCCCAGTAACCGTGCAGGTAGTAAGAATTCTCAAGGAACACCTTCTCCATCCACTTCCCCTTCTTCGACAGCAACAAATATATCAATGCGGATTGATCGTCGGCCTCGAAAGCCGGCCTCCCCTTCAGATTCGCCGTTAAGACCTTCCCGGCCTCCTCGCGAATCGGGCCTTTGGGGCCCATCGGGGCCCAGTCATCAAGCAAATCCAACGACCACTGGCAATTCCTGAACAGGAAGCTTCCCGTGTTGACCGCAATCCATGACTTCTGCTCGAACAACAGATCAGGGTAACCATGGAGGACCAGGTTGTAATCATCGTACTTCGACAGAGGAAGCTTGAAAACCATGTCGGTGAAGAAAGCGTCACTGTCCATCCACCAAATCCATTCCACTTCGGGGTGCGACAGCATCAACCTCCTTATCATAGGCAGTTTCGCCCAGTAACCAGCGAGCTCCTTATCCAAATGTGCCAAATTGTACACGATCTCGATCCCGTGGATCCTGCAGTAATCGATCTTGTTCTTGATCGATTTCAGCAAGTAATGGTCGCCGATCGCGTTGTCGCACGGTTTTGGCGGTGATCCGGTGAGTAGCAAGATTCTAGGTTTTCCCCTGATGTAGTTTGGGTATTCGGGGTTCTGTTCGAGCCAGTTCTTGCGGTCTTGGTCCCAGTTGTGGATCTTGGGGCCGAGGGAAAAAGTGGAATTTAGACCGAGGGTGGTGTCGGGTTCGTTGGGATCGGAAGGGTCGGCGTCGGATCGGATCTCGGCGAGGATGCGGTTGGTTTCCTCGATGAGGTTCTGGTTGACGGCGTCGGCCTCGGAGGTCCCGAGGTTCACGCCGATTGTGCCGCGTAGGACGAGGATGGTGACGAACCCGCACAGGATGGTGATCTTTATGTTGTTGAATGTTTTGTGGATCTGGCGGCCGCGGGGGAGGTTGGAGAACGCTCGTCTGCTGCCGCCGGTGGCGGCGACGGGAAGGGTGGCGCTGTTGGCTCTCTTCTGAGCCGAGGGGTTCTCTTGCCCCATCTTCCTCCTCTACCCACGCGCACACTCTCTCTATATATGGGATTTGAAAGGGTTATTGGAATGAAGGGGGGTGGTGGTGGGTTGCAAGATGCATCATAATGCTGTGGCGTGGAGTGAATGTTTTGGAGCGTGGTTAATTGGGTTTGTTGTTGATGTGGTTGTTCATGGTGGTGAGGGAGAATGGGGAGAGAGTGTGGGTTAGGAGAGGGAGTAAGAGATGAGGGCTTGTGGGGTTGATGGTGGTGGGGGGAGGGTGTTGAACTCTCTGTATCGGTGGCAATTTAGAAAGGGGGGATGGAGGAAGAAGGCATGTGTCCTGCACGGACTTCTTAGGGATTTTATATTTATATTTTTTTTTACTCTATTTCTCTCTTCTTTGTTCACCTCATTTTGCGCCCCTGATGAAGAATTGTATTATTATTCAAGCATGCGAATTTTTTATTTTTTTATTTTTGTACAAGGAATAATAATTTAAAATGAGAGGATGAGGATATAATTTAAAGTAAGAAAGCCTTCAGTGTCAAATTCACTATCGGGAAAATTTATAGTTAGATATATTTATTTTTTAATATATTAAAATTGTATAATTTTTTAAGAGTGACTTTTAATATATGGAATAAAGAGAGTATAATACTCTGGTTTACTCCACTCATAAAAACCCTTGTAGGTTATTCTTCAGGTATCCATTGCAATTTTACGGACGACAACAAAGTTAACAAAAATAATTCCAGAAGAACAACATTAAAATGGTAATAATGTGGTGTATTTATTATTATTTTTTAATAGTTGTTAGTTAAGGATATGTTTTGTTTGAGTTTTCTGTTTTTAGATTTTATTTTTAATTTTTCAGATTTTATAAAGAAAATACTGAAAATTTTAAAAACTATAAATTTCAGTTTTCAGTATTTCCTTTATAAAATCCTAAAACTGAAAAGTGAAACCAAACATATCCTAAATTATTTATTAAGGTTATTTATATACTCATTTTGCAATTTTTCTATTCAAGCATAGGGAATAAGCATATGAAAAATAAAACAAATTTAACAGTCCTTGTCCATAGCTACAGTTTAGGAGCTGGCCTGGCATAAGCAATAGTTAAGTTTGAATTTAATGGTTCTATTCTATTGATTGGGCATTTGCAAGCGATTCTTACAAAATCTCAATTAATGGCTGTTCGGTGATGGACAGTAGATACTTTCATTTCAAGTAATGAAGTCATTCAACAATTACGTTATTTGTTACACATTATTAGCTTTCTTAGCATCCACCCCGTCTCACATTGACATTAAATATAACATGTTGAAAGTAGTCTATGCTAGCTACTCAACTAAGAGCATAAAAGACAAAGGTACACTCAGAGACCATTAGAACTCATGCATGCAATTATTATTGATATTGAAAGCATTTTCTATACATGTGCATTGTTTTGTTTTGCTAGTTAACGCCTGGTACATAGTAACTGACATACTTGTGCAACTTGTGATCTATTAGATTTTTCTTCTCTTACTTTAAATTTAATCTTTTCTAAGTTTTTCATTGATCCATTAATGTCTGCTACTCCTAATAAACATTTTAATTAGACGGCCCCCTACGAAGAATCATATGCATCAACATTGAGCAGGCTAGTTAATAGAAAGCGCTTAGGCGTCACTTGCAGATGGTGTTACATCGGCAAATGGCAACCTTGGAAAAGAAAGACAAATGTTATTTCTAACACCTAAAATCTACTCTATTATTATTGAATGTGATAGTGATTCTCACTTTTTTAATGAATCTATCACATCAAATAGTAATGAATGGGTGTTAAATGAACAGATTTTTAGGTATTGAAATGGAAATGCTTGAGGAAGAAATCAAATGCCCAACAACAGAAGGAAAAACTTGACTATATTTGACAAATGGATAAAAATGGATGGAAATAGGTTATAGGTGATTTTCATGTATAATTTTTAATTTATACAAGTATGGTTCAGGTTCATTTTTTTGGATATGGTATGTGTTGGTAAAATTTCCTATAAAATGAGTTTGTTTGGTGATTTACATGAATATGGTGTGTGAAATTTAATGGAAAAATTTCACTAACTCTAAAACCATCAATCATATTTAATAAAATATAATTTTTTTTTCAAATGAAATCTCCAATGAGATTTCATCAATAAAATATTATTATTATTTGAATAAAATATCATTTTTTTGAATAACGCGATCAAAATATTAATTTTTTAATCAAAATGTCAAATGACAACATTTCAAAAATAAAATATTTTTTTTTAACGAAATCTTAGCGAAGATTTCACACCACAATTATGTAATTTTTTCTTAATGTAATATATGAAGCATTATTTACTCCATACATCATTAAAAAAAAAATAATTACCCTATGGTTCATTTATGAAAATTTTATTAAAAAAATTATGTACACATGTTCACTGTTAATATCTCATCATTTTTATTTTTTCAGATCCCTCTCCCACTGAAACATCGCCATCTTCCCGTCCTGTATTTGTCACTTGCCCTGTCCCTCTCCCTAACGTGCGCATGTGCCCCGTGTGGGCTTTCAAGATTTTGCCTTATGCCCATCATGACAAAAATGACCTATATACACATATATGTGAAAGAGGTGTGTCTTCAACACCTATAAAATCAGTGTGTAGGGGTGGGAAAAAAGGCGATTTCAATTAATCAAGTAACGAAAATTCTGATAATATGAACTGATATGAGTAATAGGGTATAACTAATAAGATTTAATTTATAAATACACTCATTTTAACAAAAATTTATACAAACATCCAATTATAGGGTGGCACATCAACATAAATATGACACAATAAAATTTATATAGTCTTATCCATGTAGTTGATCCTATTTAATGGGATAAGATTTAACTTGTTATTACGTTGTAGTAAATCCAACCACTTGTCCTTTTAAAAATCTTACAAAAGAAATGTATTATTGGACGTTATGCAATCAAACTAAACTTTATTTGATATTGTTGTTGCTATTTTAAAGTCAACGAGACTGTGTGAAGGCGATGTCCTGGCTGGAGATAGGTTGGTGACTAGTATATACAGGCCAAAAATAAACAAGAAGAATTTTCATACCATAAGCAGAGGTTGACAGTGAGGGAATAGGCCCACAAGAGAAGTAAGAACCTGGAGGAATTTGATCGGATAGAAAGCCAGAAAGGAAGAACATAGCTTAATGTAATAGTGACAGGTGAAGATGACCAGGGAGGAACGGGGTTGATTTTATCTGGCCTCCACATTATGCCAAGGTATCACGCTCAGTCTCAGAGTTACACGGATTCACCCATCACCACCTAAAAAATCTTCGACCTTGGGTTGATCCTCTCAAGTGGATTGTTAATGTGACCTTATCAGATTCTCACCATTGATGAGATCCTTTTACGACAATTAATTTTCTTTTTGATTTTATCAAATGAGAAGATCAAAACATGATACATCAAGTCAAAATTAACATGAGGGGATTCAAACTCACATGATTAATATTCAAAGGACAGCCAACCGCTCTCTTTGCATAACCTATCTTCACTTTTGCTTTATTTTAAAATGAGACAATGGAAGTGGAGAGACAATATTCTCCTTCTCCCATGTAATGTTGATGCTAATCTAATGTAGATTGAATTGGTTATGGATGTGACAAATATATCATGGTTTTTTTCTATTAGTGTGAAGTAACCTAATAATATAATAGGGGCAAAATAATATATAATTATACACTTATATATAAATTCTAAAATTTTGATGGAGGTATATGCCCCCTCCTCTAAGTTGATCTGTCCTTGATTGAGACAAACTAAGGCTAAGGAAAGTTGGGATTTGCCTCCGCTAAAGTGAGGAGAGACCAACTTACTCAGAGCTAAATCCAAAAAGTTGAGTTTAGCAAGACGGATGAATGACATGTTTGATTTTGCTTTTGGAATCCCATAATCATGATTTGGAGCTCTACAAAAGCAAAACCAAACATACTAGAAAGTGTATTTGGAGTAGAGAATCCATCATTTTTTCCAAATGATGAAAATCTTTGTTCTCAAATCATGTGTCATTCATGTCCTACCAATCATTTATTGCCACACAAGAGATAGAAGTTGAAAAAGATTTAAAAATTTAAAATAGTTGACAAATATATAATATTATCTTCTACATAGCAATACATGATTGATAGAACGGAGAATATGACATGGTTTGGAGACAAAAGATTTTCATCTTTTTGCATAAGGATAGAGCGGAGTGTAATAACTCTAATCTCAATGGTGTCTAATGTTATTTATTTGGAAAAAATGATATTTATAAAGATTTGACTCATGTAAAATGAAAAAGTTGGTAAAATGTAAAAATTATGGGTTAATTACCCTTGTATTAATAACTTCTATCATGTGTGTATGATGTGTGGATTCCACTAAATGATCCAAAGATAATTAACTCCTTACTTTTTACTTTACTAATATTTTCACTTTAGATGAGCCAAATCCTCTTTAGAAAGAGGGTGAAAATTTTAATAGATGAATTTCAAATATAAAATTATATATTAAACTCATTCATAAAAATTTATAATCTATTGTTAACCTAACCAAATAGGTCCTAGATGTGATTATGGCCCCAACTCGCTCCACTAGGGCCATAATTATTCACACGATAATTTAGTGGCACATTCATAAATATGCCAAGTTTAGTGAAATCCAAGCAGGTTTCGTTCTTCTTCTTCTTCTTCAAGCTAGTTTGAATGTACTTTTTTTAATATAAAAAAGATCTTTTTTAATATAAAAAGATATTTATTTGTATCCTATAAAATTCATGGATACCATATTTGGAGATAGTTAAAATTTAATTGTCCATCTAATTAAATTTATTAATATTTTAAACACTCATAATTAAATTATAATCCTTGAATTCAAAAAATACTGACATCCTTGGATATCAAAGCAAAAAAAAAAAAAATTATTTTGTTTTTGGATATGTTTGAATAATTTTTTTAATTAAAAGCACCATCACTAGAAAAAGCAAAGTATAGTCTATTTTGAAAAACTAAAATTTTTCATCTTCTAAAAGAATTATATTTTTATATGATAAAAAAAATGTTTGACAATACTTTTAATATTACATTGAAAGACCGACATTACATTCAAATAAATATAAATTAACTTTTCCTTTTTCAAAAGTTATTAATTCAAACCACCAATCAGAAAAAGCCAAAAAAGATTCACCAAGTTTATTTAAATTGAAAAAATATGAAAAAATCTATTTATTTTAAAGAAATAATCTTTGAAATTAAATTATGAGTTTAGAGTCCGTTATATATAGAAAAGGATAAGAATTTAACCTTATTCACCCCTAATACATCCATCTTAAATGATATCTCAATAAATTGTGTAAATTAATTAGTAACTTTTAAATTTTTTTTTAATATAAAAAGACAAGACAAACTATTTATAATTAAATAAATAATTTATAAAAATTTAATTTTAGTTTGACAAAAATTACTTTTACATATATGTAATGAAAAACTCAAAGTGACATAGTTGTGAGGCCCAGATCCAAACGACCTCTTTTGTTTTCTTCGATCCTTTCATCGCAACCTTTTGAGCGAGTTTCGGTTGGTTTCACTACAGAGCAACCTCTCCTCCTATCAATCTCCGGCGAAACTCTCCGATAAGTCTCCGGCAAACCTCTCCGATCAATCTCCGGTATGCTCTTGCACCCAAAGACCAATCTCATCGTGCACTTTCTGCATGAAAAGCCACAACGAATTGCGTTTCCCAATACGCTCATCATTTATGAGATCCAATTTCTATTCTAAATCAAAATTAAAATGGAAAATTAGAGATTGGGAACAATAATGTGTGTGTGTGTCTATATATATATAATAATAATAATAAAAAATAAAAATTCAAGTAATTCGTGTTGCTCTTTCTGTTTAGTCTGATTGATTGATTGGAAAAGGTAGGGGTGAGAAATTGGGAAGGATGAATGACGTATTTGAAGGGTACGAGCGTCAATACTGTGAGCTATCGGCGAATCTTTCGCGGCAATGCACTGCAGCCTCTTCTCTTCATGGAGGTAATGCAATCTAATCATTTTGTTTATGCTTACTTTTCAACATTTCGTTTTATTATTTCTTGGCTTTGTTTTTGTTTGCGTTTTCTATATGCGCTTTTTTAATTTAATTTAATTTTTTTAATTTTTTCCTGCTACCTGTTTTGTTGAAGTTAATGATTTTTGAGATCATCTTGACAAACCCTAGATACAGGGAGACTGTTGTTTTGCATTGTGAATCCAATGATCTCACAAGGTTGACAGAGATGTTATATGATAGAGTTTTACCTCTGACAGAAATTTTTGCATTCTTTTGTGAATCGTGATATAGCTTTTGCAGATTTTTATGGACAGTTTGCTTGCTTCTTTGCTGGAGTTGTTAATACTTCTTTTTTTAATTTGATGTCATGCATATTGGAACCGGTGGATGTGATATTTTATGCGATCTTAAACTTTCTGTTTTGCTAGTTTGAGCAGATGTATTTATGAGGATGTTGTAGGAAACATAAGCATATGTCATGGGCTTACTATGGGTGAATGCTTGTTCAAGAGCATTTTCTTATGATAATTTATTTATATTTATATACTTTTGGTTGAAGATGCTTAAGCTATTTTGTTAAGGATGTAATCTTTTATTCCTTCAAAATAATACAAAAAAAAAGGATTGTTTTTCTTATAGTGACTTTGCAGTTACTGTTTTGTGCTGCAGAACAGAAGAAGCAGAAACTTTCTGAAATAAAAGCTGGATTAGATGATGCTGACACATTGGTATAATAGGACGTCTGTTCTCTTCCTCATGATGCTTGACTCTATTATAATTCCTACTTGAATATTTTCAGATTCGGAAAATGGACCTTGAGGCTAGGAGTTTGCAGCCAAGTATGAAGGCTACTCTTCTTGCCAAGTTAAGGGAATATAAAACTGATTTGAATAATTTGAGGAATGAAGTAAAAAGGGTCACATCGGCTAATGTCAGCCTTACTGGTCGAGATGAGTTGCTGGGGTCAGGACGGGCTGATACGTTGACGGTATCTCTTTTTTCCACCCTTCCTCAGGCACTAATAGGTGTCAATTTTTCTTTTTGAGCTGCAAAGGCTATATGCATTGAATGATATAGAGCAAGAGTTTTTTCAAATTCCGAGAGCACCTTCAAAGTTTTGATAAGATATTACTTAATAGATCTCAGATCTCAGATCAGGTACTTTTATTGTTCTAAAGGCCTTTTTGTAATGAAAGCATTGAATTGTCTTCAAGCCAAAGTAGACCAGCATATGGGCCTCAAAGCCAGTAATGCATGTTATCGATACATTAACATATAAACAGGCTGGAGTCATTTTCAATTTTTTCATGGTGAGGGTGGTAGACGATACATGGTGTAGATATTTTGAATCTCAACTGTGGATTTTTGGCATTTGGAATTTTACTTGCAACACAATCCTATGCTACATATGTAACGCCTCACGGATATATGTGAATATTTTTTTAGTCTCATATTATGCTTTCTAATGGCTACTTATGGATGCTATGACAGGTATCAAACGACCAAAGAGGAAGACTGTTGATGTTTACTGAGAGATTAAATCAGTCCACTGATAGAATAAAGGAAAGCAGAAAAACAATGCTGGAGACGGAGGAGCTTGGTGTCTCTATCCTCCAAGATTTGCATCAACAGCGTCAATCTCTACTCCATGCCCACAATACGGTAAGTTTTGCCACGCACAAGTTCTTATTTCCATTTTATAGTGCATTGACCCTCTTTTTTCAGATGATTCAAGGGGCATTTGTTTAAGCTTTGAGGAGAAAAAAAATCCTTTCATAATATAGTTTTTCTTACAGAATTGTTTTTTTTTTTAACCTTCAGAAAATACTCTTTATAACTTATGTCAAAAGCAGTGAATTTTTTATTTTTTGAAAGAAATTAGACTGTTTTTGAGAAATTATCATGCTAGTAACATTTTTTATTCGTGTCTTTCAAATTATGAAAGTACTTTTTTTCTCAAAAAAAATGTCCTTAGCATTTGATGCTAAGATCTCTTCAACTAGCAGATGCACTTATTAGCACTTATTCAATATGTTTTTCCCTGTGCAAAATCAATCTGACCTCAGGCTTGTCAGATCTGGTTTTCCGAATATTAAAGTGCAATTTAGTTGCCAAAGCTAAAATACTGTACTTTTTCCCCATCCAGCTCCATGGAGTGGATGATAACATTAGTAAGAGCAAGAGGATTTTGGGAGCCATGTCCAGAAGGATGAGCCGGAACAAATGGATTGTTGGCTCTTTGATGGTAGCTCTAGTCCTTGCAATTATAGTTATACTATATTTCAAGCTAACTCGTTAGCCTCTCTTTGCTTGTCATATATATGGCCTAGTTATCTCAGATTGGTGTGTACTGTTTCTTTCCGAGCAATGTCAGCATTTGAAGGGTTGTGTGAGCGGTAGTTCTCAACTAGTTCTCTTATTACATGTATGATTCTTTCATTCAAGCAAACGAAAATATCGTCTTGCCTCGTTCCCGCTTATATTTTGTGCTTTATTGTTCTAATTTTTAAGACCATATATACAAAGAATATTAGTGAAATCGTCAGCACCAAAAAATGACTCAATTTTTCAAATAAAAAATACAAGGTACAAAGCAAGAAAGGACTGACCCCCTGCTTCGAATGAAATTGAATATTCAGACAAAAAATAAATAAAATATCCTTTTATAAATTATGTAATAGTTCATTCAATTGAAAATAGAACTGTCTTTAGGGCAGGTTAGATCGGTCAGATTAAGTCTAGCTAAAAATATTCAAATTTTAATTTTGTTGGTTTGACAAACATATTTTGTTCAGTTATTCGATCTGGTGCACTTACCTTAGCTCATGTTGACAACGCTAACTAGCATTAATTATGCAAATGTTGTAGAAAGACTATATAAGTTGCAATTGAGGCTTTGAGCTAATTTCTTAAGACGCAAAAGCATTTTGCCAGAAGAGAAATGTCTAGGGCAAAATTGTATTCACTAGAGTTTAAAGTGTCTAACAAATATAAGATGGAGATGGTGGTATATCATCGAAAATGATAGAAGAAAAAGGGCCCAAAATTAAAAAGAGAAGAAAAATATATTACTCTTAAGTAAATGTTTTCATTCAAACAAATAAAATGTCATGCCACGTTCATTCTTATTAATTCTATGATACTTCGTTCTGGCATATACAAAAATGCCAACAAAAATAGGCAGCACGTTGACAATGAAATTGCAATAACTTTTTATTCCCGTAAAATAAAAAAAATGTTATCAATTATGATTAACACCAGTTGCGGGAAGATTTGTAGAGACCTAAAAGCAGGGATTTGTTCGAAAAAAAAGGAACAAAATGAATCCTTTTAATAGAATAGTATAGATTAATTTCTTTTAGTAATGAATTAAATAGTAAATCCTAACCAACGCAATGAATTAAATAGTAAATCCTAACCAACTCAGAAATAACCATTCAGTCATTGACAAGGAAAATTTCAAAGATACAAAATGTGTTAAGCTTTTGTTTCCCTCATAATTATAGCACTAAATCCAGCTACTTTGAACTGAGTTTAACCATTCAGCATCACAGCACTTTGTATAAAGAAAATCAGGGAGGGAAAAAGCTTTCGTTCAGTATGTAATTTTGTTTGACAAAAACATTTCAAAACAGATAATTCATTTCTCAGATCCTGGATGCATGTCTACATGCAGTGGCAAAACTGTGTACATTTACGCTCCTCTGACCCCACCTGAGAGAGTCTTAGAGAGTCTTATACATTAGACCGCCTTTTAACTGTATTTCTCAGGTATATTTTAAGGTTTCTTGACATTTTCCCATTAACATAAGCATTCATCTAGAGTTCCAATAAAACAAGCATATGATACTTTGAACTGAATTGGACATAACTAGCAGGAGGTATTCCTTCCGGAAGGGCTCAGTAGGAAACAAATTTTGAGCAAGTGACATTTCAAAAATGACCCTACAGGAGTTCTTTCAACCCCAAATGAAGAGAGTGGATATTGGATCAACAACACCTAACATCTGAGGGCACAAGTTCAACAATAAATGTTGAGGTAACAACTTTCCATTAGAGCAAGGAACATAGACAGATCCTTCACAGGACAATTTACTGCAGCAACCAATTGCTTGCCCCTCCATCCTTTAGTCAACACAGCAAATTGAGATACTCAAGCATCCTCAGGAGAGGAATCCATAGCTCTCTGGTCATCTTCATCCTCTTCACCATCTTCATCATAGTCAATAGAATCAGGTTGTCCATTAAGATCCACATTAGCACCATTCAACTTTCTAACAAACTGTCCCCTCACACGAGGCCGCCTCTCGGCTAGTCGTTTCCGATTGACGTACCTAATTTTCTTATCAAAACAACGCTCTTTCCTTTTTGTCTAAACTTCATTAATGCCACTTCTCTCCTATCAACTTTACGTACTTTTGCTTCAGATGGATTTGAACTTCCAAATGGTGGCAATGAATGAGTTGTGGGAACCTGACCAGGTTGTAAGCATATACTCATTGGGTAATATGGGAAGGATGTCATCCCTGTGGCATAAGGAGAACCTTGATGATAATGATTGTATTGTGAAATCATAGTTGTAGAGGCGTGATTCTGCATGTCTTGGATATTCTTTTGATACATTTGTGCTGATGAAGGCATCACAACATGATTAACAACTCCTGAAATATAATATGGATAAGCATGTTGGGCAGCCATGCCAGATGCTTCACGATCCAATCCACAAGTCCCATTTCTTGCATGCATCGTGCCTGAAGGTAAATTTTCTTCCTTGTAGTGCCTTTGCTGCAAAACTTCTATCAATGCAGGAGGAGTACAAGACCTCTCAACAGAGAAAGAATCGAGAATACTATTGCTGCTAGGTAAATCATCTTGTGATTGACTTTCACACGTCTCTCCATTTCCACGAATTTTAAGGTCATCCACCCCTTGTTGAGCACATGCTTGATGCATATCTTCCTTTCTAACACATGCAGCAGCATTGTTGTCAACATGAACAGTTCCTTCAAAGTTGCTCTTCAGCACTGATGCTTTGGCGTAAGTAAAGAAGGCTGATGACTCTCCAATCCTAAGTTCACTCTTCTTTGGACCAGATGAAAAATGTCCTATAGATTATGACAGATAAAATAATAAAACTGAAAACTGGTAATCGCAAAAGTAAAATCTCGTGCAACCATATGAAAGCAAAAATCGTTTCAGATTAAAGCCACTTTCAGAATTAAAAACCGTGGAGCTATGTAAGGCAAAATATGAGGCACAAGTCACCATATATACTAATTTGTATACATGAACAAAAACACTGGCATACACAAAAAATGACTAGAAGATGAGAATTATAGGCAAACCAAATTTTATTGCTATTTGCGTCATTTTATGGTATTCAAAGCAAGTTGTCCTTACAGTCATTTAAACTACCTAGTTGGGCATTTGTTATTAAACCAAAGCAAGGCCCCATAATTACTAAGGTGCACCATAGAAGGAGGCTAGGAGAATTAGACCCAAGGGAGCCATGATGAAAATGCAGGACGGAAAGGATTTGGCTGGTTAGTGGATGGGGAAAATAATCTCATCTTCACATGGCAGACAATGTGGGAGGGCAGGCAGGTAGTTTTGTTAGTTGGTGGAAGGAATAGAGTTTCAACAATTTACATACAAACCTACCACTGTCCTTCACATGACACTGATATCAACAGCAGAACTTAAGTAACTAACAGTTCTAGTTAAATCAGCAATAAAAAAGCCAATTGAAGAGGAGAAACACACCTGTTCGGTGATCACTAATTCCAGGCACATCAGGCCCATATTCTGATGCACAGGCATCTGGAGGCTCCTCAACAACAGCAGCAACAATGGCTATAGTAGACTGAAAGGGTAATTATGCACATAAATTATCACATAACTACACCAATAGTATATGCGTGTGTATAGGCACAAGCATCAGATATGGCACCATTATAGGGATATGGCATTTGTTGTCACATTAGGATATGTAGAGTCAGATATGACATAAATAATAAATACAGAAAAAATTATATATATATATATACTCATAAAAGATGAAAAAATATATGAAAGCATCATAAGACTTAATGAACTCAAGAGTAGTGCTACATCTACACCCATGTGCATTTGCAATAAACTTAAATCTCTTTCTATTGTACTGGATGACCTCTGAATCTGTACAGATGATACACCACCATTTTTCTACAGACATCCACAGTTAGTCCAATGGCTCTATATATACAAAGCTGTGACATTTTATATCTTCAATTTATACGAAAATAACATTTTTCAAAGTTTTACTTCATAAAACTCATGATTTGTTTTGTTTCAAGGCCCATGCTGTTTTGAGATTTATTTCTGGATATTAAGTTATTTGAAATGAGCAATATGCCATTTGCATTTACTCAGTAATAAACAATTCACAGTAACTATTATTAATGGGACTTTATCATTCAATCTCTTTAACAGCATCAAACTTGATATCTCTTTTACATATGGAAGGCTATATGAAAACATATAAGCATTACAATGTAAGTTTACATTCTGAAAGGTAGAATGATTTGCAAAGTAAGCCCCAATCAACACTTTTTTCATAGATAGTATAATTTTAAGGTTTACTATAGTGCACGAGTCCATTGATCTGTGATCATATTGAACACATTGCTTACACACATTCTTTCATGACTTAAGTACTCTTTTTTAACATTCACCTCTTGCTCTTGCTGGATTGACTTTCCTGTCTCTGGATTAGTGTTTCTCTTGGACTTGTTGTCCGTGTCATCTGAGAATAAGGTGGTACTGTTTGTATTGGCATCACTAGGGTCCGTTGCTACCAAATCGAAGTCATAACTCAGTATGTTCTTCTCAACAAGTCCAAGCTGCCAGAATAGATATAAAACAATAGTTCAATTTCATTTTGAGAATTATTAATCGTGAATTGGAAAATCCAAAGAAAAGTGTCATATGACCATGTATATGAAAATAGCTAAGTCAAGCAAGACAAAAAGGGAAGAGGCTATCCTAACATTCTATATTCCATGCTTGGTTGTCCATTTAAAGTGTTTCCACATGAAGTCCCCTCCTAAATCAAGCTGGGTTAATTCTAATTTCCATACAAAGTATTGTGACATTGTTTGTTGCAAATTTGAAACAACTATCATTGGTGACAGACGCAAAGTTGATACTTTCTCAAACAAAAGGTTTAAGCATTGTCTAACGATGTAGCCAGCAACTTATTTACTAATAATGTCAAGCATCCCATGTTTAGAATATAATGCATACACAGATGAGGTAGCTTGATAAGTGGTATGTCGTGTGGCTCACACAGTCTTAAGCAACCGCAACAGCTACATACAAGATTTGCCATGCAAGAACATACTGGACTAATCAGAAACCATAAAGCTGTTGGTTGATTGTTCAAAGTAACCTCAAAGCTTACCAAAGAAACTTTCAAAATGGTAAAAAGATATTTCACTTATTTAAGTATGTCACAAAATTATGTATAATATGTTATTCCGTTAACAAGAGGACATTCAGGTGTCATTCAAACTCTTGCTCATTTGAGTTTAAATCCTGACACTCAGTTTCTAAAATATAAATATAATGGCTGCAACAGTTTTCGAAACAGTGCATTATGAACTTTGACAGCATGAAACAGAGGTGCTTAAAGTCCAAAGCTAAGTTGGTCCTCAGGTTCCATTTCATATTGCCTGCAGTTACGGGTAGTCAGTGGAAAACCAATAATAGAATGAATGAGAAAATAAAATGGGGAGCATCCATAATTATGAAGTTGTGCAATACACACCATGCGCCTCCTTCTCCACATGTGCGTCCACAAATTTAATAGTTCATTAGTGCGTAAAGGCTTTACTAGATAGTCTGCTGCTCCAAGTTTCAAGCACTTAACAACAACGGATACCTCATCTTGTGCGGACATCACTTATAAAAACAAGATATTCAAAAACATTGATGAGGAGCAGGATATAATTTGCTTAAATTAAAAGGTCTTACTGGTTTCTTAGCAAAATCAAGAACCAAAGCTTACTTATAACAGGAATTCTGCGCAATTCTTTGTCTCGTGCTATATACTTCAACATCTTCATGCCTTTCCCCATTGGAAGGTCAAGTTCAGCTAGTATGATATCTATATATTGCCCCTCTGCATTCAGTGCATCAATTACCTGCCTTGCTGACCTTACCGAAGTAACTGATGCACAAGAAATTCAGAGTTTACATATAATCTCACGGTGCTGTCATAAGTTGCATAAACAATAAATCAGGCAGGACAGGCCAAACTGCATCACACAATAGGATTCAGAAAGCATTCTATGAAATCAATCACCACCTGAAGGTAGTTTCAACTGTAGAAAAACTTCTCAAAATTTTCATACTACTGAGTTCTACAAAGAAAAATTTGAACTCAAAATCAAAAAATGCCCTCAAGATTCTAAAAGGCTTACAACACCCCTGGAAGGTCTTATGGCAGCCAAACATTTCTCTTCGCCTTATCTTTTATCATTCATCTTCAACAAATGGCCCTCGAGTATGAAAAACCATGAATAATAATTTTGATCATTCATTGAATATTACTAGGATAGAGAACTCAATCAAATGGAATAATCGCTAATCAAAGATGTAAAGTCAAGTAACTCAATAACTAGAAAAAACACTGCATAGTGGACTTGATGGAACTTAAGTTTGACTAAGCTATCATTAAACCACCACCTCATATATCATTCATTTTCCATAGCACAGTAAAGATTATGCACATAAACCAACAAAACAGGTCAAGTAACTTTGAAATATTGGTTAATAAGAAAATATTTATAATAAAAAGAGAAATAAAAGGTTCATAGTTTCATAGTAATAATAATACCTTGGTAAGAGCATCTCAAAAGAAGAGTAAAAACCTCAGAAGAGCTCTTGGAATCATTATCACACAACAAAATCCTCACTTTACTTCTATCAATGAACCCATCACCGCCACTCTTACCATTACCCCCACCACCACCACCAATTTCTCTGTTCAAATTAACCTCCTCAGCCTCCATACCCCAAAAACAAAAAACAAATAAATTTATTTAGAAAAAAAAAAAAACTCACTCACGCCCTCATAAAAGCCTCTACCTTATAGAAATCTATAGAACTTCCATAAAAACTCTCATTCCAACAACCCCACTTGGCAAAACCATTGAGTGATAGCACCAAAAAAAAGCAAAAAAAAAAACCATTGGTTGATGAGTCATCAAATTCAAAACCCATTCATCATCATCACCATCATCGTAACCCACTAGTCGCGTTTGTCAGAAGATCGAAGGGAGGAACGAAGACAAAAGAGATCAAACGGCTGCGTTTCGACGGCGCACGTTAGCATAGGGTCACAGAAAACAAAACACACCCAAAAAGAAAAACTTGATCTTTTTCAGCCCCTTGAGTCTGCGAGACGAAGAATTTTTTGGTGGGGCGTCGGAAAGCGCAGCCCAAGTTGCAATTAACAACGACTTAACGCGATACTGGGTGGGTGTGGCTAACGTGCGCCGGGAAAGGGGAGAACGAGGGGTTGGGAGTGGGTTTGGGTTTGGGTTGTGGAGGGTGCGCAGTGCGCATGGGGCGTATGGTAGGGAAGAGGAACACGTGGAAAGTAATGGGAAAAAGTGCAATAGAAGAAGAGTGGTGATAGAGAGGAGGCCACGTCACCTGCAGATCTTTTTGTTACTTTGATGGGAATAGTAACGGTGGTTTGGAATTATTTTTATTTTTTATTTTTAAAATTATTTTGAAAATAATATTTTAAAAATTATTTTAAATAATAATTAATGAAACTAATTAATTATAATTATATCATCATTTTTTATAAAAAATAAAATTCTAAAAATATTTTTTTATCTATTTTCTAATTTTTATTTTTAAAACACAAAAAAAAATTTTATTTTTAAAATCAATCTAAAAAAAATAACTAACCAAACATATTTTTTTATATTTTTTATTTTTAAAAATTAAAATTTATTCTATAAAATACTTTTCAAACAACCCCTATAGTTCCAATATCCTTACAAATCTATGGGTAGCTTAAGTAACGACCTTTAAAGCTGTTTAGTCTCATTAATTGTGATAATAGGTTAGCTGGTATGATATCAGTAAAGACGTTGTGCATGTTTGGGATGCTGAGCAAACAACTTTTTTTTTTCAAAAAATAAATCTTATTGGGTAAATTTGATGTAAAATTTAAGCTGTTAGCTTTTGGGAGAAAAAATGTTTAGGCAAAATAATCTAAAGCTAAATTCTGTGCATATAACTAGAAAAATCTATTTATATTGTTTTTACCAAATTGATCCTAAATATTAAACATTATATAATATAAACAATAATTTTATATTCTTTTAAGTAATTTTATCATATAAAAAGCAACTTTTTTCATGCCGTCTAAATAAAATAGATTATCTAAAAACCACTTTTCAGCCAAAGTATTCAAATATAATTTGATTCTCATATAAATGATTATATTAAAAACAATTATTCAACCATGTAATTATTGAAATAAGCTTAATCTTTAAGCTTTCCAAAACACACCCGTTGACATAAGAGTGTAATAATTATATTATATTATTCTAGTAAATAAATTTTGACCAAAGAAAAATTGATTCTATATTTATTGAGGGAGTACGTATATAAGTGGAGAATTTAGATAACAATTTTTTTAACTTTGTTATATTATTTTATTAATATTTTAGTTACTAATATTTATTTCGAAATCAAATTTGCTAACGTTGTACGTAATGTTTTATGTTTTTTTTTTATTCCTTTTGCTATTAATATGGCATAACTATCTATTACAAGAAATGATTCATTTAGCTTTCAAGTTGGTTTTGGTCAACACCTCAACTTTGAAAATTTTTAGAAGATAATGTGCAGTCAAATTACGCGTTGAAATGTGCAAAATATCCACTTCCTTCTCGCTCCCTCTGATACCTTCAATTTTGGTTTTGAACATTGTATACCAATGTGGGTGCGATCGTGTATCCCAAAAAATCAAGTGATAAGGGAATATTTTTCCTAGCTTACAGGAAACTCATTTAAGTGAAGTTTTATTCTTTAAAAGCTTTTCAACAGTATGTTTTGAAATACATGAAAATGAAAAAAAAAAAATCGAGACCAATCAACACTTTACCTTTTCATCTTCTCACCTCATTATTTTATTTTTTATATTAAGAATTTGGGTTAAAACTGAGAAAAACCTTGCTAGTTCTAGAGATCCCAATATCCTGGAAGAGCCTGCTATATCTTGGAGGAATTTCTACTATACTGGAATATTCCTTGAGCCTAGTGCTTTTGCACGCCCCAAGCTTTATTGTTTTTAATTGGATTTTTATCTGTAGGGACAGTACACTAACAATCTCAAGGAATATGGCTAATAACAATTTCAACAATGTTGGTGATGGGGACAACAATGGCACTCAAGTCAATGACTTCCAAACCACACCTGTCAACAATACACCTCTTGTTGTTGTTCCAATGCTGTCTATGCCAAACCTCTCCAGACGTGTCCAAGATTGAGGTGTTCGATGGAAATGGTAGCAACTATCGCCATTGGCAAGAGAGAATATATTCCATCCTTGATATGCACGGGTGGCTGAGGCTCTCACCGCTCATCCAACATCAGCATCCCTAAAGCTTTAGAAGATTGAATCGCCGCCAACAAAGTCTCCGTCACACAATCATCTCAACTCTATCAAACGAGTTATTTGATGTATATTGCACCTACAAAGAGGCCAACAATATATGGGATTCAATGCTACTGAATATACGCGAAGATGGTGCTCGTCAGAAGTTTGTCATAGGACATTATTACCAATGGAAGATGACGACGATAAGGACATCCGTACTCAAATCAATGAGTACCACAAGTTGCTGGAGAATCTGAAGCAGAACATCTCATTGCGGACGAGTTTTGGCCGAATATTGATAGAGAAGCTGCCTGATTCGTGGAAAGACTACCAAAACCAATTAAAGCATAAGAACAAGTAATTTTCATTGGCTGAATTAATCAAACATATTATCATTGAAGACACTAGCCGCAAGGAGATTGCATAAGCAAGGTCTAAAGCACTGGCATCCAAGGCTCACTTGCTGCAAGTCATAAAAAGAGGTATGACAATAACAAAAGGTCTAAGTCTAATTCAGGTTACAATTCCTTTACCAATTTTCAAAGAGAAATAATCCCACTTTCATAAAAAGTGGAAGGTGTTTTGTTTGTGATAAACCAGGTCACAGAGCATCACAATGTTGAAGAAGAGTGACCGTGACTAGAAATCCTCCTAAGCCAAAGCCAAAAGCAAATTTGGTTGAAGGAGATGATATAGTT
Organism: Dalbergia oliveri; assembly: GCA_030441495.1. Taxonomy (NCBI): domain Eukaryota; kingdom Viridiplantae; phylum Streptophyta; class Magnoliopsida; order Fabales; family Fabaceae; genus Dalbergia; species Dalbergia oliveri. The sequence continues at coordinate 42,046,112 of JAMLFY010000003.1, forward strand.
GCAGTGGTCGTCTCTCAAGCAATGCTTGTTGCCAATGTCAATGACTAGGTGATTGATTCTGGAGCTACTAGGCATATCTGTATCAATAGGAATACATTTGCCTCATATACTACTATAGGGAATGAAGAGGAAGGGCAAGTTTATCTTGGTGACTCTAGAACTACACCAGTGCAAGGAAAGGGAAAAATTATGTTAAAGCTGACATTGGGAAAACATTGGCACTCAAAAATGTTTTACATATGCCTAGTATTAGGGCAAATTTGATTTCTGGAGCATTGCTTGGGAAAGCTGGGTAAAGGTTTCCTTTGAGTTCAACAAGATTGTGATGACTAAAATTAATATTTTGGTTGGAAAAGGTTATTGTAATCATGGACATTTTGTTCTCAATGTTTCTAAAATAATGAATGTTTCTAAATCTACTTATATGATTGACTCTATGGATATTTGACATGCTAGATTAGGACATGTTAGTATACCATATATTAAGAAAATGTAATATTTGGGTATGATTTCTGGCATAACTAGTTCAAATTTAGATAAATGTGAAATATGTGCAGAATCAAAATTAACTAAAAAATCATGTCTTTCTATATAGAGAAACTGATTGTTTAGAATTGATTCATTCTGATCTTGGTGATTTAAAACAAACTATGACTAGAGGTGGTAAAAGATATTATGTGACTTTTATTGATGATTTTTCTAGATATACTAAAGTTTATTTAATAAGAAATAAAGATGAAGTGTTTGATATGTTTTTATCTTATAAAGCTAAAGTTGAAAATCAATTAAGTAGAAAAATAAAAAGAGTTAGATCTGATAGAGGAGGAGAGTATATTTTATTTAATGAGTTTTGTGAAAAAGAATGAATAATACATGAAGTGACTCCACCTTATTCACTTGAATCTAATGGTGTAACTGAAAGAAAAATAGAATATTAAAAGAAATGATGAATGCATTATTAATAAGTTCTAATGCACCTGATAATTTATGGGGAGAAGCAATTTTAACTGTATGCCATATACAAAATAGAATACCTTACAGGAAAACAAATAAATCACCTTATGAAATGTGGAAAGGATATAAACCAGAACTAAATTACATCAAAGTGTGGGGGTGCTTAGCAAAAGTTATGTTACCTGAAGTCTAAGAGAAAGAAATGATGATCTAAGACCTCAGATTGCATGTTTATTGGATATGCTGAATATAGTACTGCTTATAGATTTTTAGTATTAAAGAGTGAAGCTCTTGAACAAAATACAATAATTGAAACAAAAAATGCAAAATTCTTTGAACACATATATCCATTAAAATTAGAGAAAATATCTAATTTGCCTTCTCAAATTAATCAAGATAACACATTTGAAGATTTGAGAAGAAGTAAAAGACAAAGAGTGGAGAAATCATTTGGAAATTATTTTTATACATATATTATAGAAAATGATCAAATAACATTCTTTGAAGCTGTTAACTCACCTGATGAAAAATTATGGAGAGATGCAATAAAATCTGAAATTGACTCAATTAAAAAAATCTAATACATGGGTTTTAGTTAATTTACCACTTGGAGCAAAATCTATTAGATGTAAATGGATATTTAAAAGAAAATTTAATCCTGATGGAACAATAGAAAAATATAAAGGTTTTAGTCAAAAATAAAATGTTGATTATTTTGATACTTTTGCACCAGTAACAAGGGTTATATCTATACGAGTTCTAATTGTGTTAACTTCAATTTATAAATTAATTATTCACCAAATGGATGTCAAAACAGCTTTCTTAAATGGTGATTTGGAAGAAGAAATATATATGACACAACCTGAAAGATGTGTAGAACCTGGGCAAGAAAATAAATTATGCAAATTGATTAAATCCCTTTATGATTTAAAACAGGCACCCAACAATGGCATGAAAATTTTGATCAAGTTCTAATTTCTAATGGTTTCTCTTCTATAGAAGTAGATAAATGTGTTTACACTAAATTGTTTGATGATGATTGTGTGATTATTTGTCTATATGTGGACAATATGCTTATATTTGGCACTAGTCTTAATGTTGTGATTAATACAAAGAAGTTTCTATCATCAAATTTTGATATGAAGGATATGGCGAAGCTAGTGTGATTTTGGGTATTAAAGTCATAAGAAAGTGTGATAATATTATATTGTCACAAGAACAATATGTGGAGAAACTTCTAAAGAAGTTTGGACATTTTGATGTTAAACCTATGAGTACCCCTTATGATACTAATGCTCAATTAAAGAAGAATAGGGATGACACTGTGGCCAGCCTAGTATGCATAGATTATTGGAGTCTGTTGCACTTGATGAATTTCACTCGACCTAACATAGCATATGCTGTGTGAGATTGAGTAGATATACACATAGCCCAAAAGTGATCATTGGGCCGTATTGGCTAGATTGATGAAATATCTAAGAGCTACTATGAATTATGGTATAAAGTATAGTGGATTTACAGTGATGCTAACTAGATCTTAATTCTGATGAGATTAAACCCACTAGTGGATATGTGTTTACCTTGGGAGGTGGTGTTGTTACTTGGCGATCAACCAAGCAAACAAATAATTGCAAAGTCCACCATGGAATTAGAGTTCATAGCTCTGGAACAAGCCAATAATGAGGCTGAGTAGTTAAAAAATTTCTTGAGCAATATTCCATTAGGAATAAAGCCTATTCCTTCTATGTCTGTACATTGTGATAATAAAGCGGCAATAGCTATTGTAAATAATAAAACATATAGTTATAAAAGCAGACACATTAGGTTGAGACATGAAGTGGTAAAGCGCTGAAAGATAGAACAATATCAATTGATTATGTGAAGTCGGAATTGAATCTAGATGATCCTTTAACTAAGCATCGTGGGAGGAATTTTGTAAGTGCCACATCGAGGGAATAGGATTTCAGCCAATTTAAAATTAATGGTGATGAGAACTCAACCTTTGTGAGTGGAGATCCCATAAAAAAGGTTCATATGGGTAATAATAAGTCATCTGCTAGTTCTAACTAGCACATTTTATGTCCTTTCCTATAGTGTGACAAATGGGTTGTGCTAGACCGCATTATTGTGAGCGTAAGTTTAATACTTTTAATGAATTTTATAGCCCTTAATTATGGGTGGTGTATAAAGTGCAATATACATTTGATGAAAATCACCTATATGAGTGTAGGAGTGGGGCCGCTCCTATGAGACTGGCTAAGTCTCTAGAGCACTCATAAATACCAGGCACGCGCATGGCCTAAGAGCGTAACACAACGATAATGAGAAGGAATAAGTTGGGGTGTAAATATGATCAGATAGGATTCTAATTTACATTAAAATTGTGTTGGTTCATAGAAGTTCTACTTCACCAATTGCATTGTAATTTAAAGTTCTATCTATCTAGGTCTAGTTCATAGTCCAAAAGATACCAGATTCGATGCATTTGCATTCATGTTTAGTCCAAATATTATATATTAATGAATTTAATTTTGAAATAAATGGGGATTGTTATATTATTTTATTAATATTTTAGTTACTAATATTTATTTCGAAATCAAATTTGCTAACGTTGCACGTAATGTTTTGCGTTATTTTTTTAATTCCTTTTGCTATTAATATGGCATAACTATCAGTTCAGGAAATGATTTCTTTAGCTTTCAAGTTGGTTTTGGTCAACACCTCAATTTTGAAAATTTTTAGAAGATAACGTACAGTCAAATTATGTGTTGAAATGTGCAAAATATCTGCTTTCTCGCTCTCCTCTGATGCCATCAATTTTGGTTTTGAACGTTGTGTACCAACTTGGGTGCGATCATGTATCCAAAAAAATCAGGTGATAAGGGAATATTTTTTCCCAGCTTACAGGAAACTCATTTAAGTGGAGTTTTATTCTTTAAAAGTCTTTTAACAATGTGTTTTGAAATACATGAAAATAATAAAAAAAAAAAACCAAGACCAATCAACACTTTACCTTTTCATCTTCTCACCTCATTATTTTATTTTTTATATTAAGAATTTGGGTTAAAACTAAAAGAAAAACCTTACTAGTTCCAGTGATTCCAATATATTGAATGAGCCTACTGTATCATAGAGGAATTTTTATTATACTAAAATATTTCTTGAATCCAATACTTTTGCATGCCCCAAACTTCATTGTTTTTAATTTATTTTTATCTGTGCAGGTACATTAGGCTAACAAACTTAACTTAGAGTATCATTGTCAAATTAGAGCATGCATGCATGCAAATTCCGTTTTAGAGCATTCCCATTCCGATCCCACCAACTTGTGAGTATGGAAGCAGCATGATATGATATAAGCTAAGCTAAACCAGCTTGCTCTACCAAACAAACCATCAATCAATCGATCAATCAATCCAATGTTGAACCACTTTCTCCGTCGCTGCTGGTGCTGCTGCAGGAAGCCCACCACCATTCCCAACCGCGCTTCACCAATCACCACCGCCGCCAGACCCTCCTCCACTTCAAACCACCTTCACGCCGCCCTCACCAACATCCTAACGGCATCCAACAACAACAATTTCTCCGAAGCTACCTCACTCACCAAACACCTCTTCCACTCTATCCTCCTCCACAAAACCCCCACGCGCACCGCATGCTCCTCCCTCTTCCACGCGCTCACCACCCACTCGCGGACCCCCAACGCGGTCTCCGTCCTCATAATCGCGTTCTGCGAATTGGGTCTCGTCGAAGAAGCCCTTTGGGCATACAAAAAGGTGGCGGGTTCTCTGCCTCTGTTGAAGGCTTGCAATGCGCTTCTTCACGCGCTGGTCAAGACGGAGAGGTTTGACTCCGTGTGGGAGGTGTACGGGAAGATGGTGTCGCGCAGATTCTCCCCTACGGTTGTTACCTACGGCATTCTGATGCAGTGTTGCTGCAACCAAGGCGATTCCGTTGGTGCACGCAAGGTGTTCGATGAAATGCTTGAACGTAAAATTGAACCCACCGTTGTGGTTTACACTATACTGATCCGTGTTTTTTGCAACGAGGGTCTAATGGGTGATGCTGAGGGCGTGTTTGGATTGATGAGGGAATCTGGGTGGCGCCTAATTTGTACACTTACAAGACTCTCATGGATGGGTATGGAAAGGTGGCTGATGTGAAACGGGTTCTTGAGTTGTATGGTGAAATGCTAATGCAAGGGTTGCACCCCGATGTTGTGACATTTGCTACTATGATAGATGTTCTGTGCAAGGTGGGGGATTTGAAGGCTGCACAGAATTGTTTCGCGTATATGGCCAAATTTGGCATTGTTCCTAATGTGTATGCTTATAATTCCTTGATTGGTGGATACTGTAAGGCAGGAAACTTGCCAGAGGCGATGCGTTTGAAGGTAGAAATGGAAAGGTCTGAAATCTCGCGGATGTTTTCACTTACAATATACTCATTAAGGGTTTTAGTGACTTGGGGAGATTGGAAGAAGCTGAGGAGTTGATGCGGAAAATGGAGACTGCTGGGGTAGTTGCAAATTCTGTGACATACAACGTGATGATTGATGGGTGCAGTAAAAAAGGTGATATGGAGAAGGCTATTGAGGTGTGTTCCCAAATGAGTGAAAGGAAAATTGAGCCCAATGTTATAGCATATTCTACATTGATTGATGGGTTTTGCAAGAAAGGAAATGTAAAAGCTGCAATGGGGTTGTATACGGAAATGGTGATCAAGGGTCTTGTGCTGGATGTGGTAACTTACACGGCTTTGATTGATGGGCACTGCAAGGATGGGAACATGAAAGAGGCCTTCAGGCTGCTCAAGGAGATGGTTGATGCAGGACTAACACCCAATGTGTTTACAGTTAGTTGTTTAATTGATGGTCTTTTGAAAGATGGAAGGACATATGATGCAATTAAACTGTTCTTGGAGAAAACTGGATCTGGTTGCCCTGGAGATAAAACGGATGGCAGCTTATGTTCCCCAAACAATGTGATGTATTCCATTTTAATTCAAGGTTTATGCAAAGATGGACAGATTTTTAAGGCCACCAAGTTTTTCTGTGACATGAGATGTAATGGTTTCCAACCAGACATGCTAGTTTATGTTATCATGTTGCAGGCACATTTCCGATACAGGCACATGCTTGATGCAATGATGCTGCATGCAGACATAGTGAAAATAGGGTTTATGCGAAATACCTCCATACATCGTGTATTGTCTCGGGGCTATCGAGAGAATGGATATTTGAAATCAGCTCATGTGTGTTCTGAGCATTTAGGTGAATATGCATTCGGTGTTCTTAATCAGGAGGGTGCAGAGTGTGCTGCTTGTGTTAAAATATAAGGAGCAAAAGGTTTTTTGCCAACTGAATATGTTCACTTACTTAAATCATAAATGCTGCTGGTGCTTAATAAGTTAATAAATTACGAAGGATTCATGCTTTGGGCATTTGGTGGAGCACAAAATAAAATATGTTCTGATCATGCGTGTAACATTATTTATTCGAGGACCATCTGAGGCATATTGCACAATGGGGGACTTGCTTTCCTACTTTGACGGCTTGTGGCATGAGAGAGGCAGATTGGCATGGTGTCTACGAGGTTCTCCTCTCATGAATTGAGTAGTGAAGAGTGAAGACAGGGGATAACTTGCGTCTTTTGACTATGATTATTTAGAGGCACACCCTGGCCGTCCTTTGAACTATAAACCCATGATTAAGTAAACTAATAGAGATCTTATGTGAATTCTTTCTGACTGAATTTATAAAATAACCAACTTAGGAGCTTTGGTTTGCTAGAATGTGTGAGTAGATGAGTTCTATTTCGAGGACAACCCAGTTCTAAGCCTTCTTATTTTCCCTCTTTTTTAGTGATTTGAGAGTAAAAATATTCACTTTTGCGGCTCCCTTATTTGGTCATTGCAAATTTTTGTGCCTTGTTATTCTATTTTTTCAAGAAAATAAAAGAAAAATAGACTTTTACAGCTCCTAAATACATGTGAAACATTTGCTAATTGCTATGCATGGTCGAAAGTGTCACGAAAGTAAATTCATAAATCGGGTTTCCCATGTTATATATAATATTGTCTGAAAAGTTAAAAAAAAAAAAATTCATAAGAACAAGACTGTATGGCTGATTGAATCCATTTGGCTAGCTAGCCAAAAAGAGGGCGTGAAGGGTGTTATTGACTCTGTTAATTAGCTTCATGACTTTCTGATTAGAGTTTGTGACACGGTCCATTCATGAAGCACCTGAAATGGTTCAACCCTTTGGTTCAAAGGTGCGTGAACAAGTTGGTTTATGTTCGCATGCCCATGTGGCATCGTAAAGCTCAATTCCACAATAGCCGAAAGCCACCAAAGCCAAACCAAACCCTTAAGAAGTACCTTGAGGGCAACAACCACACCAAGGTGCTGGTACACTTCAGATACTTAATGAGAAAAAGATCCACTTTCAACTCCATTGATAGCTTTTCTTTCCTTTTTGCCCTCAAAGCCTGCAATCAGAAACATTCCTCAACTCAAGGAAAACAATTGCATGCCCTCATCATAAAATTTGGATACCAAGACATAATTCAACTCCAGACATCCCTTCTTAAAGTGTATGCTGATGGGGGAATCTGTGGGATGCTCAGAAAGTGTTTGATGAAATGCCCTCTAAGAACAATATATGCTGGACCTCTTTGATTTCTGCATATGTTGACAATCGCAAACCCACCAAAGCCTTACAAATGTTCAGGGTGATGCAGATGGACAATGTGGAACCTGATCAAGTCACCGTAACTGTTGCTCTCTCTGCCTGTGCCGATACGGGGGCATTGGAAATGGGGGAATGGATCCATGATTTTGTTTGGCGCAAGCAAGGTATGAAAAGAGATTTGTGCTTGACTAATGCTCTCATAAACATGTATGCTAAATGTGGGGATATCACTACTGCAAGGAGGTTGTTTGACAGCACAAGGAACAAGGATGTCACAACTTGGACCTCCATGATTGTAGGGCATGCACTGCATGGACAAGCACATGAAGCTCTTCAACTTTTCTCGGAAATGAACACAAGGAGGGATAAGAGAGATTGTAGTTCTGGCAGCGATTTATTAACTCCGAATGATGTAACCTTCATAGGAGTTTTAATGGCTTGTAGCCATGCAGGGTTGGTTGCGGAAGGGAAGCAACATTTCAGAAGTATGAGTGAGGATTATGGTATACAGCCTAGAGAGCCTCACTTTGGCTGCATGGTGGATCTTTTATGCAGAGGTGGCCATCTGAGAGATGCATATGACTTCATTATGGAGATGCCGGCGCCGCCAAATGCAGTAATCTGGCGAACCTTGCTGGGGGCTTGCAGCCTCCATGGTGAATTGGAGCTGGCTGCAGAAGTTCAGGGAAAGCTGCTCAAGTTGGACCCTGATTATGTGGGTGACAGTGTTGCTATGTCAAATATTTATGCGAACAAAGGGATGTGGAATAGCAAGATGATTGTTAGGAATCAGATAAAACAGTCAAGAGTTCCTGGTTGTAGTTCAATTGAGATGGGAAGTGGAGTTGGTGAGTTTGTTAGTGCAGATAAATATGATAGTCATCCTTAGAGATATCATGTTCTTGAGCATATGATCAGAAGCATGAAAGCTTATGGTTTCTTGCCAAAGGCTTCTAGCTTATCAAGAGTACCCATAAAGGGTCGTTGAAATATACAATCAAAGTCAGCAAAGCTATTTACTTTGTTTTATTTACCCTTCCCATCCTATCCTTAGTTGTAAACAAAATTTGAATCGAAACTGATGTCATGAAAAAAGCTGAATTAGCTTATTTTTTCTACAGGCAAAAGAAAACTCTACACTACCTCACTTCTACCACTGTCCAAATGAAATATGAGTTCTGCCGAAGTGAAATTTCAAAGGGGGACTTGCTCTTCCATATTGAGACAAGTAAAGAATGCTCTCAACTTAAGATTTAATGTAAAAGCACTAGCAGATATTATAAAAATTTGAATATTTTTTTGATAAACTTGCTTAAAGTAACTGTAAATCTAACAGAAGCTAAATTCAAGCATTGAAGCAGGTGATTAACAGTACAAAGGTGAGTATTTGAAGTTCATGGAACATTTCGAAGAACTATAAAGTATCAAATTAGCATTGTATTCACCATCGTTCGAAATCTATTATCAAAGGGAAATGTGATACTTCTCATGAGAAGTAGAAGCATGGATGAAATTTTCAATTCCAATTGTGCAAGTGTCCACAATAAATCGAGTTATGAGAGCTCATAACATGAAAACATTTATTAGAGTCTCATTTTGCTTAAAGATATAGATCAGATGGTCTTTATAAGAGTTTAGACAACCCTTTTATCATGAGTTTGTTTTTGACGAGGTTATTACTTTAGCTTTAAGATAATATTAGACGTTCAAATGTCTAGTCCTTAAAGTGAGATTTTGATGTATCTAAATTAAATCTATATTTCAATTTAGTGAGTGAATAGATACTCAACTCACATCTAAATTAAAATTTTTAGCTTAAATCTTTAAAAAGAGAACTATAGTGTTGTAGCAATGAGTTGTATTTATTGTTATGATTTAGTTAAGGAATCCCGAGAATGTGGCAGCGAGTGCACCAGTTGCGGAGCCCTGCGTATTGACGCCACGCCAGTCACGACCACACCACAGGTCACTGTTTGTGTTTAGGCGAGCCCCAAGATTCACTGACCAGAGATTGTATAGAGTGTGTATTCATTTAAGTAGGATTTATATCTTATTCAATAGTAGATAAGAAATGAGTGATAAGACATCAATGAGTACACGCAAACATTTTTCAGACAGAAAAGCGTTGTCTTTGGAGTAATATTATTTTGACTTCCTTTATCTGATATCATGTCGACACACTCATATCTACTATTAGATTTGTAAACCCAAATCAAGTGAAGTCCACGTCCACAATACAGTAATAAATGTAAGTGCGTCGATTGTCCCATAAAATGTGAGTGAAAGCATTTCTATTTGCCTTTGATCTGATCGAACAACAACGGATGTGAGAGAGAGAGACCCGACACATCGAGAATTCAACATTGCGGTGCGGTGCGGTGCGGTGAGGTGCAGCATCACCACCACATCTACATCCACATATCCACGCCACATCTACCTTGATCCGCCTCACCGGTTTCCTTGTTCTCGCTTTGATGCTCCTTTCTCTTCTCTTCTCCCTCTCTCTGCTTCTTCGTGACCCTCCCTCCGATCCTGTCAATGTCACCAACAGTACAACAACCACCACCACGAAACAAACTCAACAAGATAACCTCTTTCGTGGCCTTCTAGCAGCTGGATTTGACGAAACATCTTGTCTCAGCAGGTATGATTCAGCCACATATCGCAGAGGATTATCGAGACAACCTTTCCTTACCTCATTTCTAGATTAAGAAAATACGAAGCCCTCCACAAAGAATGTGGACCTTATGCTGAATCCTACAATGGAACGGTGAAAGATCTTGGGTCTGGTCATCTAAGCGAGTCCTCGGCTTGTAAATATGTAGTGTGGATTTCGTACAGTGGGTTAGGGAATAGGGAGGTTTGAAACCATGGTTACTCTACAAGCCTGAGAATGGGACAGCACCTGATCCTCCTTGTCAACGTCCCATGTCAATGGAGCCATGTTTCCATGCTCCTCCCTTGTATGAATGCAAGGCTAGGAGAGGAACTGATACAGGTGCACTTGTTCCACATGTAGGGCACTGTGAGGATATGAGCTGGGGTCTGAAGCTCGTTGATGATTATGGTTAGCTGGCTATGGTCATGTATGCTAGTGTGACAGTTGGAACTCGCTGAAAATTGTCGCGAAAATTTTGTTGTAAATAGGACATTCTAAATTTGTATTGCTTCCCACAGAATCCTTAAATGGAAATTTATCAGTACTATAATTATATCAGTTATTGAGTTCGTAAGTGTATTAGCATCATAGTCTACAATATCAAGGTGCATTAGCATCACAACTTTGTCCCAGCCCTGCATCGCAGCTCGGTCACTGAGTACTACTACTGCCATTCATCGTAAGTGTGTTCCCATCTCCCTGCTTCTGTTGTCTCTCTACATTCTTGCAAAATCTGTCACTGTTCTGTTGTTTCTATTGGCCGGAGTGATGGCTTTGGTTTGAATGCTGCAGGGGTCATTTTATTGTTCTGGTTTGTGTGGATTTATGGTTTAGTGTTACCTTGTTTTGGTTTCATGTGTGTGATGTGCAAGGTTGTGGGACAATAGTTCTTGATTTTATTCTTTGCCTGTTCGAGGATATTACATGGTCCTACGATGGGCGTGGAACGAGTGCAGGGGGAAAAAATTCCATGATAAAACGGGTCAAAGGCCAAAATGGAGCGACAAAAAGATGAAGAGCAAGGAGGCACTCTCCAATTCTATGCGCAATTGCCAAGAGGGCTATACCTTACACTGTATATAATTTTTCTATATGGATATGCTTCAAGACAGAGAGTAAAGGATGAATCATTCATTTTATTCAGTCATATTGAATAGACGGATATGAGGATCTTAATTATGCAAATGTGTTACATCCAACAGGTAACATACTCTAGGTTGACTCGCATGGTGGGTCGCTCAATACTTTGCTTTCCTCTTTCCTATATTTTGGTGTTTTATAGATACTAAAGAGTGGGTGACTATAAAAAAGAATAGAATGAAAATATAAAGGAAATGGAAAATAATATACAACCTTCATGTATAGCTTTTTATTAAGTTTAACGAATAAGAGGAATAAAAAAAATAACACATGACATTTTCTACTTAACCCACTAATTTGAAAGAACAAAAAACAGATACTATAATAAAATAGAGAGAAAATTTGTTAGTACTCTCGATACAATAGAAAACTATTGCTATATACTATTCAATGTTCAACACTTAACTTTGTGGATCATTATTAGCCAAATCAAATATGTTTTGAACACGACTACTGAGGTTTTGAATATTGAACGATTCATAGCAAAGATTTTTTTTACTTTAAAAGCATCAAAGAACTTCTTAAGGGCGATAATGTCTCTTCTATGCTTCTCCACTTCCTCCTTTTAAATCACTCTCAAACAAAAGGGTTGGCTATTTTTTCTCTCATCCTTCCAGACATGGCCTAATAGACAAAGTTTATTAAAAGAATCGGTGGAGAGATATGAAAGGGAAGAAGGCCGCAAATGAAGCAAAACCATCCACATTCACACATGCTCTCCCTTATCAAAGTATTAGAAAGCACAAGAAGGTATCCTTACGGTAAACCGTTGGTTTAAATTATAAACCACAATCTTGAAAAAGAAAGGAACCAACATCCGATCATTTAACCATACAACAGTTAAGTGCTCTTAAGCCATTGAAATTCATCTTAGTTTTTATTCAGTGATCAGTTCTTTCTTCCTTCGCATAAGATAATATGATAGCCATGCCTGCATCATTAAAAACAGATATTAGCTTGTGAGGATTAGGGATCAAGATAATCAACAGTTAGAGTGCAAGAGAGATACGTTGACTTGAAAGGAGCACTGGTAGCTCCAATAGCAGTGCTAAAGGCAACATCCTGAAATGGCCCAGCCATCTTTCCCCGCGGGAACCATCCAAGGTCTCCACCCTTCTTTCCTGATGGACATTCTGAATACTCTTGGGCTACCTGTGTGGACAGTGAAATATTATTGATGATAAACAATTTGGAAAAAAAAAATCTATCCCTGGAGTTATTTTGAATGAACAGATGGTTATTTCTTCTTTCCAACAATTTGCACTTATTAAACTTTGTATTACTAATAAAGGGTAGAAAATCATTGTGGTATTTCACTCAAAATAATATTATTTGCACTACTATATATAGAAAACTAAATACCAACTTGAAGGAAAAAAAAAAAGTAACAAATATCAATGTATAACTTCCAAATGAAAATACCTTTGCAAACTCTGCAGGTGGGACCTTATCTCCATTGCTAAGCCAACCATCCTCCAGCTTCTTGTATGCCTCGTTGATCTTACCTTGCTTCTCACATAAGATATGCCTTGCTGTGCGAAATATGAAGTAAAAATAAATGCCGTTCTAAGATCATAACAATGAGAGAACTGATCATGTGATTACGAGGTACCCATGGACGGGGAAAATTTCCTACCTTTGACATAGGTGCAGGTACCAAGCCCATCTGCGCCTTTCCCACCTTTTCCTTTGCCCTTAGAAGCATTCTCGTCACTTCCACTTGCAGCTTGTTTCCCCTTTCCCTTTGCTGACTCCTTTGGTTTTGAGTCTTTTCCCATGGTTCTCACAACTTAATGATTTCCACTGAATAATTAAAGCAAACATTTGCAGATTACAAAATTTAACCAGTAAAGGTCAAGCGACAAGTGGAAAGTAACTATAAACAATTTTCTTTGTTAGACAGAAGAAGAATTCTATTGAGATGAGGATAAAGAATTACAAGTGAGGAGGATAAGGATCCTCGTGAACAAATGTACGCAACATAAAACAACAACAACAACAACAAAACCTTTTCTCACTAGATGTGATTAGCTATATGAATCAAATGACATCATTATGTCTATTGTGAACTATGGCTTTAGACAAGTTTTTTAGTCTAAATCTCTCTTAATGGCTTCATTTATATTTACTCTTGGTCTCATTTTACCTTTAACTATTGGGTCCTCCATTCCATCTTATTTACTCTTCTTAATGGGGCTTCTACAGATTTTTTTCCAAACACGGTAAAATCATCTATAGACAAGATTCTATTATCTTTATAATAGATGCTAATTTTCTTTTTAGTGCAGTCATTCTTAATATCATCTAATATGTTCACTCATCTAACGCAACATCCTCATCTCAGCAACATTGAACTCATTCTCTTGTTGGATTTTTACCACCAAAAAAAGGGGAAAGATCAATGTAACAAAGCTTTCCAATCTGTCAACATTCATTTAGAGAAACCTCATAAAAAAGGCCTTGAGCTTTGCACCAACTAGACCTAAATATAAGCAAATTAACACAAGGATAATACAAACAACAAAAATGCAGTAACAAATGTAAAGCTATAAAGAGAATTACAGATTGTGTCAGATGCTTATTGGAATTTTGAGATAAAATAACAAAATATGGTAAGACTTAAGAGAGAAAAGAAACACAAAAAGGAGGATAGGAAATCCATCCATAGCAAGCACAAAAGAAGAAATGAAACAAAAGAACAATAAAAAGCTCAACTCAAAATAAACTAACCCCAACCCCTCCCTGCCCAACATAAAAAGAGATAAAAGCCAAAAAAAAAAAAAAAGAAATCCATCAGCTGTGCCCACATTGAAGCCTAGGAAACAACACTATTCCATGTACCCAACAAAAGATGACATTGAACTGCCTACACAAAGACCATAACCCCACAAAATGACCCAATAGGCATAAAATTTCTTCTTCACCCCGCTTAAACCTTGGAGATTGAATATACAGATATTGATCGAAGGACTCCATACAAACCCATTGCTCCAAAAGTTTTCAACGGAAATGAATGTAGCAATATCTACTAAGCTCACACACATAAAAAAAGCAACACGCTAACAGTGTGTTTGGATTTGAGTTTAGGGGGCTTAGAGTTGATTCCCCCCCCCCCACAAAAAAGAAAAAATATTGATTCTACTAATGAAAATCAAAATTGACTCAGGGAGACGTGAAATTTTTTGTTGCTTTTTGTTAGAAACACTTACAGAGAAATTGCCAAACAGAAATCACTTTATGTAAAAATCAATTCTATCTAGAATTAATTCTACAAACGCAGAACCAAACACACACTAAGGGTATGTTGAGTGGACACAAATGCGGCTACAGCAACCTATATGAAATCTGCATCAAGTCATTTTCTTTGATAGAACTACACCTGCTCAGCTCATTTTCGGTTCAAGTCTTTAACAAATGGTGGACAAAGGCTGTAATCTTTTCACACAAGGGAAAAGCAGACACAGGCATTACTCAATCGGAATACTACTCATATACAAGATTTTAAAAGTACAGATTGAAAAAAAAGAAAAGAAAGATAGAAATATTACAACAAACCAGGACATTATCATAACAGCTAACTCAAACACAGAGAAACTCAAAAACCAATAATAAAATCTAGCTGTCTCAGAAACAGAAGCTAATTCATGTCTCTGAAAACTATAAAACACCTCAAACAAACACATGCAATCCCAACCCATCATCAGTTTCATGGCATACAACAACAACACAAAAGGGGGCAAAGAGGAATGCATCATAAAATAGAGTACATCCTAGTACAATAATACTATTTCACAAACAAGCATATCCGTGTCATTAGAGCAACAGTAATATGATTGGGTTTCAGAAACAAGTAAAGTGGAGCTGACCCAAAAAAAAAAAAAAGAAAGAAATTGTAGTATCCGTACATAGCATAAGCAATTGAAAAGCACAAATCAAAAGAAAGCGAAGAATTGGAACAAAGAAGTTAATAATAAAAAATCGAAGATTTTTTTTTTACCTGTAAGCGGAAATGAATACGAAGAATTTGGGAGATATTTGTGAAGCGTTTAAACGAAGAAGATCGAATGAAATCCATTTCATTTTTTACTTTTTTTTATCTATTTACGATATTGCCCCCGGAAGTAGGGACCAGGAAGCACAGGCCCATATTAGCTGAATCCTGAATAGCGGTGATATTACCCCGGGTGCTTTGTAATTGTCGGCATGCGAAAAATGCGTTTAATTATAATTTTAAGTTTCTTTCTTTTTTTTTTCACCTGAAAAATAAGGAAGTTTTGAATTTGATTCTTGCAGAATTTTTATTTGATTTCAATCCAAACGTTCCAAACATTTCTAGAACTGTTTAGTTTTAGTAGCATTTAGCGTTGTCAGTTTAATGATAAAAAATAAAACGAATCACTTTTAATTAAACAACTAATCAAAAGTTTTATTTATTATGTTTTAATTTTCTTTTAAGTTTTTATTGTGATTAAAATTACAATATTGGAAACAGTCTTGTGAATTAAACAACGATCAAATTGTTTTCAAAAGTTTTCATGTTTCAATCATTTTAAATTATTTTATTGTTTATTGGCCAAATCTGGGCTCCATCGACAATCATACAATCAAACCTAAGCTTTCATAGTCATTAATATTAAAATTTTCATAAATATATTATGAAATATTATAATATCAACCTTTTATCCTGCCATAGCCTATAGGTGCTAGACAAAGCTCGAGTATCACTGTACCCATTTTAAAAAAAGAGGCTCAAGTATCATTAGCCAGGTCTATTTCCAATATGCCAACGATAAATCACTCACATATCAGACCAAAAGAAAGAAAAAAAAACTACTCACAGATCATGTATTCTTTGCCTTTTGTGGACTTAACCCATGCTCACTCAGTAAAGTTCTAAATTTTGATTAGCACCATGCATAAAGAATTGACCGACATTAACATATGTTCTAGTTGAAACATTAAATTCAACAAAATTTATGATTGGAACAGGGAAGGCTTAAATTATTTATACAAATAAAGTGTATGTCTTGTACCAAAAGAAAATATTTGTCTGGTTCTTTGAATCAGTGACATTATAAGTATATGCCTATCAAGGGTCCTAACTCTAACTCTCTGGTTGACGTGGTTGCATCCTTGCATCATGTTATAACTTAAAGGCTCCAACCAAGAACACAATTCAAGAGGTTCTCCTTCGGAGCATATAACATTATGTCTTGAAAAGCTAGTTTCCTTCAAGGAGAAACCAAATTGAGACTATTCAGATTCAGAATCTGATAGTGGCATTTGATAAGCATCTGATGGTTCAAAATCTGTGATAGAAGGAGGAGCCTGATTTTTAGATGAACGCCTTCGGAGCCCATCTCTTGGTCTCTGTTTCCTTTTATTATCCTCGGGAGGTGCCTGTCAGAGTCAAAGGCCGAAAAAGTTAACCTTAGCTTCAAATTCAATCACATCACATTCCTTATAAATGAAAATATTACTTGTTATTCTTATAAAATGGATTGGCATTAGGTTTCTTGTAGGTCACCTATTTTTGTAGTTTCAATGCTTTTACAATTCACTTCATCAGTTAAACCAGCGGTTGGTATATTTTATTCATATCATGGAATATGATTAAAATATATTTTTCTTTGTGTATGACACTTTTTTAATTGGCTCTCTACAACAAGAAAAAACAAATTTAGAATATATACCAAAAAAACAGGAGAGGAGCTCTAGCTTTAACCCAATTTAAAATATTCACCGTGGATTTTTTTTTTTTTTTTTTCAAAACCAATAGACAGACCCTTCTTACCACCATCTTAACCAAAATAATTCATCACGCAACTTGCACATGTTCACTAATACAAGCTGCAATCTCTCATTAGTCATCATCTATATAAAAATTTCAAAGTCTTTACTTAATTTTTTTCTTTATTTATTCAGTATTTTATTATTCTAACATATAAATAAAAAATACACATGATAACCACATTTAGCCAAAAGTTACCTCAGAAATTGGTTGACTTGGTTGATTTGATTTAGATATCTGGGCTTGTTGGTTCCTTCGCATCCAGATGGTACCAAGAGAAATTAATGCTCCCAGAAGCAAAACAGGACCAATTCTTGGATCGTCAAGGTGAACTGGAGTCCCCTAACAACATCCTGAATCTTCTGGTTCAGATTTTTCAAAGGAATCTTTTGTGCAGTTGTGGACCAAGCAGGTTCTGTATCATCTGGAACAAGCTTAGGAGTTCGAAGCGTCTACAAAGATGACAGAGAATATACGATAAGCAAACTATAAAGAATTGATTCCATCAACATCTATATCTTATTTTCAAGCATCAACCTGAATTGGTTGGCATTCATGAAACTATGATCACATAAATAAATGTAACATTTGAAGTCATGAGGCATGGTTGCAAAACACCAGAATTCAGAATCAAATAACTGCTCTAAGGAGATAGAGGAAACATCCCAGGTTCCTACATTATTACTTGCAAGCAAAACTCATTCATGAGTAAAAGTCTTACAAAGAATGGTAAGTCTCTTGAGTCGCCATCTGTTATTATACTTGCAATCCATTGGGTTATCTGCTAAAAAGCAAACATTAGAAAATATCATAGGAAAACTACACAGTATGTCAACATGATTGTATGAGCTACAAAAGAAATGCAAAACTACTCAAGGCAGACATGCAAACATGCATCACTTTGGAATGTGGAAATTTTACTGTAAAGGGCAAACCTGTAAACATCATTTGCACCCTTGTACCTAGCTACAAACTGGCCCGCCTGATCATATTCATCGACCAGATCTTTGACCAGTAATGATTTCCAAGTTGTCTTTTCCTGTGTCCGGGTATCCACAGCACTACTATTCCTTAGGTAACGAATAATAAATAATTGAGGAATATCATCCATGCCCCTGTGTTGTCCACAACTGTGATCGCTGGCCGGATGACCAAGGTAAAATTGACAGTAGTCCTAAATAAATCAGTTCTGTTAATAGCTCAGGCCAGAAATAGTTGCAATTTGCAAAGACGAGGCAAAAAGTATTCTTCATTCAGATGTTATAAATAGCCATCATCAAGTGCATTAGAGACAGACTAACATCTAACGGGGCAGCAAATTAGCATAATGTTGGTTTGATGCCCACGGGCCATTTTCAAATAAAATGGGCACAGTTCAGGAAAATTTAATTAAGAAAAAAAAATGTTTTTAGAGTACACTACTAATAAATTCATTCACTAATGCTGAGTATCAGCACTGTATAATGACTAATTTTATTTTGAATGACAAACAAAACTTAAGTATAAATCAAACAAATGAAAGAAAAGGATTACCTTTTGCTTTTCACCATCAAGCCAAGCCAATGTCAACCGCTTTCTCTTAAGTGCATCCACAGCTGGAGCTAAGGTTTGATTTTCAGATGATGCATCTACCTCACTATGCTTAGACAATGTTTCTTGGACCCTGCACAGAGTCTATGGACCTGAATTACAACATCTGCCAAATCTGAAGGATACATACTTGTTTAAAAGAGAAATATCTAGCTCTGCAGAGTATATGTAGTGACAAATATTAATGATAAAATCAGTCATTAGCCAATTACTTGATATGCATCCTATAGAAATATAATCGTAACAAAAAGAATGTGAACTATACACAACTTTTCAAAATGCTAAATTATTGTTACATCACGAACAACTGAAAGTCTGAATCTGGAGGCATAGATAACCTTGTCAAAACCCAAATATCAATGGCAGCAATGATTGGACTTTTGTATGGAACCCAAATAAGCATCATTCATAATGTAAATGATGAATTAGCAAGTAATTTGTGAACATATTAAAGAAATTATGACCAAAACAAGAGACAAAATACATACTTCACGCATTTTGTTCAATTCTAGACTTGGCCTTCCTACTGCAATAGCACAATACCAAATAACTGAATCATATCCAGCACGAGAATAGCCATGGGGATCACAACCTAGCTCCATTGAAGTTACACTCCTTAGTTGCGGAAGCTCTGGAAGAAGAAAGGGAGGAGAGGGCAAAATGCAGCAGATTTAATTAGGGCTTAGAAATTTCAGCAACACAATAAGGACCTAATTTCCCCAGAAAAAAAAAAAAAAAAAAAAAACTAAAGACTTAACAATCTTGGGTTAATATTTGCTGTCCAGGTTACATTCATTAAGATGAAGTTCAAAAATTAGTCAAAAGTTACCAACATAAGTAGGGTCCACTTGGTTTTTTCCTTCTTGTTTTCTCCTGATGAAATGGATATCAATATTTCCAGCAATCTAAATTTCTACAATGTATTTTCATGCAGGAATGAAGAATTACATTCTCTGACAGACTCTAGCTTAATCCAAGAAGTCAACTCCATCAATTTTAGGATTACAAGTGTGCTTGGATTAGCTTATTTTGTTTTTAAATGGCTTATACTCCAAAGCATTTTGAGAGAACTTTAAAAAATTAAAAATAATAGAAAAGAAAAGATCTTTCATGTTTAAGATCTATTGAACTTTGTCGACTACACCCATTCTCCTGCAGACAAACTCTCAACCCTGACCCTTTCACCCCAATATACCGGTTAAAGAATTTCTGGCTACATCACCTCCCAACCCACCTTCCTATATAATCCATGGAATCAAAGGCACTTGGAAATCTAAACCATAAATCTAGATCTACCTTGCTCTTTATTATTTTCCATCATATTCAAAAACAATGAATTGTTAACTGAACCTGCAACACAAAATATAATGATAGTCAGTCAAATGAAGAATAGAAGTGAAGTCAAATGGCTCTCTGGTAGTATAACAAAGAAGAAACAGACCATGATGTACAACAGTTTTGACACCTGGGTCTTTAAGAAATACTACAGCAGGTGCAGACTCCACCCCAAATCTGGCATTTAACCCAAAAAAAAATTATTAAAAACTCTATACTAGATCAAGCAATTAATCAATAAGCTATTGAATGTTCATATCACCATCTACATGGACAAGTACCAAGTAGAATAATGTTTGCTAAGATTAAATTTTGTAAGAATCGCTACTTACGCTCCCCACCAATAGGAAGATTCTTCTTCACGCCAGAGAATGAATGCGAATGAAGCATAAGCCCAATAGTCTTTTGCTGCTTGTCGTATAAATGGAGCAGCACGCTCCCCAAATTTTGTGAAAAAGATTACTTTTACCTACAAGCCAGGGGTCCACAAAATCTAAACAATTAATTGAACCACATAAATTCAAATATACATCTACTGAATCAAAGAGCATGTAACGAAATTAATATTTGAGTAAATAACTCATGTAGTCCCTCAAGAAAATTTCACAAGATTATGTTAGGTACCTAGATTGTAACTTGGGCCTAAATTGTAATTGTTGGGTCTGTGAGTTGAGAGAGGAGGGGCACACATGTGTACCTACCTGCTGAGTCAGCAATAGGATAGTGGGGAAGGGAAATACATGTGATTCTGCTATGAGGGGGCTTATATGTATGCAAGGGATGAGAGGAGAGTGAGGGTAGAATATTGGCAAGGCACTTGGGAGAGTAGAGCTGCTATAGTGCTCATTTTCTCTCTTGTACTGCATTTTCCTATTGAGCCAATTCTCTATCAAGTGCAATATAGCATAGTTTCTTCCATTTCTCTTCTTCCTATTTCTGTTTCTATTATTTGGTACCAGAGCTCTTTCCTGAAGCTTGGGGTCATTCCACGTAGAAGTTGCTATGGAGAGCCGATTAGAGAACGTGGAGAAGATGCTGGAACAAATGATGCTACTCATGAAGGATCGAGGCGAGCTTAACCTCGAGAGGATGCCGCCAAGGAGGACTCACCGCGGGTGAATCCGAGTGACCAATGGAACAGGGGTTCCAGATGGGAAAGGAATCACGATACTCCCCTTCTCATCAAAGAGAGACCAGCACTCGAGAGAGACACATTGAAGGTCATTCGCCCCAATGGTTCCTCTTGGAGTAGCAAGCCGCCGACTCATCCCGAAGTAGTCCGAAACCGCATGCGCAAGCAAGAGAGGAAGATGAAGCTCTCGTTTTGGCTGGCGATGACATTGCTATACCAGCAATGAAACAAAGGTGGTTCAGCGAGGGCACGAAGGAAAGTTGGTAGAAAGGGAGAATGGGTTAGTGGCGAAAGGGGTTGGGTTTGTTCACACAAAGCATACTCACCAAACCCCGAAGGGCTTCGACAGCTACGTCTGAACAGAGAGCAAGGTGGCGACGCGAGTCATGACTCTTAGATTTGAGATGCCATGGTTTGCGTGAATCAGGAGAACTTGAGGAACCAGGTCAGTTCTGGGCCAGGCCCATATTATTAAGCTAATTGGAAGGAGGTTCAGATTAGAAATGCTGCCCAAACTGAGGAGAGACATGAGAACAGGGCAGAGATGGTCATTTGCTGGAATTAGTATTTACAAAAAGGGGATTTCAAAAACTATAAAAAAGTATCAGGATTTGGCTGGGGAATAAATATAATTTAGGGGTTGTGCAGAAGGCTCACTTGTCCCATTGCTTTGAAAGTTCGAGGAAACATCCACGCTTGCATGAAGATACTTCCTTGTCTCCTCAGCAACATCTTGTACAACTCCCAAATAGCAGGGAAATGAAGCTAGTGTGCTAGTCGCATTTGCTCCTGTTACATCTCTATTTGCATTGGACAATTCGAAGCCGCTGCCGTATGGAAATTGGGCTAGATCATGTGGTTGGTGAAGAAATTTGAGGAATTGGGAATGCATGGATATTCCCACAGTCAGTGGAGGAGGAGATAACCATAGAGGTGAACTTAATTGGAAGTTTGGCCTTTAAGAACAGCATGCATCAAGCCATTTCAATTTGGGATATTAAATGGAGGTTCAGAACTTTCAAGAACTGTTTTAAGACAGGACTTGGTTAGAAAATGGATAGCATCTACAGTTGAAGAGTGATGCTAGAGGAGGTACCACAAACTCACATAAATGCATTAATGTTAATTCTGCTTCTGTTACATTTGTTTTGTATATGAAGGCTCCTGTGTTGATGAATTTTACCTTGGACGGAATGGCTTTCATGCACCAAGAGCCATTCCCTTTACTGTTAAAGGACTAAAGTTAGAATTGCTTGAACCTTTCATTCTGATTTCACCCACCCTTTGGATTTGCTACTGCCTTGGCTTTTTGGAGGAAATTGGAAAAATCATGTTTCAAAAAAGGTTCCAAAACTAGTAGTGCTATTGTTGAACACAAGAAGTGCAGGATTTGCAAGACTTATCAAACAAGACTGAGGGTAATCTAATGCTTCTTAGCTCCACTACTGCAGACTACAAATTCCACCCGACTACATTGACAAGCTCATCCAAATAGGAATTCTGATTTGGACTTTGAATGAAATGGAGGCTACCATCAATCATGGTTTTGATTGCAGCAGACACAGATTCAAGCACTCCTAAAATTCAATCAGGCTACTTTGTTAAGTGATCATGAAAAGTGTTTGCTGTTTATGGAAACCAAGAAACACTAAGGGTTGGACATGGATCAAATCCTTGGGACCCACATTACTACAATGCAAGTTTACTTTCCTTCTTTTTCAAGATTTGGGAAGGACGTTTTCAGAAATATGTTTTTGCTTTCCACTTTTATATGCCAAGTTCTTTCAACCCTTATTTGTTCAAATTCCCACATATGTGATATCAGGAGATGATTCATCTAGTTCTCAAGATCCTAGAGTGACTGCACTATTATATATGGATCAATCTCTATGATAAAGCTGCCATGGCTGGCCAAACCTATGCTCATTGTTAAGCCATGCAAAATCTATGATTGAAATGATGAGTCATGGAAGTTTAGTATTGTTAGGTACCTAGATTTAACTTGGGCCTAAATTGTAATTATGCACACTATGTGTAACTACCTGCTAAGTCAGCAATAGGATAGGAAAGGGAAATACATGTTTCTGTGGGGGCTTATATGTATGCAAGCAAGGCACTTTAGAGCTTATAGTGCTCGTATAGCGAGCCAATTCTCTATCAAGTGCAATATAGCACTTCCATTTCATTCATTGCAATTCAGTTCTTTAAAAACTGAAATTAAACCCAAAGATTTTAATAATGTATTAATCCATATCTATTTGATTCTTTAAACACTAATAGAATTGCACAATCTAACATGATATTAAGTGATGTATATGTCATTTAATAGTTTAAAATGACTCATTTTGATGGTTGAAATTCATAAAATGAGTCATTTAACTCTCTATTATAAGTCATAAAATAATTCATTGCAATTTTAGACACCAAATGAGTGTAATATGTTCCAAAATAGCTTCATTTAACTTGCCTCTAACGCTTTAATGGCACCTCATTATTGTAAAATGTAGAAGTCCACTAATGAAAAACTAATAGAGGACTAATGTGTCCATCATTTTCAATCTTACGAGATCAATTTCTTGGATAGTAAAAAATCTTGAGGGACCAAATAGGTATTCACTCTTAATATTTTCATACAAAAAATTCATTTGAAAAGTACCAAAGAGCAGCAAATCATATGAAAATGGGATATAAGCATTACATATGCCAACTAGAGTTGAATCCTTATACCATATAACATCAGTTTTTAGGAATGTAGTAACAATAAGCTTTGCAGTTGTTTAATAACAATACTAAACCATCCACCATATTTGTATGACGGATTTTTGGCTTGCTGCCATAAGCAACCATCCACCATTAACAACATTGAATATAAGCCATGCTTAATGGTTAGTTTTTCTTGGTTTCCTCTCCCTCTAGCTATTGGGATATCTTTCATTTGATGTACTCTTCTCACTAGTTGACGAAGGTGAGATTCTATTTCTATGATCTTTTTCACGATAAATCCGAATTCTATCTTGTCTAGTGTAATTCTCCCAAAAATAATTTGGATACCCAAATTAAATAAGACATCAGAACTGTCAACAAAAATAAAAAAAAAGGGAAAAAATACAAAGAGATAAATAGCAAGGGAAATACAGAACAACATTTATGTTAAGAAAATCTAGGAATAAAACATGTTGAAAGCAATACGTGGCAATAAACAAGGGATATGTACCTTATGAAGACTACTCTTTGCAAAAAAATTTGGCACCTGGAATTTTAGAAGTAGAGTTCTGTTAGAAATAAAGAAATATTTAGTAATATCTCCATTATATATTAGAATATTTCATATCATAACTCAAATTGATTTATATTTATTTAGATTGGTTTTATCATTATGATTAGATTTTATCTTTAGCTTATAAATAGGATTATCTCATGTATTACAAAAACACATAAATATCAAATATACTTTCATATTATTGAGTCTCTATTCTCTCTATTTTCCTCCTCAATTTTCAACATGGTATTAGAGCCTAGTTCGATCTAGGGCCCTATGGGTTATGGGCACACCACGCTTCCACTCAGTAACCATAGAAACTCAAACAAGCAAACACAGTAGACAAATTATAGTAATAAAAGAAAATCAAGTGTATTACATCATGCAATGTTGTAAATGGTGTCTAAGATTCATTATATAGGCAAACCACATTTTGTACTTATAATATCATATAATTATGGTAACTCTAATTGCTATGTTTACTAGATGAACTCTATATATTCAAGTCTCCCTTGTTTTGTTCAAACATTAGGGTTCCACCATCTATGCTTCTCTTCCTCTTTCTCAAGTTGGTATCTAGATGCTAACAAAAGGCATTATTAAAAACACGAACGCCTAGCAAACCCATTGTCCTCCTGAAAATTTTGTGACCAGCCACATCCACCTTCTTGATAGCCGCCTCCCTCCCCCATGACATTTCTTTATCAGCTTTGTTTTCCATCAACCGTCGTGGTTTGCCGCCTCCCACCAACTTTTCCAATAACCACAACACCAAACTCTACCTCATTTAGTTTAACAAACCCAGTCACACACCCTCACATGCAACTCATCATCAACAAGCATATCGATGCATGTCCCTTCTAGCAGCATGTACGGGCATGCCTGACTACAAGTTGGCCCATCATGCACCCAATCGCTTACCACCAACGTCTCTCCCTGTCAAATCCTTTTGGGAGGCATCTTTTGTTGTATTTGCCCTTTGTGATCTGACACATGACCAGTTCTCTCAGCTTCTAGATGACACTTTGAAGACCTCTTCCTTTATTTTCACCAATTTTGTTGCAACTCTTCTCATCACTGACAATTGACATATTGGATGGAAGCATCCATGACACCTAGGCCTCTAACACCAAGTTGTGGTTTGTTCGCTAAAATTATAAGGACCACCTTACCACGACAATAGACATTGTACTAGAGGATGACAGAGAGTGGGAGAAAATTGATGCTCAAATGTACAATGTGATTGAATCCATTATTCGTTCCTTCTTGAAGCAAATTGATCATACTCATAAAACCTGCACCTTTCTCTAGGTCCCTCAAAGCAAGCCAAAGTTCTCTATACACTATATTAGTGATATGTAGCAACTCTATGGGGCCTATCACAACATTACGATTGTCATTGCTGCCAAAAGTATGATGGTCCTACATCTATTTGTGAGGACGACATTCATGGTGATTTACATGACTTCAATGAGATGTTAGCCCTTGCTAATACCCAGTGAAGGAGCTTGAGCAACATATTTACATTTTTCATGCTTTTAGCTCTATGCAGTTTTCCTCCATATTACTATATTTGTCATGATCAAATTTTGAGTTCACCTATTCTCCCTCCTCTCTCCATTGCATGGTCCACCTAACTTCGAGTTCCATCCAATCAGCCCCATAATTTTGCTCTTAGGCCCTTGATCCTCCTAATGCCTCTACCCTCATATATGAGGCCAACAACAATCATGGC
The DNA here is from genome assembly GCA_030441495.1 of Dalbergia oliveri. NCBI lineage: Eukaryota > Viridiplantae > Streptophyta > Magnoliopsida > Fabales > Fabaceae > Dalbergia > Dalbergia oliveri. The sequence continues at coordinate 42,072,399 of JAMLFY010000003.1, forward strand.
TAATCTCAAGAGTAACTTTGGTAAGTGTCATCCAAAGTGTGATTACTACCATTACCTGCATCATACCATCAATAAGGGCCAAACATGGCTGACACCTATAGAGTGCTAATGTTGCCTAAACTGCTCTTGTATATCTTACTGAGATTTTATATGGATTTAGATGCTTCACCCTTGACTATAAATACTCCTTTGCACGTCAAATGTAATAGACACCTTTGATATTGATCAATTACATTATCCTCCATTTTGCCTCTACTTGCATTGCTTATATTATTCCATCACACACAAAAGGTTATAATCAAAATGCTGCAGAGAAACTTGGCTCAAAAGCCTATTCGAGTAGAAGTTAAGTAAAACCCAAAGATGAGACAAGTGACATAGCTTACTTCAACTTACAAGAACAGATGTCTATAATTAAAGATCTAGGCAGTTTTGCCAAAGGTATAAAAAACCAATCCATTCTTCCTGTTCTGTGGAGATTCAACAAAAAATATTGAAACTGACCAAATAAGAATTTCAACAAAAATCTGGGAAAAATCATTGCAGGCAGATAAGGAAACAAAATCAAGCTTGTTCATACCCAAAACCCAATATTATACTGTATTAATCCCTCACCCAAGATCACTATTCATGTTCCCTTATTTAAAGAAATTTGTATTAACTCACAATCACTACAACAGAGACATAAGAAAGAACAATACCTTGCACATTCACAAAGAAGAAAGACTATTTAGAGTTCAGAGTTAAGACAAATTACCAGTGACTCCTTTGAGTAGTAGTTAATTTGAGGTAAAGCCAATACAGTTGTTGCAAACCAATTTGTAACCTTGTCAACCGTAAGCTCTCCATCAAACCTAACATGGGAATAAGTGACGTAAATATGACTTATGCAAGTATACAAAGTGCACAAAATAATAATGTGTAACTATCTAATTTAAATGTAAATTACCATCAGTAAATTAAGTTAAAAACTATTTATAAAATTGCACTTGCCTGTTCAAACCCAGGTCTTATAATAAAACTCACCTACTAAAACATTTTGCAGCACGACATCTGGGAGGAATGGCAACAAGAGCTGGAATTCCTGGATAAGTTTATTGAATAGTTTAAGACAAGCCACTTGTGATCCTTCTCTTATATAATTTAAAACGGTCAACTAACTTTTATGACATAAAACATGTATTTGTAAATCAAGTACGATTACTGGCAATTTCTGGAACTTCACACTTCTCAGAAAATGCATTTCCAATAACAACACTCAGGTGAACATATATCTAATTTTTGTCAGGGACAGACCACTGTTGGTGGATTGGGGTTAAAAAATTTCTCCTACTTCATATATGATTTAACGATTTCTCCAACATTCTCACAAAATTTCATCCCAATAGAAGGTTGATCAGGTAAATTAAAACCTTAAACAAATCCAAATTTGGACTTTTCACCTCATTTGAATTCCCAATTCTGATTTTCAAAATTTTCTCGGCTGCATAACAACAAACACCCAATTTGCAGCAGCTAAACCCTCAAAGACAGCATAGTCTGTTTGTATTAATTTAAGTTCAAAACCACAGTGCTTTTGAGGGGAAAAAGCAAGTAATTACAGAAAAACTAATCAAATCCAAACATCCCAATACTATATATAGAAGTGTCAAACAACCAACTGCTTAAATGGGTGTCTGAGAGATCCTATAAGATAAACAAACAAAAGGCAGAAAACAAGCATTTGAATGTAGTCAGCAGTCAGCACATACCATTTTTGAAAAAAGGTTTCCCTGTTGATCTTTTATCAGCAAGGTACACAGCAAGCTCAACCTCACCAAGTTCCACCATACCAATATTTGCAACAGGATCAAGCAGAGAAGCTAAATGCAAAGAAATCAGTCAGAATAGTCTCATCCTTAAGGTTGTGACCAGCCTAACAAATGCTATGATATTGAATGTCCAAAAATAGCTATATCTACTTCCCAAGAAGAAAAAATAAAGAAAAAGACTAATGCCTGTTTTTCATTTTGTAAGAAGAACAAGAACCCTTCTGATAAGTAGAAATGGAAATTATTATCTCCATATTCCACAGCAGCATATCAAGTGCACAGAATTTTTTATGACAGGTGACCGGAGACTATGAAAAAAAAATTCATACCAATCTTATTCCAGGACTCAGAAAACTGAGCACAGCATTTGCTCCCCAATGAATACAGCTGTTCCAAATGCATTGAGCATGGAAATCAAGTCAGACATTATTCAAACAATTAAAACAGCTAAAAATTGTGGAATGAGGAAAGAATAGTGATTGATACAGAGTTTTTAAAAGCAAGATCAATCAAATCTATCTTTTGAGAGACAAAAGAATACTGAAAAAGTGAACTTGGTGAAAACTAATGAAGCATTCCAGATTAAAAATGTGACCATCATAATTCTTAGTTTCCATATCTTCAGAGAATGTGCTGGGAAACAAATCATTTACCAAGGTATAGTTACAGCTCAGATATATTCTGACTTTATTCTTAAGGCGAAGTAATATATTCCAAGATTACAAAAGAATAAAATGCACTCAGTGGAAATTCAACTGGCTTCCACCCTGTTTAAGTTTGAAGCAGTGCAGCCAAAAGTGCCAAAAGAGATGCCTAATAAAGTGTTCAGGTGAGGTGCCAGAAGGGGCCAGCATATCTTGATGTTTGAAGCGCTGCCTATTAAAGCACAAGCTCCTGGTGTACCTTTCTGGTTCAGGTATGCCTCTAACACCCTAGTGTTAACAGTGAAAATTCCTGAAATTTCAGCCATCTTACTTCTCAGGACAAACTCTTAGCAGTTAGCAGCACAAAGTTTAGTAAATTGAACACCTTGGGGGGCATTTGTTTCAAGGTTTCAAATTACGTTCCTAGGAATTACAATCCTGAGAATGTCAAACACAGGAATGTCACTTCCAGATATTGTAAAAAAACTTGTTTATTTAGCATTAAACATTCTTGGGATTATTTATTGAAATTCATGGGAATAAATTTGTTTGTTTAATAATACATAATTCTGGAAATATATATTATAATTTCCAAATATCCGTAACATATTTAATGGTAATCATAATTGTGGAGAGAAGTGAAATGAATGAGGGGTATTTTAGTATTTTTGTTTGATAATTATTATTCCTAAGTCATGGGAATCTTTTATTCCAGCCCTTTATCATGAGAATGAAATTTGCTCAACATGGAAATATCTGTTTCCTGTGAATAATTGATACCCAAGAATAACTCTATAAAACCTGTAACAAACATAGAAATAAATTATTCCCAAGCGATGATTCCAGGGAATATATTTGTAAAACTTCAAACAAATGCCCCCTTAATATTTTATTTATATTACGATCTTTTTGTAAGAATTTTTACTATGAATATAAATATATAATGCTTGAGTAATTACTTTACATGGAAAGTCAATGCAAAATAGTCAAAAATTTTAACGTTTTCTTCTTTTCCTGATGTTAACACCTTTCTTCAAGAAGGCATTTACACTTTGATACATCTCACATCAAACCATTATAAACCCCTAGCATCACACCTTTCGCCTACCTTAGATTGAAGCAAATCATATCACACATAGTGCCTCTATGCTGGACTTAGGGTATGACGAAAATAGATCCTCATATGTGAAAATTTATTTTCACCATCGATTAAGAAGATGGGGCCAAAGCCTGGGAATTATAAAAGAATCTAATAAATGGTGAAAACTTAGACATGACCAATTCATGAAATTTTTACATGAGATGATCCATTCCCAAATCGGATCACATTCTATCTTGTTTAAGAAGTTCCAAAGTTTAAAAATATTATTAAAATTCCTGTTGTTGTTGTTGTTGTTGGCAGAGCAATACATGGAATGCTAATATCCTGTTGTTGTTGTTGTGAGAACAATATGTGGAATGCTAATATCCTAAAATAAATAACCTCAGTATTTCTTTAGGTTGAACAAATTATTAGCATCCTGCTTTAGTTCCTCTAGTTTCAAAAATTATAATAACCTGCATTCACGAAATAACACAACATGTAGCCTATTTGTAATTATGAAAGCAATATAATTTGAGTTGAACATTTAACTTCTTTTTCTATCACCAAAAAACTAATATTGATATAATAATAATAAAGAAACAGTCAAACAAACTGAACAGTGATTGATAACTGAAGTCTCTATCTGTAAACAAACAGTACAACTCAAGGTGGGGGCCACAAGTAACCACAACTAAGAAACCAATACATGAAGCCCGAGAAATATGAAAGGAGAAATACAAAATTGAACATTAACAGAGTTTCACAAACTCAGATTTTCATCAATTATTAAACTCAACTGGCAAGAATTTTAGCTTCATGCAGTAGTTATGAGATTATAAGTGGTAATGAAAGTTAGTGGTGTTGATGTTGCACAAAAAATGAAATAATAAAATATGTCATGAACTGGAACCGAGAAATGAATAGAACAAGAATTAAATGTGTATGATGGTAAAGAAGATGATAACAAGGTGATATCATATCAGCCCCTTCCAGTATGTATTATTCACAGTAAAGAAGTATAAAAGATAGATACACTAGATTTTTGAGAGACCAGTTCTCTCCCAAAGTCCACCAGTTTCTGAGGTACCCCTGGGTACACCCTCCCCTTGCCTGTATTTATCTCACCTCTCCTCATAACAGATTCAATTTGCCTCTCCTCTGCCTAGATGGCAGAGTCTGTTACAACTCCATCCCTCATGCTGACACATGCCTCACATTGCTTCTTATTCTTCTAGTGTACAGAATATCCTGGACCCCTCCCATAATCCCCACAGAAGGACCCTTACCACTAGAACTAGGATGGGCCATGACATAATAATAACCATATATCACAAAAAAAAATCATATTGAAAGAAAATTAGACTGCATTCATATCAGTTGCAATATATCAGCATATTCTACACTATATATACCTGAATTAGCCATGGCTTTGAATCTGGAAATATAGACTGGAAGTCACTTGCAGTAATGACTTTAGAAGAATGATCAATAGACCCTGAGAGGTTAAAAACGATGTATGCATAATTAAAAAAATTTCCCAGTCACAAATCCCGCAAAAATGATCAACATAAATTCCTATCAACTGCAACAGAGTCTTAACTAACCAGAAGAACGGGAATCTAGTAAAGGGAAGTCCAATTCCAGAATACGTGCCCCTGCATAATGCTTACTGGCACTCTCAACAATATGCTACCACCAAGAAACCATGTCATTTAATAAAAAAACATATGAGATGACAATAAATCAGGGATATGAGAAACATCCAGGGAACAGATCTTAGAGAACAGGCAAGAATTTTAAGTGAATGCAAAAGAAAGCACTCACAAGTTGTTCATCAATTCCAAATATGTCATAGTCTCTTTTCCATAAAGTATTTGTCAGCAACTCATAAGCATATCGAATCTGTAAGTCATGCTCTCAAAATGAATTGCACAAACAAAACCAAGTAAATCCACAATACTTGGTGTCATATCATAATGGACACCCATCAAGAAAAGAATATATCACACACATGTAGTACATAAAACCATGTTACAATATCTAGACATATAGTACCAAAAAAACACAAATTTGCAGATAAGAATTGATACTAATGGCAATAATATTTGGATTGTGCTACGGAATAGAATTAATACTAATGGCATATTGTAGGATCATAAGGCTCTTTTCCTTGATATGTGTGTAACTATGGTGCTTGCTCATAAGTTCTTCCTCCTGTTCTTGCATTGTTCTGCTGCAATTTCTTTACAGGACTACTTATTCAGCATATTTGGTGAATGTTGGGAGTGTCCTGGGTCCCTGGACATCACTTGATTTGGCAGAGGTAAGGAGGTTAAACTTTATTGCAGCAATATGCAACAGTTGATGCATTTGGTTGACAAATCTCTCGTATTCTTAAGGAGATTTCTTTAGCACACCACTTGATTGGGGATGAGATTCTATTTTTTTTTTTTATAGATAAGATTCCGTTTTTGGATCCTATTTGGAAGCTATGTCAGATATGATTTTTCTCTTTTTCCTAGGTTGCATTCTGTTTCTCTAGGAGGGTTCCTCATCCTCCTTTCTCTTTGTAATTTTTCTGTCTTAATAAATATATTCTTTTACCAAAAAAAAAAAATTGCTTGCCAGGCTCTACCAGCAAGTATGCAGAAGGAGGGGACTGGATGACTTTTGATATTTACAGACAATTCCCACACCTGTCCTGAATCATTTTTCGATTAGGGACTCTATGTACAAATCAGTACCATCATTTTCCAGCAAGGACCAAGTTTAGCAAGCAGATAGAATTCAATCCCTATGGTCTCTTGTGGTTGAAATATTTTGGTTTTCCTGACATACTGATTTGCACTAGGCTGGCTGCAATAGCAATGACTGTACTTCAAACTCACAAATTCTCATACATGCATAATGCTTGCCTCTCCTCATCACTTCTCACATAGCGTTTGCAACAATGAACAACCTTTTAAGGCAGCTGCAATTCATAATGTCAAGGCCACAGCTGTATATCTCAGATCTTAGCCGATTTGTTCCCTGAGAAGTTACAACCCTGATGATGGGATTCATATATGCTTGAAAATCTCTCTCTATAGGCATAACTAATTAACAATGTTCAAATGAATTCAGTAGTCTCTAGTTTTTGAGCAAAAAGTATAATCTATTGAATATGAATCAGACTGGTCATACGCAAATAAATCGAATTATAAAATCAGCACAATAAACTTAAACTAAATTCAGATTAAAGTGAAACCAAGTTGAATAATCCAAATCATGGTGTTTGAGCCATATTTAAATAGATTCCTCTTCATATTACCCCACAGTTGATCTCTTTCAAGATTTCAAGAATTATCCAGATATAATTTAAACACAAACTCTGCATTAAAGGCTTTTTTTTTTTTTTTTACCCTTATGAGATTCTGTGCATCATACAATAACTTAATTGATAGACTATAGAGCTCAACAAAAAAAAAGGACTTCTCAAAACGAACCTTTAGGAACTCACGAATATCAGAGACTTCCGGAGCTGAATTCCTGAAAGACCACATAACTAGTGTCATAAGATAGCTGATTAACGCAGTCATAAACCGTGAAAAAGGATGCCACACAAAAGTGTTTGCACATTCCCAACAAACTTCTACAGGCCAACATGTTCGACAAACTACATTGTAAACAAAAGTCATTGTCCTATATTTAAATTATTTTACTGGACAAAATGGCATTGTTACATACATGTAGTCATGTCCACCTACCTAAACAAAAAAAAAAAAACTTCATTGTTGTTATTGTTATTGATATTTTGAATTAGTTTACTAAAAGAATCTTAACTCCCCTGTTGTCTAAGGTAACTTGAACCAAAAAAAAAAAGAAAAAAGAAAACAAAAAATGTAAAATATAAAACAACAAAGCTACAGTACCAATGATGCTAAGTAGAGTGAGCAGTTCAGTATGATAGTCACAATCTCATTTACAATAGCTCAAAACAGAAACCAAACATGTAACTACTACAATCAGCCACACTGTCCTACTCCTACACCATCATTACCGGTGACAACTGAATCCCTAACGTCTCCTTGCACACATAATCAGAACTTTAAACTGCAAACCGCAATTCAATTTTCTGTATTAATGTAATCACAATTCCAGCCTAAAACCATGCACACAATACAAGCTTGAATCGAACCACTGGATGATGTGTCTAAATTAGCAAAATTCACGTCATCCAGTGGACAGATCCAAAAGAAGAGAACTCAAATTGAATTACCATTTGGATTGAAGCTGGTCGTAAGCCTCCTTCACCTTCTCGACCGGACTATAACTCTCGATTTTCAGAACTATAAAACCAAATCACCAGAACAAAGAGTTCTAAACAAATAATAATAATAATAATAATCAAGATTTAAAAAAAAAAAAAAAAAAAGAGAGAGAGGAAGAAAGAATATATGAATACCGTCGTAATGGGAAGGAGGGAAGGAATTGGGAATAAGGACGAGCTGGTACAGCATGGCTAAGCCGAAGAGAAGGATGGGGAGGGCGTAGGCTCTGACGGTGGAAGCCATTGAGGCTGAGGCTGAGGCTGAATCTGAAGCCCTAGCCATGGGCGAGGATAGATAGTGGAAAGAAATTAAGAATCAGAAACAGAAGAAGAAGAAGAAGCTGAGTACGAGTTATTAGAAGAACGTAAGCTATTCGACGAATTGATTCACTATGATGGTGACGGCAGTATGTGACAAACTTGTTCGGAGTGTTTAAGGTCGCTACAAATTCTCCTCCTATACGGGGGAGGGTCTTTTGTCCTTCCTCTCCACGAAAACTTGGCTACCCACTCCAAAACGTGCCATATGCATTCTCTGAGTTCATACCAATATTTGAAAATCTCATACTAATTCCTAAAATCGTATGCATCTACCATTTTGAATGGGTATGGGCTCTACTTGCATAATCACCTCCTGATTTACGGAACTTCTGAATTTAAATCTCAAACTCAAAAGAAGAAAATCACTTCTCTACAAAAAAGAGTATGAGCTTTAAATCCAGTGTATAATTCAAATTTGATATATATATATATATATATATATATAGCTACTTCATTTTAACTATTATCACTTCTATTATAACTAATATTTATTTAGATTCACTAAAATATCCTGATTTTATTATTAATTTAACTATTTAACAATAAAACATATCTTATGTTACATATAAGTTGACTTACCCATCCTCCCTTCTACTTATATAGTATTATTAATATATAAGTTCAATTTCATATTTTTTATAAATGAGTATATCAATCACATATCGATATCCATAAAACCATTCGATCAACATGTCTTAATTATGAAATTAGGAAATTTTTTAAAAGGATACATTAATTATAGTATTTTTTAATAAGATATGTTAACATTGGAGAAATATTTTAAAAACAAAACATATATTGATTATAGAATTAGAGAAATTTTTTAAAAAGATACATTAGTTATATAATTTTTTAATAAGATACATTATATTTAATATTGTCATTTATATTTATATATATATTTGTCAAAACTTTCTTAAAACAAGAGTTACCTAAACAACCTGCCAATAAATATTTTAGAAAAATAAATAAATAACAATAAGAGTTTAATATCTATATATGCTGATAATAAAATTATTAAAGTATAAAAATATCTTAATTTTATGAATCACATTGCCTTATTTTTTGATTTAACAATATGAACAAAGAAAAAGGTATAATGAAATAAATGGTCAATAATAGTAAACCATGGCACCATTTATTTATTTACTAGTTTTTTTAATCAAGATATTAGGTGATAGGGGTGGGGAATGGGGATGAAAGTGAACACGCGATCTCATTTAACTCATTGAGACATTAAAGATTAACACTATATTATGGGCTCACTTGCTTAATTATTTTCTAGTTTTAAAATTATATAAATGTTATGTGTTATAAAATAAGATATGTAATTATATACCACAATTTATTTTTTAACCTTTGTTGTTATTCATTTTATTTATTGCTTTATAAAAAATACTCAATATTATATATTATTCAGATAACTTTTACACACCAAAAAAAGAATTTAATATTTAAATTTAAATAATTATATTTAATAAATTAATTCAACACATATAATAACTAGTAACTACCTTTTTTATGCAATATGGACCTCAACACCTAAACCTCTAATATTTGAGAAAATATGACACATAGAATTTATAGGCTTCTATTATTTTTTTCATTGACAAAATTTGGCTGAAGGGTAAATTAATTCTATTTCACAATTAGGGTATATTTTTAGTTTCATTGAATATTTACAAAAGTATCTATGATTAACGTTTTTTTTTTAAATTTCTATAATTTTATTATTTAGACATATTTTTGTTTTAAAGTTGATTGAATGATTTTATAGATATCTATGTGATTAACATACACAATTATAAAAAAAAAAATAAAAAATTGAACTTATGATTATACTATATGAATTGAAGGGGATTGGTAAGATAGCTTATATATAATGTAAGATATGTTTTATTGTCAAATAGTTAAATCAATAATAGAATAAGGGTATTTTAATGAACATAAATAAACATTAATGATAGTGGGAGTGGCAATAGCCAAATATATATATATATATATATATATATATATATATATATATATATATATATATATATATATATATATATATATTATTTGGATTTAGTTCATTTAAAGTAACAATTTCTCTAAAATGAAAAAGTGAGAGATTTGTCATCGTTGGATTAATAAAGTGCATGGCGTGGGAGATCCATAAATTTATCCAATAGTGAGAACCTCCTGACTTTATCACTTTAGATGAATTTTCACTTTAGAGCATCTATTTTCATTTTTGTTAAGGACCAAATCAAGAATTTATTTCAAAACTATTATATATTTATGGGTTTGAATATATTTTTAGTCCTCATAAATATATATAATTTTAGTTTTAATCTCTCTAAAATTTTTGTTTTAGTTTTGGTTCTTCTTTTCTCATTTTCTTTGTTTTTGGTTCCTATCGTATAAATTTAATATTAAATAATGATATTTATAAGGATTAAAAAATATTCTTGGAATATTTAAGAGACAAAAATAAAATTTTTAATATTTGAGACAACTAAATGCATATATAAAAATATTTGTTGAGACCAAAATTTAGAAGAATAAGGATCAAAAACAAAGAAAATGAAAAAAAAAAAAAAAAAGGGCTAAAACTAAAACAAAAATTTTAGAGGTACCAAAAACAAAATTACCTATATATATAGAAACTAAGAACATATTTAAGCCTACATTTATATATCTTATATGCAGTAAATTATAATTCGATATAGAATTACTTATTAGCTTAAACCTTTTAATTTGAAGTATGATATTATTATATTGTTAAATAAAAGTCTAACACTTGTCTTAGACTTGTTAGGCTTGGTTTGGTTATGTTGAGCGGGCTCTACTTAAGAGTAGGACAAATCAATTTTTTTTGGTTTGGTAAACATAAAAGTTGATGAATTTTTGCTCATAACTTTTAAAAGTCTGGAATTTTTTAGAACACCTTATAAGGTGTTTTTAAGATTTGGTTTATACTTTCTTTAGCTATATGACCTTACTTTATTTAGTGACAATAAAAGTTGAAATTTCCTCATTTAATATTTATATCCATTGGTCGAAAAATTAGCTTCTTTAGCTAAAGTTGTGGTTGATCGAGTATGATATAATGAGTCATTAACATGCATGTATTTGGGATTAGTTTTTGATAAATTAGCTTTTGATGCTAGTGCTTAATGAATTGCCATTTCATATCTATAAAAAAATATGTATAAATGTTATCTTCATTTTAGATTAACATGTAAGTAAACAAATGTCACGAACCAACCCTGGCCATGACCTGCGTAAGAAACACGCTCCCCCAAGCCTAAACACTCAAACTTTAACAGAAAATGGATAGAGTTTCTCCGTTCTTTGGACATTTTCCAAATACAAGACTTGTATCTTGTTACAATCACAGTCCAACCTAAGATAATAGATAGGTATTTATGCATACATACATATACAAGTCTATAATTAGGAAGTAGTTCATATACTGTCCATCCATACTTTATACAAAATGTAAGATAACTATAAACATTATTACAATCTTAAACATTGCTAATCTAGTCCCTGGTGATCAAATGGAGCACCTAAGCATATATGATTTGTCATAAAAGTAAGAAACAAGAAACCACAAAATAATGGCCTATACTCCATTGTTGGGCTCCCCAAAAGATAGCAACTCAATCCTATTGAGTGGGAGGAGTGGAACTAAGCTACACTTAAATCTATAATAGAGGAAACAACCACGGGATTAGTTATAAAACTCAATGAGGAATAATATATTTACAGTTAATTAGAACAAGTCCCAAGACAATAATGGATAAAAAACTAATTAATATAAGATATGAACCAAACAAAGTGAGTATAGAACCAAACTAAGATATGAACCCCTCTAAGCTGAGGTCTATCTCAAGGTGCACCAAGGTTAACGCCACTGCCGTTAGCTATAGTTTTTGTCAATGATACCTCCTTTGAAAATTAACTTTTCACATCAACTAACTCAAGTTTCATTCTTCTACTATCTTTTCAAGAAACCAATCACGAGGAAAACATAAATAATGCAATTGTTTTCAATCTCCTTTAGGTGCAAAAGAATAAATTAAAACTGTGCTTGGTTCTCAATTAACCTTGCTTAAGAAAATAAAGTCACAGAGTTTTTATCCAAAACCATAAGTTCCAAAAATACACTTGTCAAAGATACTAATCATAGTAGTAAAACATAAATAATGCAATTGTTTTCAATCTCCTTTAAGTGCAAAAGAATAAATTAAATTTGTATTTGGTTCTCAATTAACCTTGCTTAAGAAAATAAAGTCAGAGAGTTTTTATCCAAAACCATAAGCATTCAAAAAATATACTTGTCTCATAATCTAGTTCCAATATAACAATACATAACATTGTATCAAATCATGTAGAGTGCTTCTCCCAATATCAATAGTGGTTATTAAATCTCATTCCATATTTTTCTTAAAATATAACAATTTCAAGGGTACTTGAACTAATAAATGCAACTTTCAAGACATGAATACAATAAGAAATCATTTTACTTGCTAGTGCAAAATAGATAACGAATATGCAATATAGATATTTAAATACACAGAAGAACTAAATACCAATTAACCATAAACACATTTTCAGTGACAACACAATCCAAGAATGTGGTGCTCCAAGCCTACGTCATGGTAGAGTAGACAAGATGCCTCTTTGGAGTATCTGACGCCACATACATCATCCAACAACCATTAATTAGCATTTAGAACCATAATTTTCTGCACTATTAGTCTAAACACCATAAATCCCCAATTACATAACCTAGGTTTTAAAGATTAGAGTTTTAATCCTATACCTATAACATAACCTAGCTATTACATGAAATTGGAAGTAAGAGTGAGTCCTATTACACCTTTAATGGCTAAGGAAAGAAGACGAAGGAGTGGGTGCTACCATTCCCTCAAAAGATTGAAGCAACAACCCTTGAACCACCCAAAAGAAATGGAGAAGACGCGTTGTTCGCGTCACAGTGGGAGGGTCGTGCGTGCGCTGACGGTGTGGTGGTGGTGAAAGGTACGGGGAGCTGAGGGAGAGGAAAGACCGAAAGGAAGAGAAAGAGCTTGAATGGAAAGAGGTCCGTGTTGTTGTGCATGAACAAAGAAGGAAGAAAAAAAAGAAACCATGCGTGGGTGCATGTTGGAGTGGATTTTCAATGCTCACTTATTTTCTTAACTTTCATTAACTTTAAAACATAAAAGTAAATAAGAAAGTGCCCTCAATTTGGATTCAGATAAAATATCATAAAAATTAAAATCCTAACCAATCAAAATCCAAATTTTTGGTTTTAGTTTAAATTCAGGAATTTATAAGATTTTATAAACTTGCAAGTTAAAAACAAAAGGCTTAGAAGTTTGCTAAAATTTATTAAAAATCATCCTTTAACTTATTTTCATCATGGAAACAATTACCAGGACATTTGAATTCAAGAAAATGATTATATTATATAGCCCCCCTAAGGACGTGTAAAGTCCAGACTTAATAAAATTTAAGAACCGAACAACAGATAATGGTAATTGGCATCCTTCCTAGTCCAGAAAATATTTTCTAGCCTTTTATTTAAAAATAGGGTATTACAACAAAAATAGTGAATTAATATAGTAAAAATTTAGCAATAATTAATAATAAGGATTTTAGCAATAATTGGCAATAATTGAAAAACTTAAAATTAGAATTGTGTCAATTTAAATCTTAAACTAGAAATTGTTTCACTGCTCATTCTTTTTATTATTATTATTATTAATAAATAAGCTAAACTCTCACAAGGACCGAAAGAAACCAAGGTACATAAGTTGAACAAGCCAACAAAGTCAAACCAAGAGCACAGAACAAACAGAAAACAAAACATATACAAAAGCAATGCTCATGTTTTTTATCATTATGTTCATTTAGAAGATAGAGCATAACCAAATAGGCTTTTATAGAATATGCGAGTAGGATAGCTTGAACAAGACCACAACAATCATTTAACATAACCTAAATAAGATTATAGGTAGGTTGTTAATTCATGAATAACAAATACAGAGTTAAGTGGGATTTTTTCTTCTAACACTAAATTTGAATCATCAACATAACTTTATTTAAAATCATGCACAGACACATCCATAAAGGTTCAAAGGGTATAGTGCAAGAAGAAATAGTCAAAGAAATTTACCTTAAACTAGAAAAGATGTGAGGCATCATTAATTTGTTCATTAAGAAGAAAGGCAGTCATGTATATGGCACACCATAGCATAAAACATAAACAATTCCCAGAATCCTAGGGGTTAATAGAATCCTTTCTCAAGTTAGATGATGATTGCGCATGATGAATGGTGACAACATTACGTGTAGGGTCCAACCATGTGCATGATTGAAAAAAGAAGGAAACACAATTAAGTGGCAGAATGGTTGAAGGAATAAAGGTTTATTGCATGATAGTAGTAGGATAGTGTTCCAGGGTGTATTTTTCAACCTATAATGCTTTTGCAATGAACACATACTACCTCAAGCCTCTATAAATAGAGGTACTTCAGCCATTGCAATACACAACAAGCACAAAAATAACAAGAGTTGTAAAGTAAGAGAGATAACACAGAGTGTGTGTTATTCTCTGAGAATGGAGCGAAATAGAGTGTGAGTAAATCCAGAGAGTGTTGGTTGTGGATAAATACATCAAGAATATTTTTAGGTATCATCTTTATTACTCCTTGATATTGCAAAATTGTAGTATTTGAATAAGAAGGTTCTTACTGGAAATACTATATTTATCTCTTGGGTTAGAGAGTGTGAAAAGGATATTTTGTAATTATCCTAATATAGTGAATATTTTTGGAGTTTATCCTGGTTTTTCCTCCAGGCATCAAAAGGTTTTCACGTTAAAAATTCGGCATCCACTTTCTTTTAGCTTTGCACATATTTATTATTGATGCGCTTGCCAATTGGTAGATTTAATTATATTAAATTTACCTTTTTGTGCTTATTGCCACACATTGGCATCATTTAATAACACTATGAATCAGTATTGAGCCTAACAAGTGGTATCAGAACTAAGTTGAGTCACGATTATGCTATGTAAATTAAATGGAGGAGAATATGGGTACCATGATCAAGTTAACAGGAGCAAATTACTCCATTTGGAAGCCAAAAATGGAGGATATGCTTTTCTATAAGGATTTGTATGATCCTATAGAAAAGGGATATGCAAAGCCACAAAACGTGATAATAGATGACTAGAAAAGATGCACGAAAAGCCATTGGGTTAATTAGGTAGAGGGTGGATATTAGTGTATTCCACCATGTGACCACAGAGATGAATGCCCATACTCTGTGGAAGAATTTATAAGAACTCTATGAGAAAAGACTACAAAATAAAACTTTCGCAATCAAGAAGCTGGTGAATCTCAAGTAGAGATAGAAGTTTGTTGCTAACACTTAAGTGACTTCCAAGATATGGTGAATCAGTTAAGCACCATGCGGATGGTGTTGGATGATGAGTTACGAGCATTATTACTTTTGAGTTCTTTAATGGATAGCTAGGAGACCTTGGTGGTGTCACTAAGCAACTCTCTTCAAGCGGAATTGTCTTTAGTCAAAGTCAAAGACGGTATGTTCAATGAAGAAACCAGAAGAAAAGACTTGGTGAGAATAGATAATTCTAGGCCCTTGTCACAGAAAATAAGGGGAGAAGCAAGAGAGGGCGGTCCAAAAAATCAAAGGATCGATCACATCCCAGCCAAGAAGAAAGCTCAAATGTTACCATTGTGGTGAAGAAAGGCACATCAAAAGGAATTATAAGGCTTAGAAGAATAGAAATAATAAAAATCAAAGAAGTCAGGACACGGCTAATGATGAAAATACCGTGACCCTTGTGACAAATAGGGAAGTAGTGTTGCTTTCCTTTGTAGATGAAGAGCGTCATGTTGTAGATTCATGTGTTGAATGGGTCATTGACTCAGGCTTCATATCATGTCACTCCCAACAAGGAATTCTTTACTGTACAAAGCAAGAGACTTTGGCAAAGTGAAGATGGGCAATAAAAGTAATTCTGATATTGTGCAGTTGGTGATGTGTGCATTCAAACAAATATAGGATGTACACTGATATTAAGAACGTGCGACATGTGATGGATTTCCACCTTAATCGAATCTCTGCATGCTCTGGATCTAGCAGAATACCACAATAACTTTGGTGATGGCAAGTGGAAGCTTTCCAAAGGTTCGATGGTGGTTGCCAAAGGAATATTGTACAACACTTTGTACAAGACTCAAGTTAAGCGGATTGAAGAGTCGAATAGTGAGGACGATGCTTTGCCAAATTTGTGGCATAGAAGATTGGCTCATATGAGTGAAAAAATATTGAAGATTTAGACTAGGAAATCCCCATTCCTTATGCCAAAGGTACAAAGTTATATCCTTGTGATCATTATTTATTTGGCAAGCATCATAGGATGTCTTTTAGCAAAAGATTGAAGTTGAAGAAGAATATTTTGGGTATGGTTTACTCTATGTATACAGTCCCATGGAGGTGGAGACTTGGGTGGTAGCAGATATTTTGTGACGTTAATTGATGATGCTTCACGGAAAGTATGGGTTTATTTCCTAAAGAGGAAGAACCAAGTGTTTCAATACTTCAAGAGGTTTCATGCCATAGTGGAGAGAGAAATTGGGAAACCTTTGAAGTGTTTTCATAGTAACAATGGGGAGAGTACACTTCCTATGAATTCAAGAACTATTGCTCTAAACATGGCATCAGGCAAAAAGATGGCTCCTAGCACCCCACAACATAATGGTGTGGCAGAAGAATCAACTGAACCATTGTGGAGAAAGTTAGATGTATGTTGAGAATGGCTAAGCGCCTAAGCCATTTTGGGGTGAAGCTGTCAAACGGCATGCAACCTAATTAATAAATCTTCATTGTCCTTTGGGCTTTGACATTCTAGAAAGAGTATGGTCCTGACATGATGTTAGTTACTCTCATTTGAAGGTATTTGGATGTAAAGCCTTTGCTTACGTAAGTAAGGAGCAGAGACAGAAGCTTGATGATATAGTCATTCTTTGCATATTTATGGGCTATGAGATGGAGAATTTGGCTACAGGCTATAGGATCTAAAAGAATAGGATTATAAGTAAGACATAGTGTTTCATGGCAAGAAATTATATCAATTCTATTCTAAAGAAAACTGATGGATTTGGTGGTAAGGTTGATTTTACACCAGTCTCTTCCTAAAGAAAATGCCATAACAGGGAGAGGTTCAAGACCATGGGGTTGATGATAAGCTAGCAATTGATGATGCTAGGCGAGCAAGCTCGTACACCATAACTTAGAAGATCTAATAGAAAGTGATATCCATCCAGGAAGTACCCAATTCAAGTATGTCCTTCTCACTTATGAGGAGAGCCAAAGAGTTTTGAAGAAGTTCAGACTCATAAGGATAAAGGTCAGTGGATCAAAGCCATGCAAGAAGAAATGGATTCCTTGCAAAAAAAATGATACTTATGAGTTGGTAAAACTCCCTGAAGGCAAGAAAGCCCAAAAAATAAATAGGTGTTTAAGCTAAGAAAGATGGTAACAAGCTAGTGAAGTATAAGGCTCGCTTATGAAAGACTTTAGTCAAAAGCGAGGGATAGATTTTGACGAGATCTTCTCCCAGTTGTCAAAATGAGTTCTATTCAAGTTATACTGGATTGACAACTAGTTTGGATTTGGAGCTTGAGTAGTTTGATGTGAAGATTGCATTTCTCTATTATGATTTGGAGGAAGAGATCTACATGGATCAACTAAAGGGTTGTGTGGTAGCCAATTTTTTTTGTAATTCCTGGAATTTTAGCATAGGAATGAAACATTCCTATGTTTGGTAGATAGATTGAAAAAATATTCCTAGGCAAGATTGATTCCAGGGAATAAAATTAATCCCATTTTCTATCCCATTCAGGTGGGAATGCTTTATTCCTAGGAGAGGAAATGTGGTCTGACAAAGTAAAATTCCTAATCTACCTCTCTCATAACATCATGGATTGAAACATTTTGAGTGCTCTCTGACCTTTCGCTCTTTCCCTTCCATCGTAAGGAGTTCGCGCCACCTCTACAAGGACCTCACATTGCCACCGCAAGGACCTCGCACCGCCGTCGCCACCCCAAGACCCTTGCCTCCACCTTGAGGATCGATCGAAGGTATGCTTCACTAGTGTTCTCTCTATGTTCCTCTTTTGCTCCGATTAAGGTTCCATTAGGATCCTTCTCTCTTCAAATTTATACACTCACTCTTTTCAATTTTCTTCTATCTGCTCCAATTGAACTTCATTCTTTCTTCCCTGTAGATCGATTGGCTCTGTTGATCACCGCGAAACTAGAGAGAGAGGACCACGACCTAGAGCTTGGCAGTTCTCGTCGAGTGGTGAATGGCATCACCATCACTCCCCAAAGTAGGCCCGACCCCTTTGCGTCCATGTCGATCAGGAACCGCGAGACTGGCCCTCAGAGAGAGAGAGAGAGAGAGTTTTGTGCTTTGTCGACTTGGATGGAGGGTGATCAAGTTGGACTCATTTTTCCTGACTCAACTCAACATGTTAGTTGTTGTGTCTTGTGTGTTAGTGTTTAGTTTATAGTTTGTGTTATTTTATGTTTTGTAGTTAACACTGCCTCATCTTTGGTCACTTTCATTCCAAACTCTTACACAATCTTCCCACCTTGAACTACTACTAGTAATCATTTGCTGAATGTTGAACTTGGCTCTTAATTCCTGATAACATCTGAGATTGTGTTTGATTTGCTTATTGAAAAATGGCCATTGTTTAAGGAATAATAATAACATAGTGTTTCAGTTCTTGCTCTTGATCCTTTAAATGTGAACCATTCCTTTTCTCAAGACGGTTCTTGTTTGGTTGCTGTCTTGCTTGCATAAATGCTCATGTGTATATGAGATTTGATTTGAAGCAGGTTATCCTATCCTTTTTTATTAAATTTACTATGTTTTATATGTTTGATACTTTGCTATGTCTTAAATACAATTAAATTTTATGGGGAAACATCTTGTATATGTCAACCTTGAGCTTTTTGGATTCTTTGTTGTGTAATGTGTTGGATTTTCCTATTAAGGATGTGATGGAGACTGGAAGTTGATAAATAACAAGTTGTTCTTTGCTGTACTAACTCTAAAGTTACATTGTATTGATAATTCTTATTGCATGACTTATATGTTGTGATTTATATGTACTAGTAGAATGAGAATTTGTGTTGTTCAATTGTTGGAATGGATATATGATATTGCTAAAAATAATCTAAAAATATATATTTAGTTATTCTTCTATGTTCATTGCTCTTTCTTTGGTTGTTGGAGTCTCTATTTTCAATGTTCCTTTCTTAGTTATCATTGCTTACATGAAGATTTTACATAGGAGTTAGGTAAATGCCAAGTTCCAACTAGTGGTAGATCCTTTGTTGGTGATTCATTCACTTGTTATATCTGAGATTTTAAAATTTCAAATTGGGTCTATATTTTTCATATTAGTTTCTTATTTTTGGGTTGTTTGGGTTCTCTAATAGATTTGTTGTGAGTTTAAATGCTTTAATTCTTACGCTAAGAAACTCTCTAAGAATTGCCTTCTCTGGAGTAATTCTCTTACTTGATTGAGCTAGATGCTTAGCCAATCTGAAGTTTTGTTGAAAACATGGTAGAATGAATTGATGAGTTTGATGCTGTTGTCGGTGTTGATTGAGCAATGCTGGTCTTTTTAGCAATGGTTGAGCAACTTAAGTTTTGTGCTATCTAATGCTAGTGGAGCTTGGATTAAGTTGAAGATTGATGTGTTCTTTTTAGTGAAAAAAAATTGTGGAATTGTGATTTGAGAAACACATGTAGTAATTGACTTGTTTCTATAATAGATGAGAAGCACCCATCCCCTTTAATTTTTGTATTCTTCCATATTAATACTTCATATATTTTCAAAATTCTAATGCTTTTTTATTTAAATTTAATGATTTATATTTCAACATATTAACATGTGATCTTGATATGTGTAATAGTGACACATGCTAACATAATTCTAGCTTGAGTTTAAAAAATTGGTCCATTTTTTATTACTTTGTTGTTGTGTTGTTGCAGTGTCCTAGTAGAATGCATTGGGTAACTTGCTTGTGTTGTTTCTTAGGTGGCATATTTGCTGGGGTTGTTCATGATTGGTTGTCCTTGATGAGTCATAGTTTCTTATTTTAGGAAATTAAAGAGAAACTAGGAAAATTAAAGATAGGCTGAACTTGGTCTTGGATGTCTTTGATGAACCATAATTTCTTATTTTAGAACAATTATGAGACTTAAATTAAAACTTTATATAAATTGATAGCCGTTATAGTGGGTTTAACTTTAGTATATTTGGCATATGTATGGATTGTGTGTTTGAATTAGTATTCATACATTTAGCATTGTTTAAAAAAATGTGTTTGAATTTGATTTGAGCAAATTATATTTGTGTGTTAATTTTTTAGTTAAAATAGTTAATTTTTAGTTAATGTTGGTAATATTTAAATAGTTAATTTGTGAGTTAAAATTGTTATGTTTTAATTTGAATAGTTAATTTTGTAGTTAAAATTGTTAATTTTTAGTTAAAATAGGTATTTTTTGAGTTAAAATTAATTTGTGTTAAAACAACTAATTTTTAGTTTTAATAGTAAATTTTTGACTTAAAATTGTTAAGTTTTAATTTGAATAGTTAATTTTGTAGTGTAGTAAAAATTGTTAATTTCTAGTTAAAATAGTTAACTTTTGAGTTAAAATTATTAATTTTTAGTTAAAATTGTTAATTTTTGTGTAAAAATGGTTAAAGTTTAGTTTAAATAGTTAATTGTGAGTTAAAATTGTTAATTTTTAGTTAGAATAGTTAATTTTTAGTTAAAATAGTTAATTTTAGTTAGATTAATTATTAAACTTTTTAGTTAAAATTATTAATTTTTGTGTTAAATAGTTAAGTTTTAATTTAAATAGTTAATGGTGGGTTTAAATTGTTAATTTTTCAATAGTATAGTTAATTTTTGAGTTAAAATAGTTAGTTTCTAGTTAAAATAGTTAATTTTTTGGTTGAAATTATTATTTTTGGTATTAAAATTATAAGGGGTATTTTAAAAAAATTATACAATATTCCTAGAATATTAATGGCAACCAAACAGGAATGATGATTCAGGTATATTTTATAACATTCTTGAAAGCTTAATCCTTCTACCAAACGCTCTAAAAATGTTATACCTAGGAATGACATTCCTGGAATAATATTCCTGAATGTAAATTTAAACATGCTACCACACGCCCCCAAAAGGATTTAAGGAGGCTGGAAAGGAGAACATGGTTTATAGATTGAAGAAGAGCTTGTATGGATTGAAGCAGGCTCCTAGACAGTGGTACAAGAAGTTTGACTCATTCATGGTGGGTCATGGATATACCAGGATAGCAGATCACTGTGTATATGTCAAAACATTTCCAGGTGATAAGTTTATCATCCTTGTGTTGTATGTAAATGATATGATGATAGTAGGCAGGATGCAAAGATGATTAGTGATTTGAAAAGGAGCTATCAAAGTCTTTTGACATGAAAAACCTAGGCCCAAAGCAAATTTTGGTATGTAGGTTTTGCAAGACCGATGGAGAAAGCTTTGGTTGTCACAGGAAAAATATGTGGAGTGGATTCTAGGCAGGTTTAATATGAAGAATGCTAAAGCTTAGCACACCATTGCTAATCATTTCAAACTCTGAAAAAGAGTTATCCCACTACTAATTAAGAAAAAAAAGCTATGGTTGATATTCCTTACTCCTTGAGATCGGGAGTTTGATGTATGTTATGGTTTGTACTCCTAGAGATATCGCTCATGCGGTTGGAGTTGTTAGCAAGTTTCTTTCCAATCCAGGTAAAGACCATTGGGAAGCTGAATGGATCTTGAGATATTTAAAGGGTAGTGTCAATATTTTGGAGGACCGGACGTGGGGAATCCTATGTAGATGCTAGTAAAAGTTTTATATGCTTAATTTAATAAAATCAAGTTCCAAAATATAATTCATGATTATAAATCTTAGCTCCTTGGAAATTAAATCCTTTAAATACTTTCATAACCAAGCTCTAGATATATATATATATATATATATATATATATATATATATATATATATATATATATATATATATATATATATATATATTTATATGTTTTTTTAATAAAAAAAGATGCAAAATGGCATTAATCTTATTTTTCCTTATTCTTAATATGGAAAGTAATAACAGAGATTTGATCCATATGGATAATATTTATTTTGATTAAGGATAAATTATGTTATGTTTTATGGGTTTTGTTGATGCCTAATTTAATTTTTAGTTACTATATACCCTTATATACCCTGATTAACAACTTTTGAAGCCTGATTCACGGTCAAATTTTAGAACCTTGCTAATACCCTAGGTTAAATAAAAAAGGGTTAGAAATTTTTTGGAGGTGCCAGGAGAATAAATTTCACTAAGTCTGGACACACGCCCTGGAGGGCTATAGTAGAACCATTTTCCTGGGATTAAAGTAATTGTTCTTTGGAGATAGACAAATTGAAGAATGATTTTTAATGAAATTTATGGAATCTCTAGACATTTCGTCTTTAGCTCAAAAGTTTATAAATTGTTGGAAATTCAATTTAAACTAAAACCCAAAAATTGGATTTTGATTTGTTGGAGTTTTGATTTTTTTTGATATTTTATTTGAATCCAATGGGTGTTTCCTTATTTACATTTATGTTTTAAAGTTAATAGAAGTAAAATAAATTATTAACTTAAAATTAAGAAATGTAAATAAGTGAGTAAGATAGTAATCCAATACACACCATATTGGAGCATAGCTTCTAGAGACCAAATTAATAGAGAGTGAAGTTGGTGTCTTTAGAAATAAGTAAGTGGTATAAAAACATAAAAATCTCATTTTGGGTCCAAAACACCCAAAAACACATTTCATCCTCCCCAACCTCTAGAACCTTATTCTTCCACTCCCCTTCACCCCAAACTCCATTTCCAACTCCATTTTCCTCCATTATCTTTCAATTCTAACTTCAATCCTTCAATCCTAAGGCTTTAAGGTATGTGGTTATCCCATTTGCTATTTTCTTCAGTCCTTGTCTTAGAGTGGTTTCTATGCCTATGAGGGTAGGGGAGCTTTTCCTCCATGTTAGATAAACTTAAGGTTCCTTAGTAATTCTAGAGACTAATCAAAGGTTCTATCACTCCTATGATAGATATTGGTGCCATCTCCACTCCAAGGAACCCTAAGCCTTCAACTTTTGCCACTCTGGGTTCACATCTATAATCTCTATTCCATGTATTAAAGTTATTTTCATCGAAATATGGCATAAACAATGAACTTTAGAGGTTTCCTTAGAAGTTATGACAACTCCCTTGTGTTTTATATCTTAACTAGAGTTTTAACATGAAACACGTTTTAATAAATCCATGGGACCTTTGTGGATGAAATGTACTTTTTGATAAAGCTGGAATTTGAGAACATGAGTTGTTGAACTATTGTAATGATAATCATTTATGGAATCATGGATTTTACTTATTGAGTTTGAACCCTAAGGTAGATGCCATTGTTTTCAAAGTTGGAGATGATACTATATCCTCTATTGATTCAGTAGCTATAGAGACTGTGTTAGCGAGTTAATAACCTTGGTACCAAGTAGCCCAGGGCCAGAGTATCAGAAGGGACCTAGTTAGGTACCCATTATTGTCACATGGATACCATGAGTTATGCTCATAACCAGAAGAGATTACTATTTACTGGTGTTTTACAAGACAAAATGTTTTAGTACTCATGCATATACTTTCATTCCTATAACTATAATTGGTTGAAATTTATATCATTGTGATTTTATGCATGCCCTTTAATGCTCTATGGGAGAAGATTCCAGGTGAAGACTCACTCATTGGGTTTTGGTAACAAAACTCACCCCTCCTTTCCTTTCTCTATTTAGAGATTTAGGCTGGGATTCTTCCACGCCATCTTCCTCCCATTAGATTAGTACCTATTAGGTGAGGAGTTTGGAATTTTTGCTCTAGACATGCTCCAACGCAGGCAGGATTCCTGGATCTTAGAGCATGTTGTCTTTTGCATAATCATGTATATTTGAATGTTATTTTGGGAAGGATAAGTCTTTGACTTTTCGTAGACACTTTGTATAATAAGGACTTTCTATATATTTTGCGTTAATATAGTGTTATACTTTGGAACGGATTATAAAAGCTTTTTATAATTATGATGTTGGAAACAGGTGAATGATATTTAGAAAAGAATAAAACTATATTATGGATTTTTGTGCATAGAAATGATACAACTTACGTGATCTCAATTGCACTTGCTTCGAATTCACTTTATAGATGGAAAAAATTGTATGTGTTGTCTTGTCCAGAAGCAGAATATGTTGCTATGACTAAAGCTGAAAAACAAATGCTTTGGTTGAAAAATTCCTTAACAATTGAGAATGAAACAGAATAGGTCCATTATCCATTGCGGTCAAATTGCTTTTGATTTGAGCAAGAATGCGATTATCACTCGTGGATGAAGCAGATTGATGTCAGGTATCATTGGTTGCATCAAGCAGGAGAAGAAATGCAATTTAAGTTGGAGAAGATTCACACTAATGAAAACCCTGATATACTTGTAGCACGAGTTAAGCTTCAACTTTGAAGTTGATTGGAATGAATCCCATATGATTGCTCCTTTATTTCGGAAGGGAGAATTGTGGGTCCAATGTGCATGATTGAAAAAAGAAGGAAACACAATTAAGTGGCAGAATGGTTGAAGGAATAAAGGCTTATTGCATGATAGTAGGGCTGTTATAGGGTGTATTTTTCAACCTGGAATGCTTTTGCAATGACATATATCTCAAGCCTCTATAAATAGAGGTACTTTAGCCATTGGAATACACAACAAGCGAAGATAACCAAATTAACACAGAGTGTGTGTTATTATTTAAAAAAGTAAATCTAAGAATGTAAATATACCGTGAATATTTTTGGGTTTATTACTCCTTAATACTAGAAAATTGTAGTATTTGAATATGAGGATTTAAAACACTATATGTTAGAGAAAATGATATTTTGTAATTATCTTGAATATAAATATTTTGTTTGTTGGTTTTTCAATTTCCACATTAAAAATGTCCACTTTCTTTTAGTTTTGCACATATTTATTATTACTGTGCTTGAAGATTTAGTTCTATCATATTTACCTTCTTGTGCTCATTGCCACACATTAGCACCATTTAATTATAATCAAGCCCAACATTGCACATACGATATTCACGTGTAACGAATTTTCAATTTTTACTTAGGAATTACCGAATTACCATAGGTAAATATTATATAAAATTTGAGACCAAACAATCCTTAATAAAGGAATATAACGTTAGAAGAGAAGTTAGGAGCAATTCGTGCAAGTATTGCAAACCAATTTCTGTACGTGAAAATGACCAAAATGCCCCGAGGTTATTTTACTCAGAAATGAGGATCGTGGGCCCCACCCGTCCTCAAGGGGATGTTTTGATGTTAATAAGGGATTGTTTGTGTTATGTGTGTTAATAGAGGAGAAGAATCTAATTTTGAACGCACAAATGACCAAAACGCCCGTTTTGGACTTAGCCCGAACCTCACTAAAATGTGTTAAAAGGTGTTTTTAAGCCATGATTAACCATTGGTTAAGCTCGAATTTTTAAGTAAAATGACTTTTGCCCGTCTTTGTGTTTTACAAATTTTGAGATTTTTGATTGCTAACGAAACCTAAGCAATATTAGGCTCAAATTAAAGCTTATTAAATTCTAATTATTAATCTAGAGTCAAAATTATTTATTTAAATTGATTAGAACCTAAAATTGCTTAAAACACCCAAATTGCTTAGTAATTCACTTAAACCCTTAACCGTAAATTCTCTAAATTGCATGAATACCTTGCCTACACCTAAAAAATACATGGAACACACAAAATCCTCTTCCACAAGGCTGTAATGCACGAAATTATTGAGCAGAAAATTATTACACAAAAATCCAAAGAATGAAAACAAAGAATCATGAAAACATGGAAACATGATTCCATGTTTTAAGCCACCAAACAAAATGATTTTCTTCCTTATTTTTTTTCCTCTAATTTTTGGTCAGATTTCTTTCCTTCCTTTGTCCATTTATGAGCTGCAAAATCTCTATAAATAGGCATGCTTGAAGATAGTTTAGATGCTAGTTCATAACTTACACAAATTCTAGTTTTAGGAGCACCAAAAGCCTTCTTTCTTTCTCCTCTTGGCCAAATTCTCCCTTCAGCTTTTCAAGGATATTTTCTTCATTTCACTCAAGGAAACCAAGTTCTCTTCCTTTCTTTCAAATCAAATTAGGTAGGGAGTTGTTTTTAAGTTTATTTCTATGTTTTGCTAAGTGTTGTTCTTGGTTCAAAATGATGATTTCATGGATTTTCTCTAGTTTTTCCATTTGGTTTTCTTCTTTCTTTCTTTAATCAATTCAGCCATATGGCCTAGGTGGGACTAAGATGATGGCTTGATGATGAGGACCTTGAGGGTGGGTTGTGAATCCATCACAAGTTAGGTCTCTAAAGCTTGAAAGTTCCACTTGATGCAAAACTTTAAAGAATAATATTTTTATGATGTTTTTATGATCTTGAGTTTAGAACTTGA
This sequence comes from Dalbergia oliveri, assembly GCA_030441495.1. Lineage (NCBI taxonomy): Eukaryota > Viridiplantae > Streptophyta > Magnoliopsida > Fabales > Fabaceae > Dalbergia > Dalbergia oliveri. The sequence goes on from JAMLFY010000003.1 coordinate 42,099,258, forward strand.
AAGATGTATTTTTCACTTTGTCTTGCTAAGATATATTGGGTTGAATTTATATTTCTCTAAAGTCTTGGAGGAGCTCTAGTAAAGAAATAAAATGAACTTGCATCCATGTTTAAGTTTATGCCTTGCATAACCATGTTTACTTTCTATGTCATCACTAAATTCTCAAGAATGAATAAATGAACTTGCATATTCATGTTTAAATTTCCAAGCTTGCATTTCATGTTTATGTTTCAAGTTGTCACTTAATCTTCAAAGATAATAAAGATGCATCTCATATTTATTTTATGCTCTCACTTTATTTTATAATGGCTAAAAGAATCAACGCATGACATGTTTATTTTTATGTCATCACCTAAAGATCCTAGAGCTCAAAGACTTGCCCAAGTATCACAAGCAAAGAAATAAGATTATTGGAGTTAAAGAATTAATTCTTTAAGAAGTCTTGAGATTGGAGCTTAAAAAGATGTAATAATAATTCTCTTCTGATGAAAGATTCTCTCTCCAACTAAAGTTTCTTGCATCATGTTTATATTTCAAGCTCTTGCATCATGTTTAATTTTCAAGTCATCACCTTAAATCTTAAAGATAAAGAAATGGATTTGCATATCATGTTTATAATTCCAAGTTATCACCTTATAATGACAAGATTAAAATGAGGTTGCATAGCATGTTTATGATTCTAAGATATCACATAAATCTCTTAAGATCAAGACTTGCTCCTTTTATCTTAAGTGAGAATTTTAATCATGAAGATTCTTTCAAGTTTAGCAAAAAGAATTAGTTTCTAAAAGAAATTTGAGGCCTTGCAAAGATTTTACAAGAAACTAGTATTCCATGTACACTTAAAATGTGATTATGATAGTTTCATGATTCAGCCACTAATCTGAGTTTATTACCAATGTATGATGATGATTTAATATGTTTAAAGTTGTGATTATTATGTTTATTGATGAGGGAACAATTATATGCAAGTTAGAAGAGAAACTAGCTATATAAAAGTAAAGCAAGATTTCTAGAACTCTAGATAATGAAATTTATAGTCCAGAACCTTTAGTGGCCTTAAGAACCAGATTTTATTATGTTTAGATAAGGGAGAATGATTCATAATTGGGTTAGTAATTAATTTTGGCATCAAGGAAAGACGGTAACGAGAAAGGGTTAAAAACGCAACTTCTACTAAAACCTTAAGAATGACTTTCTATGCTGTCCCATATAGTCTAATAATGTTCCTAAGGCTTATAATTAATGGTAATGATGGTAATGAATCCCTTAGATGCATAATTAATTAGTTCAATAATTGAGGTTGCCATTCTAGAGTTTCGATTGTTAGACAACTTTCGGTAAGAATTGATGATGATGCCTCTTTGATGTTTTAAATGATAAGTCTATGTAGAGATTTGATGCTTTGAATGTATTATATGATGATGTAATGCCTAAGAATTTGATATTATTGAATGATTTCATGGCTTGCATGTTATAGTTGCTATTGCAAACAATGAGAATGTTCATGCATCTTGATGATTATGATATAACATGCTAAGACTTAATGGTGACTTAAACTTATGAGGAAATGATCCTTTGGACCCATCAGACTATAGGTGGTGAAAGGTGATCAAAATGATCCTTTAGACCCATCAGACTATAGATGGTGAAAAGTGATTCTTAGGTCTCTCAAAAGGGTAGATTTTAACTTATCAAAGGGATAAGTATATGCTAGTGACGACTAGTAAGGTATGAGCTCATAACCTAGATTACTCCCAAAAGGGTGGAGTATAGGGTGGCCCAGGAAAATGATGATGAAAGTAACTTTAAGTCACCTAAGAAACTAAGTAAATGCATTATGTGAATATGATGTTCTACTATGCATAGTATTTATGAGATGATGATGAGAAATATGATGTTCTGCTATGCATAGTATTATGAAATGATGATGAGGAATGTGATGTGATTTTATGCATAACTATGTTATTATATATGAAAGGAAAAGTTCATTATATACATGACATGCTAAGTTTATGATGCATTATAAGACGCATGATTAAAGACGAACCTAAAGTATATTTTCAAACTTAATAAATCAATCTTAGCATGCTCATTATTTCATAATAACCCGAGGTTCCTGGGGACGATGATGATGACACAATGCATAATGAGGTGAGTACCCTTGAGATTCTTTTATAAGTTTCTCACTCCCTCTATTTTTCTTTCCATCTCGTCTTCAGAAATAGAAGGAAGCGTTCGTGAATCACATTGAGGCTTTCACCTCTTGATCCTCAGTTTCACGTATATTTCAGATATCTATCCCTATCCCTGAGTGTTATTACTAGGTGCCATTAATGGATGTCCTTCCATCCATATATTATTTATGTTTTGTTAGATTGCCTACACCTAGTCTTATTTTGTTGGTAGGCAAAATATTTATGTGATATGTAATTATGGATGTCATATGATGGAGCCAATATGATATGTTTCTTCATGATATGTCTATTTATTTTCTGCTTTATTTATTATCATTCACGTTAAGCGCCTCACGTTTTCAATTATGTTTTAAAAAAATGGCTCGTAATTTCACTAAGTATTTTCAAAGCATGATTAAGAACTGAAGCAAAGAGTAAAGTCTAGTAATTAATCACAGGTGTATTGGGTTAATTATTAGGGTGTTACAGCGAAAATGGGAATCGGTAAACAATTCCCCACATCACACTGTTCCAGACTGTCATTTCCGACCTCTGAACAAAACTATGATAAGAGGATATGAGGGTGTTGAAAGTTCTGTGTTATGTTAGAACATGCCTTGTCCAAGTCCAAAGATAACTTCTTATGGGAGTTTATTGATAAGTAATTTTAAGAGCATTAAATCCTAATGAAACTTTTCTTTCATGACTAGTCAAGGAGTTTCAATGAGGAGATTGTTCATATACCAATGGAGCTGTTTACTTTTATTGGTCCTGATGAACTAGTCAGAGGTCAGGAAATATCAGTTTATTTTGACATTTAAGTGTGGTGTTCGAATGGGACATTTGGACATCCACTTGATCATTGTTGGATAAGCAATTATCCCACTCATCTATATCATTAAATGGTGATCAAGGGGGTGTGTAAATGGCACTAAGACACCCATATTTAAATGTCAAAATAATATTGTTGTTGATTTAATATGTTGAAAGCAGCTTTTGAGAATGAAAACTTGTCAATTGCTAGTTTGTAACAACACCACAATCCGATAATTTATCCCATAATGACATATATGATTATTTTTAACACTGAAAATCCCATATTATAAATAATTTTCCAGGTATAATTCTGTTGGCCTTTTAAGGTATAAATTTTTAGGTGAAATCAAATTAACAATAGCCAAGACGAAGGAGACTGTATTGGTTGAAGTCTCAAGTTAAATTTTGATATGATGTGATTGTATTTCAATCCTTATTTTTTGTTAAGTTAAAAGGAAAACTATCATGTAAAAAAGTGACTTAATTAATAACGGTGAGATTGGCGTGATAAAATCATACATGTTAAAAGTTAAAAATTGAGGATTTCAAACTATTTAAAACGACATATCAAGCAAATAGGTTAAACTTTGCTTTATATTTGAAAAGCAAACTTGCCCTCGGCTTATGTTTAACCTCATATGAGCTATTTTCACTACTAATACTATTTGGTTGGGTAAAAACAGCTCGGAAATAAAAAGATAATCAAACATGTATCTACCAACATCATGCGTCCTTTGTCATTCTATTTACCAGCATCATGTATTTACCAAACGCCCCCTAATATTGACTTATATCCAAACTTTTTTTTCTCTCTATTTTTACCAATAAAAAGGCAATCAAGCATGTATTTACCAACATCATGCTATTCATGCGTCCTTCGGTAATATAAATGCCAGAAAACTTAATGATAAATGTCAGGAGAAGAGGACAGCTGTTTTTGTATAAATGTTTACTATTGGGTCCATTTGATCAAGATACACCAATCTATAGAAATAATCTGGTAATTTTTATGTAGAAATTTTTTATCTAAATTCTAACTTATGCATAAACTTTTAGCATGTCTATGTGTTCACTAAGTCTAGAGACTGTATCCTTGCATTGATAGAATGTTTAACACTGAATTCACCTAAATCTTTTGTGCATATATAGGGGATTGCCATCCTTCAAACTTTGATATAGAGGTTAGCATCCTCTACATTTTCTTTTGGACAAAAACACCCAATCTTTTTAGTTTGAGTTAAGTTTATGTTATGGCTAGTTTTTTAATTTAATTCATCTTAATTAATTGCTAAAAGTAACATTTTCTTTCTCATCCATTCTCTCTAATCCTTCTCATGCGCTGTTACTGAATTCTTTCCTAGTTTTTGGCCCGCCACAAAACCCGTCTTTCCACTCCTCCTTGTACCTTTCTCTTTTGGCACCACCCCTTTGTGTCCTATTGCTGACGACCCACAGTGTCCCTACCATGGACGATTAGCTTTGCCTGCGACACCAACATAACATCGTCAGTGCCATCAAAGTGCCACTTAATTGAATGGAATTAATGTGGGGAAATTAATGGGTACTGCTTTTGCAAAGAAGGTATAGCATAGCTGCACTTAAATAGCAAATGATCCACCCCAAAAGAATCATCTTCATCAAAGCTTTTGAAATCAAACAAACTTTTTTAAAAAAGAAAAATTTGGCTAAGATCAAAGGCCATAATCATTGGCAAAATTTCCCAAAACCATAAAAACACCCAATCAGAAAAAAAATGATTAGTTGAATTGAAAGGGGGAATGACCAGGTAGAGAGAAAAAAGAAGAAAAAGAAATGGCAAATGGAAAATTGCAAGAAAAATGAAGATGGTACTAGTGGTTGCCTTGCATAAGTCTCTTCCATTACGTAGAAGATATGAGAGAAATTACTTTTGGCTATTAATTAGAATGGATTAAATTACATGATTACTCATACCATAAATCTGACTTAACTTGAAAAAGTTAGATATTTTAGTCCAAATGAAAATGTGAATGATGCTGTCCTTGACATAAATGTGTGGAGGATGGCAATCCCATATATATCATAATAGAAATTTATATATTTTTAGCGTAACTCACACAACTTTCTACATATGGCAAAATGTTAATTTATATATTTTCCTTTCTTTAAGATTGAGATCCCTTAAAGTGTTTTAATAATTGCAAATTGAAATGGAGAATTTTGTGATATATAAAGCCTGAATCCCTATCTATTTCAATCCTTAGCATGTGAGATTTCTTTCCCAAAACTATTTCAATAAAAAAACTAACAGTAAACTCAGTGTGAAAATTGATACTGCTGCTATCAATCAATCAATTGTAGTGATTAAAAGGTGGTTCTAAGAAAAGTGGCTTATTTTCCCAAAACTTACAAATGTTAAAGGTACATGCCTAACTCATCCTCATACCTCAAAATTTCAATCAATTCATCAACTGATCCTGCTGTATCCTTAGCTAGGAAGCAAGATGTAGAATTAGAAGACTCAGTGCAACAATTGCCAGTGCCGCTACTTACCAAGTTGACATCAGATACACTGTCACCACCACCACTCACAGAACAATTTCCAAAAGAAATATAATCAGATGAATTAGCAGCACATTGCCAATAATTATTATCTTCATTATCTGAAAAGCATGAAGGTGTGGCCACTTGGTTGAAAACTAGTCTAGGACCACAATAAGGGGAGCCAATTGCACTTGTTACCTGTGGTCCATCATCAAAAGGGCCTGTAGCATCTAATAAGCCACCTCCAACTTGGTCACTGCCATTGCCACTAGTACCATCACTACTAGCCTCACCTTTTTCACAACCCCTCATTAGTAACTTTGAAAACACTGCTCTTGCAGCTTCATGGGCATTAACTCTCTGAGAAAGAGAAGTGGCCATTTTGTTGAGCAACTTTGCAGAAGTTGAAGAGTGACCTGACATGGTGCTCAAATTAACATCATGAGATTGCATAGTGCTGTTCCCAGTAACATGTTGCCATGATGATTTTACAGCATCAAGATAACCTGAGCCCACAATTTTTCTTGCTACTTTGTTGATTAGATGAGTTGAAGATGAGATTGACTTTGATGAACCCTGCTGATGAGACTGGTGTGTAGTAGTCTTTGATGGAACCGTGTTGAAGTTAGTGGAGCTTGATTCTCCGGTCGTGACTACAGCTTCTGAATCTGATGATGAAGTAGTTGTGCTAATTGGTTTGGGACTCAATGAATCCAAGCCTTTCTTTTCTGAGTGCTTTTTCAGATATGAGTTCCAATAGTTCTTGATTTCATTGTCTGTTCGCATTGGCAAGTGTTTTGCTATACTTGACCACCTACTATAGGAAAGGAATAAGTAATGTGACAAACTAAAGGTGAATTTAGTTTCAGAAAGCATTTTTTATTTCTTTTAATTTTCTGTTTTTCAGGAGAAACAATTTTTCATTTTTCAACTAAAAGATCCAATTTTCATTTTTTATTGTCAATTTTCACTATTCATGACCAGTTTAACTGATTTAACTAATTAAACCATGAACCAGAGATCTTGCCAGTCTAATTTCCAGTTCAGGTTTCAATGCATAGCAGTTAACTAATTGATTTGTATATTTTCTTAATAAAATACTCTTCAGCAATATTCATTTGTATATGACTCAACTGTTTTACCATATAAGTTCAACATGTGACTTAATTAAGCTGCAGTTTAGTATTATCTGTTTAAAAGAGCAAAATATGATTGATTGAAAGCTTCAGGTTGTTCTCGGAGAAATTTCCTATATCATAAAGGAAAATTTGTATAAAATGAACAAATTCTGCAGACAATATATTTTCCGGAGATATGTTTCAGTTTCACCTGTTGCCAAGAACGGCATGAAGTCTTATAATGGTCTGCTCTTCTTCTTCGCTTAATTGCCCTCTCTTAATGCCAGGTCTGAGGTAATTAAACCATCTCAGCCTGCAACTCTTTCCACATCTTTGAAGACCTGTACAATACAAGGGAACTCACTCTCAAGAAGTACTCAAAAAAGTTACCATCTACTCATGAAAAATGTCATTCTCAGTTAACTGGTAGTTGATTTAGATGTGTCCAACGGCAAAGTTCTCATGAAACTATTTCTCCCAAAGCTTAAGCTAATAGATAGAGATATATAAATGACTTTATACTTTAACAAAAGCTAATTAGAAATTAAATTAAGGTTCCAGTTCCATCATGCCTTGAGAGTAAAAATAAAATAAAGATGCAAGTTATTTGCCCAAATATGTTAAAACAACAACAGTCAACCCTGCCTTGTCCCACTCGATTGGCTTATTAATGGCACAAATCAAATGACAAGGGGTAAATCTTGGTGAATCTTGACAGCAAGATTACTCTGTCACTTACAATGTTGATCATTTCCTAACAAGCTAACATATCATAAAACAAGCGGATAAAATAGACTAATGGTCTGCTAGTAAAATCTAAATCATGACAAAATAACAAGACTAGAGGGTATATAACAAAGGGGTTGGAGAAAAAACTTTACCAGCTTTCTCCGGCAAGGTACGCCAGCTTCCGGTGCCCCATCTCTGAATGTAAGCTATGAGTTTCTGGTCTTCTTGAACTGTCCACGCACCCTTTTTCAATTCCTCATGGCCGCAGCAAGGAGTCCTTCCCATTTTGCATTGACAATGGAGGCAAGAATTGAAGCAATATAAGGTTTTAGAAGGAGTGGCTAATATGGCTGGGGAGGGATGAAAGAGTGTCTTTCTCAGTGAGGGGGAAATCTATTAGATTATTATACTGCTACTATGTGCCTTGAGTAATGTTATAGGACAATAAAATTATACAATAAATTGCACATCATATACTCTATTATCATTAGATTTAATGATTAAAAATATATATTTATTATATAATTTTATTATTCATATAATATTACTCAAGTGCCTTTTCAGTGCAACACATGGTTAGGTTATGTCATGTCCTGCAAGCTGAGGTGGAGAGAGTCATGTAAGAAGACGTTAAGTTGTGGCTGTGGCTGCATGGTGTTGAATTGAGTACCACCACTTTGAACATTGATGCAAGCATGTGAGGTATCTGTCTATATAGCTGTACCAAAGAGGCGATGCGTTTATTCACAAGCTGACAATCAGCAAACGAGTTATAAAGGATGGTCCTTGCATTTTTCCTTCTGGTGGTGTTGGATTGGAGATCTGGAATTCATAATCCAAGGGAAATTGACAAATGATAAGCCATTTGCAATCATGATAAGAAGTAGAAAAGGACTTAAGTATATGTAATTTATTTATTTATGTACGCCCATGCGCATAGGCTGTGGTGAACCGGTGGTCGTTGTAGGAAATAAATTGTGATTCAAAGAGGTGAGACTGATATCATGGTTAGTAATATACCACGTATGTACGGTTAATTGGCTACCTGTGTGTTTGTGTCCCAGATATTTGAGGCTAGAATAGGACCAAACATCATCAGTATATTTAGTTATTTACTACCAAGGTTGGTCTTGGAGACATGTCATCTCAAGAATAGTGTAGTTTTGTTTCAGTAGAATTTAACGAGGATTGATCATTGTCTGCAATCCTGTAGCTCCAGGCGTCTGCGTACGGAAATAATTTCAATTTGCTTTTGTTTGTTGTTCATAAATAAAACAGAGCTAAATAATGTTACTTTTGTTTTTTGCAGAACACTGATGTTATTTAACTCGCACGGAATGTCAGATGCACATCATCAAAGACCAAAAAAACAAACACAAGAAACCCACCTTTTGTTTTTTTCTTGACATCTCTCCCAACTCCCCTCTTTTTATCTCGAGTGTCTAGTACGTTCACGGGATTGAAATACCTTTAAGGATTATATCATTAATAAAATAACTTCTAAAAAAATTATATTCATTTATGGTTTTTTAAAAATTCATCTTATTTAATAAATTCATATAAATATCAATTAGTCTTTATTTTTATTAACAAAAATAAGTTTATTTTGTTAAAAATATAATTTTTTTGGGCCTACAGTGGTTAGTTTACAATATCAATTTTACATAAAATAAGCTATTTTTTCACATATATGATCTTTTGGGATTGGGGTAATGGTTCCAAAGTGCAAACTTAATATAAAATATTAAACATAATCACTTCTATTAATAAAAATAATAATCAATTATTTACCTTTGGGGCAATTTTGGTATAAACGTCAACTTGATATAAAATATTAAATATAATTTTTTTAAAGATAATTTTGGATGTGATATAATCTTGGAGGGCCAGAATAATTTTTCTCCCTCTCTTCATTGTTTTCTCTTCCCCCATTACCAATGTTTTTCTTTTTATTTTGTTTTTGTCTGTAACGCATCACTATGGGCTTCTTTTTCTCAGAACGCATCAGAAATGTTTTTGGCGTGAGCCAAAACTCGGTCAAGGCCCTTTTCTGCCAAAGCTGCTCCAAGATAGGCCAGGCCCATCATTTGCCCATTTCGAATAGGATTCATAATCATTCAACGATATGCAACTTTGGTACAACGCATCTGACCAAAAGAAAGAAAGGGAAAAAAAAAAACGTTGGCACAACAACCGCACAACGCACAAAACGACCAAGAGAAAATATAAAGTGAAAAGGGACTCTCAATTTTGACTATAAACAAAGGGCGAAGGATAATATGATCCGGGTATCTTGACTATGTAATGGTCACGGTTTTGAAATTAGAAAAACCATCCTGTCTTTAATCTTTTAATATTGCAATTAGTTCCTTGAATGTTGTTATTTGCATTTAGAGTTAGTGTGTGTAACCCTACTTTTCCCCAGCAATCCCCTATTGTAAGAACTTCTAGCACTACCTGAAGCTCTTTCATGTCTCTTCCATCTTGGTTGGCTTCTTCATGAAGAACAGATTGTGTCATCTTCATGCATTCTCTAGTTTGTGAAGAGGGACAACTTCCTCCATCATTGGTTGTGTGGTTCTGTTCGTCAATACCAAACCTAGAGATCTGAGAACTCAAAGTGTTATTTTGTGATAAGATGTTAGATTCAAGAGATCTCTGTCATGGACACTTAATGTGTTTGATTGGCTTAGTGTTTTTGTTAAATACTTTATCTATGTCAAGGACACTTGTGATTATTCTATCACAATAAATATGGGGAATACATTGATTTGAATATATTGGATAAACATTGTCCCTGTAAGTTGTAAGTTAACATATGTGCACATTGATGAAAATAATCGATGAAAACAATGGTGATAGTGAATCCTCAATGAAGAACTATTTAGAGGAAGGATGTTCAAGTTTAAAAAAAGAGGAAACATTGAAAAGTGAAGTATAATAAAGATAAAGATTGAAACTTTGGGCCCCAAGAATATGGTGGGTTTATGTTAAGTTTCTAGTTTGGTTAATCTCTCTTCTTTGGACGAGGATATTAGATATGTAATTCAAATATCAGTAAAAAATTTGAATTCAAATATATTATTTGTATATGCAAATCAATCATCACACTGAGGAAGTTGGGATTTATGTTAGTTGGAATTCTCCATGGCTAGGACGAGCAAAGGTATAGAGGAAGGTGAGGAAGGTCCTGTTATATCCACCGCCAATTCATTTCCTCTAACTCCAGTCGAAAAAGACTAGGAGGGCTTCTTAGCAAAAATAAATATTCATGAACTAAATACCAATTTAGAATTAAAAAAGTGGACTACATATCTATCGTTAGATTTTACTAATATCTGATTCAATGATTCAAACAAACGGCTCATGTAATGGTCTAAGAGTAGTGGGGATCAAATTATCCTTCACCATAAACATAGTGAACAACAAACAATGAGCATATTTTTGTTATTTGTTTAATGATAATCTTTTTCTTACTTACATGTTAGCGGGCATATACATACCACAACGGGTGTAATGGGATAATTACAATTTCAACATAAAAGGTCATAATCATTCAAGAATATATCTTAATCTTATGCTTGCAAAAAAGTTGTAAAAAAGGAAAACTTGGGAGGCACATCTCAATCGTTACAAATTCGAATCATTTCGTATCCAAGCCAAAGATATCAACGAGCAGCATAGGAATTTACCAAGAAGATAAATGTTATTTGGACTCATTATTTGTTGGATATTTACACACACTCTCATCTACCATTGGATCTGTGACCCACTTAGTTTGAGACTCATATCTCATTCAATGGTAGATGAAAGTGTGTCACAATATTGACAAGTTGCAAGGAGCGTTACTCTTCCAATAAAGTAAGCAACTGTTTATTTTGGTTCGTGTGCTTGCACATTGCATTCAATTCTATCATTGCACTTGACAAGGCAAATATCATGCCATTCACAAAAACCTAACCATACATTAACAGTAATCTCTAAGCATTACTTATTAAACATGAGCTCATGAATGAAAATAACGTGTACATCGTTGTATAATTTCAGATCATGTATATGTTCGTCAAGAAAATTAATATTGTTTCAATTCTACATTTCTATTCAATATTGTTTCAATAGAGCATATATATGTCATAAGGGTATTCCAAACGCCATTTTAAGATTATGATGAAAAGGAAATGATCCTCTTCTTACTGTTATTAGGGAAAATTGATTCCAACTTTTGAAAAATTAAAATATGATACATTTACGAAGAAACTTTATTTAAATCTAGGTTCTAGTTAATCAAAGATCTCAAATACGTGTTATTCAAACAAAGTACATCATTTATAATTTAGTAAAATCCAAATTCACTCTCGATCAAATGCAAGGATACAAATAAAACCGTGTGGCATTTGGGCCTGGCTTACCTTAGCATATCAGAACTTTTGAGGCGATAATCTTAATGATGGCGATGGCATCAATTTCTATCAAAGTTGACCATCTTGGTTTAGTGCCTTAGTGGAAAGAAAAAATTGAAATGTTTGGCATTAATTTTACTGGACTATGGACAAATGTAGCCACATCAAATTGATACCATCAAGGATTTGTCCTAGTTTGTGACCAATCATCTCAAATAAGAGTCCACAAAATTAGGTGCTATTTCCCTTAACGAACAAAAAGCCAACAGTGTGGTTCAATTCTAGCCCCAATTGGATCCACACAACATTTATCTATATCATATTTTCTAAATCAAAACACTGTTTTGTAAGACATTTTCTCTTTACTCAGTTTCACATAAGGTAACCTTACTTTTCCAAAGCCAATTGTATGCCTCCATGTTGCCATGGACTTGATAAGGTGCATGAATTCGACTAAATGCATATCTTGTTAACTTGGTGACTGAGAGAGACGGAACTAGAAAATAATAACCAGAAGAAATAGTTTGGTGTATAACAATATATATCTTATATATTAAATAAGTTTGTCATTGAATATATACTTAATTATACCTGATATGTACACAACATTATTTTTGTGTGGCGTGATGACTCCAACCCCCAATGAAGTTGCGGCAAATTAACGATTAGTGTAACCATAAATGGAGTGGATTAACTAAACATATAATTACCTGTTAGAGAAAAATGGACACTTGCTCCAATTATGTTTCACTCTCAAGGTTCAGCGCGCGCAATCATTTTGCTAGGCCATTGGATATTTGGACCATACATATAAAATAGGATAAGATTATATTGCCTTTCACATACTATGGTTTGGATTAAGCTTGATTATATTATACGCCAAAAAATCTCCTTCCGTATCTCAATTCCTGTTTAATGGTTGTCTCTTTCTCCTTTTTAAATATTTCATCTTTTACTCTTTATGAATACTACTTGGAAGTACATATGTAACAGACCGTATTTAGTGGTCTCAAGGCTGTGAAATAATTGACATTACCTAATCATAATCGGAATTAAGATCGTCCTTAGCTAAGCATGATAGTTTAATTACCTGGCATACGTTGACGTCTACTTTTGATATAAAAATTATGCATTTCTTAAATTTAATAGTGTGTGTGTATATATATCTATATATTAATCCTTAGTTTTTGTCTAAGAAACATAATTAGATACAAAAAGAGGAAGCAGAAGACTTGGATCCTATATGCTCAATATTTTTCCTTCATAGACCTCTCGTGTGGCCCTATACTTTATAGTCATGGACGTCTTATGGCCCTCTTTACAGTTCTTTCATTGTATATTTTTTACTTTTATTTATAGCTATTACCTGTTTATCATTTACCAATTACCCGTCTGTTTATAAATACGATTATTAGTTCACCAAAAGAAAAAAGGATTATTAAACTCACGTAGCAGTGATGATTTTTCAAAAACTATTAAAAAGGCAAAAGAAATGTATATTTTATGAACAAAATCGACAGATTTAACAATCATAAAATTTATAAACAAAATATAGACGCGACCTGCAAAAAATAATAATAATAATAATAAAAATTATTTAAAACACAAAAACTCGTGTGCACCTTTTTTCAATAAACATTGATGTTGGTCTTGTAAAAATATACGCACTACATTTTTTTTGCTGATACATATGCACATCACATTGATCTTTCATTTATTAAGGACATAAAATTAATCCCCAAAAGATGAATAAGATTAATTTCTTTTAAAGTCTAACAAAATTTTCTCTATTCATTTTAGATATATGGTGCATTTGGATGAGTTTTTTTTTCTCCTCAAAATCTTCTTCAACAAAAAATATTTTTTCACATATTTGAATAATTTTGCAAAAATAATCAGAATCTCAAACAAATTAATTTTTAATTTTTTTAGAAGGTAAAAGGAATATTTTATGAAAAAAATCAGTTTTCAATTTTTTTTAATTTTATATAAAATTTAAGTTTCACCATATTTATTAAATATGAAACAAACACACCCATATATAAGGCAAAATAGATTTTTTGTCACTTACCTTTACTCATTTTAATTTCAATTTAATCTCTTACCTTTCATTTCTTTTTCAATTTGATCTCTTTTGGTCTTAAGTCAATGTTATGTCACATAAATAAAACCTGACGTGGCACAAATAGTGCTAACATACATGGATTGTGCCACGTCAATATTTTCCATCAGTTATGTGATGAATGGTGACCTTGGACCAAATTGAGAAAATAAAATATAAGGGAACAAATTAAGAAAAATAAAAGATAAAGGACAAAAAAATATTTTGCCTATATATAGTTAATCTTCAATTCTTCTTAGTGCTTTTAGTTAGACCCATGTCTAAGAAGAGTTATTCTTCTTCTTCTTCTTCTTTTTGGTCTAAACCATAGATATTCTCCTATCTGAAGCAATTATGCTCAAGTTTGGTAGGACCAATACTATACTCCCAAGTAGGGCTCTAATTTGAGATATACATGTCATCGTGTTATTTTTAATTATCTTATTATGTATATGTATATATTGTTCAAGATTTTTTTAGGTCTAGGCTTTTAACTAGGATTCATTGTCAAGCATCCTTACTAATCATTTCACTAATTTGTTGCCTTCAAAGAGTATGACAGCTATATGAAGATTTGCTAAAATACAAAATTATTTTGTTCCGAAAAAATAGAGTTATGACTTGACTATAAAAAAATATTTTTAAATACTAATTAAATAGAGCTGTGACTTGACTTGTGTGGCTTGGGCTTAGAAGGATGCATGGGCACCAAAGAATGAGAGTGTGGGCCCAGGGGCCCACTGGGAAAGGCCCTTAAGTTTCGGGAATCGAGTTGAGTTGCGTGTGTGGGACTTTGCAAGAAGACAACAAAGGCACAGCTGGCGCAGCGGTGGAGACACGTGGCGGGCAAGGAGTGACGTTGGTTGGGCAGTCGATGACGCTAAGCAAATGCAAATGTAAAAGAAAAATGCTACCTCTACTCATTTAATATAAAATATCATATTAATTTATTTATTATTAAATAAAATATAAATCTTATTTAAATAGAATTTATATTTTATATAATAATAAATAAAAAATAATCTATGATATTATATAGTAAGTAAATATAAATAATATAATTTAAATTCAAATGTAAATGTAAATGCAAATGGGTCGACCGTTAAAAAGAGGCCCACTTTTTTTCTCCTCAATCTGATGTCAGCTTCTGTTGGACACACACTTGCATTGCACTGCATAGCTGTTAACCGTTAAGATCTCATCCTTCTCTGGGTGGGTGGGGCCCCATTACACACGTTTATTTCAGCTCATCTTGCTTTCATACTCTTTTTGAAAATGGGAAAAAATCTCAGCCCAAGAGGCATTTATGGTGCATTTCGTTTTAAAATATAATTTTTAATTTCATTTGTTATTGTCAGTTAATTTTTTTTTTATCTTTTATGATTTTGTGAATGAGATAGTTAAGACTACCGTTTTAAGTTTTTATTTTCACTTTTTTATAATTTATTTTATAAAATTTTAAAAATTAAAAATAAATAAAAATTATTTTTTAAAATCAAAGGCACTTATAAAATCCTTTGTTAATGTTTTTACAATGAAGTTAAATTAGTAGAGTTTTTTTTATAAGAGCTCCACAACACAAATCCTTATTCACAAAAGAGATACGAGAGGTGTGATAGGTGCTATTAAAAAATCAAGTAATATTCACGTATTTGCAAATGATTTGGCTCTTTAAAATGAGAAAATTGATAAAATGTAAAAATTTAGCTAATCATTATTGGATCAATAACTTCTATCTTATATGCATCATGTGTGAATCCCATTAAATAATTTAAGAATGGTTAGTCCCTTATTTTTATATTTTATCAACTTCATCACTTTTGATGGGGCAAATCCCTTTGTAAAATAGGCAAAACTTAATGTCAATACTCATGAGTTTCTCATTAGTATGCAAATTTTTATTCAGCCCATCAATCATTATTTATTCACTACAAGAAATTTGGTCTAAAACAACACTTGTTTTTGGTAACATATGAAAAATGTTACTTTTTATACACATAGACAACATTTTTTTAAATGTGTTACCTTTGATATCTAAAAAATGTTGTCTTCTCTACTCAAAAGTGTTGCCTTAAATAATTGACCACACTTATTATGGCAACACTATAAAAGTGATGCATTAGATTAAAAGTGTATCCTTTTATTAAAAAATGTTGCCTTTGACAATTGACCACATATGATATAGCAACTCTTCAAAAAGTGATGTTTTAACTAAAAAAAATATAGCATTTGCTATATCGAAAGCAACACATTTAGAAAAGTGTTGTCATGTGTGCATAAACAATACTTTTTACGTGTACCTAAAACTAAATATTCTTTTAGACATAAATTTCTTGTAGTGATTTGATAATTGGGTCTAATGAATCAGTGGACTTTTTTTTTTTGGAAAAGGGACCATTCAATCCATAACAATTAGTCACAAAGTCTTGCGTAATATTAATATATAATTAAATTTGATTTAACTTCTTAGGTTTCGTCTCTTAATTAATTATGCATAAGTAAATATGTTGATAAACATTTAATAAATTCAGAGATATGTTGTGGTTTTAGCTTGAGACAACTTTTTCTCAACCTATGTTGATTAAAATAAAATTTGATTTATTAACTCCTCTTTTAATTTGTCTCATGTAATCTCTCTCTCTCTCTCTCTCTCTCTATATATATATATATATATATATATATTATTAAATATAAAATTATGATTGTCTCAGTAGTAAGATATTTAAACAATACTTGACTTGGCTGATGGTATCATTTTTCGAGACTGGAAAGGAAAATTTACGCCCCAAAAAAGGAAGATAATTAAGTGAATCGATGAATGCCCATCAAGCTGAAGCCACAGGCATCGAGCTAGGGCTTGAGTTTGCTTCTGAGTTAGGGCCCAATGTTCTCATCCTTGAAGGAGATTCAAAGGAGATATTTGAAAGCTTCCAGAATATCAACATGATCCCGCACAAGTCTTAGTTTGTCCCGGACTTATGGGTATTATGTTACTTCAAAGCCAAATATATATATATAAACCACTGATATCCATAGTAGGAAACAATGACCAATCCTCGAGGTGTAGAACTTACATACGTGAATCTTGTTCCTTATCACGAAATCCTCTTCATACACAACGCCATAAATTGAACCCCTAACTAGATAATGTAATAAAGCGGATGATAAATTAACCCAGTTAATTAGAGAAAGGTTGGATGCAAATTTGGTATAATAAGGTGCTCAATTGCATTTGGGATGCACTCTCTTTGGATTATTGTGATTGAATAAATTCACTTTACACAAAAAAAAATATACTTAAATAATATACGTGAAAATATGTTCAAATTTCACTACTTTTTACATTTTGGTGTAAAAAAAGACATATATAAAATGGCACATAAGTACATGTGTATAATTGTGGAATACTCACATATATTAATTTGTATCATTTTATCAATGAATGACTGGTTGAAGTGGCAGATGCTCCTTCTCCGTAACCAATTAAGATGCATGAAAAGATTGCTTCCATTGAGAGGATACGTTTAGAAAATTAGAAAAAAAGGTATAATAATAATAATAATAATAATAATAATTAATTTGCAGCATTTTGATTGATTTGTGATAGAACAAATTTTTAAGGCCACAAGATTTTTCAAGTGTAAATTAGTTCATATTCAAATATTAATGTAGTCCCTACTATAAGATCTTTTGATAAATTTTTAACCACAACTTTATGTGTCATCATCTTGATTTATTTATGATATATCTTTTTCTTCCCTAAGATTCAAGGTGTTTCAAGTGTGAAATTAATTAAGATATAAGTATTAATTTAGCCAGCATAATTGTACCATAGGATATCTTTAATAGATTTTGAATCTAAAAATACTATTTCAACATCTAAAGGAAGTGTCTAATTGAGCACCAATTCTATCACCAATTGGATATGATGGTGGCTTTAATTTTCTCCACTCATTCACATTCAAAAATGCTAAAATAACAATGGTGTTTTGAACCCTCATATGTCTCAAAGGCAGCCAGAAGCACGGCGCTGTGCTATTGGCATATGTTAGTACAAGGCTACAAGCAACGCATGAGAAAAAGCTTTAAATAGGGTTAGCTCTTGACTGCTGAGTCCACTACATGTGGAGATCGATCTACGCAATTGTTGTCTGGTTTGATCATCGGTTCAGTACAGTACTTAATTAGGTGTAAACTCGCTGTCTGTCAACATTGAATAAATTCCAATAGCTAGTTTACACAACTTTCATCTATGTACTACCTGAATAAAAGTTTTTTTTTTTTGTGGTTGTTACATCTGAATAAAAGTACTGAATGTCTTCATGCTTAATCATTGCTTTTAAATAAAGGGTTTTGCTAGTGAATGTTGTTAGGGACTCTTTAAGAAACAAAAGTAGACAAATTTCGAAGTTTTAATGCACTGGAAACTTACAATTTTCATCTTTTTATAAAAAAACTTTCCATTTTAAAACCCTTAAAAAAATCCTTAAAACACTCATTAGCAAAACCCTTAAATAAAATCTTGTCATAACTTTATCCTGCTAGTGAATATGGAGCATTAATTAAATTTTAAAGATATATATATATATATCATGTATTTAACTTAATTCGTATCTTGGAGATATGTCAAAAACAAATTCGTGGCTTAATAATAGTTTGTCACTAAGTGAGTGGGAATAAGTACTCCACATAACATGCAGATCCACCAAAGCTTAATACTGATATTAAATTTCTTAGCCGTTGATCTAGAACAACTTTTGGAATCATTGATTGAAAGTAAGAGGTTTTGATCTTTTGTACCAAAATCAGATAGTGCACAATCATTATCCAAAATGTATCATTCAAATTCTTTAATTAGAAAAGGAAAAGAAATATGATGGCTGCCAACAGTCAATTTATCTGGAGTA
The DNA here is from genome assembly GCA_030441495.1 of Dalbergia oliveri. Lineage (NCBI taxonomy): Eukaryota > Viridiplantae > Streptophyta > Magnoliopsida > Fabales > Fabaceae > Dalbergia > Dalbergia oliveri. The sequence continues at coordinate 42,118,029 of JAMLFY010000003.1, forward strand.
TGCTCGTCCTTAGTTAATTACACGGTACCCTTGTCTATAATATATGGTCATAATTTGAGCTTGAATTATGAAGAACTTGATTTAGTTTTGTGTTTGGATTCTTTCGAAAATTGATAATACTTATGACAAGTGATGGATTAGTAAGTGATAGAAGGTGATAAATTTTAACTCCAGCTGAGTGTAATTCTATCTTCGGTTGACATATGAAATGCATTCAATGTACACAATATGTCACTTTCCAAGAGCAACGTAAGTGCAATAAAGCACTACGGGATTGAAGACTTTACTCTCCTTGTTTGGTTTTCATGGTACTCAAATTAGTATGGTTGAAAGCGAAAATTTTACTTGCTTAATCACCTAATCAAATTTTTATACTCACGATATGTTTGATTGAAGAGTAAAAATTAGATTAAATTTTTCATGAGTGAGGTTTATATAACACATAATCTCATTCATAAAAAATTTATCTTCATTTTTACCCCTTAGTCAAACATATTCTTAAAAGTATGTTTTATAGGAAGTTAAAAATAGGGATAAAATTACATGAATGAATTTCTTGCGTAAAAAATAAATAATGTGGTAATTTTTTTAGTTGTAGATTTATTTTATAATTTACCGACTCAAAGTTTTTGATCAATTTTTTTTATTAAAATTGATTAAATACAAATATAAATTTAGTGTCAATTAGACAATACTCTTTCCCCACTGTGTAATGAAACGTGGTTGGTGTTTCTAAACGTACATCATATATATAATTCCGCCAATAAATAAATGTGATAGAAAAATATTATTTGCACTATATTGAATATGACATTACATACCAACTTATACTTCACTCAATATTAGATGAATATAAACCTTATTTAAATGAACGATATCTCATTCAATGATACATTAAATAATATAAATATCTCATACAATATATGTACAAATATTATAAGTCATTGTGTGACAACGTTACAAACGTTTCTTCTTCTTGACAAAGGGGTCCAAACCTTGCGCGGGAAGACTTGATAAATAATTTCTTTCTAGAAAACTTTATACTATCATAGAAGATAAAAAAAAATTAAAAAAATTTACTTTTCTTTCAATAAAAAAAGTTGAACATTATTACATAGAATGGGAGGTACCGTTGAATTGGTGGCGTGGTATCACAGAGAAAACGAAATATAACCAAGGAGCTGTTTTTTCAATGTATATATTTGCCATCAGACTAAAAATGAGTTAATAAAAAGCTGTAAAAGTCATATTATATTTTGCCAGTGATTTCATATATAGTTATAGGATCAAGCCGTGTAGAATTCATACTGGTGGACTTTTGAAAGGATTAATCATGTGCCACAAATAAAGATACCACATGGTACAAAGGAGATACGTACGTGTATTATATTTTTGGACAAAATAAGAAAGAAGAGCATCAGTGTTCTCATGCCATGCCATACTACAGCTTCAAAACGCAATGCATGCATCATGAAACGGGAAATGAATGATTTGACAAATTCAACTGAAGGAATAAATGAATGAATTGAACGATAAATTAATTAATAATCACAGATACAGACAAAACTGCTGAGTACTATTTCTTAATTTAGTTAACCGGACAAAATTTAAAGATTTTTTTTTGTGATGTTTTCATTAGTAATTTCTAACATACATATTTAGCTAAACGACTCGGTGAACAACTGCTATTTGAATTTGGCTGAATGAGAAGAAATAATCAAGATCAAAATTCACAAGCACATCCAATAAAAGGAATCACGGAGATTAAAGGAAGATAAATTAGATCGTATTCTTGGTTAATTTCCTTTATCTATTTACTTGATTCTCTATCGAAGATGGCTTTGCAACTGAAGCCACGCACACATTCAATTTGTCTTCACTTGCACAAATTCTTTGTTCTTGCTTGACTTGCAGAAACATTTAGAGTAATTTATACTCACATTTTTAAAGATTTAGTTTAATTATACTCAATACTCGTCTATTTTGAAAATTATCACTGATCTCTCATGAAATTTATCAAAATTATATTGAGTTCCCTATAAATATTAGTTCATTAATTTAAGTGATAAAAAAAAATTAAACAAGTGACATATTCATGATTATTAATGAAAAAATCATAACATTTTGACAGCATTTGACATGTATGTTAACTAAAATACCTCATTTTTTTTATTATAAGTTATAATTATAGGTTTTATTTTCATGTAACATGCATAAAAGGTATTTTATTCAATTAATGTGTTAAATATTGTCAAAATATTATAATTTTATCATTAATAATTATGTATATATCTCATATTATCTTTTTTGTCACTTAATTAAATGAACTATATATTTAGGAGAGATTAATGTAATTTAGTAAACCTTAGAGGATGTCAGTGATAGTTTTATAAAATAAAAGGTGTCAAGTGTAATTATACTAAACCTCAAGAGAGGTTAGTGTAATTTTCTCAAACATTTATTTCCAAGACTGAAAATGTTACTATTTTAACACCCAACCCACTTTATCACCATTTGATCTTATGAATAAATGAGGTGAGTGGTGACTATCGTCATATCCAATGACATTCATTTTTTGGTGTTAAAATAATACTACGCTTCTCAACATTTTCTTCCTCATGCTAAAGAGAATTATTTTAAGGATTTTTCTTAAAAAAGCAAGGTTGAAAATTTTTGAGCAAGTCTCATACTTTAAAAACATTAAGGGTATGTTTAATTTTAGTTTCCAGTTTTTTATTTTTAGTTTTTTAGTTTTGAGAATTTTGTGAAGAAATATTGAAAACTGAAAATTGAAATTTGTAGTTTTAGAATTTTTAGTATTTTCTTCATAAAATTGAAAACTGAAAAATTGAAAATGAAAACTGAAAACTCAAACCAAACAAGTCCTAAGGGTTTTAGTTTCTAGTTTTCAGTTTTTATTTTGAGTTTTTCAGATTTTGTAAAAACTATAAAATCCAATTTTTCATTTTTAGTTTTAATTTTTCCTCCATAAAATCCTGAAAACTAAAACTAAATATGCCCTAAAAATCCATCTTATTTCCCACACCAAAATTTCCATTTTTATTTCCAAGCAATGCCCTCGGATAAATCCTTCTTTTAAGAGGGGTGTTGAGTGAAGCTACTACTAGGCAATGGGTTAACTATAGGACATGGATATCAATCGTGCAAATGCTTTAGTCGTACAAATCATAGAATGTTGTGGGTAGAGAATTATTTTACTTAGATTGATTGGGTAAAAATGTTTGAATTTTTGTGTTTTGACAATGAGACATACTTGTCTTGTCCTTGACACGCGCATGAACCCCCCGGGGGGGGGGGGGAGAGAGAACTTCAACACTCAATAGTACAAGGAGATTCATTGAAGTGTCAAAAATGCAGATGACTTTGTTAAATGATTTTTGTCCATGTCAAATGTAGCGCGTGCGCGTGTTTACAAGGGAGAAAGAAAGAGACGAGAGAAAGAATTGAGTTTTTCCAAATGCAACCGTACTTGACTCAGTCCCAACAATCTAGAATTAAATAATGCAATTCAAATATTACCAGAAGAAAGGGTCATTCCTTTCAATATTTGCCGATAGAATAGAATCAAGAAAAACAAGATCAACCATGTAGTGTAGGGCACCTACGAGTCCCATTCTAGTATTAATTTTAATCCAAGCTTATATACACCATAATAATAATAATAATAATCATGTTCATGCCAAGTGCCAACCATAACATACCTGAAGTATCAAAAGCACCAAAACAGCATATGGTCACAAGATTTCATACATTACAAAATACATGCTTCACTATTATATATTCACACATCATTTAGCTCAAATATATAAAGACAGACAACAACAACCACCATCAAATTAAATGTCATAAAATAAAATCATAAGCTGGTTTTTCTTTCCAATGTAACTTTATCTGAACCTAGTAATTCCACAAGGTAGCAAGGTCCAGGAGTGCAGCTGAAGCAGGTGGAGAAGGGTGCTGAGTTTCAAAGTGCCCCCTACCAAAATCAAAATTTGACACAACTGAAGAGATTTCATTGTTCACATCAGTAGTAGTAAGACCTGTTTCCTGTGAGACACTGACCATTATTTCCCCCTCAGGTTTGAAACCATTATTATTATTATTATTATTATTCCTCAGGTTTGATCCATCAAGCAAGGCTCTAATTAAGGTCTGGTCCAGTGTGCTGTAAGAAGAACCTGCTGGTAATGGCAAATTTGGTGAATTTTGAAGTACCCCTTGAGAGGAGGAGGAGGAGGAGGAGAATGAAGCACCATAGGGTGTGATTCTTGGAATAACATCTGAAGGGTTTGAAGGAGAACCAAAAGGGGTGTTGCTGAAGGGAGCAAAGACCCCTCCTCCTTGGTTGTTGTTCCTCTGAGCATCAATTGGATTGGAGAAGCAGGGCACGTAAGCTGGTTCAGTCACAGCCAGTGCTTTTGTACTCTTGCCATTATTGGAAGGTGGTGAATCTGCCAAAGGTGGCAGCAACACAGAAGAAGGACCCAATTCATTGCCAAATGAGTCCAACCTCATTATCCCAGAAATATGGGTTTTCTTCCCAGTTGAACTCTTCTGAAACACCCTACAAATCACCCACTCATTCTGCAACACATCACAAATCCATCACCAATACCGTTAACTAGCACTCAATAAAAAGTAAAAACACAAAAACATGAGGGAACCAAAAGGGGTGCAGTTGAAAACAGAGGAAACAGGGTTTGATAAAGCCAATTAAGTTTTACCTTTGCAGTCTTGGGGAGGTTGTGGACAGAGAATTTTCCCTCAAGCCTGAACTCATGCATGACCCATTCAGTTTTCTCTCCTTTGGGTGCCCTTCCTCTGTAGAAAACCAGTGTTTTCTTCATTCCAACCAGTGATTTCCCTCTGTGTATCTCCTTGTCTTTTCCTGTGGCCTTCCAATATCCTGATCCAGTTGCTCTATTAGTCCTCAAACCTGTTGGGTATTTCCTGTCCCTCACACAGAAAAAGTACCACTCTTTTTCACCCATTTTGGCTTTCCCTACCATAAAAAAAAAAAAAAAAAATTCATACAAAGTTATAATTTCTGAAGAGAAATTGCCAAAGAAAATGAATATCGGAAGAAGCAACGAAAAAAGTTTAAAAGGCCGCCAGTACAGGAGGCTCTCAAGATTGTCTCACAAGCAAAGAGACTCTTTCCAGAATTTGAACCTGTGACAAAGCAGCAACAGAAAAAAAGTGGGGACCTGAAAATTTGATTCCTTTAAACTTACATGGCAAATCCCAAGGCTCAGACTTATTCAAGTCCACCTCTCCAATGGCCCTTGCAGAAAAGCTTGTGTCAGTGACCTTCATGTAAAGGTAATGACTTATAAGCTCTTCATCAGTTGGGTGAAACCTGAACCCCGGTGGCAAATCCATCTGACCCTCTTCCTTACACAGCACTGAAACTGAAACGTTTTCCATTTTCAGTTACTCTCTAAGACCCCTCTTCCTTTCTTAGCTGAAAACCTCTCTATAAGACCTTAACACAACTCAAAGGGTGGAGTTTCAATCAGGAAAAGTAAGAATTCTCAAAAGGGCCACCCTTATTATTATTATTTTTTCAATAAATCTTTGTAATGAAAAGGAAACTGAATTCAGGAGAATAATAATAATCTATATAGACAAGATGGTAGTGAGGTTGAGGAGAGGAACCACAGGAAAGTGAGCTGAAAGTGGGAGAGAAAAGGGAAGGATGGTGATGAAAATCATGGAAGACATGGCACTGAAAAAGTGGTGTGGTTTAAAAAACCTGAAGGATGTGTTGGGGAGATGTTAATAGGTTGAAAAGAAACTGAGAGAAAAAGAAGCCCCCTAAATACTGGTGTGTTTGGAGAGAAGAAACGTGGCATTTAAGGCAACCTGGTTTCGTTGGTGGTTTATAACCCACTTCTGCAATTTTTTTTTTTTTTTGTGATCATAATTTTATCCCTCACAAGTTTTAACTCAACACACCGTGCCAAACAATTATATTATTTATATCCATAATATATAAAATATTATATTAATTCACATTTTATTTATTATTAGATAAAATATAAATTTCATTTAAATTTGTTACACTTATCTACAACGAATATAGTTCACTTATATTTCATATTTTATAAGTATAAATAATATTTTTCATGGAAGAAATACCATGCATGTGATTATGATAATCCAAAGTGGTTACTTGTAAAACTCACTATTTGATCATAAAACATAAATTTCATACATAATAATAATCTTTTTTGTTTTTGGGGAATTTTTGAATATTTTAACAGGAGTCAACAAGCAAGACAACGATGCTGATTGGTGCATCTCAACTCAGCATGCAATATTATATAATAAGTTTTTTTTTTAATTTCCTCTTCCAATGATTATAGGAAAATAAAATAAGGGCCAACTGGTGTAGTTAATATGCATTTTTGTCTAAATTAAATAGTTTAACTTTTATATTATCTAATTATATATTGTCATATTAATAAAAGTTATTAAATTTTACATTCATTATTTGAAAATTTATAAAAATAAAATAATTTAATTGAATGTTACATTACTAATACATATAAATTAAACTAAAAATAAAGATGCAAAATTACATAATATCCCCGCTTTGTCTCATATTATTTTCCATTGAGGGAAAATAAGAGAGCATTTGTGAAGCTATTTTGTTGTGTGAATACAAGTGAACACCTTATTTAATTCTTTAAGATTTTTGCATTGAGTTATTTTATCCCTAAAAAAGAAATTAATCTCGTGATTTCAAAATTGAAAATGATACACACATTAGTCTCGCTATTAGTTCTTTATTAGTGGACTTACACATGTACACAATGCAATGATGATGACGTGACATTATTTTGGAATATATTACACTCATTTTAATGTCTACAATCATGAAATAAGTTATTTTAAGACTTATAATAGATATTTAAATGACTTATTTTGTGAATTTCAATCACCAAAATGAGTCATTTTAATCTTTATTCTATTTTGATAACATATATATCACTTAATGTCCTATTAATGGGTCAATGTGCAATTTTGTTAATATTTAAATAATCAAATACATAAGGAACTAATATGTTCTATTATTGAAATCTTGAAAAATCATAAATTTAATTTTAGTTTTTAAAAGGCTAAATAGTTTTATAATTTTTTGACTAAAACTCCAAGTCAGTCCCTCAAATTTATAATAGCAGACAAATTAGTTCATTAGATTTAGAAAATTTCATATTAGCCCCTCAAATTTTATAAAAGGAGGCAAATTAGTTCTTCCTTCAAATTATCATATAAACTGTCTTATCAACTTATTTATGCGTGTTATTAACTTGTTTATATGTACTATTAATCTTCATGGTGGATTCTAACTTGTCTCATTTCTCTAAATAAAGTCATTTAAATATTTTTTTTTATCTATAGAAGAAAGATTTTAATTTTAAGTTGGTATTTGTTCTGTATAAAATAGAGAAATAAGGCAAGTTATGACTCACTAGAAAAATTAATAGTATATGTAAGTAAGTTTAAGAATATATGAATATTTTTGTTAATAATTCAAATAATAATTTAAAGGAGGGATTAACTTGTCTTTTTTTATAAAATTTAAAAAACTAATATATAATTTATATATCTAAAAAATTATTTTATCTCTTATTATAAATATAAGGGACTTTTTGGTTTTGTGGAAACTGCATGGGATGCTTACTCTAAAGAATGATGATCATTCAAAAGCCTACATCTTTCTTTAGAGATTCGGTTGTACTTATATCACTTTATTGTAATTAAATTACCAATATGGCCTTTAGGGTTTATTGGTGGCAAAACGACAAAATAAAAAAAGTGAGGAATGAAAAAATAATTGGCTTTTTTAAATAAAAAGTTTCCAAAACTGACATGGCAAAGATATTTCAGGCTATTAAAGTTGAAAATGGACACTTGGCTACGTGAAAGGCCAATTTTTCTTTCTCTCTTTCCTTTTTTTTTCCTTTTATGTACTAAGAGCTGAATTTCTGATTCACAACCTCATCCATATATAGAATAATAAATCGATGAAGAACTACCCATAAAAAATAAATAAACAAATGAAGAACTAGCTGCAGGGGCATATAGATCTTTGGATAAAACGATTTAATTTTGATGTAATTTAATTATATATTATCATACTAGTCATAATAATTAATTTTTATATTTATTACTTATAACCAAAAAAAAATATACTACTTAAAAATTATGCAAATAAAACAATCTAATTGGATAAAATATCAATACATTAACATTATTCGATTTGGATAATTCCCAATAAAGGTTAGTTAAATCTTAGAGGGTGGCAAATCCCACGTCCAAAAATATAATCATTTTCTTGCTAGCCACATGGTGTCTTTTTTTTTTTTTTCTTGTTTGGATAGGGCTAACCCCATGGTTTAATTCCATAAAATAAGAATTTAATTTTAAAAACTATACATTGATATATAATTCTTTTTTTTTTATAAAAAGTGTCATTTATAAAAAAATTTAACAAAAATTATAAATTAAAAATTATATTAAGTCTCATTTTAAAACAAATTCAAACATCTTTGTTATCCATAAGACAATTAAAATAGAAATGCACAAGAAGAACCAAAATCACTCAAAAAAAAAAAAAAACACTCACGATGGTAATATTTGGAGCCCCCCTACACCAAATGGCGCGGACCATATACCGGCTATATTTGAGGTTTTCAGACTACTCGTAATTTAATCAAAGATGGATTAGATTGTATATTGATTTAGATTAATTGTATATTAATTTAGGCAGACAACTAGGATCAGATTTTTTTTTTAAACTCCTTGTATTTATTACTCCACGCCTATAAATAGGTGCCAACCAAATTATTTAGCCACTTTCCATGTTTCTCTTCTTCCAAGTTCTTGTTTTCTAACATGGTATCAAAACCATAGCACCCACCATAAAATATATCCTTTTGCTACAATTGGCTCTATGCTAAGAGCAATTTTCTTTTTCACTATCTTCCTATTTTCTTTGGATATTGTTAGAGCCAAACACTTCCTTTTCTTCTCTTCATTGCGCTTTCAGAATTATCTCTATTTTCTTCCTCTAGTTTCTTCCTCCGCTCTGCCTTAGTTTTCCATTCGCATTTTCAAATTTTGGCTTCAAATCCGAGTTATATTCTCTTCATAGTCCCAGAGTTTCCTTCCTTCGTGCAATCCTAGAGTTTCTTGCCTCTCTGTAAGTCCTAACATTTCCTACCTCCGCATAGTCCAGAGTTTCCTAGTTCCATCCAAGCCCTCCATGTTTTTCGATTACGTCCAAGCTCGCCCAGGCCCATGAGCTCTTGCCTCCACTATCAATTTCTGTTTAATTGCAACAAGATTAAAGCTTAGCAAGCTTTAGCTTAAGGGGTGTTAGAAATAAGAAAATATTTAGTAATATTATATCTTAGAATATCCTATATCATATCTTAGATTAACTTAGATTGATATAAGTTGATTTGATTCTTATGCTTTGATTTTGTATTTGGAATATAAATAAGCATACCTCTTCGTAAATTATATAACATCTCAAGAAATATAAATTATTATTTTTTCTCCAATGCCATGGATCGTAACATTGTCGATAAATGTAATGCACCATGTGGCGCAAAATGGTTACAAGTGGTCAATATTATATTTTTTGTTTTTTACTTTTTTAAATATTTAGCTTACTAATGGGTTTTTTATTTTTTTATTGTTTACTATTTTAATAATATTACCGATGGGATTACCAATGACTTGTTTTATTTTATTTTTTAAATTTTATTTTAATTATTTATTACCAACGAGTTTGCTGATAGTAATTTGAATTTTGTGTTCGTTGGCGCGCAACTATTAGGATTTCCAAAACTTGCTAGTAACCTGTTGGTAATTAGTGGTCTTCAAAATGCACTATTTCATTTAATAATTACCAATGTGCTTACCCATGTTTAAGTTGTGTATAATGCAAGAATAGAACCATTTCCCCTTTATTCTACAACCTCTCTTTCTACTATTTCTTTCTCTTTGTCATGCCACCTCTGCCACCACATTATTGACCGCCTAAACCCTATTCGTGAAACCAAGCCCACCATTGCCATCCAGGTATGTTTCTGAGCATTTTAATTGATTTATATTTTTTATTTGGCTTAGTTTTGTAGTTCTTTTTTATTTTTTTGCTCAAAGTTGAGTTTCAATACATTGGAGAGTGATTGCTGTTGGTATTTTTTTAATGTGGGAAGGCTATTGGAGGGAGCACTGATAATGTGACGATAATTACCGATGCATATTTCGACGAATTGGCGTGTGCTGGAAATAATAATTGTTTTTTCACCTACCCGTCAGGAAACTCGAGGAAAAACTAGCACCACGTTGCGCCATTTGCGCTCATATTATTCAATGGGTGTACCAACGGTATACCAACTGGTATTTAATAGTGTTTTATAAATTATTTTTGGAAAACACTACTGATCGTTTTATCGACATGTGATTAACAAAAATATATTAATAATATTTTATAATTTATTTTTTTGTTGAATATTACTGATGGATATACCGAAGGTAGTTAACAAAATATATTAATATATTTTTATTATATATTACCCGGGTATATTAGGTAGTTAACAAAAATATATTAATATATTTTAATTATATATTATAGGCGGATTTACTGAAGGGTATGTATTTTATAAGTTATTTTTTGTTAAATATTCCTGACGAGTATACCGAAGTTATTTGAAATTGATGCGCAACCTTTCGTATTTCCTCATGTTCGTCGGTAAACCTCAGTCATTACTGGCACAAGAAACGCACCGTTTCATTAAACGCGTACCTGTTGGTAATCCGTGAACTTTACCATAGGTGAGCCTCCTTCTTCCCCATTCGTCCTCTCTCTCTCTTCACTCTCCCTCTTTCTCTCTAAAATCGCTGCCACCGCCACCTTTTGCCACTGCGCGCCCCACGGAGGTCCGTTCGGATTCTGAGACCGCCATTGCAACTTAGGGGCCTTGGTGAGCATTTTAATTGGTTTAGTTTTTTTATTTGATTTACTTTTTCTGTCGTTTATAGGTGCCCATAATGTTGTGTTTTCTTGCATTGGGGGAGCAATTATGGTTGTTATATTGTTAATGTAGGGGTTTTGTTTGAGGGTGATAGCGATTGTTAATTTAAATTTTTTATATTCGATTTTCAGGGTTGGATTTGGTTGGAAGCCGAGAGCTTTTGCACATTTTGTATTTTTTGACATGCTCTAGAGGTTAGTAACTAAATCTTTATTATTTATATGTTTGAATGATTTAATATGTATGTAGGATATATAGAGACTTATATTTTGTAGGATAGAGTTGTAGGAACTGGGATTGCATGACTGGGGAAGGGCATAGAGGTCCTTCCTCGTTTGCATTGTTTGCTAGGATTCTTTGTGTTTGTGGAGATTGCAGATGCATGTTATGGAGTTATAAGGGAATGCGCAATATAATGATTTTTAGGATTATATGAATTGTATATAATTATGAAAATGTTACTGTTTCACTATATTTATTCTGTTATTGATCTTTATAATAATATCTATAATTATTGAATTGACTAAATATTGGATGATGGAAGCTCCTAATTTAAGGAGAGATGCTGCCAAAATTTTGTTAAAATTTTTTTAGGGATAAAAGATTAAAAATAAGTATTAAAAAAATTAAAGACCAATTAAAAGAAATATCTGATAATGGAAGCTCCTAATTTAAGAAGAGATACAGAAATTTCATTAATTTTTTTTAGGGATAAAAGATTAAAAAAAATTGCTAAGGAAATAAGATTAAAAAAAAGGATTAAAAATAACTATCAAAAAAAAAAATAAAGAAAACCAATTTAATGTGTTTTAAAACTAATTCAATGTGTTTTAAAGTAGTAATTTGGGCCCGCATTAAAAAATTATATGGCTATGGTTGTATTGACTAAATATATGGGAAGAAATTTACAAAGCGTTCTTGTTGACATGAATATTTGTTATTTTTTAAATATAAAGGAGGCTTCTATTTTAAAGTTAGTGTATAACCATGGTGCTTCAGAAAAGGATTATTCAAGATATAACGAAGATACTATTCAAGATTGTGAAGTTAGCAATGATGACACTAAAAAGCCTAGCATAGAATCATGTATGTTTGTTGAAAGTTGCGTGCACCTTAAACAAATGTACATGATCCTTAGGTGCTACAGGCCTTTCAGTGTCATCATTGCGAACTTCACAATCTTGGATAGTGTTTGCCATATCTGAATAATCCATTTTGAAGCACTATAGTTATACACTCTGACTTTAAAATAGAAGTCTTCTTTATATTTAAAAAATAACAAATATTCATATCCCAAACAAGAACACTTTGTAAATTTATTCCAGCCATATATGTCAGTACAACCATGGCCATATACTTTTTAACGGTGGGCCCAATGCAATTCTCCTCCTCCCAATGAGGAGGATGTGTGTGTCCAGGTTGTTGGCGGCCTTACAAGGGTCACATATATGGGATGGGGTACTTCCCTAAGAGTATATCCCTATCTTCCGCCATTGGGTCAGCTATTAGGGATGATGCCTAAGGGAGCGTGTCCATGCCCTCAACCAGGAGCCTGAGGCTCAGTTGATTGGCGGCAAGAGCAGGAGGCAGAGCTCCTGAGGAGCTCTAGGACTAGTAGGTAGGTTGAGCGCTATGGAGCAGGAGCAGAGAGATCCAAGAGCTTAAGCTCTCATTGGAGGCGGAGGCAGAAAGCAAAGAAGGAAAGGGCTCAGTTTCGAAAGATACAAAAGATCACTGCAGATGTGATGACCTTCTTCCTGGACCTAGCTTCTGATCCTCCAACTCTGCAAGATGCTCCCCTAGATCTTATTCCTCCATATCCTACTCCCTCAATCTCTAGGGCCACTCACGGGTGGTGCGGATGATGATGATGGTTTCAGCGATGCCATCATCACCGGACGATGTTGATGATGCCGACATCCAGAAGTTCAGCTAGTTTTTATCTAGCTTCTTTTTCTTCCATTCTGGATTTTTTTAAGGATTGTTTTTTTTTTTCATTCTGGATTATTTTCACATTTATTGTAATTTGTATATATTTTATTGTTATAATTGACTATTTTATTTAATCAGTTTAATTTATTTATTTTATTATTTAATATCAATTTAGTTGATAATTACGTAATTATATAAATAAATAATAAATTACTGATCACTTCATAAACAAAGAGGGAAAAAACAAAATATATTACTGACGAGTAAAATTGTCAATAATATGAAATATTTTTAAAATTTATATTTTTAATAAATTAATATACCGTTAGTAAACCCGTCGATAAAAAATAATTTTATTTATTTAAATACCCGTCGGTAAAATTAGATAAACCCATCGGTATAAATATGCTTCTACGCCCATGGTGACACCTTTTATACAATTGTATCGACGGTCAATATTTAATTAACTATCGGTAAACGTGTAAAAAACAACTGACGGGTTATATGTACCATCGGTAGTATTCATTGATGACCTAGAAACTAAGGCCCATGTATCCGTCGATACACCCATCGGTATAAATATAACCCATCAAAATACCCGTCGACATAGGCGTCAGTTCCCGCTTTTCTTGTAGTGATGATTGGGGAAGGGCAGATGCTCTTTCTCGAACTTGTTTGCATTATTTGCTGTAAAGTTTGATTGTATTTGAAGAGATTACAGGATATGCATACTATGAAGTTATAAGGGAATGTGCTTAGAGTAGTTTTTAGAATTATGTGAATATATAGAGTAGTTTTAGAATTATGTGAATATATGTGATTGTTAAGCTGTACTTGTTTGAATATGTTTATTATATTGTTGTGATTTAATATCTCTGATTGTTGAATGCGTTGAATAGTTTATGACGGAAACTTCTAATTTAAGTGGAGATTCTACTGAAATTTTTTAACTTTTTATTAGGCATTAGGCTAAGTAATTGAAATTTTGCTACTTTCTCAATATCACATGTATTATTTAAGAAAATAAACAAAAAAAGAGAAAATATTAAAAAAATACCAAATTGAAAAAAATAAGAAGGTTAAAATGCACCCATGAAATCATGAGAACAAATACTAGTGGATATATAATCATGTTAACATATATCTTTTGACCCTTCTATATCTACATTTAAATTGAGTGTATGACCATAAAAAGATTTAAAGTTATTAAATAGGCTAACTTCTTTTTATCTTAGTTGAGATTAAAAATTATTGGTAACGATGAAAAGGATATTATAAATATGATAGTTTATAAAAAGAAAATTTTAAATTATAGTTTGGGGAACGGCACACAACAGGGAGCAAGCATAGACCCAGGATTAGACATAGTTAGCAAAGGCTAGGCCTTACGTTACATCCCTCCTTCAGATGAAGAGGAGATTTGGATCCTGAAGTGTCAGCTCTTACAAGGGTCGCATGTATAGCATGGGACACTACACTGATAGTATGTCCTATTCCTCTATCACTAAGTCAGCTTTTGAGAGAGATACCTCGTGGGAGCATGTGCATGCCCTAAAGGAGGAGCTGAAGCAGGAGGCATAGCTTATCCAGCAACACTAGGAGTAAGTAGCTAGTGGGTCGAGCGACAGTCAAGGAAGAGTTGAGAAGATACGATAGCTAAAGATCTCATGGAGCATTACGAAAAAGAAGGCCAATAAAGATAAAGATAAAGATAAATTTAAAAGGATGAAGAAGAAGATAATTGCCGATGTGATGAGATTCTTCAAGCAAATGAGCGCAAGATCATCCGCCACCCTATAGCCACTCTATAGGCCATTCTCGTCCATTACAGAGGCCTCCTCGTCGATGATGGCGATAATTTTAATGATGATGATGAAGAGGACTTTAGGTAGCTTTTTTTTATTTATCTTTTTTTGGATATTTTTATATTTATCATGCTTTTGACTTTTAGTTATTTTGTTGTGATATTTTTATTGTTATTATTGTTTATTATATTACTTTTTTTTAGGGTTTAAATAATTATATAAATAAAAATAAATGAATAAATATCAAATAATTAGATAATTTATACAACACTTAACATATAGCAATTAAATTTGTTTGCAAAAAAAAAAATTACCGACAATTAGTACCCAGGTAATATATCAATTATTTAATTAAAAAAACTATAACACTTAAATTTGTGCACAAGTTGGTAATAATTGAATAATTTCTTTTTTTAATTTTAACAACCCATTGTTAATATTTACCTAACCCATCAATAATATTAATTTCTTGATGACCAAATTGATGCATTTTTTTTAATTATTTCTGACTTTTTTTTATTTTTATAACCATCGGTAAATCCATCAATAATTATCTACAAGTACGTGTATCCATCGGTAATATTATTCCAACTGACAAAAAATTGACCCACATATTTGTCGATACACATGTTGGTATAATTAGAGTCGCCAGTATACGTATTGACGCATTTTTTGTAGTGGCTTATGGACAACAAAAACACTCATATAAAAGAAGAAATTAATAGGGAAAAAAAAACAAAACCCTACACAATTAAAAGAAATGGAGCTGTCATAATAGAAGAAAAATGATAGTTCCCCTCTATTATATCTACACAAGGGAAGACCAAAGAAATATAGAAGAAAGTAAAAGAATTAATGATTAGTGCCGACCAAAAAAACCAACTAATTAATTAAAATTATATTATTTTTTGATGAATATAATATAACTATACTAAGGGCTTTTGCATACTAGACACATTTGTTCCAGAGGAAACTCCCATCAAATTGTTCTTAAGAATTAAAGATGTGAGCCAATTTAATCCTTTATAGGGGCTAATATATCATATTGAAAACATTTCTTAGGGACTAATATATTCTAAAATGGATTAATTAATTTAATTTGACCCATATTTTTAATTCTTTTGAACTATATCAATGATTTTCATTTTCTGGAGATAAATTTGTTTAGTGATAAATTTGTTAGGAGCTATTTAAAGGTTTATTCTATCACAAAATTTTTCACATATTGTTATGATTCGATTTTGGAACATGATCGACATGTAAAGGACTAGACTCTATGGAAGCCCTTTTGGCGTGACTCATTACATGCATGACTAAATGTGATTTTCATTCTCAAAACATAATTTAATATAAATCATTACCAACTTCTCTAATTAATGCATAATATTTAAATTCGTAAAATTGAAATGTTTCAACATACGTAGCTATGAATCCATCTTAGTTAAATCAAACATGTGATTCAACAATGCATAAAAACGTGAACTACTTCATTTCATAACCATCATCTTAACCCGTAAATCAATTCAAGGCTTGAAATCCAAAACATAAGTACATTAGAGGTTGTTACATAAATTAATCACAATCTACATTTCAAATCAATACTTGAAATTTGAAAACATATAAGGATGTTCATACACTCTGGCACATAAAAATGGAATCTTAAAATAGAATGTATGGTTCGAATCCTACCTCACAACTACTAGAGTACTCTAATCTAACATTAAGCCTAGCTACAAGCAAAGCTCACTACTGGAATTGTTGCAGTCTCTGAAACGATGGTTGAACGATGATTGAATCTGCAACTATAGCTGTAAAGAGGGAGGGAGAATGTTGAGTCATCATACTTAGTAAGTGGATTCTCATCCACCACCTACATAGGACAACCAACAGAATAATAATTTATAGAATGAAACTATCACAATTCATTTTGATATTTACATACATAATTATGATGAGGTAATGACTTATGTGAAAGCATTTCTATTTTAATAAGTATTAATTAGTAAAGAAATTGAAGCTATAATTCATAGGCTGGCACGTCTGGTGGCTTCACCTCTATTGGTAGCCCTTTCCCATTTGCATGGTATCATGTCAGAACGGCTTCACCTCCATTGGTAGCCCTTTCTTAGCGGGACAACATAAAGGCACCTAACTAGATCCTGAAGTAACTGAGGGTGAGCTAGTCCTTTAGTGGATAACTCGATACTAAGGTTAATGATTCTAACAGTACTCACCATTTGTTCCTCTATAATAACTATCTAAAATTGGTTTGTAAATAAACTGAATAAACTTGAAAACTCTAAAAGTCTCATATAATTCTAACATTCTGATAATCAATCATATTTAGAGTTCTAAAAAACATGTCTAAGGGATTACCAGCTTATAAACAATGACTTCAAAAACTAACCAAAATATGTATCTGGTCATTGTTGTGAATCACACTCAACTCAACATTTACAATAAAATATAGGTGGGATTCTAAAATTATAATAATGAAGTCTATAATCTTGAAAGCACAATAATTTCATCAATTCAATAAAACATGTCTGGCAACTAATAAAGCTCAACTTAATATCTTCAAATAAATATCTTCTTGGGATGGTAAAATAATTTTTCTGGCATACAAGCATATTGATAATGGTCTCATAGTTTTCCAAAATATAATTTTCATTACTACAACCAAAACTTGTAATTTTTGCTAAAACTGACATAACTTGTAAAATCATGTTCAATATATATTTCAATTTATAAGTTCATGTAAAGTATATATGATTCTAAGAAAATAAAGGTAATGATAAAAATAAGGCCAGGAGATCAAATCTACTTACCGTGAGGGGCCAGGTGTAGAGTGTCACCTCCAACTGAACTTAGGAGCAAGGAATCTGATGGCACCAACAACTACCATAAAATCATAAACAACTTATGATAAACTTAATGATGGAGAAATTTAAGGATGGTTGGGAAAAGGAAAACATGAAGAATTTTGTATATGGGCTGCCCTAGCCCAAGAACAATATGGAAAACATGGGGAGAATGAAGGAAACACTTACCCAAGAGGATTAAGGGAGGAAGAGAGCCTGAAATTTGAGTGAGATCAAAGGAAGGAAAATGCCTTAGGCTGTTAGGCTTTGAGGTTAGGGGTGTTTGGCAAGTTATGATGTGTATTTATAGGGTGGGGTAATTAAAATGAAATTGTGTCGTTTTTAGGTTTTTTGGTATCAGGGTCTCGCCATGGTGAGAAGGAGGTTCACTGCGGTAAGGATGTTTGGACATGCCCCTTTCAGGGATTTATCAACGCGCCTACCACGGAGGGGACATTGGCCATCCAAGTTTCCTGCATCGTGCCCCATTTTAAGGCTAATCAATGTGCTTGCCATGACGAAGGGGAGACTACCCATGGCGAGTTGTTGCATGGTGGAGTGTTGCTTCTACATTCTGAGGGTTATTCCACCATTGGCGAGTCCGAGGTACTTTATGGCTGTATTAGGCTTATCTAAAGCACGTGGACCTAGACATTACATATATAACAATTTATGGCTTTCTACTAACTATATATATAGAGTATGACTGCATAATTTTTTTTAAAAAAAGATATTATTAAATTAATTTGTTAAAAAATATTTTTTAATTAGAAGCAATCTCTATCAGTTTATAAAACAAATAAAAAAAATTAAGGGGTCAAAATATTCAGTCCCTAAACCATATCACATTTTTTGTCCCACCAATTATGTATTGCCACATAAAAGATAATATTTTATATTTAACAACTATTTTAAATTTTTAAATCTCTTTCGATTTTTATTTCTTATATGACAATACATGATTGGTGAGACAGAAAATGAGCATGGTTTGGGAGAAGATTTCCATCCCACAATATAGTACCACAAAAAGTACAATTTTAATATTACAACAATTCCAAATTCAAAACTTAAATAACACAATTCATATTACATGTCCGATCTATAAAGCCTAAATTCGGTTCGTTCAAACAAGGTATAGGGGATATGCAAATCCAATAACTGAATCAATATGTAGTCAATTTTAATTAGATCCAAACTGATTTTATTTGATGACCCAATCTGAACCAACTAATTTGGTTGGATTGATTCGAATTATTGGGTTTATCAGGACAATTATCCGTTTACACCCCTAAATACAACCATTAAATTATAATTACTTATTATAGAAATTATTTATGCCAAATTTCATAAAAAATGAACATTAATATAAATATAGTCATATAGCATTTTCTCATCCATGGTTGTTGGATTGAGTAGTAATATATCTTCGTGCTTGAGTTTAATTAGACATTCAATCATTGAGAAAGCTTTATAATTAAAGTTAGGTGTTCAAATTTGCGAAAAAGCATGCATTATAAGAAAGGCAACTGCAGCATTCCAAGCGAGAATTAGTCTCACAAGTATATCAATTCATTTTCATAATTGAAAAAGACTGTTTTTCTCCCAAAAAAAAATAATAATAAAATTAGGAGAGGGGACGCTTTTAAAATCACAACACATGACAAGTTGGAAAAAGGAGATTATCTTAGCAACTTTGGATTCCGTGCCTGCAACAGAAACTTTAAAACTCTTAATTAGCATTATATAATCAATTAACAATATAAATAACTAAGTAAGAAAATGGAGGCTTTTATGTCCTTGTGTTCCTCGTACATGCATTATGTTGGTTGACATTTTAGCTACCTATGCTAAATCATGTGTACGTAGCGTTTGGCTTGGAGATCCGCCAAAACTATCTAGTATATTTTTAATGCCTTAGGTATTGATGCTAGTATACTAGTCCTGAATAAATTTGTTAATTTGAAAGAAAACAAAATTAAAAATAATTAAGATGAACATTGGAGATGCATAAGGAATGTCGGGTTTATATTCATTGAGGTGGTTAGGAAAAACAATCTATAAATAATGGGCTATCCGTTGGCGTTTCGTAAGCTAATTTGTCCAACTTACTAAGCAAAAATGTATATTAACTTTTTTTGTGTGTGTTTTGAATACATTACGCTTCGTATTTCTAAGTATATGAATTTAATTTCGATAACAACTAATATTAAAGAGTTTTATATATAGGCATTTAATTATATATTAACGCAACATAAAACATAGAGTAAACCTCAAAATGATTCCTATTAATTTTTGTGTCAAATAAATTAGTCCTAAGGGTATGTTTGGTTGGATGGTACGTAAAAATGGATGAAATGTTTTTATGCTAGATGAGTTCTTTGTGTAAAGTTAAATATGAAATTCATACATAAAAAAATTTATCCTAATTTCTACTCTCCAACTAAACTAATCTAAGAAAAAAAAATTGGTACTTTGATGTTTGATTTTTAATCTTTTAAAATGTCAAACAACACGAGAGAAGACGGGGTTTTGCGAGGGGAAAGGGATGCAGCTGCTTTGAGAAGGGATTATGATTGAGAATAATGGATATAAAAGTATGAAATTAAGAAGAGAGAGAAAATTGAGTTTTTTGTGAGAGAGGCAAGAAGATTTTTTTCAAAAAAACTTCCCTAACAAATGCAGAAAGGCTGTAAAGAGAGACAGATGAAAAAACATATTCCTCAATAAAGTTCTCTCATTGAAAATTGAGATTAGAACTGAGGATAAAATAAAAAATGCAAAAGTTTCAACCAGACAACCTCATGGTGACACGTGTATGTCCATGTAGATTCTGGCATATGAAAATATGACAATATCCCTGGTCAAAACAAAATGTTGAGAAATGACAACAATTATAATAACAATTTTGACATTTCAATGGGAAAATAATTATAGCAAACTCCCTCTCTTTAGTGAAGTAATGAGTTGTTATATTGAAAAAATCTAAACATTGATCTTGCCATTTTATGTTCTTAGGCTGGTCTTAAGGTTTTCGAGTTAATATAACCAAATCTGGCCTATTTAATTTGCTGGTAAAACATCACTATAAGAAAAATGATGAGAATTTTCAAAAATTCATTTTTAATATTCATCATTTTCATACATTTTTTACATTCATTAGTAAGTGTTAAAACAAATCTTTACATGGACATTTATTTATAAAATTTTGGATATTTTTTACATTTAATAATTGTTAAGAAAATTTTTTAAATGTTTTTTACGGCCACTTAAGTCAAAATTACTTTTTTGACAATAATCTTATTGTCAAGAAAAGTATTATTAAAAAAAGTAATTTTAACATTAAGTGGTTGTTAAATATACTCAAAACTTTTTCTTGACAATTATTAAATGTAAAACATACTCAAAATATAGTTATTAGCCACCACATTTATTATTGACGTTTATAAATAAGTGTCAATATAAAGATTTTTTTAACACTATATTAATGAATGTCAAAAATGAAATGTTAAAAAAAAATTTCCTTGTAGAACCCAACAATCTAACACATTTGTATCTTTAATTGTAAGAGTTTAATCCTGTTAATAAAGTAACAATATATAACTCAATGGTTGTACTGTGACATTTTTACTAACAGTGTTCGATACTGTTGTTGTAAGGCATCAGAGACAAGTTGAGAGAAAGGAAAACGAGAGAAAAAAGGAGAGAAAGTGTAATGCAGAGTTTCTACCTGAATGAATAAGTGATGTATTCAACTGTACTCAACATGCATGAGAAGAAGGCTATACATATATAGTGATAGCTCAGGCTTCTCTAGGAAGTTACATTCCCGTGCACCTATAAAACTAACTGATAATTGTTTTTGTTTATACATGTTGGGGAAAATCCCAAATCCACATAAGCTAAACAAATAAATAGAGTAAAATGAGCATAAGAGTTTAACGTGTTTAGGCCAATAATGCTTACGTCCACAACCCAACAAATCAATCCATTAATTTTCTGTGAAAAATATAATTACCAATCTAACAATCTCTCACAAACCCAAAACTCTAATACACCGAATCTTAGCAAATAATTTCTCTACCCAATAAAAACTCACTCAAACAAAATACATTCTCTCTCTCACAAAACTGTCACACACTCACCTTTTCCCTTTTGTTGTGCAGCGCGCATATGCCCTTGACTCCACCCTAACGAGCCAATCACACACACACACACACATATATATATATAAAGCAAACATGCTAAGTGAACAATGCACAAACCTTTTTTTTTCTTTTTTTAATGGACTTTAACAAAACAAACTCAATCCAAGGCAAATAAAACCTAACAAATCTACATCTTGCCTTGTGATTGGAGCAAACTTCAGATGTCAACAAGAGTCAAAAGGTTTTATCAAAGTACTATCAAATGTTACCTTTTTCTTTGGCACATATACATGCTCTGTTTTTTAACATTCCTACATAATTTGTCATTGTCTTTATTCACAACAGTCACCCCTCAACTTATACAAGTTACCATTAGTCTTCTTACCCTTTATTATCTTCAAAGAACCTCGACTAACTTGCATTATTCCATCTTTTGCAAAATATCCATAGCCCAACGCATCAAGTCTGCCAAAGAAATCAAATTCCTTCCAAGTGAAGGTACGTACCTTACATGACAAAGTGTTCGCACACAATCATTATACATTTTAATTTTAACAGCGCCCTTTCTAACAATGTCAAAGCGTCATCATTAGCCAATCTAACAACCCCACTACTACAAGCATCATAGGTGTCAAACCATTCCTTTTTGCAACAAACATGGTTAGAACAATTAGAATCTAAAAACCATTAATCACTATTAACATTTTTCTCTTCTTCAACCATCAACAATTTAGTTTCATAATTTGAGTATTCTTCCAGTTAGTGGCATACTCAAACTTTCCTTTTGCTTTTCCTTTGCTTCTTTCAAATTCTTCTATATATGCTTTCAATTTCCTGCAATAAAGTTTAGCATGGCACATCTCACGACAATAATAACATTATTTGCTTTTATAGTTCGATCTTGACATCGAAGATCTTGAGTTATCTCTACCAAAATTTCTATCACGAGACATGCTTCTACCACGACTAGTTTTAGCAACAAAAACACTTCTTCTTATTGACCATTTGATCTTTTCAATTTTTCATTCTCTAATAACATAACAATCACATCATCAACTTTCAAAGTATCTTTTTTGACTAGCAATATTGTAGTGATTAAGCTATCATAATTATTTGGAAGAGATGATAATAACAGCATTAATGTCTTATCTTCATTATCAATTTTCACACCAATACTAGATAACCGTGTAATCAATTTTGTAAAATAATTCACATGATCTCTAATGTCAGCACCAACATCTATCTTCAACTGATATAATTATTTCTTTAAAAATAAATGATTTGTGAGAGACTTTGACATATACATATTTTCTAACTTCTTCTACAAATCAATAGCAGAAGTTTCATTCAAAACTTTATAATTTACCTCAGGTGCTAGACACAAGCGAATTGTACTAACAGCTTTCATTTCCATCTCTTCCCATTGTTCATCTGACATCTTTCCAGGCTTTTTCTCCTTCCCATTTAAAGATTTGGCCAGCCCTTGCTGCACTATAATATATTTAATATTACTCTATCACAAACTAAAATTGCTTTTTCCATCAAAAAGCTTCACCTCAAATTTTCTCATTGAGCCTTGCATCATTGCCATAAAAACTAGAAGTAGGATAGAACCCGCTCTTATACCAGTTGTTGGGAAAAATCTCAAATCCACACAAACCAAACAAATAAATACAGTAAAAAAAGCACAAGAATTTAATGTGTTTAGGCCAACTATGCCTACGTCCCCAACTCAACAAATCAATCATTTAATTTTCTATGAAAAATACAATCATCAATCTAACAATCTCTTACAAACCCAAAACCTCAATACATCGAATCTCACCAAATAATTTCTCCACCTAATAAAAACTCACTCAAATAAAATTCACTCTCTCTCGCAAAACTATCACACACTCACTTTTTCCTTTTTGTTGTGCGGTGTGCATATACCCCTGACTCCACCCAAGGAGCCAATCATACATGTATATATTTATATAAAGCAAACATGCTAAGTGAACAACACACAAACCCTTTTTTTCTTTTTTTTTAATGGACTTGAATAAAATAAACCTAATCCAAGGCAACTAAAGCCCAACAATACAAAGCTAACTAACTCCCTAACCTACCCACAAACTCATGAGGTGAAAGATTCAACTTTGAGTTTGCTACGAAGATAAGAGAAATGTGCTTTGTTCACAGGTTTGGTGAGAACATCTATTGTTTGCTCTTCAAAGGGAATATGCTGAACTTGAACAAGACCATGAGCTACCCTTTCCCGCACAAAGTGCAAGTCAAGCTCGAAGTGCTTGGAGCGCTGGTGGAACACAGGATTGGAAGCCAACATCACAGCACTTAGATTATCACAGTAGATGGGTGGAACAAGAATTGATAAGGATATCTTAGACGGGAATGCTCAAAGCCATGAAATTTCAGCAATCACTGATGCTAAACTTCTACATTCTGCTTCAGTGGTCAACCTAGAGACTACACACTGCTTTTTCGAAAACCATGATATGAGGGTGGTGCCTAAGAAGACACAAAAGGCAGAAGTACTCTTGCAATCATCGGGATCAGATCCCCAGTCGGAATCAAAGAAGGCCATGAGATTCAGAGAGGGAGACCTACACAGATGAAGGCCATGAGTAAGAGTTCCTTGAAGATAACGAAGAATGAGTTTCATAGCCTCCAATGTGAAGTAAGTGGGCAATGCATGAACTGGCCAACTTTGTTAACACAATAAGTAATCTCAGGACGGGTGATTGTTGCATACTGTAGAGCTCCAACAACAGATCGATACAGTGATGGATCTTCAAACAAATCATCACCTTGGTTCAAGAGTTTGAGGCTAGAAGTCATTGGTGTAGGCAAAGGCTTACAATCGGCCATTTTTGCTTTGATGAGAACATGTAAGATATCAAAGACAAGTTGAGAGAAAGGAAAATAAGAGAGGAAAAGGAGAAAAAAGTGTAATGCAGAGTTTCTAACCGAATGAATGAGTGATGTATTCAACTGTACTCAACATACATGAGAAGGAGGCTATTTATATAGTGATAGCTCAGGCTTCTCTAGGAAGTTACATTCACGTATACCTATAACTAACTGATAACTATTTCTGTTTATACAAAGCTAACTGACTCCCTAACAGTTGTTAAATTAAACATCTTATTAAAAATTAAACATATTTGTTTGCATGTAATGGCCCCTTTTCGTTCCTTTTTCTGCTTAAATTTGAGATGGCAGCCGGTAGTTATAAAATTTTTTTTTCCTTGCTTCGAAATTCAGGCGGAAGTTTGCCATGCAAAATAAATGAACATTCTAAACTTTGAGCTCCCAACTAAAAAGCACAATGTTTTCTCTTCATGACCTCCGTTATGGCTCCCAGTCACAGATGGTGGATTAGTTTAGCTGTAACTGTTTAAAAGCTATAACTTAAAGAATAAGTGATATTTAAAACAGAATTAGTTTCCTCCAAATTTATAATACTAATGTTTAAGACTTATTACATGGAAAGTTTTCCATGTGTCATTTATAGAGGAAATTATGACTCACCATTTTCATGATCTTAATAATTAAAGTAAAATTTTGAAGTTAATCAACCTTCTAATTATTGATTAATTTTTTCAAATCGTGCCTTAATATCTCTTTTTCATTAACACAATAAAAATACTTTACAAAATATCTTATTCAAAATTATTTAATATGAAAATAATAACAAATAACATAAACAAAATGATAATTGAACGTATTATTATATCATTAAAATTGTATATCTATAATGATTATAGTATTAATTAATGATAACAAAATTATTATAAATATGTCACCACAAAAAAAGACTGTTATAATTAATGATAATTTTATTGACCATGTGTAACTTTTATATAATTATATAAAAATATATTATAATATGTTTTCTAAGTTGATAATGAACTAAAACTACAACCAATATGTATGTTAAAAAATACATAAATTAGGATTATATTTTTTTACTAATTTAAAATCTATAATCTATCTATAATAATACTAATATTTAAAACTCATTACATGAAATTTTTTTATGTTTCATTTATAGGGAAAATTATGTCTCACTATTTTCATAATCTTAATATTTAAAGCAAGTTTTTGAATTTAATTTATCTTCTAATTATTAATTAATTTGTTCCAATCAATCCTTCATATCTCTCTTTCATTAGCACAATAAAAATACTTTACAAAATATCTCAATCAAAATTATTTAACATGAAAATAATAACAAATAATATAAACAAAATGATAATTGAACTATTATTATATCATTAAAATTTTATATGTATAATTATTATAGTATTAATTAATGACAACAAAACTATCATAATTATGTTACCATAAAAAATATTATAATTAATAATAAAAAAATTATTGACCATGTATAACTATTATATAATTATACAAAAAACTATTATAATATGTTTTTTAAGTTGATAATGAATTAAAACTACAACCCATATGTAATGTTTAAAAAATAAATAAATTATGATTATTTATGACATTTTTTTACTAATTATAACACATTAATTGTGACATATATTTTAAAATTGACTTATTAAAAAGACGTAAATGGCTTAGAATGACAAAAAAAACCACTGAATTGGATACCCATGGAGTTACCTGTAATAGGGACGTGAATGAGAATATGTTTAGTTTTCATGGGGATGAGGTGAAGTCATTTGTTAACGGGCGGACGGGGAATAAGGCCTTCATACTATGGAATCCTTCCAATTTTCCATTTATATAAATTATTTAAATATACACTTTATTTTTATTAATTATCTTTATAGGATTTACATTATGTATATATCTTTATTTTTAATTTAGATTATGTTGCTTTAGTAATATTTATTATTAATGATATTTATGTTTTGATAAATTTCAAAGTATTTTAAAAACTTTTATCTTTTTGAATTTTTTTAAATATTGGCGAATGCTCACATGGATTCAAATTCGCAGGGAATGGGACATGGGGACCCTAAACGCGATGGGATGAGGACGAGGGGTGAGAGTATGTCAATCTCTAATGAAGACCCATTGTCATCCTTATATATGGTCATGATATAGTAAAATTGTCCACTTATTCTCTTTCATTATTCAATAATTTCAACTTTTAAAATGTATAAAATTTTCATAAAATAGGCTATTTATTATTAGTTGTTTTTCAATTTTATAAATATGATATTATAAATAAGATATAAAATAGAATGACATATTTATATTTTATTTATTTATTTATCTATTAACTTATTTTCAAAAGAAATTTATATACATAATTTTCTATAAAATATATTTAAATAAATTATTATTTATTTTCAGTAATAATTAATAAATTATTTTTATTATAATCCCGTACATTATAGGTCAAACGACTAGTCTAATATGGATTCAATCTTTCATAGGCACGAGACAATATAATGGTTATTAATTTATAACCCGAGTTTAGTTCGTGTTTGGGTTATACATTACATACATCAGATATTGGTCAATGGCAATTTATGCATGATGCATGCTGCTATATTTTCTATACGTTAGGCTTATGATCCTTTCTACCGTATGTTTTGATGAAAAGAGAAAATGAGAGAAAATAAAGAGAAGAGAAAATAAAAGAAAATACATTTTTCTTCTTTTCTTGATTGAGTAGAAAAGTAAAAGGAAAGAAAATAAAACAGTATGAAAATGATTTTTTTAATGATTGTCTTTTGTGATTGTTAAAGGAAAGTCAGAGATAAGAAAGTAAATCATCAAAATTTGTTCACAGCCTTTTGACTAGGGCTCAAGGGTTTTTTTTTTTATTGCTAATTTTCTGTGGCGGCATTTCAAACTGTAGAAAAATTAAGGGCATATTTTGTTTTGGTTTTCAATTTTATATATTTTATAAAGAAAATATTGAAAATTATAAAAATTATAAACTCTAGTCTCAATTTTTATCATATCTAGGGGTGTAAGCGGACTGGACATATCCAATGAACCCACGAATCCAAACCGATCCGATGGGTTTGGTCTAATTTGAATAAACCATCAATCAATAGATTTATTCAATTAGATCTGATGATATAATGGTTGGATTATCAGATTTCTGTTTTCAAATGTGAGATCCGATCCAAACCACCTATATCTATTTTTTTTTAATACACTAACTCAGTAACTTAACTTTCCTCAAATTTAAAAATTAAAACTTTCCCACATAAATTACATTTCCCTTTTCTGCCCACCATATAACTTTGTTTAGCCTTCTCATCTCAATGCTCATCCTGCCCTAAATCCTGTTCTCGAGCTTGAATGCATCTTGCTCGTGAGGGTTCTCCAGGGGTTTGAACTTCTTGCATATCTTCCACACCCTCTTCTTGTACCAGTAGCGTGTCATCAGAAACAAACAGAAAATAACTTCTTGGTGTTAGAGTTGGATAAGTCGTCAACTTCATCGACAAAGAAGAAGCTGACCTCAGTCTTAATAGTATGTGCTGCCTCAGTGATGAGCTCGTACCGTGAGTTCGAAGGAGGTGATGATGATGATGTTAGATTCATGTTGGTTGTTGGCACAACGAGACATAGGGAGATCAGAGGAGAGAAAAAGAGAGAGGATGGAGGAGAAATGGAAGGTTTCTTGAAAATGCAAAGTAGACATTATTACATGTATCTATATATTATTATTTTTTTAAGTAAAAATTTGAAAAAATTAAACAAATAAATCTAATGACCTGATCCGAACCAACTTGAAGTTAATCGGATCAGTTTGGTTGGATTGAACAAAAAAAAAGCATGAACTCAAACCAATTTGAATCAATAAAAAAATGATTGGTTTAAATTTATTTTCCCAAAATCTAATCCAAACCAACCATATTACACCCCTACAAATTTTGCATTTTTTTCACATAATCTTAAAATTGAAAATTTATAATGAAAACTGAAACTAATCCCGCTCAATTTTTTTGCTCCTTGTCTCCGCTCCTTACTTCTATCTTCCCATTTTCTCTCAAAACAAACGCAAGGTAAAAGTTATGCAATTCATATATATGAGAGTAATGTTATTTATACTTATACTTTGTAGGATAATGTGTTGACACACTCTTATCTACTATTATATAAGATGTGAGTCACAAACTAAGTTGGATCCATAATCCATTTAATGATAAATAAAAATGTATCAATATAATATTCCATAAATAATAAGTTCAAATAACATTTCTCAATATATAAACATATATATGGTTGCAATAGAAAAAGATCTGGCTCTCCCTATGAACTTTCATGAAACTAAAGCAAACAGAACTGTTTGCAACAGGACATACTCACGTCAAGAGTTTCATTCGTCCGGGTAACCTAGGAAAGCTAGTAATATCTCCAGCTAGGGATGAGCTAGGAATGCATCATGTCATGCAGTTGCCATCCTTGGCCAGGAAAGGGTGCGTGCACAATTGTACATTTTCAGGCTCACCTGCATGCATAGTCAATGTGCATATCTGCCACGTAAGCGTAAGTGGAAAAAGCTGGGAAATTGATGAGTCAAAAGGATAAAAGTTCACTTTGTATTATTTACTTTATTTTTATTTATTAGATTATTCTTTAATACGTAAGAGATTAATATTTTGAAATGCCATCAAACGAATATACTAAAATCCCATTTAATGGAGTTTTTTCCATGTACATAATAGCTTTTTTCACTCATTTATTGTGTACTTTATAGCTCTTTCATTTTGCATTATTACTGTAAATTTTTTTGGTTTTACATTTTTAGATAATTATATATTACTTTTTGTAACATTTTTAATTAATTATCATAAGAGTCAAATAATTTTAATAATGTGATAATATAATATTAAACAATAGTATAAAATTACTTTGCATTAATAACATATTAAAAATTAAATCTTATTTTTTCACATTATCAGTTATCATAAATGAATGATTTAATTATTCAGATATATTTATGCTATTCAATTATGAATTCGGACATCATTTACATTGTTGGAATCATATGCAATAACTACCTTATAAACCACATATATAGTAAAATAAAATTTATTGCATCATATCAAAATCAAATTCTTAAAATGAAACCGAGTTACTTTAAAAACACTTCAAATATTATAAAAACCTAGTCCTTTAAACCGCACATAATCAAAGGCCACCCCACCATCTCCACCAGTTGGCCAATCCCCAACCCAATTGAATTCCAGCTCCATTCCGCCTAGCCAAGTTCCCACTGGGTTTTGATTAAGGTTGCTCAAATTAAAGCATGCAAATCCATTAATTTGTTTGACCTCCTTAATTTTGAGTTAAACACATACAGATTGCATTTGCATTTCAGCCAATGGGGCTGTGCTGGTACAAGAGGTGGGCCCTGTTTCACTAGCTCCGACATGAGGGAATGAAAGAGACGTATACGTGGAAGAATGCCATTGGTTCAAGACCCCGCTAACAAAGGAAGAGATAATAATAATAAATATTAATTATATCTTGAAAGTTAGGCAAGTGTCAAGCAGATCTGATTTGATAGAATATGATATTAGTGTGTGTGGAAGAAATCTTGGATTAGCCATTTCATCTTTGGAACCAAACTACGATATTGATTTGACAATTCAATTGCCTAACTTTCGGAGGTAACCATCGGAGAAACACAGGACTAAGAAATTAAGAATTAATATATATATATATATATATATATATATATATA
Organism: Dalbergia oliveri; assembly: GCA_030441495.1. Classification (NCBI taxonomy): domain Eukaryota; kingdom Viridiplantae; phylum Streptophyta; class Magnoliopsida; order Fabales; family Fabaceae; genus Dalbergia; species Dalbergia oliveri. Next base: position 42,148,533 of record JAMLFY010000003.1, read on the forward strand.
TATATTTATTTATTTATTTATTGGGGATTATGTATGCTTGGGGCTGAATTTGTACGTGTCTTTATTGTGTGATCGCACTGATATTCTGTTCATTTATCTATGGTTGACAATTTGCCACTATATGGTAATCTGATTTTATTTTATTTCCATTTGGGGGTTTGACTTTGATTCAGTCTTTGTATTAGTAGAAATAAAAATAAACGATTTTCTTTTTATCATTATATATTGTTTCATCAAGTGTGATGCAACCCCCCCCCCCCCACCCAAACAAAAAGAAAAAGGGGTGATCTTGTTGCTCAATTAGAGGTTCCTACTTTAACTCACTCATTACTATTTCTGATAAACAAACACCAACAGGATACAACTCACCTAGTTAAGTCACCCAATAGTCAAAACATACATGCTAAAAATGGTATAAGATAAGACTAGTTTGAATATGTATTGTTGATGACTTTTAATGTAAATAAATGAAATAATGAAGTTTTACTTTTTTCGTACGTACCTATGAAAATCCGCCAAGGAAATATAAAGCTTGTTTGTATAAAATTCAAGAGAGGAAAAAAATAGCATTTAATTTTTTTTTAAAAATAAAGTACTTTTAGGATTTAGTTGTATGTTTATTTGTGTTTCTTAAAAGAAGTATAATCAGAAAATAATCAATTTTTCTGCTCTTTTTAGAAGCAGTAGAAGAGAGAATGTTATTGATTATATATATTGAAATTAATTGAATTACAAATCTATCTTTATAAATTTTATGAAAAATAAAAAATGACCTTTAATTAAATAACTCTTACCGCTTGTATATTTAAATTACATATGATATTTTTAATTATTATAATTTTACCTAAAAAAATTACTTCTACACCTATTCTATCCAAACATACAGTTTAACAATTTTTGATTATAAATTTTCTACTTTTGCTTCTCCTACTCTTGAAGAAGTATTTATTCTAGATTAATCAAATGAACCCATAGTCATAGTGAGAAGTAAAATTTGAGCTAGAGATTTTTTTTTCTCTCTTTCTTTCTTTTGAGGTCTCTAAAATTACTATGTCAATCTCCTCTGTAAAAATTATTGTATTGCCCTCTTTTCTATTGTGCATTCTATGATGCGTATTTTAAAGATTAAAGTCACCCAAATAAATAAAGATGAGTCGGTTGAAGTTCACTGAAACTTAAGCTTAGCGAAAGCTGCCCTTTATCCATTTTAGTACGCAAGATGAAGAAGATATATAGAAATAGAGATAATAGCGAAGCCAGTACAGTGCCGTCTGCATGCTGGGAGAGTAATCAAAATGTGGAGACGAGAATTGAAGCATTGCTATTCGGAGAGGTATGAATTTGTCCTAGAAATGTGTCATTTTACCCAGTAGCTTGAATTTGTTTAGCTTCTAGAAAGAAGTAGACCCTTTTGCATGAAATTTTTATATGACTTTTTTTCCCCTTTATTGTTGATCAAATTCTCTGAATTATACTTTCCTGTTCTACCCAATTTTTTTTATTAATGGTGAAAATTTAAATATAATCAAGTCATGTAAAATTTAGGCTTAAGAGGATACATTCCTCTTCTCGGCCGGCCACAATAACAGCATTAAGTATACCTAGGATATCAAATATTGTGGATGGTCAAAGTATCGTTTTAAAGTTTTGAAGCTTTTTCTTGTAAACTAACACTTCTAGAAGCATCCAAACATAAGGCTGCTCACATAATTATTTAATTCATTTAAATACACCATGCACACGTTGAAGATATTTCATAATTAAATATCTTTTATTATATATGATTATGCATATATAAATAATGAACAGTGAGTGATGACTTCCACCCAACTAACTTGGAGCAAATTGAAGGAATATTCCTGTTTGATGTCATGGGTGACCTCTGATCAAAGCTATGGCTAGTTCTTGCTTGGCTTGCTTGCGGCTGTAGGAAAACATCAGTAGCACAACACACGGTACACAAATAAAATTGAATTAAGCATGAATTGCCTCTTTTTTTTATTTTTTATTTTTAAGTATTGCAGTTTAATAGTAGTAGTCATAGTATTTAATAGTAGTAGTAAAGTATTGAAAACCGGCTCGTGGATTTGAATCGAAAACCGTAACTGGTCATGAAACCAATTTGAGCCATTGGATCAATCCAACATAAAAACCGATGCGACCGGTTCGATTTGACCGGTTTTGTTTCAATTTTTTTTTGTTTTGCTAAATGATGTCTTTTCTTAAAACTTTAAAAAAATTCTAATTTGACTGATAGAAAAATGTAATAATTTTATTTATATTGTCATGACTTGTGAGTTTATGATGTAAAACTTTATGAGTTTGCTTGTGTAATTATGTTTTGAACTTGTTAATTGTGATTCGTGATTGTGAAATGTGAACAATATTTAGGAATTTATATTATTTATTTATGCTTTTGTATTTGGATCCTTTAAAGAGTGTCAAATTGTTAATTAGTTGTCCTTTTATGGTATTTTATTTAAATTTTTATATTTTTTTTGTATAAATCTGGTTTAACAGTTTAACCAGTAATCCAGGAATAAACCAGTACCCAATAAGGTTGCATCAACCAAATCGAATCATTGGTCTTGGTTTGAAAACTATGGTAGTAGTATTGAGTCATTTTTTTTAAGGTACAAGCATTTGAGATATTTGTTGCTTGGTATCTGTTTTCCACGTATTGTAGATGCTTGATTTACGGGCTTTGCCTTGATATATATATATATTTTTTCAATTTAATTAATGAAAGGCAAGTTATGTAATATCCTGTGAAAAAAATATAATTTTTCAGAGAAAATAAATAATAAATAATAAAATATTGAAATATTTGAATTTATGGATGCGAAATATCAAGTTATGCCAATAATATTATAAAATACTCTTTGCTTAAGAATATTAATTACTTGAAAATCGATGCCTCCGCCTGATGATGACGACGCAGACAAGTATAGAAATCTGTTTAAAAAAAAAAAAAAGACAATAATAGCGATCCCAATTAAATCTTGAGATGACGATATTGGACCATGGAGAACTAAACTTTTCGTTTTTTTTTTTTGGCAGAATATGTGTAGAAAAACACGAAATGTCTGTCATTCGTTTTTTTTGTGTTGTCTTTGACATTGAATGATGTCAATCTATTTTGTTACATTGTCCCTAACATTAGTGTCGTGTAGAAATAGCATTTTTGTATACACTAATAACCTTTTTACTGTTATGTGATATTATATATGTATTATTTTTATGGTTAAAACAAGCATGGTCTCTTCCAGCTGGGAAGGAGCCAGCTATATTACATATCAAAAGTTTCAAAGTTCAAAGCTCAAACAAAAGAACAGACCAGATTAAATATCACATTCATCAAAACTAGATACACTAACGACGGATAAACACAAAATCATGACTAAGATAAACACTATATCATTATTTGGCAAAATAATCTAAAGCTAAATTTTAGATTCGAAATGGGTTGAGCTTAATGAACTTTCTTAAATAACCTGAAGACTAGGCTGAAACAATAAGAGAAAAAATATAAATTGGCACACTTCACCAGAATGGGCCTAGCGCCTTGTGCAGGCTAATCCAATAACCGAACATTAATTTTTTATTAAATAATAAATTATATATCTGAGTTATAAATACTTGAATTTATTCTTTTTAGCTTTTTTTTTACTTAAAAAATATAAACTAATAACAAATATTAACAATATATATATATATATATATATTGATTCACTTCACAATATTGCATCAAATTAAGTCATTGAAATTTAGTTATTAAATAAAAATCAAGTTTCATTTATTACTCTCACAAATAAAGCATTAATAATAACACTATTTATTAATAGTTTATTTTTTAATCCATTATAATAAAATAAAAAAGTATTTTTTTCATTGACATTTTATGAACTATACAATTTAAAAAAAAACAAAAAAATTGGCCCATGGTCGGCCCATTGTCCGAATAAATAAGACACTATAACCATGATGTGGGCCGGTTTTTTAGCACTTTTTTGGCCCGATGTGGGCTGGCCCGAATGGATTCGGTTGGGCCATTTGACAGCTCTATTCATGACTATGAACTAGACACTATAACCAAACTAAGAGAGGCTCTTGAGAATACTCATAACTTTGATCGTAAAAAAGTATTTTGATAGTTATATATAATCATTGGAAATACTTATAAGTTTTTAATGTCAAGAAAGTTTATAAATATTTTTAACAATCACTTATATTAAAATTACTTTTTTTATAATATTTTTATTGGCATTTAAATTGTTGAAAATAATATTTTTCTTGTAGTTAATTTTTTGTCGCATAAAACAAGAACGTTCCTTCATCAATGCAAATAATGATTAACTTACATAGTCCGTCATTGGTATTGACGAACCATGATTTGAAGCTCATCAGGTTTAGGTGGAACAAACTCTCCTAAAATGAGACTGATATGACGAAACATGCATGTAATTAAAAAGGTCTTAATAATAAACTTTCGAATGTATTATTATATGTTTCTAACATATGGAATCCTCGACCACCTTCACTGTATTATATTATTCCTGAATTAGTTAGAGAGCAACTCTTATTTATTCCCATGCAATGAGTTACGCTGGCGTCTTCATATATATCATATTCCAGTGCAATTAGACAACTTATTTTAACAGAGATCGAATACAGTTTAGGGAATTTGATTTTTAAGCATTCATCCATCATCCCCAGCCTAAGGTTCAGTCAAAAAAAGGTAGAACTTTCACATTGATCCTTTCTCCACGTGCCTATACTAACAACAATAAAAATTTTAGGCTCCAAATTAGGAATGTTAGATATTTGACTCCGTAGGCCTTCATGTATATATTTCTGATTTCTTCAGGATTATACTCTTAATCGGATCTATACCATTATGTAAGCAAAGAATTCCGTATTACAGTGAGTTACTCTTGCGCGAAAACCATCACCGGCATCACTTGAATAGCAAAACCACATTATTAATAAGGTATGTTTGGATTGATGATAAGTAGTAGAGTAGAGTAAAGTGGAATATATTAAAATGAGTGAAGCGGAACAGTGGAGTAATATAATAATTATTCTACTCCATTATTTGGATATATTAATAATGGAAAGGAGGAATATTTCATCTCATTGTTTAGATATGTTAGTGGAATGAAATGTAATTGTTATAATTATAAGCTTTTTATTTCAACAATGCCTTAAAGATAGAATAAAGTAATACTATTAGTAATAGTGATAGAGAAGTAATTTTATTAAGGCTTGTTTGGTATTGTTATGACTCTTAAAAAAGCTTTGAGCTTTTTGGCTCTAAAAAAGCTACTATCAAATAGTTATAATAGCACTATTTGATAAAATAATGCAAAAGCTGCTCTCAATGAGAAGGAGCCATTGAAGTGGTATTTCGTAAATATATTATAAAGTTATTTTCAAAATATAAAATGACTATAATGGGCATAAATATTTGTGAAAAATAAAAATTAAAAGCCGAAATTAATTGAAGGATAAAGTTGAATTTTTATTAAAATTCAAAGGTTATTATATTAGTTTTTTTGAATTTTTTTTTAACTTCAAATAGAGTAGAAGCTAACTTGAAAAGCACCACATGAGGAGCTTTCAAAACATCACATTTTTTTGGTTTATGAAACAGAAAAAATTGGCTTATAACTTCATAAACCAGGAGTACCCAGCCAAAAAGTATTACCAAACACACCCAAGTCTAACAACTTATTTCATCTCATTCCCCAAAGGGGATGGGAGTAGAGGGATGGTGTAGGATCACGCGAATAAACTCTATTCATCCGCTCTCCACTCCACCTAACTTTAACATAACCAACCAATAAAATTAAATAAAATTCCACTCGCTTCTCTCCCACTCCATCTAATTCCACCAATCCAAACATATTATAAAAGAATGCTCATTCTCTTTTCCTGTAAACTAAAATGACTCCCTCAGTGGTTTAATTTAATTTCTTTTAGCCACCTATTAGAAATCACAAAGGTAAGTTTTGAGTACTACCTTGATTAATTAATGTCAATCTACCTCCTCTAAACAACACCTTCTCTTTCCACAATGCTAGTATTTTTGGAAAACAAATATATATATGTATATTCTTTAATTGATTCAAACTTTGTTCAACATGTTTTCTTGATTTACTTTCTACTAATTTGTAAATTATGGAATCTAATTAAATATCAAATGTCTCAAATGCTATTGTTTAGTTAAGCCAAATGGAAATTTGAGCATGCACTACTCTTCATTTCACTACAAGAAAAATCAAATATAGCGACGAATTTAGCAATGAATTATGATGTCTATAGCTAATCTATGTGATTAGAGATGGATTTTGCGATGACAAGAAGTCTAGTCACGACCAAAGAAAAGGTTCAACAAATAGTGTGGGATTAGCGACGGAAATATCCGTAGCTAAATTTAGCAATGAAATATCCCATGCTATCCATTACAAAAAATTTCGTGCACTAAATTTTTAGTACTAATATTCTGGTTCTCTTAGATTACACAACCCTAAGGCCCAACTCACTTAAGCTGATTTAGAAACGGCCCTCGCCATCTCCACCTCCAAAACACCGTCGCCCTTCCTTCCAAGCCCCTACACGATCAGCTTGCCTCCGCCTCACCTCCGCCTTGCATCTCGCACGTTGCTCGTCTCTCCGCCCTCAGCCTCGCAGGCGGCACACACCTCCGTCCTTAGCTTCGCAAGCGGCATGTCGCTCCGTCTTAGCCTTGCACGCATCACGCCTCACTCCTTAGCCTCGCACTCACGCGTACCACCACCGTCCTCGCTGAGCTCGCAGCGTCGAAGAACCACTGCCGTCTAGAGAAGCTAGCCATCACGTTAACTCTATCTGACAAGCAAAATGAGACTAGCCACAGTGTGAACTCCAGATCGTCTAATCCAATTTTGGCACCATAGATCCGTAATGGTATTCCAACCTCTCACACTTTGTTTTTGTTGTTATTGTTGTTTTGATTCTGACATTCATTCTATGATTTTTTTATGTGACTCTTTGAGTAGTTGAATAGCAATAGATTAATAGCATACTTGTTAGTCCAGATATTTTTACAGCAAAGAGGAGAGATTGGATTCAAATAGAGGAACAAAAATGAATCAAAGCTTGTTATCAAGTATTTTCTGAACCAACGGATTTGTCTATATTGGAATAGTAAATATGCTTTTATATTTGTCTATATATTTCAATGTTATTTTTTCTAGGAGTTGTTAATTTAAGTCACAATCTAATTATAAATAATTTCTTATTTTCAAGGTACTTGCAAAGAAAAAGAAGAGATCATTTTGAAGATTTGATTGTATGTTGCGTTTATTTGAAGATTATGCTTTATTTGGTGATGTAATATTTGGAGATGATTATGCTTTTTTGTTGTTAAGACTTGTTGAATCTTGTTTCACTTGTGTTTGAGTTTTCTTTTCAAACATTGCTCTTGTTGTATGGTTTGAATTTGCTTAGACTTTTGCTTGAATGTTTAATCTTGATGTGTTTTTGAGTATTGTGTACAAACTAGTTATACTAGATGTTAAAACAGGTATTAAAAGACTTTTGAGAAGTTAAATTATATTTGATTTATTTAAAATATGTGGAAATGGTAGAAATCTTAGAATAGAGTTGTGAATGCATCATTTACTTTCAAATAATAATGGAATTTAGGTTCTTTACTAAGCATTGGCTTTACTAAGCATTTGCATGTTGGCTTTGTTTATTTTGGGTAGGTGATGTGCAACACACACATTTGGTCAAAGGTTTGGAGTATAATGAGATAATTGATGTGTAGAAAGTAATGTGTTATATAGGAATATAATGAGATAATTGATCACAAACCATTTGAAGGGTCATATGTGACATTCTATGGCTTATTGAGAAATATTTATGATGAATTAATCATGTGTGTACATCCAACTATGGAGTTTATGCACGGGTAGAAGTGAGTAGTTTCAATGCAAAGCAAACAGGACCCTCTTATCAATGGGATTGATGCAACTCGGGACTTTGAAAACAAGGAAAATGCTAGGTAAGTTTTGCTTTTGTTTCTGCATATAACACCATGTAATTAAATTGTTCAATGATAACTAAAACATACACTTCAATATAATGCATTGACAAATATTGTTTTGAAGACTCCTTGGAGCCTAACAAGGTGAAGGGCAAGCTTGTTTATAGCAACTTAAGAACATGAGGCACTAAAGCTGTTGTGAAAGGAATTGGAGGCATTGGAACTATTATTGAAGGTGTCATGATCTATATTGTTGATTTAAGATCTTGGTTGTTATACCTTGTTTGCTTTCTAGTCTTATTTAATGATCTTGATGTATATTTTCTGTTTTGTGGGAATTCAAATACTTTTTTGATTTTGTAACTTGAAATGATTGTAGTAGAAGGAGTTAATTATTAATGTGTACTTTATATTAAAATTATTATGGTCATTCTAGTTTTATGGCATACTTGTTAGGTTTGTGTTTATAAATGCTTATTTTGTATCTAAGAAGCTATTTTAAACAAAAGAAAGAATATGAATTTACCCACATTTTATTATTGTGGGTAATAACACATTAACCACATTTAGTAACTATGGCTAAATGATAACCAAAAGTGTTTTAGACAACCCTTTTTAGCAATGGATTGCAATGGAAAATTCCCTTGCTAAATTTAGCGATGGAGCCACAACCGTTGCTAAAATTTAGCGAGGGATATTAGCAACGGTTTTAACGATGACAAATCCATTCTAAAATATATTTAGCTACGGATTTTTAGCCATTAGTGATGGATTTGTCCATAGCTAAATCTTGATTTTCTTGTAGTGTTGTATTATTTAATACTTTTTATAATATAAATTATATATGTATCAAATTAACAAGTAGTTGCCAACGAGAATGGACGTATTTGGTTAAAGTTTCAGTCATATCCCACAAAAGTATGGGTTCAAATTTGTTGACCAATTTAAGTACATTGTTGGTGAAGCAATATCTAATCTTTTACGGAAATATTCGAAATAGTTGGTTAGGTCTTCCCTAATCTCGCAAGTGTGGGATACCAATTCTTATCCTTACCTAAACTTTTTTGCATTAAAAAAGGTTATGATTTAGTGGTGAAATGGTTATTTTTATACAATATAATAAGTTCTATTTTTAAGTCTCCACTTCAATATTTTCTAGTTTTACACAAATATACATATATAAAAAGTCTAGACCTCTCGACATATTAGCTATTTGTCCTATTTTCAATCCTCATAATAATAGAGTGTGTTCGGAAAAGTAATAGAATTTTTTTAAGAGAAGAAGTAAAAGCAATGGGAAAATTGGGATATCAAAGCCGTTTGTGAATGTATATATGTATTTTGCTTCTCTCTATCATGAACTAAATCTCCCAAAAGATTAAGCTAACGATTAATGAGTAAAGGTACATGAATTATTTTATATATAATACATTTCTTTATGTGAATGTCTTTTTAGACTTTAAGTATGAACTATTTATCATAATGGGGTTAACAAATTCCAAGTAATTGATAGATAAAAGCACGTGAATGATTTTATTTTTAAAACTCCCATCTCATTTTCACCCAAAAGGAGGATATCTCAATAGCAAATTGATAAAGGTTTAGGTATAGACTGATTTGCATATACTACTTTTATAATTAGATTCGTACTTATGCTAATTGTCTGCATTTTCTAAAGCAGCATGCATGCAGAAGATGCCACAATTCACCAGCCACATATACCACATATATTAACGAAAGTGATTGCTTTATCCATGTTACCTTACGATTAAACAAAGCCAACATTATTAATTGAGGAAATCTTTATCTACCCTAGCTTGTGCTAATAGGCAATAGCTTTCTAAAACCCTTCTTATTGATCTATAAATCCATTATATATAAATAAATAAGCTTCCATTAAGTGGCACGTAACACCTCCTATAAATAAATCAAAATGAACAAGTGATGAAATTACGAGCATATATACTAATTAATAGTTAAGGTTTTACTAATATGTGCCCATAGAACATTGGTTAAGAGTACCAAAAATAAAAATTTCAAAGACTTTGATACATTAATGTATTGAAATTCGAGAACTCTCAGTAAGGAAAAAAAAAGGTATTATTGTCCAATTTCTTTATATTTTGGTGATTAGAAATTTAGTCACATTTAATCAATTTTGTCTATTTCAAAAAAAACTGGATGTGCGAAATTAATTTGCACAAAGTAAGGGTTTGATATTTAAAGTATTTTTTTTTAATTTAAATGGGTTAAAAATCCTCTATTTTGTTACATTGTCCATTAATATCATATACAATAATAGCCTTTTTATTGTTATATGGTGTTATGTATGTATTCTATTTAAGGTAAATTACATTGACTTCTCTTAAGATTTAGTGAAATTCACCTCACCCCCCTCTATTTGTAAAATTTGCTCATGATGCTTTTGAGTTTGTGAAATCATTAAATTAACCTCCCTGAATGTATAAAATTATTATATAGACTTCTCTTCTATCACACAATAAATAGTACATCTAGAGAAGATTAGTGTCATTTGGACAAATAAAGCTAAGTCGGGATCACTTTAGCCAAATCTCAAGGAATATTACTGTAATTTACTCTTCTTTTAATGGTTAAAACGAGCATAGACTCTTCCAGTCGGGAAGAAGCCAACTATATTACATATCAAAAGTTTCAAAGTTCAAATGTCAAAAAAATAAAGACCAGACCAGATTAAATATTACATTCATCAAACTAGATACATTAACAACATATAAACACAAAATCATGAATAAGATAAACACAATATCATGATTCATGACTAAGAAGTAAGAACTAGACGCTATAACCAAACCAGCAGAGGCTCTTGTTGAGATACTCATAAATTAATTATTTCCCTTTCCTTGTATGCTGCATCTCTTTTTGGATTTTGCTCTATCCCAAGTCCCTACAACAATAAGATTTTGTACCAAAGTTTTCGGTGAGGATGAGAGTTATCGCACCATCCTTTAACCCATTAGCTTGGACTTAATTTTATTTTTTTGCATTTTCACATGCCAGTCCGAGTTAAAGTTTTCCAATATAATACCATTACCATTGAATCTCTAATCTTCCATATTAATCACACAACCACATAAAATAGCAAGATCAACATTTTTTTTTTACTTCGGACTAAAAAACAGAGTTCCCAACCAGGCTTCAAAGAGTATCCTTGTGCTCCATCACTTCAAATAAATAGACCATAATCTCCAAAATTTATAACATGCGAAGAATATTAAATGATCAATAGACTCAATCACTACAAGAAAAAAAATAGTATTTTCAACAATTCAAACATTGAAGATATCAATAAAGATATTATCAAGAAAAATAAATTTAACAAAAAAGTTATTGTTGAAAATATACTTCTAAGTTTTTATTGTCAAGAAAAGTTTATAAATATTTTTAACAGTTACTTTATATTAAAATTATTTTTTTCGACAATACTATTATTGATATTTAAATTGTTGAAAATAATTATTTTTCTTGTAGTGAATTTTGTATTTTGTTTTTCATAAAACAATAACTTTGCATCATCAATACAAATAATGCTTAACTTAAACATAATGTGTCATTGGTATTGACGAACCATGATTAGAAGCTCATCAGGTTTAGGTGGAAGAAACACTTCTAAAATGAGACTGATATGACGAAATAGGACCTGCATGCACATTTAAAAAACGTGCATGTGGAAAGGTCTTAATAATAAACTTTTGAATGTATTATTGTAAGTTTCCAACATATGGAACCCTCCACGGCCTTCGCTATATTATATTATTCCTGAATTAGTTAGAGCTACTTTTAATTATTCCCATGCAATGAGTTACGTTGGGACGTCCCCATATCATATTCCAGTGCCATAATATAATACTCCATCCCAATATCCCACTTCTGCAATTAGACAACTTTTTTTTTTTTAACAGAGATCGAATATAGTCTAGGGAATTTAATTTTTAAGCATTCATATCCCCAGCCTAAGGTTCAGTCCAAAAATTGGTAGAGCTGCCACATTCATGCTTTTTCGACGTGCCTGTACTAGTTAGCAACAAAAATTTGAGGCCCCAAATTCGATATTTGACTCCATAGGCCTTTTGTTTTTTACTCAGGTGAAATAAACTGTATTCAACCCCTATCCATTCCATCCAATTTTGACATATTTAAATAATAGAGTTAAATAAAATTTCACTCCACCAATCTAAATGTATCCTCTGAAGAAATTCCCATTCTTTTTCCTGTGAAAACGAGAACGACTGTTGGTGCAATTCAATTTGATAATTTCTTTTAGCCACCTGTTATGATTTTAAAGATGCTTAGAAATTACAAAGGTAATAAGTTTTGAGTACTACCTTTATTAATGTCAATCTACCTCCTCTCAACAACACCTTCTTTTTACACAACGCAAGTCTTTTTTTTTAAAAAAAAAAACTTATATATTCTTTAATTGGTTCAAATTTTTTTTCACGTGTTTTCTCGATTTACTTTCTACTAATTTGTAAATTGTGGAATCTAATTAATTATCGGATGTCACGAATACTAATGTTTAGTTAAAGCTATTTGGAAATTTGAGCATCCACTCCTCATTTGTATTATTTAATATTTTTTGAAATATAAATTATATATGTATCAAAACAACAAGTAGTTGCCAATGAGAGTAGGCATATTTGTTTAAGGTTTAACTCATACCCCACAAGAGTATGAGTTTAAATTTGCTGACCAATGTGAGGACCTCATTCGTAGAGCGACATCTAATCCCTATTTGAAAATCCTCAAAGCAGTTGGGAGGTATTCCCTAATTTTGTAGGTTGGGTGCTAATACTTACCCCACTTAAATTTTTTTTGCATAAAAAAATAACAAAAAGTTGTTATGATTTAGTGGTGAAATGATTATTTTTATACAATATACTAAGTCTTATTTTTAAGCCTCTTCAATATTTTCTAGTTTTACACAAATATCATACACATATATAAAAAGTGAATCCTGACATGCTAGTTGTCCTATTTTCATCCCTAACAATAATAGAGCGTGTTAGGGAAAGCAAGAGAGTTTTTTAAGATAAAAAGAAGTAAAAGCAATAGAAAAATTGGGACTTCGAAGCCATTTGTGAATGTATGTATTTTGCGCCTCTCTTCATGGACTAACTCTCTCAAAACTCAAAAGTTTAAGCTAATGAATAGAGATACATAAATATAATTGTTTTATATATATATACATTCTCTCATGTGAATACCTCTTTTAATCTTATAGTTTGAATTATTTATCATTATGGCTAATAAGATTAACAAGGCCCAAATAATTGATAAATAAAAGGCATATGAATGATTTTATATTTAAAACTCCCATTTCATTTTCACCCGAAAAAGAGGATATCTCAGCGGCAAATTGATTGGTTTAAAGGCTTAGGTATAGACTGATGTGCATATGCTACTTTTATAATTAGATTCGCACTTATGCTAATTGTCTGCATTTTCTAAAGTAATGCCACAATTCACCAGCCATTATATACCAATTATTTTATTTTATATTTGACAAACTTTGACATACTATATGTATGAACGAAAGTAATTGCTTGATTCATGTTGCCTGACGATTAAACAAAGCCGACATTATTAATTGAGGAAATCTTTATCTACCCTAGCTTCCGTGCATTTGTGCTAATGGCTTTTTATAACCCTTCTTAGTGATCTATATATAAATTAAATCCATTATATATAATTAAATAAGTTTACATTAAGTGGCACGTAACACCTTTTATATATAAATCAAAATGAACATGTGGTGAAATTATTGACGTAGATACTAGTTAATTAGGTTTTGCGAATCAGTAATTAAATTTAGGATACTGATTAAGAATAGAGATAATTAATAATTTTTTTTAATATTTTGACATATTTCATGTATTGGAATTTGGGATTTATAAAAGCTCTTCTTTTTTATATAAATTTTTTCTTTTAAAACCATAACCAACGCCCTTCTAATTAGATAAACCCTAATAATAATTAGAGTAAAGGTAAGACTCGTTAATAATTGGTATGGGCTGGTATATGCACGACTTGCAAACATGAAATAGACTAACCTAAAGGCATTATATAAAAACCGGTAATGTTATGACTAACACCTAACATTAACACATTGGAGATTAGGGATAATTGATATGTCATCGAAATCAAGTTCTCAATAGCCATTATTGGCATAATTAATATTTCCATAACGAAGAACACATGAATAGAGTGGTCCAACTCTAGTTCTTGCTGATTTCTGATCGTCATTAACAGACACTGAACATATCCTTTCTGTTTTTTTCCTTCCTTTCTTTGTTAAGTAGGGAAAAGTATATATGCTAAAGCATCTAGTGGTTCAGGTAAACAACTTGCCAATTTTAAAAGCGTAGTACAACACAACAAAAGTCTTTAACTTGTTTATTACAATAATTTTATTTGGTATGAAAAAGAAAATTAATGAAGGAAAATAAGATAAAATTGATGTGGTAACTTTGTTGCCCTAACCTCATACAGTTTTTTTTTTTAAATAATAGAAATGTTCCACGTTGTCTTAAAATCACTTTTAAGTTTAACCAGCAGCACGTTTGGCGTCTAAAATTGAGCATGGAATTAAATTATGAAATTGGAATTGGACATCTAATTAATTTCAATTTTCATGTTTAAAGTAACACATATAATTGAAATTATAATTCCACAATCCAATTCCATGAAATTCATAAGCAACTAAAATTGATCATTCTTAATTCATAACCATACCCTATGAATTATCAATTACAAAATGTATTAAATATGTTTCTCTTCATTAAAGTTTATATAATTTTTTCTCTTTCTCATTTATTTTCCAATAATTATATTAAATTCTTTATAAAATCCAAACATAAAATTTAAAATTCTAAATAAATTTCAATTATTATAAAATTAGAGTTGAAATTAAAATTTCATGTTACAGTTTTAATTCTAATATCCAAACAAGCCTAGCAGATTTCTTAACCATTGCATCTTTCAAAGTAGCTCTAAATGAATCTTATCATCATAGGTATTCTTGGGTTGGGCCATTTTTGGGTTAGACCACTTCAGGCTGTTAGTTTAGGGTCAAAAAATTGTTGGCTCACCTCAATTTATTTGGGCGAGTTGACCCATGGGTCAATAATTCTTTTTTTGCTTATTCAATTTTTTTTTTAAAAACTTCATAATTCATATAAATACTAGTGGATAAAAATCAATTATGAGGATTTTATTCTTAGTTTATGTGAGAATGAGAAATGAACTTGATTTTTTTCAATAATTAAATTTTGTCAACTTAGTTTGTTATAAAAGTGAAGTGAATTAAACAATATTATTATTTTTTGTCAATATTTTTTTTTTGGTCTGAACATTTTCAAGTGAAAAAGAGCCAAACAATCTAAATTCAAATAGTAATAGCTGATATATATAGTTAGTTTGTTTATGCATAAAAAAGTCAACTACATATATATTGTTGATTATTTAATTAAAAAATAGTCTTTGGACCATCAGGCTGGCCCAATCCATAGTGGGCTTGGCTCATTCAAGCCTGGCCAAATCAGCTAGATTAAGTTGGGCAAACTTTTATTTTTATCCCAATTTTTTAGTCTAGCCCATCCTATTTTTTAGGTTTGACTTTAACCCATTTTCACGGCTAAAAGAAAATTACACTAACTTTCTTAGAGATTTAGTATAATTATACTTGGTTCCTCTCTATTTTGTAAAGTTATCATTGATCTCCCTTAGGTTTACCAAAATTATAATGGCCTCTCATGTTGAAATTATTCATTAATTTAAGTAATAAAAAGATAACATAAAACATATACATATGATTATTAACGATAAAATTATAATACTTTGCTAATATTAAATATATTAATTGAATAAAATGCTTAATGAAACTTATAATTATCTTATGATAAAAGGGTTATTTTAGTTAATTTATGTTAAATATTATCAAAATATTATAATTTATCATGTTACATGTTATCTTTTTTGTCATTTAAATTAATGAATTAACATTTGTAGGGGAGTAGAGTGCAATTTTACAAAATAGAGGGATATCAAGTGTAAATTACTCAGAAAGAGAAGTAAAGATGTAACCACAAAAGTAGGAGTAAAGATATTTATGTTTACTTAATGGTTTATTTTGGTTAAGCTTTGGTGAAATTTATTTTTATAACGTGACATAGGTTTTAATTTGTTTTGCTCTTAAGAAGAAGGAAGGTGAAAGCCCATGTTAACTTTCGCATGGGCCAACCCTACTAGTCCACTCTAGCCCAAATTTTCCACATCCAAATTTTGGGCAGGCTAGGGAATGCTAAATCCAAATGTGACCAAATCTTGTTCGGGTTTTTTTGATTAAAAAAAATCAAATGCAGAGAGAAACCTGCGGAGAGTGGCAAAAGAAAAACTCTCACGAGGGTCGGTGGACTCAATGGATATTCTGGATGTATTTAGATTAGAGTTGGTAAATGGGAGTTTGCATCAACTAGATTTTATAAAATTAATTTTCATTAAAAGTGAGTTGTTGTCAACGTAATTTATATTTGGTAATTTTAATATCAAAATTAATTATGAAAAGGTGAACATTATTTGGATGATATTGATCAAAATAAATTTTAGATGGATAATTATTGAAAAGTACATGAGTTTACACTATAATATTATCTTTTTATTTTATTTTAATTTTAAACATATTTGAATAAGCTATTTTAGTATTATTATAATGAAAATTATATTTACTGATCAAATGTAGAATTTTATAAATAATATTTTAAGATATTATAAAAAAATTATTATGAAGATACTGAAATAGCTACGGGTGTTAATATTAAATTATAAATATAAATAAAAAAAATTAAATTAAACAACGGCGTAAAAGAATTAAGTTAAAATTGTAATCAAGAGCATTGTAAATTAAATATAGTTTTGGTGTAATACTAGTGTAAGATTTTTTGCACAATTAACAAACTATGTATTGTTGCATAAACAAACTATGACAAGTTTGTCTTTAATATTCATTACAAGGCTAAAGGTGGCAATTTCAAAAAATTGGCTATTATTTTTAGGATTCAACGGGAAAAGTTCAACCCAAAAGCAAAAACAAATCACTTCTGTCTCAACCAAGGTTTGGAGTAAAATCATGTTGACATTGAGCCACACAAAAATCATCCAAACAAAATTTCACTTCGTTCAAGAAATTTCAACCAGCATTTAACAATGCAAACGCGAAAGCAAACGCACCCATCATTCTAAGATACTCCTAAAAATATAGATAGAGAAAGAAATGACAAATTTCAGCCACAAACAAAATCTTATTTTATCCAATTTCATTTTTTAATCAATATATCAATGGTTAAAATACACAATGTTTGAATGCTCTCCCCTTTTTAGGAGCATTTTGGTTAAGTCACTAAACTCTGATTCTGAAGTTCCAACCAATAAAGTCACTTAATTACCAAAAATTCATCAAGTACTGAAGTTAAATCCTGAAAGAACCCAACATGCTGTCGATCGACACATTCAAACGGAATATGTCATAAGATTGGCTACCGGGATATGGTTTGCCTTGTCACATACGACAAAAAAGGTAACTGGTTTTTAACCCCACTTGAACACTGATGGCGCCATGCCATCCCTTTTATTTTTACTCTGTCATTTAGAGTATCTATTTATTTTTAGGTAAAATTATTTTTTAAAACATTTGTCAATTTTATATTCTAATAAAATAGAATTTTTTTTATTTCAATATTATCTCTAAGTAATGACTATTAGTATAATATTTTATTTTCAATATTTTACGTACTACATAATTAATGACCATTAAGATATATTAGTTCATACACTATTATTTTTGTATAGACATACTGTATTATGATATTATTTATCACCTTTCTTAATATCCATATTTATCCAAATTTAACAGATATTTTACAAGAGAGGAGTAACTTCTACTTAAATAGATGTACAATTTTGAAGTATATATGTGTTATAAAGAAATAGTTTATATTGTGAAACAAATTGATTGTAAATTGTACATAAATTATTGATTAATTTATGATAGCATTCAATAATTTACATTTCTAAACACTTTCTTATACACAATGGTATTGGTTTCATTGTTGTTCTCTAAATCACCTAGACATATAAAAATCTCCAATCCTCTCCTATTGGTAACTATAGAAATTGTAACATACAATTGACCATGACTGAAAAGATTTTTTCAAAATGAGACCAACATTTCCTCTAGTGTGGAACGTGTGATGTACATGAAATTTAGTGGCATGTCTATATATAAGATTTTTTTAGTGTTCCCTAAACCAACATTTCATTAGTGTTCTCTGAATTATCGGACATATAAAAATCTCCAATCATCTTCGGTTGGTAAGTATAGAAATTGCAACATACAACTGACCATGATTAAAAATGACATTTGCAAAATTAAACCAACATTTCCTCTAGTGTGGAACTCGTGTGATGCACATGAAATTTAGTCATGTCTATATATATATATATATCATAAATTTTACATACAGATTAATAATATCAATATTATCAAAATGCATCCATAAGAAATGATGAAATGTATTATTAAGATAGATATTACGAGTAAAAAATATTTATGACAATTTGATTAAAAAAACTTCATCATCTCATTCCTTTACCACTCTTTCTCTTCTTGAGTAAAAAAATTACTAAAAATTTGTACTAAATAAAATAGATTTATAAGCATATAATCCATTCAAACGAATATTTTGAAATGTTTTTCACAAATAAAAAAATTGCATCCTTACCCTTGCTCTCCCCTTTTTTTTTTCTAATAAGGAAATGTGGTAAATTCACATTAAATAAAAAAAAATTTAAAATATATAAAAATATGAATTTAGAGCCTAATCAACTTAATGAGAGAAACATAAATGATTTTAGTCAAAATTTATCAAAAAAAAAAAAAATTCTACCACCACATTCTCCATCGTTGTAGTAAAAATCATATAGTTAGCTCTAAAAAAAATAGATTCAAATTTCTTCCTAGTAGTGAATTCAAGGAAAAGGTTAATCTGATCACCCAGTGAAATATTCTACCACCACCACCACCAAATAATTCAATTGTCGTGGATAAGTGGGAAAGGGCGAGAGCATATATTCCCCATTTGTAAAGGGCCAACTAACCTTCAAGCACTGTAATTTCTTGTTGGCAATATGCATAAAATCTCCTAACCTCTAGCACTTCTCACATTTTCGCACAAACTCCGTGTAGTCTTTCTTCATGGCCAGCCAATAGTATTTGTTCTATATATTTTTGCTCTAAGTGCTCGACATACAACATGATTATTGCGACATATTCCTCCATGCATTTCTTCTATGATTAGTCACGTACAATTCTAGTTGAATCACTCATAAAACAATTACTCCTTTGTGCAACTTCTACTTGAATCACTAACCTATTATTCTCCTGGCTTGGTACTAGCTAGCTTTAATAAAGGTCGGTAAAATTATGTTCTCGGAGAATGTACTCCACATAGCACTCATCAAATTTCCTGATAGTTCCTGACGTTTTCAATCTACTTCACCAACTAGTGCTTCTTTGCCTCAAACTCTCCATTTGCTTGTCCGTCATATATAGCAAGATGTTGGGCAGCGGAAGTTAAAGAAATAATGGAAAAGAAAACAAACACAATTAGTATGGTTCGGTCTTAACCTACATCCACGCCGCCTTCGGCGAGGACATCAACCCCTCATCTTTGCATGATGACCTCAATGTCACCGTGAAGTTCCATGATTTGATGCCAGCATGTGGCATCACCGCTAGAGAGTATGTTGTGTAGTTCGTATCTTCCTTTCTATCTTAGTGCTACAAAAGTATTGGATCTTCTATCTTCACACTTCTTGTTATGTTCTATTTTTGCTTCTATTTATCAAAAGTTTTTTTTACTAAATCTTTGACTTTTGTGCATAGACTTCGATGTTTGTAATTAGCTTGTATCTATGTTTCTTTGTCAATCTAATTTTCCCATTTATATTTCTTGTTTAATTTAAGTCATCCAAAACATGATGCTTTATGTAGTTCTGCATTTGTATTATCCTGATGGCAAGAATTGTGATGGCTAAAGGCAGAACTTCTACCCATTGCCCATTTGTTGTGTTCTAAAGGTTAACGCTTGTGGATTTGGGGTTTTAAACTTGGAAAAATTAGTTCATATGTTTGGCTCTATATCTTCATGTAATGTAATTTTGTACATTGTGGTGAGTGGTCAACGAGGGAAGTTGTTGAGTAGTTTGTAATAATTATTATTATAGTACATATAAGAAAGAGAATTGTACACACACACCCACACACACATATATATACACACTGAAACGTTGCTTTTCTTGTAACGTTACTTTTAAAATATTGTTAAAAGTTACGTTACTTTTTTTCCTTAAATGAAAGGAAGCAATTGAACCGTGGAAGGATGTAACTTCCTGGAAGGCGGTTTTCAATTTTGAGGAGATATGTTAGCAATCTTTTTGTAGTCAAAAGGTGTCTAAATATCTCTATAAACATGTGTCATATTCATATCTTTACATATAGAAAAATTCTAGAACAATTATTAAGAGAGTTTGAGTGGCTTTGTTGTATCCTTAAAAGAGACTTGTCTATCTTTTCCCTTAAGAATGTACGGGCAATATCTCTTTAAAGAGAGTGATATTTTACACCTCAAAGCCTACCAAAGATTTTATTGTTTGTATCCAATTTCTAACAATTTAGAGAGATATTCCAATGGAGTCAAATTCATCTTCTCCATATCCTATCAAGCAAGACATCAAACTTGATCATTTTGATGGGACAAATTTTACTCGATGGAGGGACAAGATG
Organism: Dalbergia oliveri; assembly: GCA_030441495.1. Classification (NCBI taxonomy): domain Eukaryota; kingdom Viridiplantae; phylum Streptophyta; class Magnoliopsida; order Fabales; family Fabaceae; genus Dalbergia; species Dalbergia oliveri. Next base: position 42,169,445 of record JAMLFY010000003.1, read on the forward strand.
GTGTTCCTACTCATTGCATTGAAAGTCTATTATGTTTTAGATCCAGACTTATCATCTTTGCCCAATCCACGTTAAATGATTCTAAGGAAATCAAGAGCAAAAGGAAGAAACGTGAAGAAGATGAATTAATTTGTCGTGGACATATCCTAAATATCTTGACGGATCGTTTGTATGATCTCTACTTCAATTCAAGACACCAAAAGAAATTTGGACATCATTGGAGGCTGCATATAAGAATGAAAAACAAGGTACAGATAAATTCTTAGCTTTACAATATTTTGAATTTAAAATGTTTGATACTAAGCCTATTATGGATCAAGTGCATGAATTGCAAGTGTTAGTATCAAGACTAAGAGATCTTGAAGTTAAGATTCCGATGCTTTGCAAATTGATGTCATTCTTTCTAAACTTCCTCCATCATGGAATAATTTTATAAAGAAAGTTTTGCACTCTTCTGAAAAATTAACATTAGAAAAATTTCAAACTCATCTTCAAATTGAATGTGAAACTCGTGCACGTGATGCACTTTATGCCTTCAAGTTCTACTTTAATTTTGTCAATAAAAAAAATCGATGGAGGAAAGTTTAATCTAAAACCATCCAAGAAATGTGTTTCATTTAAAAAGAAAAAGGATATGTGCAATGCTTTCACCATGGCAGAAAGACCATTTATTTGAGATTGGGACAGGAGAATAGAGAAGAAATTTCAATTCTGAAAATTCTAAGAAGGCAAATCTATGGAGGAAGCAATCAAAGAATTGGTTGCTATGGTTACTGAATTAAATATGGTTGGCATTTCAACCAAAAACCAAGATTGGTGGTTAGATTACTGGTGCACAATTCACATATGCAATGACAAAAATCAATTCAAGAATTATGTGAAATTGAAACGGAATGAAGAACTGATGGATAATCATGCCAAAGTGCAAGGAAAGGGGACCATTGAATTAAATTTCACTTTGGGACAAAAGTTAACACTCCTGAATGTGTTTCATGTTCAAAAAATTCGCAGAGTTTGGTCTCTGCTAATTTGCTTTCAAAGAAGGGCTAAACTTATTCATGTGATGGCATGCTTAAATTAGTATTAATGAAATAAACAAGGATTTTGCTTATATTGTTAAGATGATTTCTTTATGACATTCTAGATTGGGTCATTTAAATTTTGATTCTTTAAATTTTATGTCAAAAAATGGATACATTGTTTGCAAAGATAAACAAGTAGATAAATGTGAAATTCGCATACAATCAAAAATGACCAAGTAACCTTTCCCTAGTGTTGAAAGAAATACTCAATTGCTTGAACTTATACATTTCTTGACATATGTGAGTTAAATGGAGAATTAACTTGAGAAGGAAAGAGATATTTCATTATTTTTATAGATGATTATTCGAGATTTTCATTTGTTTATTTAATTAGGACAAAAGATTAAGCATTCCAAAAGTTTAAGGAATATAAATCTATTGTAGAAAATTAAAAGGATAGGAAAATAAAAATACTCAGTAGTGATAGATGAAGAGAATATTTTCCTAATGAGTTTGACAAGTTTTGTAAGGAACAAGGTTTAATACATCAAAAGAGTGCATCATATACACCACAACAAAATGGTTTAGCTAAAGAAGGAAAAATAGGATGTTAGTGTTAGGTTTATTTTGCCTTGAATTGGGCCTTTCTCAATAAAAAGGAAATTGGACTTATTTTGTGAGGGTGCATGTGTTCCTATGGAAGGACAACTCACTTTAGCATTTTGCTTCAAAATAAATCTTGTCCTGTGACATATGTAGAGGTGTGGGCCAAGTCTGTCTTTTTTTTTTTTTTGGTGCGTGTGTTGTCTTTATGCTCATAGTAATAGGAGAAAATAAAATTGAGTATGTGCCATTTTTGGTGCTAGTGTGTGTTTTGTTTGAGTAAATTTTATTAGGTGGAGAGATTATTTTTGATTTGGTGTATTAGGGTTTTGGATTTGTGAGAGATTGTTAGATTAATAATTATATTTTCAGAGAATTAGTGGATTGATTTGTGGAGTTGTGGATATAGGCATTGTTGGCCTAACCACATTAAATTTTTGTGCTCCTTTTTGCTCTATTTATTTGTTTGGCTTATGTGTATTTGGATTTTTTACAACACGCTCATATTAAGAGCGGGTTCTGATAGGCTTATGGTTTTTTTTATGGTAGGGATGTATTCAATGAGCAAATTTGAGGTGGAGCCTTTTGATGGAAAAAAAAATTTAAGTTGTGGTAGAGTAATATTAAAGATCTTCTAGTGCGGCTGGCTAAAGCTTTGAATGGGAAGGAGAAAAAGCCTAAAAAGATGTTAAATGAAATGGGAAGAGATAAAGATGGAAGTCTTAGTATAATTCGCTTGTGTCTAGCACCTGAGGTAAAATACAATGTTTTGAATGAAACTTCTACTATTGATTTGTAGTTAGAAAATATGTATATGTCAAAGTCTCTCACAAATCGTTTATTTTTAAAGAAAGAATTATATTAATTGAAGATGGATGTTGATCCTGACATTAGAGATCATGTGAATCATTTTATAAAATTGATTACACAATTATCTAGTATTGGTGTGAAAATTGATGATGAAGATAAGACAATGTTATTATTATCATCTCTTCCAAATAATTATGATAGTTTAATCACTACATTGCTAGTTAAAAAAATATTGAAAGTTGATGATGTGATTGTTGTATTATGGAGAATGAAAAATTGAAAAGATCAAATGGTCAATCAAAGAAGAAAGTGTCTTTGTTACTAGAACTAGCCGTGGTAAAAGCATGTCTCGTAATGGAAATTTTGGAGGTTCAGATCTTCGATGTCAAGAATGAACTATAAAAACAAACAATGTTATTATTGTAATGAGATGGGTCATACTAAACCTTATTGTAGGAAATTAAAAGCGATATGGAAGAATTGAAAGGAGTAAAGGAAAAGAAAGAGAAATTTGAAGATGCTATGCAACTGGAAGAATACTTGAAATATGAAACTGAAGTGCTAATGGTTGAAGAAGAGAAAAATGTTAATAGTGATTGCTGGTTTTTAGATTGTTGTAATCATGTTTGTTGCAAAAAGGAATGGTTTAACACTTATGAGATTGTAGTGATGGGTTGTTAGATTGGCTAATGATGATTGCTTTGACATTGTTGGAAAGGACATGTTAAAATTAAAATGTATGATGGTTGTGTGCGGACACTTGGTGATGTAAGATACATACCTACACTTGGAAGAAATTTGATTTCTTTGGGCAGACTTGATGCGTTGGGCTATGGATACTCTGCAAGAGATTGAGTAATGCAATTAGTCAAGGTTCTTTGAAGATAATGAAGAGTAAGAAGACTGGTGGTAACTTGTATAAGTTGATGGGAAGGGTATGTGAATAAAGGCAATGTGGAGTATATAGGAATGTGAAAATGGAGAACATGTGCATGTGCCAAAGAAAAATATAACATTTGCTTCTTTGACAAAGCTTTCAGGCTTCTGTTACTAACATATGTAGTTGGTCCTAATTGCAAGGCAATGTAGAGATTTATTGGGTTTATTTTGCCTTAAATTGGGCTTTTCTCAATAAAAAGGAAATTGGGCTTATTTTGTGAGGGTGCATGTGTTCCTATGGAAAGGCTACTCACTTTTGTATTTTCCTTCAAAATAAATCATGTGTTGTGACATATGTGGAGGTGTGTGCCACTGTTTGCTTTTTTTTTTTTGTGGGTGTGTATGTTGTCTTTGTGCTTATAGCAACAAGAATAAAATTGAGTGTATGCCATTTTTGGTGCTAATGTGTGTTTTGTTTGAGTGGGTTTTTATTAGGTGGAGATATTATTTTGTGAGATTGGATGTATTGGTATTTTAGATTTGTGAAAGATTGTTAGATTGATGATTGTATTTTTCATAGAAAATTAGTGGATTGATTTGTAGAGTTGTGGATGTAGGCATTGTTGGCATAAACACATTAAATTTTTGTGCTCCTTTTTGCTCTATTTATTTGTTTGGCTTGTGTGTGTTTGAGATTTTCCAAACAGTTAGTAGACATGATTAATTCTATGTTGGTAATGCAAACTTGCCACATAATTTATGAAGTGAAGAATTATTAACTCATGTCACATACTGAATAGAGTACCTTCAAAAGTTATGAAAATTTCTCCATATGAACTTTGGAATGGTAGAAAACCCAACTTAAATTATTTTAAAGTGTGGGGTGAATTGCTTTTTACAAAGTTCTTGACAATCAAAGAACAAAATTAGGACCAAGAGGAATCAAAAGTATTTTTGTGGGTTATGCACAACATTTAAATGCATATAGACTTTTAGATATAGAATCTAATGTTATTGTAGAATCTATGCATATTGAATTCATTGAAAATAAATTTTTGAATGATTCTTGTAGTAATGAGTCTATGCATGGACAAAATGTGCATCTAGTGTTGAAAGTTCAAAAATAAAATTTAATGATGTTCAACTAGAACCAAGAAAGAGCCAAAGACTAAGAAAAGAAAAAGATCTTGCTCCAAAATTTTATCTCTTCACAATCTATTGTTTTCTTATAGAAGGAAGTAGAGGTAAAATTTATAGTAAAATACCCATTATAGGACCATTGAGGATGATCCAAAAATGTTTCAAGAAGCTATGACTTCTAGATGCAGCATTTTGGAAAGAGGCCATCAATGATGAAATGAATTCTATTATGTCCAATAATACTTAGGTATTAGTTGATCTACCTTCTAGATCAAAACCCATAGGATGTAAATGGGTATTTAAATGAAAGTATAGTACATATAGTTCTATCCAAACCTTTAAAGCCAGACTTGTGGCAAAATATTTTACACAAAAGGAGGACATTGATTATTTTGATACTTATGCTCCAGTGGCTAGAATAACATCTATAAGAGTGCTATTAGCTTTAGCATCTATATATAATTTAATTATACATCAAATGGATGTTAAAACGACATTCTTGAATGGAGATTTGAGTGAAGAGATTTATATGCAACAACCAGCTGGATTTATTCTTCTTGCAAATGAAACTAAAGTTTGCAAGTTGATAAAATCTTCTTCATGGTTTAAAGCAAGCACCAAAATAATGGCATTAAAAATTTGATGGTGTTATACTATCAAATGGATTCGTACACAATAGTAAGATAAGTGTATTTATACTAAGTTTATGAAGAATATGACATTATTATATGCATATATGTGGATGATCTATTGTTATTTGGCACAAATATGCTTGGAATTTGTGAAACCAAAAAGTATTTTACTTCAATTTTTAAAATGAAAGATATGAATGAGGTAGATATTATTTTGGGTATAAAGATTAAAAGAAAGGCAAAAGTGTAACTTTGACACAATTTCATTATATTGAGAAAATGTTTACAAAGTATAGTCATTTGGGAATTAAGGAGTTTAACACTCCTTATGATTCATGTCAAATTAACAGAAAATGATAGAAGGATAGTTGCACAATTACAATATGCAAGTGTAATAGAGAGTATGATATATGCAATGCATTGTACAAGACCGGATATTACATTTGCAGTTTGTAAGCTTTCTACTTTTACAAGTAAGCCAAGTAATGATCATTGGAAAGCAATTATTAGAGTGCTTGGCTATTTAAAGAGAACACAAAATGTGTCTATATGTTATAATGATTTTCCTATTGTATTAAAAGGTTATTCGATGCTAGTTGGATAACTAGTATTGGTGATAATAAATCCACTACAGGGTGGATATTTACTTTGGGAGGTAGTGCTATTAGTTGGGCATCCAAAAGCAAACTTGTATTTTACATTCCACTATGGAATATGAATTTATTGTATTAGCCTAAGCAAAAGAAGTGGAATGATTGAGGAATATGTTATTAGATATAAAGTTTTGGCCACAACCATGCCGCCGTTCCTATATATTGTGATAGTGAGGCAACAATATGTTTAGCCCACAATAAGATATACAATGGAAAGTCTAGACATATAAGTTTGCAACATGCCTATGTAAGAGAATTGATTAAGAGCGAAGTTTTAACTATAATTTTTGTGAGATCAAATAAAAATTTGGCTGATCCACTTACAAAAGCACTCCAAGAGATGCATTACAATTGCATTCTAAGGGAATGGGTTGAAACCCTGATATTAAAAATACACTAGTAATGGAAACCCAACTTTGAGTTAGAAATTCTAACAACATAAGTTCAATAGGTAAAAACATGTTACTATATATTGGACTAGACATCTATTTTACTTTAAGGTCCCATTCTATGATTTTATGTGCACTATTACGAGAGGAGGATGACTACATGTCTTAATGAAATTGTTAAATGTTTATAGTAACAACCAAATGACAAATTTCACCTATGTGAATATTGAGGTGGTGCTCCTTAAGCGAGGGTTAAAGGGTTTATCTTTGTAAATATTCATGAACGTAGGATATGGCCATAAAAGTGCTAAAAGCTTGTTGTGGAAGCCTCTTAATAATTACATGATATCATGTATGTAATATTTCATTTGACATGAAGAGTTATGGTTCAATACTCGTATACCAATAACTTTGTTTAATCTTAAAATGTTCAAATTAACAGAAAGTTCAAATTCATGAGATACTTTCTATTATGCATGATATTATAGATGGTATTACAAACTAGTGGGTGATTGTTGATAGTTTGTAATAATTATTATTATAATACATATAAGAAAGAGAATTATGCATACATACATACATATATATATATATATATATATATATATATATATATATATATATATATAGACACACACACACACATTGAAATGTTGCTTTTCCCGTAACGTTTACTTTTCAAAATATTGTTAAAAGTTACGTTACTTTTTATATCCTCAAATGAAAGGAAGCAATTGAACTATGGAAGGATGTAACTTCCTCAAAGGCGATTTTCAATTTTGAAGAGATATGTTAGCAATCTTTTTGTAGTTAAAAGGTGTCTAAATATCTCTATAAATATGTGCCATATTCATATATTTACATACAAAAACATTCAGGACAATTATTAAGAGAGTTTGAATGGCTTTATTGTATCCTTAAAGAAACTTATTTGTCTTTTGAGTGTGGCAATATCTCTTTAAGAGAATGATATTGTATGCCTCAAAGCCTACCAAAGATTTTATTGTTTGTTATCCAATTTTCTTACCGCAATGAGTGGGTAAAGGTGGTTGGACAATGGTTGTTGTTGATAAGGGGTCGATGGAAGGACGGTTGAATGGTGTCAAAGGAGAAGGAATCGAAATGATGAGCAAGAGGAACAAGAGCTGGTAGCCTGATACCTTATGGGTGAAGATCTCCGAATGGAGTCCTGAGAGTGAAGATAGTGGAAAGGACTCTGACAAATTAGAATTACCTTTTATTTTTTACAAAACGCCACCAGGTGGTCAAGAACTAAGGGCGAACTAATGTCAGAACTTCCTGGAAATGTATTCAAGTTTACACGGAAATTAATTGAAATGTTTTGGTTTAGCGTTGTTGTGTTAGTGTTTGTTTTGGCCTTTGGGCAATATATTTGGGTGAAACATGGAATTTGCGCTATATAGTACCCCATCCATTTTATATTAAATGTTGCTTTTTGCATTTTATATAAGTACAAGTCACATTAGCTAAATACATTAACTTTTTAATGTAAAATTTCTCTACATTTCCAATATGACTAATCCCTTATCCGTAAGTGTATCAGGATATATTAATTTTTCAATATACCGATTATCTTCGTTTCTCATAACAACTAATATTCATAGACAAATGGAGTATTATCTAGGAATAGAGGGAATAATAATTAGATTTTATTAATTTAAAAAAAACTCTTTTTTTCCCCTCTCCCTATTAAGTCGCATCCATTGAATTTCTCTCCTAAATTGGAAAAAAAAAAAAGGTGAAATGGGTATAAAATAACATAATTATTAATTGAAAATCGAAAACATTAATTAATTAGGAAAAAAATCCAAAAACACAATTAAAAAGAAATGGAGAGAGTAAATGTTAATGTAAGTGTGAAGAATGATGAGAAGATTATGTAGGATGAAATTGTGGGAGGAAATTAGACATTAGTATTAGGGCATTATTTTGAATGAGTTTAGGGTTTAGGGTGGATTGCTTCTAGAACTTCGTGAGGCATGTGTTGACTTAACTCATGAGTAATTGTGGTCGACAAGTTTTTTGGTAAAAATTTCAAAACGCATAAGCATTGTTTGGCCCGAATTAAATTTTCAACACCTGTATAAAATTTAGAATTTTTTTAATTAGCGCCCTTGTCCTTGTGGATGAGTTTAAAAAGGTAATTTTCACATTGGAAAGATAAGAGTGCGTTTGGTTTATGAAAATATTTCCTATTTTTATTTTCTATTTTCATTTCTTGAAAAGGATTTTCATTTTCATATTTTCAAAATTAAGAAATGAGTTTGATTTATAAAAATATATTATATTTTCAAAAAGTGAAAACAATGAAAATATGTTTGGTTTGTCTATTTTCAAGCTATACTTTTTTCAAATCAAATTTAAGATAATAATATTATATTTGGTATTAAATAATATATATATATATATATATATATATATATATATATTCTTTTATTGGTTCATCTATTAAAATAATTTCTAAATAAAAAACTTCATAAAATATTAAACACATATAGTGAATATTATTTCATTGGTTATTCCAAAAAAAAAATCAATTACAAGTAATAATTAACCTTAGAAACAAGTACTTCTTGAAAAAACCTGTTTGGCATATATTTGATTTTAGATAAATTGTAGTAGTAGTCGTAATAATGATAAAAATAAATAAATAAATAATTGTTTGAAATATACAAAAAAATAATAAAATGTAATTAAAGAAATAAAAATTTAAATATAATAATGCATCAAGTGTAATAGCTAGTTAGGTGGAATAGTGACAACTTTCTATATAGTTGGGTGGACTTAATCTATATTTAATTTTTCTTTTGGTAAATAACGAAAAAGACAAAAGAGACTTGGGATCAATCACTACCTAATTACTTGGGAATCCTTTTGTTATTTTGATTGAAATGGGAACAGGTATGTTCATCCGTACGTGAACTTGGGAAGGAAAAAATTTGAATAATGTGCGTTAGTCTCTCACGGATTCAAACTGGGACTTTGAAGTGGAAAAAGAGAATTTTTTATATTTACCGTAGTCCGCGCGTTTCAATGAAAACGTTTTCAGTAGATACAATAGAAAATGTTGGAAACGTGAAATTGACATTTCCAAATTCATGCTCTTTTAGAAATGTTTTCACAAAAAACATTTCTTGAAAACCAAACCACACATATTTTCTTATGAGTTCTCTTGAAAATGAAAATAGAAAAATAGGCAAACCAAACACACTCTAAGTTTTTATTTTTAAAAGTATAAGCCGCATTCAAAAGTTTTTAATCCTTCCAATCCTTAATATAATTCATTTTTTTATTATGCATGGAAATTAAGGTTATAATTAGATCTTATTCATATTTTAAAAAGTAAAATTAAAAGACACAAATACCTTTTTATCACTCAATCTCCACTCATTATCTCTTCAATTAAATACTCCAATAAACTACATCCACTCATTTTCTTTCCAATTAAATAGAGGGATAAAACAAGTATAAAATAATTAATGACTCATTAAAATGAAAAAATAACCTATATTTTCAACCTAAAAACAAAAACAAAAACAACTTAGGGCCGTATGATTTGAGTTTTTAATTTTCAATTTTCATTTTTAGCTTTCAAATTTTGTGAAGGAAATACTGAAAATTGTAAATTTTAAGTTTTCATTTCATTTATAATTTCAGCATTTTCTTTACAAAATTTGAAAAATGAAAACTGAAACTAAAAAATAACTTTTATATTACGAATTAGAGGAAGTAATTATGGTATGTTAATCAAGGCACTCATTAGAAAAACCCTAAAATTTAACATGCAATTAATGATCTTTATCAAATCCTTTAACGAGTTAGTTTGAGCGATAGGATAGGTAACAAAATCTGCAGAGTTAGGACAAAAACTTATTTTCGGTATGGCCCATGCGTGGTCTAGGCAAACGAAAATGCATCAGCATCTGTGATTTTCACAATGGTTTATGGAAAACGACATGATATTGTAGGAAATATGCTAAATTGATGTATTTAATTGTCAATTACTTCTTCAGAAAGGTTGGATACAAATAAGTCATTGCAATCTTTCACCAGATTTTGCAGTTGTCATGACGATGCACACTCAACCATGAAGGAAGAAAAGGAAGAAGGCAGGACCAAGGGGCATTACTAAAATTATAGGTCACACAAGCATTTCAATAACCTATTTGGATGTTGTCATCATACTAATAATCCTTCAAGCTTAACTCCTGAATTGGTTAAGTCTTTATAGTCACATAAAAACTATGCTTTGCGCAAAGACGAAAGACCGAGTCTCACCTTATTAACAGATGGAGTAGTTAGTGGGGGAGAATTTCATTAACTCAGTACTTATTCCTTTAACACTTCAATGAGATTTGACGTCATACGTTTAACGGGCAAGCCACAGTTTTATGAGAGTGGTTGTATAATACAGACCATTTTTTCTTCGTTTCCTGAGGAGTGATATACAACAAACCGCATTTGTATACAACTTGTTCAAGCTAAGACAGTTTCTTTCGTTTCTTGTCCTGCCATTGCTTGATATCAGCTTCTATCTTTGCGTGCACCCTTGACTGAAACCCTGGATATGGTTCATATCCAAAAGATGATTGGAGGACCTAAACAAACAACCATAATGTCAAATTCACCTTGTTTCAATCATCAAAGAGACCAGTCCAAATGAATATGACAAGCACTTACCTCAAGCAACACGAAGAAAGGAGCCATTAGAAAAGCTTGAACAAGGTTGTCTAAGAGAGCTGGTGCACGTTTCTAATGGAGGAGAAAAAAGGTCATAACATAACTGAAATGCACAACCCATGCTGCATCATGCTTATTATTAGTTATGGAATTAAATCATTTACCTCTAACACGCCATGACCAATGAACTGTCCAGTCCAACAAAACAACTGAGCAGCCAACGCAACCTGAAAAGATAGTCATCATAAACGAGTTATCATTTTGTTCACAGCACACCAAAATAGCTTTCAGTATGCCTCACAGCTTGGTCATACAGTTTAAAAGGTTAAAGCAAGAGAAGAACCAACTGATAGTGTGTTTTGCTGTCTAATGCAGGTATGAAGCACCGGAAAAACTTTTTTATGCCTTGCATACTTCCCAATTATGCAAATAACATGCCATTATGCCACAATCCATAATAGACGCAAAGAGATGATAAAAGTGCTGTAGAGCAACTAACAGCCAAAGCTTTTGACATAAACCCTATCTACTCCTACAAAACATGGTTAGGTAACAACATGGTTGCTATCTTTTGACTTGGAGGTCACGGGTTCAAACTAGGAAATAGCTCCTCTGCTTGCAAGGATAAGGTCGTAAGGCTGCGTACATTTACCCTTTCTAGACCCCACCAGGTGAGAGCCTTGTTCAGTGGCCTGCCATTTTTAATGTGAGACATTCATTTTAAACAGAATAGATTAGCAAGTTAGACACAGTATGACTTTGAAATTGTATATATGATTGTGTGCTTCCCGTTGTTACTTGCTAGTTTTGAATTTTCTTATTTAAGCAAATAGCAACAGATGCCCATGTAGGAGGGCCAAGGGAAAGAATGTAATATGAAGATATCAGACAAAACTGACAGCTCTTTTAGTATGCACCTACAACAAATTAAATTTGTCCAAATAATTCATCCAACCATAAATCAGACCCAGATAAGACTCACCTTCCAGTTTTATCTGTTCAAAAGGGGAAAAAAAACAAGAGTACAAACAAATTATGGAGTTATTGTGGACAAAAACAAAGAGGGCCCGTGTTAAAATCAGGTTGAAAGAATGAAAGAAACTCCACCGCAAGGGCGAAGTCAAAACATTCAGAGGTTCCCAACACAGATCATAATTATTAGTATCTCCTTCTGGAGGCCCTCGACATTAATTCACCATCACCTTGTACAAACAAAAATGGGACCAACAAGCAAATTAAATAGGCTTTGCTGAACAGTGCAACATTTCAACACATGAAAAAAGTACATATAATTGAAACAAATACATTATATTAACTCCTATATAATGTGGTGTTAACCGTCAAATTAGTACTGGGAACTAAGTTAAATTCAACACAATAATATATTGTACGGGTAGATTAAGGTCGACACAAATTCCACTTCAATTACAAGCAACCAGAACAAAACAAGCACATGAATTAACTAATAAGAGTAAATATCCATTAGGTTGCTTGAAACGTGATTCTCTTTAATCCCTAAAATTAAGAAATTATTAATTTGGTTCCTGAAATAGCACAAAATGAAAAATATTCAAATTAGTTCTAGAGTAATGTTTGCAAGGAATTTTTTTTTTTATTATTATTATTTGTTGAAACCGCAGGTATCCTTCTACTTGAGACAATCCTGATACGACTACTAAGACGACAAAGCTCTCCCTCCAGAGTTTTAACTCAGCTGCATACTTGGACTTGAACTCGAGACCTCGTTAAGCTAGAACAATCCCTGCCAGCTAATCTATGCTCTCGTCGCTTTGCAGGGACTAATTTGAATCAACAAAATGATTGATTTGAATATTTCTCTCTCTTTTTTTTTTTGTGCAAATTCAGAGACTAAATTAATAATTTCTTAATTTTAGGAAATAAAGGAAGCATGCATTGGATTTCAAGCACTAAAATCCGCATGTACAAAGAGACAAGGAGAAAAGGCGGACATACTTTCCAAGCGAGTGAGAATCCGAGGTTGTTGGCGACAAAACTGGAGCCGAGCCAGCAGAGGAAAGTGAGGAGGGCGGCGAGGGAGCCGGCTCTGATGTCAAGGGCGGCGTAGAAGAGTGCGTAGATGACGGTGGACAAGAACCCGTAATTGAGGGTCAGGACGGAAGGGAGGAGCGAAGGGGTGGAGAAGAGGGGTGGGGTGAAGTAGAGAAGGATCAGGGCGGTGAAGACGATTGGCCACACGAACAGGATGTGGATGAACACGTTGATTCGGTTGCTGTGGTACGCCCCGTAGAACGCGAAGTGCTTCTCCAGATCCAGGACACCCATTTCTGACGGATTCTTCCCCGAATTCGGTCTCGCAAAGAGGTTCAATTGTTTTGCGGTGGTTGGTGGTTTCGGGAATGGGATAGGAATTTGGGGTTGTTTTTTGTTTTTCTCTGGGTTGGTCAACGTGGAAGATGATGGTGGCCGTATTGGACAATATTCTATTTTGATTACAGAATTGAAATTATTGTACAGTATTGAACTATTGATTGAGGAGTGGCACATTGGAAGCAGCATCTTCGGACGTGGTTTCGTCGAAGGCAAGAGAGAGCGTGTATGCTGACATGGGCACATATGTCATTCTGGCCAACTGTTTTTTTTTTTTCTGTAAATAGAAAACGGAAAATATGATGTGCTAATAGGCCATATTGTGAACTACAGAAAATAATAACTATCTATTTGGCAAAATAGACAGGATTAGGAAACTTAGGAGCACATAACTGTTTTTTTTTTTTTTCCTACACTAATACCTTTAAGCTGTAAATCTTTGGCTGAGAATTCCTTTTCATACACACTGTTAAAAATTGATCTCTACTATATATTTAAAGAACCCAACTAGAATTAGCTGTTACTGGATTAGGCCTCATAGTTCAAGCTAAAATAATAAAATGTGAATTGAACAAACAAAACTTCTACGTAGCTCATGCTGACAAAAACGTAGAGTTTTGATATGGGCCTAGCTCCGTTATGATACCAAATTACCAATAGAAAAGAGGTACAGTAGATGCAAATTGATGAAATGTTTACAAATGAGGATATAGGGGTCATTTTGATTAATCAATTTTGTTGGAAGTATGTACCTTGAAGGGTGGTTCTTCATTTTACTCTTATCCACTCTATCCCACATATGTGTAAGGACCAGCATACCAACCAATTTCTTGTTCTAGCTTCACTTATCTTTCAAAACCATGGCTGAAGCTGTCATGGGTTTCACCGTTAATTTCAAGTCATATATTCATAGCTCATGTCTACAAACAAGGAGATTTGAAGTGAACCCGTCTTCAAGATTGGTAAAAGAAAAAGAGACCCTTGTCCATTTTCATCTCTTAATATGAAAAAAATGAACACGTCTTTCTGGTTTCAAAGGTGAAAAATGACGGTGTCTTTGTTTTTGCAGCCTAAGCAGCATTCAGCCTCCACCCTTTTCAACCGATCATGGCAGGTAAGTGGTAAATGTTAAAAAAGAATGATGGAAACCAGGTTCAGTTAAACCTTGATATTATATTGTATCTTGTGTACTTGTTTGTATACAAGGTTGTAGGGGGTAAAAGCAAAAGAGCTTCTTTGTGTAAAGTCAATGGTTTGCCTGATTTGCCCTTGATGGCAGTTATAGTAGAGCAAATGGAAGGCCAGAGAGATCTTTTGACCATTAAATCAATTGTGCATCTTAGTGATGATGCAATAAAAAATGTTTGTAAGTCTCATAATAGCTCCTCCTTATCCCTTGTTTGACATCTTTTTCCTCCAAACCTTGTTCTTAAATTTTTGTTTCTTTTTTTTATTCTCCCTGGGAATTTCAATTTGAATTATTTATTGGTACCCTTTTTGTTACAGACTCCTGGTACATAATGTTCACGGTTTGGGGATGCTTGTTCTTTGGGTCCATGAAGGTCAATTAATTACCTTCTTCCATTCAAGTTGTGCACGAAAATTTAAAATTTCACTTCAAATTTGGCTTTAATTTGTTTCGTTTGATGTGATTTAGGACCCATTTTACGACTCAGAAACATATAGGGGAGATGGAGGAGATGGTACTGGAAACTGGATCTATGAGAAGGTAAGACTTCGTTATTATCTTAAGAGAGGGCCCCAAATTGTGGAGGGCCAATCAAAACATGTCTAACAAATCCTATTGCTAACAAGTTTAAGTGCTTTTGGTCAGAAAACCATTAATTACAGTTAGCTGGTGAATGAAACATTATAGTATCCACATCATGCACCAACATCAGAAGAAGCCAAGCTACCTGCTATAGGGGTCAAGTATTAAGTTTCAGTTAGCTGATGAATGAAACATTATGTTATCCACATTATGTATCAACATCGGAAGGGACCCAACTGACTACTATAGGAGAAAAATGAATTAAACTGATTACATGAAAACAACAACATGCTTTTATTAAGGAATTGAAAGCTAACCTCCACCCATAGCCATTGAATAATTGCTCTGATTTCTTTCCGTACATAGCAACACCAACAGAAACTCACGTACCCTTTGGGCAACAGAGAACCTATAGTTGTATATTTCGGATGGAATGAGTGTTATTTTTACACACTCAAGATTAGGGATTCATTGGGGTTTAAATATAGAACCAGTTTCACTCCATCATAGAAATTGACGCCAGATTCTCAGCTTAATGGATATTCTGACACCCCTATTTTCAGTCCGTTGGAAACAGTGATTAATCCTTTTGATCGTAGAGCTCACAAACACAGATATTACCTTTAGCCACAAGACACTTTTTGTACACACCGCTAGGAATTGAACTCCTAACTAAATACTTATAGAGTTCAATTACCTATCAACTGTGCTAGGCCTTGTGGTTATTTTTACTCAATTGCTAGCATAGAGTCGGCCACTTTCTTTTCTAAATGAGTAAGCAAATCTGGCTTCGTCCATAAAGGGAAAATGTGAGACCAATTCAAGTTAAATTTTAAATTTTAATTTTAAAATCTAACAATAGGAGGAAATATATCATTTACAACATTAAATTTTAATTGAAATCAGCTATAATCAAAATTCCAAGGAACGAACATCTATGACTGTGAGTATTATTATGAATATGCAGCAAGAAATTATGGAAGCAGAAGCCAGAGAAGCTCTGTGGCGCGAGGAGCTGATAGAGGAGATTGAACAAAAGGTTGGAGGGTTAAAGGAACTTGAAGAAGCAGGCAAAAAGGAAGAACTAGTCAAGTGAATGACTCGCATTTTGCTTCCCTCAACTGGAACCAAGCGATCCTTCATTATTGTATATATATATACAGGATTATAGGTTCATCATTAAGAATGAACTCTTATGCTTCAAATGTACTATTAACCGACAGATCATTATTTTGAATAGGGGGGTCACTGCGGGAAGGATTTTTAATTCTATTATTAAACAACAATGTTGGTTTGTATGACGACATTTTCGTTTAAATGTTGCAAAGAGTCTTATTAGCACTGCTGTATATGTGACGAGTTAATTTTTGTCGAATGTTACAAAGAGAAAGCTGGTCAATTAGGATAGACTAACGATATTTAAGTGAGAAAAAGAACGTTGTTTATGACGCATGGGTAATTCATTTTTAATCAGTTTTATGTAAAAATTTTTATAAAATTTTAATATATTTTTTATTTATATATGAACGTATTTATACTCCAATTTTCTAAAATTTACGTACCCCATATCCGTATCCATAGCGGGTGCAGGTACTGTGTTTGTATCCATGCAACCTAATGAATAAGGTACATGAATTGCACTGAGTTTTGGTTTTCACATGCGTTTCACGAAAAAATCTTTTATACTATTGAGCATTTTTAATTTCAATAAACAATTTTATTCAAAACTGACCGAAGATAGTGTGTTTGATCCGGTTTGAATCAGATTAGTCAAATCTAACTTCTGCATTCCATGCAAGCTGTGTAACAACCAATCACCTAGCTAGTACCTACTACAACTTGAACCTGCCAAAATCCTCAGAGCATCATCAAATAAACCTGAGGCCACAACAAAAGTTCCCAGAATATCACTTGGAAATCACCCACAGACCCTAATATGAATTATGCAGCAATAGCAAACTATCTTGTCTTGTGCTTGAGTGAACTTTCCAGCACAAACCACTTCCCATACCATATAAGCAAGGTCATATTTGCGTTTCTCTAAAAGAGTTAATGGCACTATGACAAAGGAGTTCACTAGTTCATGTGAATTAAAGTGGATGAAGCAAAATTCAGTTGAAGTAATCAAGAGGCATTTTTTTGGGTCTTAAGATCTAAATTCATTTTCTTCATTTTTTGGTCTGATTCAATTGGAAATTTTTAGCCGAGGCAATGGGACGTGAGGTTGTGCTGGGTCCCGCGAACAGCCAACACATAAATTTGGGTTTTGAGCTTTCTTGTCCTACTTTGTCTTTATACCCATATACCAAAAATCAAATGTGGCAGTGGGGAGTTTTCTCTCAACCCATAATAGCCCACAAAGCCCAAACCCATATATTTGCACTTGCCTCATAAAAAAAGAGTGCACCTGCTTCCTTCCATCCTACCTTGCACTTATCAGCATCTTAACCTATATTTCTTGACCAAGAAGAAAAACAAAAAGAGAACCTATATGTATACAGCAGACCAAAAAAACAAAACCTAAATTTATACAATAGGGAATACAAAATTTAAAATTAATATATCATCTTTTAAAATTAATAAAAATTATCGTATTAACATATATGTGTCTTTGAAAGGGTTCAATTCCTGAAATGAATTGATTGCTAAAATAAATATATTAATCGTGACGTACTGACATGATTTCTGTGATGAAAAATTGAATAGGGGCCAAATGAAAGGGCATCACATATCTTAGTAGGGTACCAAATAGAAACTTTACATTTTAGGTTTTTTTTTTTTTTTTTTGGGTGGATATCAGGTTGATTTTTATTATCAAACAAATCTCTCTTAACTATACTTTAGTGTTTTTAGAAAAAAATAACATATTGTAGATTATGTAGACAAACACTTGTTTCAAGAGTAGGAAATTGTAAATCTGTGACTGTTATTCTGTTATAAACTTACAATTTTCCGAAATTTAGTCTCACAATATATAAGCTATGTATTAAGAAGAAGAAGAAGAATTCGAGTCTTTGGATGGTAGTACCATTTTCTGATTTAAAATTCTTCTGTTCCGAAGGATTTCCGTCCATAGAATAAATCTTACACCATTAAAATATCGTGGGAGTTGCCAAAATGATAAAACCCTTAAGAAGTGGATGGTTATAATATTTCGTGAAGAGAAAAAAAAAAAGGAAGTCTTTGGAAGAAAGAATTTCTCTCATTGTCATTGCCTACTAGGGATAGTGTAGGATGCCACCGTACCACTTCTCCTGTTATCCGTTATGTATTTGTCAACTAAATAGGTTTTCTAATATATATATTTCCAATCCAGTGGGCAAAAACCTAAAGCTTCTGCACTCACCGCACGAATCCTAATATGAATAATGAATAATGAATATCTTATCTTATCCCATAACAGATCCGAGCAGAGCAAGTGATAAATTATTGAACATACCATAAATGAATTCGCGCGAGGAGATGCTCCACACCTTAGAAAACGCCTTCAGCCTCAGTTGCTGTGACACAATCTTTTGCATAACAGTTTAGACCATTCTACCCTGTAAAATATCTACGGGGCAATGTCACACATGTGCACGCAGATGTGATTTCGAAGCCAAATCCATGCCTATGCTCTTTGGCTGCCAAAGACCAAAGTAGACATGGGATAATGCTAGAAGTGCCTGCAGTTTTTGTATTCACCGAGTCACTATGTGCCATGCTCATTCAGTTATATATATATATATATATATATATAAAGTATACAAGAATTATGTCATGCTTATCAAACTTGAGAGTTTTGATAAATTCATTAAATTATGATAAATTTGAATCATAAACTCGACTCGTAGACTTGTAAAAGTTTACAATTTAGAAAATATTACTTAAAAAATATATGTTAGGAATTTAAGTATAATTAAATATTTTTTTTATTAATATTGAATAAATCTAATCTTAAATGAGATAAATATCATAAACTATAACACAATACATGTCTTCATTTTTATAGCATACTTTACTTCATACAAATGTATTATTTTGTAGTAGACAGCGCATCATCAAATAGTAACAAATAGACAAAATAAGCAAAATAAAATCAATAAATGTTGCATAAAATAAACAAAAGTGACAAATAATTTACATTTGGATAGTAAAATAACCATAAATCTAAACTCATTAGTAGAATCAAGAGTTCATCGATTTTGTTAAAGTTTACTTAAACTTAAACGAGTTTAAAAAAAGAGAGTTAATATATATTCATGAGTTAACTCGAAAGTTTAATAACCATGATTATAATAACCAACTATATGATCTTATGATAGATATATTTCATGCTGATAAATTTACTGTAGGTTATATTTGGTTGAGGATGTAAATGAACTAATGAAGTTTAAATTTTTATAAATGAGTTCCATGTATAAATAATTTATAATAGATTTATTTCGTGCTCTCATTTTAAAGAAAAAAGATCAAAGTTATAGTCCTAGTAACACACTAAACAACTTGAAGATGACCATTCAGAAAGAGCATTGTTACTTAGTATATTGTCCCATTGACTTTTCATGGAGATCTGTAAACTTCTCTAATACAAACAATTCATTAAAAAATAATTGAAAAAAAAAAAGAAGTCTTGCAGTGCAATAGTTGAGTTTTTTTTTTAAAAAAAATTAATCCTCCATTGTTTATGGAATTTAGGATTGTATCAAATCCAAACTTCTCAATTTTTACAAAAACTTGACTATCTTAAACTAGAGTGGTAAACATGCTATTGGATCGAGTGCTTATCATTAGGCTAAAAGCTATAGTTATAGTCATGGTACAACTCATTTGACTTAAACCCATAACCAAATGTCATGGTTCAATCTGACTGACCCCATCTAAGCCTTATCAAGGCAAGATGCTGACCTAGAACCAACAATTCCCCTCCACCACCTATTGTTTGCAATCCATGCCTTCAGGGAATCAAGCCTCCAACCCAATCTGACTCCAACCTACATGCCTTGCTAAGGCAAAATGTTAGCCTCCAACCAACATCCCTACAGCACTTGCCAGTAGTCCATGCCTTCCAAGGAAGCAAACCCTTGGCTTTGAACTACTAGTTGGGAAAAAGCTTCATATCCCCATTGAGAACCACCCTTGAACATAGAGAAATAAAAATAGGAATATAATCACAACACAATAATTAACTTAGAAAACTCCAAAACCGAAGAAAATCACGGTTGCTCCAAATGACAATTAGAGAATAATACTATGTGAAAACTTTTACAATGCATAGACTTCTCTCTCACATATCTCATGACCCAGGTACACCTACACTTTCCAAAGCAAGTACCTAAGCTACATCTCACAATACTCTAAAATAAGAGTAAAAAGGAAAAAAGAAAGTTAGATACACACTTAAAGTATTTCAGAACTGGTACGAGTTGAAACGATGGAATTGGGTCTATATGTATAGTCTTGGCTTCCTTCTCCACTTACAATCCCAGGCGATGTGAGACTTGTTTCAGAACTTTCATCTCCCCTTATATTCTCGGGCAATGTGGGAGTTCCATCTCCCCTTGCATTCTTGGGCAATATAGGAGTTCTACCAAGATATTTTATTCCAATCAAAATTAGCACATGCAAATGCAAGAACAAATACCATCAATGAAGTTTAGTGTTAGAGTATGTGAATAGAGATTGGAAAATTGGTTAGAGTTGTTAATATTTGGTTAGGAATTAGCTAGTAGATGGTTATCCTCATGAGTCTATGCAAGGCTCACATCACATTATACATTACTTTTCTATCTCATTAGTAAAATCTTCCATTCAATTCTCTCTATTATTTCTATCTTTTCTCTTAATACCATAAATTTCAACTGTTAGACGAAAAAAGATAATAAGACAAAAAAAAACGGAAAATGGAAAAAGAAAAATGCCTTTAAACCATACAGGGGACGATT
The DNA here is from genome assembly GCA_030441495.1 of Dalbergia oliveri. NCBI lineage: Eukaryota > Viridiplantae > Streptophyta > Magnoliopsida > Fabales > Fabaceae > Dalbergia > Dalbergia oliveri. Next base: position 42,190,318 of record JAMLFY010000003.1, read on the forward strand.
CTCTCCCAATGCAGCTCCGCTTCGAGCAAATGGACGTGGAGCGCAGTTTCCAGAAAAAGAGAGTGGCTAATGTTAATGCTTTCTAGAGCCGAAAAAATAGGAAGAAAGTTATCGAGTTAATATATAATTAGATCATCTTTCATTTTTGTGAGTCATCCCTATAGGCATTTGAGGTGGGATAGAATTTTGGTAGCGTAAGGTCAAGGTACACCTTATATATCCACAAAATGGAAAGATATTCATATTATAAATCTTACTAGAACTGCTTGCTGTTTATCAAAAGCTTGTGATTTAGCTTTTGATGTAGCTAGCAAAGGCAAAAATTCTTAATTGTTGGCACAAGAAAATAAAGTAGTTGATTTAACAACACAAGTTGTGATAATCATTGGTCAATAAGAGGAATTTACTGCTCTTAGAGAATGTATTACTTTGAAAATTCCAACGATTTGTTTAACTGATACAAATTGCGACCTGAATCTCGTGGATATTTTGATTCCAATTAATGATGATGCTATAACTTCAACCCGATTAATTCTTAACAAATTAGTCCAATTCAATCTTTTTACTGTTTGAATTAAATCTTACTTTTCTTTAAGCCACTTAGTAGATCCTAAAAATAAATACCCATACCTTTTCTACAAAATATTAAGGCATATACCTTATATTTGTTTTTTTTGTTTTCATAAATATTTTTAAAAATGTAATATTAAAAGCTGGTTATAGTATGATAAACAAAAATGGTTACAATAATATACACACACACATATGTGTGTGTGTGTGTTATTTATTATTTTTTTTACATTATTTTGCATCACAATATAATGGTATACATGAGATCCTAAGTTCAAATTTCATTGTGATAATTGTATTCCAAGAAATACAAAAAAAAAAAATAGTTACAAATCAAAATAAAAATATACTGTATATTACCAATAAGTATCTTTTACTTATCAAGGAATTAAAAAGAAAAGTGTCACGAAAAATAAGAATTTTGTAGAATATTTCATTTAAGAACTAATATTTAATATAAAAAATTAACCAATGCCCTTAATCACGGATTAAGGTTAAAAGAAAAAGGAATAAGTCCATGAATAACAAAAATTAAAATTCTTATTATATTTTAAGAAAATTTAAAATTCTTATTATACTTTAATATTTAAAATTCTTATATTTTACATAACACTTTTCGGGAAAATTTACAACTAACCTTATTATACTTGTTAAGAAAAATCGAGGAAAAAAAATAGGCTCATTCTCTTCTCTTATATATTTATGCTATATGAGTAAAATATTTCCATTACCGTTATTTTCAGAATTTTTTATCTCACTTATTTTTTCCGTCCACGGTTCTAAATATAACTAAATGTTAAGCAATAAAAAATTAACAAGAAAATAAATTTAATATTGAAAATTAGAATGTTATAATGCATGAATAAACATTCCAACAAATAAGTCAGATTAGAAATAAATTTATTATAGATAAAATGAAAATGGCATCTATTGTAAAAGATAGTATATTTTTGCTTTAAGTAATTTTTAATCATGTGAGTTTTTTTTTAAATAAATTTAATCATGTGATATTAAAACTTATAAAATTCAGTAAAAGAAATAAAAGTTATAATAGGGAGAGTAAATCAGTTAAAATCTAACCTAACAGATAAAAGTAGAAGGAGAGAAAAAAGCCAAAGCTGAAAAACAATTATTAAATATAATTTAGATTTTATTTCCTTTTTAATATATATAATTTATTACAAGAGATAATGGTATCATTTCATTTATCAAGCGACCTTAAAATAATGTTTGAAATTTTGATGGAAAAAATATTTATGTATATTTATTACAAATCTATATGGAGATTTTTTATTAGTCCATATAGACAAGGTTTTAAAACCCAATATTTAGCTTGGGTTCTATATAATTTCCCTTGAAATTATTAAAATTATGAGCCAATTTGATTTGATTTAATTACTGTTAAATATTATTTTTGGAATGAATACGTAAAATATGATTTAAATTGATTTGATTTATATTTAATTTTAAAATCAAATCAATCCCCACAATTCCCCATCAAACTCTATAAAATTTGATTGAAATTTAAAGGAACAAAGCAATCAAATTCCCTAATATTTTAGCAAATAAAATCATTTTTTATCTTTTAAATATTTAAATAAAATATTTAATTTATAAATCAAACCATTCCCATTAAAACTACCTGGCTCGTTCGGTTTACACGAGAGGATAAGGTTAGAAAGCAGGGAAATTGTTTTTTTTTATATAGTTTTTGAGTGATTCATTATGATTAATATGGGTTTGGGGCTTAAATTACAATCATATGGGATCAAAATCACGCATTAGGCATGATTTAGTTGCTTTCACATGCGTTGCAGAGCGCATCACATCAATTTGTGTCAGAGGAATCTTGAATCAGGCAAGATTTCAGATATGCTGACATAGTTGCAGAAGTAGATCATGCTAGCAAGACAGGAGGCATGCGAGCGAGGTAGCGACACATCACATCACTAGGTGCAAAAGAATCTCGCCACACACGAGATTTCAGGCTTGTCCATCCTTGTCGCAGTGTGAATGTCACTAGTGGAAAAGAATCTCAGCTCCTGAATTTCAGACTATGGGAGTCTCTTCAGATAGCATCGCCTCATGTCGGGAAGCACAACTGCATCTATAAATATAGACGATGGAAAGAATGGAGTGAAATAGTGAATGCTATTCCCACTTCTGAAGGAGATTGTAAGTGAGAATAGAGTTTAGGTTAGAGTACACTATTGAGAAAAAAAGAGTCAAGACATAAAAATGGCATAAGATAGAACAATAATTTCGAGTGAACATGTGTTCGAGAAAATTCATCAAAATATTGTGAGTTTTTTATATCTAATATATTTATATAGAATATCATTTAATTTTTTTTGTGTGATGATTTGTAAATGTTATAAAATCTTATTTGTAACAAGAAAAAGAGTTATTGTGGCCTCATCACCTATATATGAAGTCACAGAAGCAGAGATACACAAGAACTTACAATAGGCTTATCTCTACTGCATTTTCTAGATTTCTAAAATAGAGATAGATAAACATCTGATAAGTGCTTTAGTGGAAAGGTGGAGGCTAGAAACTCACACATTTCATTTTCCGGTTGGGGAGTGCTCGGTGATATTGGAGGATGTTTCCATTTTACTTAGACTTTGCATAAAAGGTTTATGATTGAGAGTTGTTGCTACTCTCAACAAATTAAAAATATTTTTATAACTAAATTACACCAAAAATGCAGTTAGGGTGCAATCAGGTCGTCTATAAGGAAATATTCTAATTGATTCAAGAAATTGAGGGGTTTTTGAAATTATTAAGAGCAAAATCAAATTGAGAAAAAATGATGGGAATAATTACCTACACGAGGATTCCCTAGAGATTAAAAATTATTCAATCATCAGTTCAAAAGATAAAATTCATGGCAGTTGTCACTTTCATTAATTATGCTTTCACACAACAATGATGCAATTCTACTTAATGGTCACACAAACGTACTCCCACTAAGGGTTTAACTCATAGTTTTAAAACTCGGACCGTGATCGACTCGAAGGTACCGGTTATGGGTCACTGGTTCAACCGGTGGGTCATGGTTAAACCGGTTGAACCAAATTTATACAAAAAATATGTAAAAATATATAAAAATTTAAATTAAATATAATAAAATGATAACTAATTAATCAGTTGATACCCTTTAAAGGATCCAAATACAAAAACATAAATAAATAACATAAATTCCTAAATATTGTTCACACTTCACAATCATGAATCACAAATTCACAATTGACAAGTTTAAAACATAATTACACAAGAAAACACACAAAGTTTTACATCACAAACTCACAATTCATGACAATATAAATAAAGTTATTGTATTTTTTTATATATGTCATATTAGAATTTTTTTAAAGGTTTAAGAAAAAACATTATTTAGCAAAAACAAAGCAAAAAAAGCAAAAAAGGGAAAAAAGCAAAAAAAAAAAACTCGAACGGTACGGTTAGGGCAGAGTCATTTTGATCCAAAGCAAGTCGAAGCCGGGTCGCACGATTTTGATGCAAACCGATCCGGGCAGTGGCTCGGACCGGTTTCATGGCGTTCACCGGTTTTAGGTTCAACCGGTCCAGCCGGTTTTTAAAACAATGGTTTAACTAACATATGAACTAGTGATCGATAATCGTGATTCTATGAACCTATGTCAGTTTAATTGTCAATTGCAGCAACCTAATTTCTAAACGAGTTAATTCCAATCCCTTACCAATTAGATGTAATTTAATCAATTGACCAAATACCCCAATAGAATCCCAATTATGCATGTGAATGAATACACAATCAGACAACCCTAAAAAATACAATTGCAATAATTTTCACAATCAATATTAAAGAGAGAAGATAAAAGAAAAGAAAAACTAACCATGAATTACAATTGAAGATTGGGAACCTCATGAACAATTTTAATCTTCAGCTATCCTTGCACATGATAAAATGATTACTCTTCCACAAGGGAGGATCACAATCGTTGTTAAGGGGATTGCAAATTATGTTCCCAAATGGGAGCCAAAACAAAAATTGGAAGCTCTCAAAACCTAGAGAGAGAGAGAGAGAGAAAGTGTTTGATGGCTAAAATAAAATAATGAGTAAAAAAAAGTGTCTACAATTGTTGACCTCTTTCTATTTATACTGTAGCAAAATTATTAATAAAATTGGGCCTATTTAGGAGAAATCCCGTGGCCTGTGTAACACCCTAATAATTAACCCAATACACCTAGGCAGGATTGATTAATTACTAGACTTTACTCTTTGCTTCAGTTCCTTAATCATGCTTTGAAAATACTTAGTGAAATTACGAGCCATTTTTTTTTTAACATAATTGAAAACGTGAGCCGCGCTTAACGTGAATCATTTAGCAAAATTTAAAAGACACATAGGAATTTACAAACATCACATCATAATATATTGGCTCCATCATACAGCATCCATAATTACATATCATATAGATATTTTGCCTACCAACAGAATAAGACTAAGTGTAGGCAATCTAACAAACATAAATAATATATGGATGGAAAGACATCCATTAATGGCATATAGTAATAACACTTCAGGGATAGGGATAGATATCTGAAATATACGAGTGAAACTAGAGGATCAAGTTCAGCTACCCTGAGCCTCAATGTGATTCACGAACGCTTCCTTCTATTTCTGAAGACGAGATGGAAAGAAAAATAGAGGGAGTGAGAAACTTATAAAAAAAATCAGTAGGGTACTCACCTCATGATGCATTGTGTCATCATCATCGTCCCCAGGAACCTCGGGTTTCATTATGAAAATGTGAGCATGCTAAGATTCATTTATTAGTTCGGAAATATACTTTACCGAGGTCCGTCATTTTAATCATGCGTCTTATAATGCATCATAAACTTAGCATGTCATGTTTATAATGAACTTTTTCTTTCATATATAATAACATAATTATGCATAAGACCACATCATATTCCTCATCATCATATCATAAATACTATGCATAGAAGAACATCATATTTCCCATCATCATCTCATAAATACTATGCAGAAGAACATCATACCATAATAGCTATGCACAAGACATGGTGCACATATTTCATTCCTTTAGTGTCCTAGGTGACTTAAAATCTTGTCATCATCATCATTATTTTCCTTGGGGCCACCCTATACTCCACCCTTTTGGGAGTAATCTAGGTTATGAGCTCATACCTTACTAGTCGTCACTAGCATATACTTATCCCTTTTGATAAGTTAAAATCCCACTCTACCCTTTTGAGAGAATGGGCTAGGGGCAAGAATCACCTTTTCACCACCTCTAGTCTGATGGGTCTTAAAGGATCATTTTCTCAAGATCACCTTTTCACCACCTATAGTCTGATGGGTGCAAAGGATCATTTCCTCATGAGTTTAAGTCACCATTAAGTCTTAGCATGTTATATCATAATACAACTCTAATTCATAATCATCAGGATGCATAAACATTCTCATTATTTGCAACAGCAACTATATCATGCAAACTATGAAGTCATTCAATGATATCAAATACTTAATAAGCATCAAATCACTACATAGACTTATCATTTCAAACTTCAAAGAACCATCATCATAAATTCTTACGAAAATTCTTAAACAACCGAAACTTTAGAATAGAGTAATCTCAATTATCAAACTAATTAATCATGCATCTAAAGGACTCATTATCATCATTACCATTAATTATAAGCCTTAAGAATATTATTAAACTATATGGGACAGCATAGGTAGTAAGTTATATTTAAGGCTTCACGGTGTGCTAGAAGTTGCATTTTTAACCCTTTCTCGTTACCAGCTTTCCTTATGGTGCTAAAATTAATTACTAAATCAATTATGAATCATTCTCTCTTATCTAAACATAATAGAACCTGGTTCTTAGGGCTGCTAAAGGTTCTGACAGAATGCATAAATTTCATTTTCTAGAGTTCTAGAAATCTTGCTTTTACCTTTTTGGAAGCTAGTTTTATTTCTAACATGCATAGAATCATTCCTTTAGCAATAAACCATGATTATCACAACTTTAAACATATTAAACTATCATCATACAGTAGTACTAAACTCATATTAGTGGCTGAATTATGAACCTCACATAATTGCTTAAAATTACATTTTAAGTACATGTAAGATACTAGTTTCCCATAAAATCTTTGCAAAGCCTTAAAACTCTTTTAGAAACTAATTCTTTTTTTGCTAAACTTGAAAGAATCTTCATAATTAAAATTCTCACTTAAGATAAAAGGAGCAAGTCTTGAGCTTAAGAGATTTATGTGATATCTTAGAATCATAAACATGCTATGCAACCTCATTTTAATCTTGTCATTATAAGGTGATAACTTGGAATTATAAACATGATATGCAAATCCATTTCTTTATCTTTAAGATTTAAGGTGATGACTTGAAAATTAAACATGATGCAAGAACTTGAAATATAAACATGATGCAAGAAACTTGAGCGGCGGTAGTCCGCACTGGACCAGTGGAGGAGAAGAGAATCTTAAGAAGGGAGCGGTGGTAGTCCGCATTGGACCGGTGAAGGAGAAGAGAATTCTTATTACATCTTATTAAGCTCCAATCTCAAGACTTCTTAAAGAATGAATTCTTTAACTCCAATAATCTTAAGGAAATTGAAAGTGATACTACCATTTTCCAACTTTGCTTGTGATACTTGGGCAAGTCTTTGAGCTCTAGGATCTTTAGGTGATGACATAAAATAAACATGCCATGCGTTGATTCTTTTAGCCATTATAAAATAAAGTGAGAGCATAAAATAAATATGAGATGCAACCTCTTTATTATCTTTATAGATTAAGTGACAACTTGAAATATAAACATGAAATGCAAGCTTGGAAATTTAAACATGAGATATGCAAGTTCATTTATTTATTCTTGAGAATTTAGTGATGACATTAAAAGTAAACATGGTTATGCAAGGCATAAACTTAAACATGGATGCAAGTTCCTTTTATTTCTTTACTAGAGCTCTTCCAAGACTTTAGAGAAATATAAATTCAACCCAATATATCTTAGCAAGACAAAGTGAAAAATACATCTTTCAAGTTCTAAACTCAAGATCTTTATTTTTACATCATAAAAACATCATTCTTTAAAGTTTTGCATCAAGTGGAATTTTCAAGCTTTAGAGGCCTAACTTGTGATGGATTTACAACCAACACTCAAGGTCCTCATCATCAAGCTATCATCATATTCCTTCTTAGGCCATTTGGCCGAAATCATTAAAGAAAAATAAGGAAAGAAAAACTGAAATTGTAAAGCTTTAAAAACTAGTGAAACCTTCAAGTTTTAGAAGTCTAACTTGTGAAGGCTTTGCAACCAACACTCAAGAACCTCATCATCAAACCATGGTCTCATCATAATCTAGGCCATAAGACTGAAATGTTTTTAAAAGAAAGAGGAATACAAAATCGAAATGAAAGCTAGAAAGAAATCCATGAAATCATCATTTTGAACCAAGAACAACACTTAGCAAAGCATAGAAATAAGCTTAGAGACAACTTCCTACCTAATCTGATTTGAAGAAAAGGAAGAGAACTTGGTTTCTTTGAGTGAAATGGAAGAAAATATTCTTGAAAACTTGAAGAAAGAATTCAGCCAAGAGGAGGAGGAAATGAGAGCTTTTGGTGCTTTGGAAAAACTAGAAATGTGTACAATTTTGAGCAAGCATCTAAGACTCCTTAAGCATGCCTATTTATAGAAGAATTCAAGCTCATGTATGGACAAGAGAAGGAGGAAAATCTGACTAAATTTGAGGAGGAAACAAGGAAGGAAAAATCATCTTGTTTGGTGGCTTAAAACATGGAATCATGAAACATGATTCCTTGTTTTCATACCTTGAGTTTTGTGCCAAGTTTGACAAATTTTTCTGATGCATAATAGGCCATATAATTTCGTGCATTATAGCCCAAGGAAGAGAAATTTGTGTGTTCCATGCATTATTTAGGTGTAGGTAAGGTATTTTTGCAAATTAGAGAATTTGCAATTAAGGACTTAAGTGAATTGTAAGCAATTTGGGTGTTTTTAAGCAATTTTAGGTTCTAATCAATTTAAATAAATAATTTTGACTCTAGATTAGTAATTAGAATTTAATAAGCTTTAATTTGAGCCTAATATTGCTTAGGTTTCATTAGACGAATCGAAAATCTCAAAAATTGCAAAACTCACAAAGATAGGGGTAAAATGGTCATTTCGCTCAAAAACTTCCGGGCCATCCGAACTTAACCAATGACCAATCATAGCTTAAAAACACCTTTTAAAACATTTTAGTGAGGTTCGGGCTAGTGGATACGGATCGGAGTTAAAGGCGGGGCGTTTTGGTCATTTCGCGTCGAAACTCAAAATTGAGATTCTTCTCCTCTATTAACACACATAACACAAACAATCCCCTATTATCCTCAAAACATCCCCTTGAGGGGCGGGCCACGATCCTCATTTTCTGAGAAAATAACCTCAGGGCATTTTGGTCATTTTACACGTACAGAAATTCGGGCTTGCGACTCTTGCAGGAATCGCTCATAACTTCTTTTCTAATGTTATATTCCTTTATTGAGGATTGTTTGGTCTCAAATTTATATAAGAATTACCTAGGGTAATTCGGTAATGATAGTAAAAGTTGGGCGTTACAGCCTCCAAGTGTATGACCACCTGGGCAGTCATTGACCACCTACCAAGTTCGGTATCCATGTAATACGTGCAAATGTAGTAAGTGTTTGGATGATGATACAATAAGGGTTCATTTGTACAAGTGGGGATTCATATTAACTATTGGGTTTGGATTGAGCATGGAGAGGTAGTTAATGCATGGAATTAAGTGGGTACATTTCAAACTGGAAGTAGCTTTGGTGGGATCCATATAAGCATGACGTGGGTAATATGCTGGGAGGATAACCTGGCTAGGCATCATGAGATGGTGTTTGATGTTACTAGTCCTGAAGTTGTTGCTCGTTATTCGCAACCTATCAGGAGCCCAACCAAGATGCCGCTCGGTTTTATAGTCTCCTAGAAGCTCAATCAACCTTTATAGGAGGATTGTATGCACTCTAAATTGTCATTAGCAGTTCTAATATTGAGCATTAAGTACGAAGGGAATCAAAGCCAAAGTTCTTTTGATCAGATGAGCTAAGTTGAACCTCGACCCAATTCCAAAAGATTTTTATCAAGCTAAAAAATTAGTTTCTAAATTTGGGTTGAAGGAAATAAAGATTGATTGCTTAAAAGGTTGCATGCTTTATTATAAAGATGATATTTCATTCATTGAGTGTAAGTTCTCTAAGAGCCTAGGTTTAAACCCAAGAGACGTGAAAGTGGGAGGTATAAGACGTCCCTAAAAAAGAATGCACTCTGCCCTTAATCCTGACTCACAAGACTTTATGCATCAATGAGCTTGGCTTCTCATATGAAGTGGCACAGTGAAAATCGAGGATGACAGTATGATGACGCATCCATCGCACGGTGAAGTATGGAAAAAATTCAATCAATAATATCCTAATTTTTCTTTTGACCCATGAAATGTTAGATTGGGACTTATTCAGATGGATTTACTTGAATAACCAACTTAGTAAACCCTATTCCTATTGGTCTGTAGTTGTTATGGCCTATAATTTTCCTCCTGACATGTGCATGAAAGATCCTTACCTGTTCTTAACATGTATAATCCCTAACCCTGATAATCCAAAAGCTAAGATTGATATATATCTTCAACCCCTAATTGATGAATTGAATAAGCTGTGGTGCTAGGTGTTCTTATTTATGAAATTTCAACTATGCAAAACTTCATGATGAGAGCTGCATTAATGTGGACCATAAATGATTTCCAAGCTTATGGAATGCCTGGATGATGACCCAAGGCAAATTAGCATGCCCGATTTGCATGGACAATATTAAAGCATTCACCTTGAAACATGGAGGAAAAAACTCTTGGTTTGATTGTCATAGAAGGTTCTTAGATTCTAATCATCCATATAGGAGAAGTACATTGGCTTTAAAAGAAATTGTGTTGAACATGATAAGCCTCTAGTTAGACTAAGTGGCCACGAAATGTGGGATCGAGTTACAAATATCCCAAAAATAACTGAAATCAAAAAGGTAATGCGGTAGCCAGGCTATGGGATTTACCATAATTAGACCAAACAAAGTATTTTCTAAGAGTTATTGTATTGGAAGAATAATTTGGTGCGTCATTGTTTATATGTCATATATTCAGAAAAATGTGTTTGACAATATTATGAATATGATGTTGGATAAGATTGAACCAAGGACAATGACAAGACAATTCATGATCTGACTAAGTATTGCACGTCTGATTTGCATTTACAAGAACTAAGAGATGGTCGATTCTATAAACCAAAGGCCAAATATGCCCTAAGTTCCAATCAGCAACAAGCTATTTGTCAGTAGCTTAAGGAGTTAAGAATGCCTAATGGTTATGCTTCTGACTTAAGTAAATGTGTTAATGTTGGGGGTAAGCTTTTTGGCATGAAAAACCATGATGTAGAGAGCTACCTAATATTGTCTGGAAGCCCTAAGGCTAAGTCAGTATTCAGGGATTTATGCTCTTCTACTCTTCGGTGTGATGATCTGCTTGTCATGAAAAAAAAATTTCCAAAATTCTCTGCCAATTAGAGAGAATTTTCCTCCTGGTTCTTTGACTCAATGGAACACTTGCCCATCCATTTGGCATATGAAGCACGAGTGTGTGGACTGGTTCAATATAGATGAATGTATCTATTTGAAAGGGAAATAAGAGGGTGTAAAAGACTGTGAAGAATAGGTCTCAAGTGGAAGGATCAATATGCCAAGCTAATCTAGCGAAAGAGACTTCAAATTTCTCTCATTTTACTTTCAGCCACATGTTCAATCTAGGAGAACTCGTGTTGGTCGTAACGACGATAGAGATGAATGTTCTATTCCACCTACTTTGTCTATATTCAATCAACCTGGTTGAGCCTAGAAAGAGCATGCCTTGATGGCTGACTTTCAAGGAGTAGAATTTTGCATACTTACATAATTTTGATAAATTGTGACGAGGTACAACCATTCAGATTGTAAGTCAATAATCCCTTTTTTTATAAGTGAAGGTTTGATGTTATGCATCTTTAAAATAACATAAAATATATTTTCAACAACGAATACTTTGAGCAACTACGGTTAGATTCTCTTCAACAATTTCTGGATTAGTTTAGATTACATGTTAGTCCGCTTGTTTAAGATTATGTAACCTAAAATATTCTTATCTATTAATTTTATTTGATACAAGTAAGTTTAACATTTCAAACTTTATATACGTAGATTCATAACAAAAATAATGGTGTAACATATTCCCATTTATTTAATTTAGCTTGGGGCCCAAAAAATAAAGTTGTAAGTTGGCTCTTGTACTATATTAATGGGTACAAGTTTCACACAGCTGATTGGTGAAAAAATCAACAATACTAGTGTTTGTGTTAAAGGCAATACTAGGGATGAAAAAAGTGATTGATATGGTGTCGTTAAGGAAATTCTTGATTTTGAGTATGTGGGTGAGCTCAGAAATAAATGTGTCCTATTCAAATGTGAATGGTATGATCCTACCCAACTAACTTGGACACACAACATAACAATTACGAAATCATTGAAATCAATCACACCAGAAAATATAGAAGTTATGATCCTTTTATTATAGCCCAAAATGCCAAACAAGTATATTATATGTCTTTTCATGAGAAAAGTAGGTCAAGTGGAGGGTTGTGAACAAGATACAACCAAGAGGTAGGATTGAAATAGAGGAAGATATTGTTGAAGATGCTTATCAAGTGGATGATCCACATTCTTCAAGGGTCTTAATGCAGGCAATCCTGAAAACCCTTTTCGTTGACTATTGGGGAAGTTGACATAATTGAATGCACAAGTAACCACCCAATCAGAATCACGAAGATGAAATAAGTGATAGTAGTGCTGTAATTCACCTAGTGATCAATAACAGAGTGATGATGAAAATAGTCCCTGACTTTTAGATTAACTAAGGTGTTCAATATTATATGAAATATTATTATGAAATTATTTGAAATTTCTTGATTTAATTAATGTTTTGTTGTGGATTATTTTTTAATTGTTTCAGTATGCTGGTAAGCAGAGCAGACCTCAGAAGGTCAATTTACTCACCAACACCTCACCACCGCCCTCCCACCAACTCCGCCACCTTCCTTTCCACCACTTCCACCTAAGTCCCTACTATAGTACCCAGGCTTTAGGATGATGCCCATTCCTGGGTATCCCGCCCCCACCTCCCCGTATTCACACTCACAGCCCACTCGCATTACGACCCTTCCACTAGCCCTACCAGCCCCTTCCGCCTTGTCTGATTCCACTCCTCCTTCCTTGACTAGGTCAGGGCACAGGATGCCGATGGGAGGCCTCTCGACCTAGATGGCAGGCCACTTGGGCGTGATGATGACGCTAGGCGGGTCCGGACGATAAAGGGTAAGTTGAAACATATTTTTTTATTACATTTTAATTTTACATTGATTATTATATTTGAGTAATTTTGAGTGTTTGTTGATATATTTCATTTATGTAATAGTTTTCATCCATTTACGGTGGCTCACCACAAGATCATAGAGGTCATACAAAGTTGGTATAACCATCATGGCCCACATGGACTGACATCCCTCCTGGTGTCAAGGTAATTCCATAATTGCTTCGCTTTTGCTAAAAATATATGTTTATAGTATTTAATTATATGCTTATATACAATCATTTATATGCATGTGAATTTGTATATATAGAAAACATTCTACATTTAGCCCAAACATGACCCCACAGTGAAAGAGGGCTTGGAGGATTAGGTCCTTCAAGTGAAGACGGGATATGTTTCATGATGTCCGTACGGGACACATGAACAGCTCATGGTTGAATGATGCCACCTTCGTTAAGCGTACCATTGGGCTAGCGACCCGACCTTCAAGGATAGGTCAGGTAAGGGAAAGACAACTGAGCCTCACAGAAAGGCGGGTTGCTACACACGGGTGGATCAGCGCCGCAGGGACCGTAAGCATTTGGTAATTCTTTAACCTTTCTACATTTATAATAATATTTACTATATTTGAATTGTGGAAAATACTATATTCTTATAACTTTATTGTGCTTATTTGTGCAGGCGGAGTTGAGCTGCCGCAGAGGGCGAGTTATTAGGGACACCCGAGGGGTGGGCAGAGGGAGGTTGGAGAGGCCTGGGTAGACCCTCGCTCAGGGCGACCTATGTAAATTTAAATTTAGACATATATTTACTTAGTTTTTATTATTATTTTCATTTATCTCATAATTATTACTTACAACGTGTTTTATCTTTTTTCCTTTGCTGCGCGAGTTTAAGCCTCTAGGAGTAAGCCCAGACCCGGTACCAGATCGGATGGTTAGGCCAAATGCTAATTCCTCTTCCTCCAAATGAGGAGGATGTCTGGGCCCAGGTGGTTGGCGACCCTTACAAGAGTGGCATATATGGGATAGGATACTACCCTGAGAGTATATCCCCATCCTCCACCATGGGTCAGCTCCTGGGGATGATGTCTTGAGAGAGCATGTCCATGCGCTTAATCAGGAGCTACAACGGTAGGCCCAGTTTCCGCGGCAGCAGGAGCGCAGCACAGCTCTTGTGAGCGCTCAGGAACGGCAGGGCGGCGCTATGGAGCAGGAGTTAAGATATAAAGAGCTTAAGCTCTCATTGGAGCAAGTAGCAGAAAGCAAAAAAGGAGAAGGCTTAGTTTCGGAAGATGCAACGGAAGATCACTAGAATGTGATGACCTTCTTCCGAACATCAGCTTTGAATCCTCCTCTCTGGCAAAATGCTCTCTCATGTCCCATTCCCCTATATCACACTTCCCTCCATCTCTAGGGCCACTCATAGTAGGATGACGTAGATGATGACGATGGTTTAGACATGCCGGACGTCGCGCGATGCGCCGACGTTGAAGCTAATGAAAGCCCAGAGTTCAACTAGTTGTTATCTAGATTCTTTTTTTCCATTTTGGATTTTTTTACATTATTCTTTTTCCATTTTGGATTTTCTTACATTTATAATAATTTGTATATATTTTATTGTCATAATTAGCTATTTTGTTTAATCAGTTTAATTTATTCATTTTATTATTTTCTTATTTAATATCAATTTAATTGATAATTACGTAATTATATAAATAAATAAATAATAAATTATAAATCACTTCATAATTAAAGAGGGCAAAAAAAAAAATTACTGATGGCTAAAATCGTCGATAATACGAAATATTTTTAAAATCAATTATTTATAAATCAATATACGTCGATAAACCCATCGGTAATATACTAAGAAAATTATTTATTTATTTAAATAACCGTCGGTAAAATTAAATAAATCTGTTGGTATAAATATGATTCTGACGCCCATGGTGACTCCTTTTATATAATTGTACCGACGGCTAAATATTTTATTACCCATCGATACACGCGTCGAAATAACCGATAGGTTTATTTATCCGTCAATAATATTTATCGACGGAAGCAAATGCCTACATATTCGTTATATAAATCTAATCCATCGAAAACTCTTCGATAAAAGCGCCAGTTTCCACGCATTTCTTGTAGTGAATTTTATATTCTCAAATCTACATCTAACTAAAAACAATATTAAATTAGTTGAGTTTCTGCATAAGAATTATATGTAAACCTTGCGATTGAAAAGTAGTGAAAAATATATGATAAATAAGTCCATCTTTATATTTGGAAGGATTTACAAACAAATTAATCCCTAATTATTTATAAAATCATTCAAATTGGTCTCTATTAAAAATATAAATAGAATAAATAAATCCACTAAAATACTAAAAAAAAATAGTTTGTCCTACATTTTTTATTGTGAGGGTTCATAAATGTATTTTTTTTTCTTGAGGGTCCAATTTATCTATGCGACTTTTCTGGGGTCAACTTAGCAATTTACTCTATTTTTTTAATATATTTATGTTGTTCTTATGTAGCAACCCAAATAAATAAATAATTTATTTTTGTTTTAAGCTAGGTATATATTTGAATATATGAAATTTAGGATTTGAATTTTAAGAGTTAAGAAAATCGTTAACTTAAAGTTATATTTATAAAATTTATTTCTCTCAGTAACTTTTATTTTTTTTATTTATTCTCTATTCATCAATATATATATATATATATATATATATATATAAAAAACATAGTTTATCCAAATAAGCAAATTCAACGTGGCAATTCCCTTCATTCCTCCTTAATTCAATTTGATTTAAAGGAAGTTAATTATTTAATTAAATGATTGAAATAATAACAAATATATTTAATGCATGATTTCAATATATGTTTCAAATATAACGTTATTTGAACATTTATTAAATCAATCATTTATTACATTTATTTCCAATATTGCATTTATTTGAACATTTAAGGCATGATCTAAACGATAAACATCTTTGATTTCAATTTCCATTCGCATAATGTTAATGATTACATTTCAATCGTTTCAATAAAAAAGATTCTTCTCATAAATGATTAAAAAATGTAACAAATTTTATTATTAGATCAATCATAAACAAATGTTATTAGATCAATTAGAAATCAATTAAAAAACATAGCATATTATATCAATTAATGCATTAATCAATTAAATCATAAATATATGATTAAAAAGTATGAGGAATATTTCATCAATCAGAAATCAATTGAACCATAATTATGTTTATGAAATTATATATATTGATTTGTAGATTATGAACCATTTTGTATCAGTATTTTTTGTTAAACCACTTCTTCTCAATCTAATTTATTTCATGATTTGTTTTTCTAAGAGCAATTACAATGGAGTTTTCGTGACTCTTGAAACGGTGGAAGAGATTGAGAAATACAATTGGTGGTATCGTTCATGTAAGAGGTGTTTTAGTGGATTGCAAGAGGAGTATTGTAAGTTTCCTGCAAAAAGTATGAAATTGATTATTCTACATTTATACCAAGGTAATGAATTAAAATACGGCCTCCATTGTTTTGAATTTTACTAATCAAGTAAGCTCTCTTTTTTCTAAGTGAAGTGATATAATCAATTCATCTTTAGGTATAGCATCCATATAAGAGTGGTAGATGAAACGAATAAGCCTCTTTTTTGTTGTTCGATCGTGAAGGTTCAAAGTTCTTGAACATAAGTGCTTCTAATTTGAGGCTTTCTTCAATTGTCAAAGTATACTATAATGTCTAATAATAAAATGATTTTTTTGCTATGATACAATTATCATTGATGAACAATAATTCTACAATAGTGACTCAAACCAGTGAACAAGGCAAAAATTTCTAAAATGTTGGAATTTATAAACTAATATATTTACTCGTGCAACACTTGTAAGGCATTGCACGGGTAAAAACTAGTTTTTTCTTAAAACAAAGTAGGATTGAGTGTAATTTAAGAAAATCTTTAGGATATTCTTTGTTATTTACTTTCTTCTTTTTAGAATATCTATCCACTTTAGACAAAGTAATTTTTTAAAATACTGTCAATTTCACATTCCAATAAAATAGATTTTTTTTGTTCCAATTGTATATTTGAGTAATTTATGACTAGGGGTGTCAAATGGGGGAGCCCGCCTATTAGGCCCATTTTCGCCCGCAAAATAAACGGGCCTAAGCGCCTGCCTAGCCCAGAGCAAAAATCCCTAGCTTGACCCATATAATTGGAGTTTGCAGGCCAGGACTCACTTTTTTTTTTTTTTTACAATTTGAGCATACTTTACCTATTCCTTATGTACCTACAAACAATCCAATAAAATAAACTAAAGGAATTTTTTAATTTTCTAATTAGACGAAACACTCAATTTAGGCAATTATATTATAATTCCATAGATTTTTTTTTTATATGGACAAATCCAAATAAATTTCACATAACAAATTTCACAATGTAAATTCATATGGACAAACAAATTTAATCCAAATAACCAAGTTCACACAAAAACAAATTTCACAATTTAAATGCAAATTCAAGTTAAGAACAAGTTAAAAATATGAAGTTGAAATTCAAAAATAAAGTTTTGGGTTGATTTGCGCCTTTGTGGATTAGGCCTTCAAATGGGCTAATAGTTATAACCTTGCAACTTCACTAAATTAGAATATATATATAAAAAAGGTAACCACCGTTCCTGCATGCCCAGATTAACTTCGGGTTAACGAGGCTGCAAATGAGTTTTTACTAAACAGATCAAAATTTTAGACCCAACCCAACCTTTTTTTTTTTTAAACGGATTGGCCAATTGGTTTGACTCATTTTGACGGCCCTATTAATGATCATTAGTGTAATATTTCATTTTTAATCATTCGATGTGCTTTGCAATTAATGACCATTAGAATATATTGATCCATATATCATTACTTTGTATAAAAATATTCTATTACCATATTATTTATTATTTTTTTAATATTCATATTTGTCTAAATTTTATGGATATTTTACAAGGGATGAAGTATTAGCCAAGATACGTTATCAAATCAATAAATCAAATACGCAAACAAAATTATCCGTTTATAAGAGCAGCTCCAACGGAGCAAATTTCAATCCCATTTATTGTGCTATATTAGGGACAACGGAGGATACCATTGGAGCAACTATCTGGGACGAAGAGAGTGTAGAGTCCCACCAAGTTAAGGATTCCAACTCAAAAATTAAGTTCAATTTGTACTTTTTTTACTATTTTACGAATGGTTAAATTTTTTTAAAAATATTTTATTTAGCATTTCACTCTATAAATATCAATCTCTTCAATTTTATTTTTTTCATTCTTTCTAATCATTTCCAATATTATTTTTCACATTTCTTTTTAATCATTTCTAACACTTTCTTTTTTTTCACTATTCTACTCTTTTATTCTCTCACAAACAATGAATCCAAGTCAATTTAATTTATTAAAATTGTTTTTAAACAAAAAAATTTATCATTTTTATCCAAATTGAAAAAATATTACATAATAGAAGATATTAGAATAAAACATTCCATAAATCTGGTGATTTATTTTTAATTTAAAAAATTATATAGAGTCATAGTATGAATCAAAATTGATTATTTCTATTAAGTACAAAGGGATACTCCTAACACATTTTAATTTTTTTTATAATAAGTTAATTATGTGATAATAATATGATAATAAATGAGGTTATAAATGAGATTAAAAAAGAGACATTATTGGAGATGCTAAGAGACTCACATAGATATGCGACATGACATTGGACAACAACAAGCAGTATGCAGGTACTGCTCAGGTTCGGTATATCCTTGGTAAAAGCAAAAGAGGACGTGGATGTGGATAAAGTTTACGGTTTTTTAGTAATTTCCTATCACACTACAACTGAAAATGGATAAAGGTTTTTATTCATTTATTTACTCGTGTTGCTTTTTACAAGAAAATGGACAACGCCATTTAAATCCATCTTTTCTGAGACCCATCACCAGCCACATTTCCACATCGAGTAGGGTTCCATCTATAATAAAAATATACAATAATATTATAATACTATTCACAATATTATTTTATATTTTAGTAAGATGGATATTAATACATTATAATATTATTGACTTGTTGAGTTTAAAAGCCACCATCTCCATCTCTCTCACCAAACCATTCACAAGTTAAAAAAAAAAACACTTATTTTATTTGTCTGTTTTAAGTTTGCACTTTTTATCCATTGAATAGCAAGAAAAGGCCTTTTGTTGTCCCGTGCCTTTTGTTTCAGAAGCCTCAACATTCTTGCTATCATACATACAAAGCTGGAATTTTTGCTCCACAACCCAGTGTTTAGAATCTCAAAAGAAAAGAAAAAAGAAAAAGAAAACTGGGTTTTGGTGCTAAAGCTGAAACAAGTTTGATTGAAAATATCCCATTTTCATTTTCATTATCTGATCCTTGACAAGATCTCTGATATTGGATTAATGGCTTGTTCCTTGAAGAGTGTTTTTGTTGCTCCTGAGAATATGCTTGGCTCTGAACAAACCAAAGGGGTTTTGGGGCCTTGTCCTTCAATTGCTTTCTCAAGACCTGGTAAAGCAAAATCAAGGGCATGTTCTGTTCTGAGTGCTGATTTCATGGGACAACCCATCAATCCTCAAGAGAAAAAAAGTGCCGGGTGTTGCAGTTCCAAAACCTCCACCAATGCCTCAATTCATGTATTTATTGTGAAGTTTTCTTTTCTTTCTTGGTTTTTCTTTTTACCTTTTAGCTTTCCAATTATATTCTCTTTTTTGTTTTTTCATTTAGCATTCAATTTATTTGTTTCAGGCACAAGCAACTATATGCATTAGCAAAGCTTTGCAGTGGTGGAAGAAGAACCTGAAGACTAACATGATTGAGATCCATTCAGCACAAGAACTTGTCAATTCTTTGCTCAACGCTGGAGATTCACTGGTTGTGGTGGACTTTTATTCACCTGGTTGTGGAGGCTGCAAAGCCCTCCATCCAAAGGTAATTAATCCATGCACTATGTTGTTTGGAATTAAAATTTATAAGTGCCTTGCCTTATTACACACCCCCCCCCCCTCCCAACAAAAATACAATTCTGTATATTGAACTGATTAATCTTCAATCTGAAAAAATTTGCTCAGATCTGCCAAATTGCTGAAATGTACCCAAATGCAATTTTTCTGCAAGTCAACTATGAGGAGCTGAAAACCATGTGTCATGCTCTGCACATTCATGTGTTACCATTCTTCAGGGTCTATAGAGGTACTGAGGGTAGAGTTAGCAGCTTCAGCTGTACCATTGCAACTGTAAGATTCTGATTCTGATTGATATACAGATCCTATTGCTATTAGTTTCATACATTGGCTTGTTAATTTGTTATGTTTTTCTCAAATTATAACTATATGTTATGGATATGTTGTTGTGCTACAGATCAAGAAGTTTAAGGACGCCTTAACAAAGCATGGGAATGAAAGATGTAGTTTAGGCCCAGCAAAAGGCTTGGATGAATCCGAGTTGCAAAAATTGGTGTCAATTGGTGAAATTTCAGTTAATTTGCCGTGGCCATATCCCAAGGAAGGGAAATTGGAGGACTTGGTTCTACAAAGACATGATTATTCTGGCGTTTGGAGCATGGCAGATAACAATAGTAACCTTATGCAGGATGCAATAGCCTGATATTAATAGTTTATACTAGCAACTAGGACATTTTTTCTTGCTATATCAGAGAATGAAGATTATAATGGAGAGTAAAGAAACTCCTCCATTCCAAATTCCTTTTTGTTAAAAAAAAAAACTCCTATGATGTTTTCTGATTTATTTTTTGGGCTGTAAATCTATATTTTTGCGGAGGGGTTTGTTGGGGGCCATTTTTGGTTGAAATTGAGCCCCTGTAATTTAACTTGTATCTCTGAGATAATATGTGAGAAATTAAATTAAACCAAGGCTTTTCCTCTACTTGGACAATGGAATAAATGTTAAAGCATGTTATGGTTGAAAATGTAGCCACCTATGGTTGTGTAGTCCAACATGTAGCTCACATATTTGATGGCAATCACTGCTCATATGCCATACTAGGGATATGTAAGATTTGTTTTTTGTCATTTTGTATCATGTAAGTTGCCTATAAAAGACTACATCTGATCATGTATTTCTTAAGAGAAGTCAATGAGAACGATGAGCTTATAGCAAGAAACACTTCTCTTCCTCTCATCACGTGATATGTTTATTATATATGAGTGATGAGACAAAAACTATTTTGAGGGTGATGTTTGAAAAGTGAGTTAGTGTATTTGAGAAATCCATGGCAAAATATTGTGTGGGTCTGTGATATCAAATTGGTATGAAAATTTTACAACAACATAATATCTTCTCCTCTTGTATTAGCATTTAGCATTTACATTACTCAACGAAATTTTGTAATTTCAAGTCAAGTGGATCCGAACCATTTCCTTCTCTTGAGTGTTATTATTTGCAACTGTATGCTGGATGAGTGCTGATACTTAATACGAATTTGAAATTTGTCAATTTTCTGCTAATAGTATTTTATAGAAAAAGTCAAAACCAAAATTTCCAGCTAATTGCCAAAATAGTTTATTTTCAAAGAACTTTGTCTTATATAGAAATTGATGCAATAAGTTCTTTCATAATTGATTTTTTTATCATAATAATCTAAAACAAATGCATCATAAATATTACTGACTTACTGTGACCCAAATTATGCAGATAATTTTGAAAACACAATTTTAATTTCTCTTTTACAGATAAGTTTAGATGAACCCAGCACTAGTCAATCCACGAAGGTTAAGGTACAATCCGAGACTTGGAGAACACTTTATGAGATTGTAAATAAAGTTCTTACATTAGCCGCGGAAATCAAATTCGCCTTCATGTGGGATACCGGTTTATTCTTTACCAACTGTGCCAAGTGCCAACGCTCATCGGCAAAGTGATAAATTAATTTGTGCTTGTATTTTAGCTTTCTCCTACTTTATTCTCCGACCCGATTACAGCAAAATTTGTGATGATATTTGGGAGGTATTTTATTTGTATATCTAGCACCATCGTAACATGAATAAGATAAGAATGACACTTATACATACTATTCTGGTTCAAAAATGTTACATGTTAGTCTTTGTATGCGGAGGGAAAAATATCGTAATGCGATTATATATTTATAGAAAGAACTTTGTTTAATACACACGTACATAACATTACTGTAATATGAACATAAATTGATAAGGTTCATATATAACTTTTGGCACAAAAATCTCACAGGCCACATGTGAGTCTTTGATGTGAAAAAACAAAAAAAAAAGTAAATAATAATAATAATCGTGAAAAGATCGTAAAATTTGTAATAAACGTGTGTGTTGTTTTAACAAATAAAGGTTGATTCATGCGGGTCTCTTCTCAGTCTGTGTATCATTGTTATGATATCCTTTGTATTAAGTGAGACGGGACTTTAATCTACCAATAGGCTGGGCAATTAATATAGCATGTTTATTTCAGTATATTATTTGATTTGATTTTCAGTTACCCAGTAACAGTGACTAACCCTCTGACGTGGGAGGTAGATTAATATTTGGTCATGAGAGACACTCCAATGGCAAAACTTTAAAAAATCTTAAAGGCGCCAAATAGTATAATAAATAAATTAAATAAGGAAAACCATATTAAATTTAATTATATAGACAATAAGAAAAGTGTTTTTAATAAGATGAAAAGAAAAATTCTTATTCATTAAATCATATATGGATGATAAAAATTAAAAGTTATTTATAAGTCAGATTAATTATTTAAAAAATTACATGATTTTATATTTTAATATTAACTACTTATGTAATATTTAGTGATTAAGATTTACTATCTTGTGTTAATTTATTATTCATTCTGTTGATATACTATAATTTACCTTAAACCCATATATTGGTGCATCAATAGAATTGTTTGATTCAACCCCTCATTACTTTAAATTTTTTATAGATAGTAATGTATCAAAACTAATCTCATATTTATAATTAAACTTGTTTACCAAAATATATAATATTTTGAAAAAAAAAATTTGGGGGTTTGTTTGGAAGATTCTAAAAAATAACACATAAGTATATTAATTATGTTTAAAAGTTTTAAGGACAATTAGCTATCAACCTACTCATTTATCTATTGTCACTTAATCTTCATTGTCTCCACTTGCATTATTCCTAAAATGCCCTTCAAGTTATTTCAATAGTTAGCTTTTTATTTTCAAAACTAAATTCAGAATTGTGGGTTAAAATTTCAATAATTTATTATCATTCTTTATTTATTTTTTATTTGTGAAATTTCTAAACATCATTAATGAAAAATTTATTTTATATTTATAACATATTGTTATTATGATATTTTAAATTTATATTTAATACTTATACAATTTAATAATTGTACTAAGACGCAATTATTAAATATTATGAAACACACCAAACAGATAGATAACTTAGCAAAAAATAAATAACTCTCAGCTACATATGAAAATAAAAATTTATATCTGTTTTGTGAGGCCAATAGTTGCGCTGATAAATTAGTTTAAAAAGAACATAGATTACCTTTTGGCATTACCTTTTTTAATAGGCTTTTTCTTATATATCTGTTGAGTTTTTGGTTGATATTGTTAGTGTTATTAATAATAGGTTGTCATTATGTAATTATTCTTTTGGGATTTAAGTCTCGATATTAATTAAAAAAAATATACATTAAGCGCCATAAAAACTCTACTGGTTTTTTTGTTTTCACAGAAAACTACCACTGTAAAATTTAGCTTTTTCTTGGTGAACAAATGCAATAACTTAGAACAAATTGTCAGCTCCAATCAATCTATCAAAATGTGTTGACCCTTATCTACGTCCATATATACCACAAACACATATATAGTAAGAGTAGTTATTTACATTTACATTTTATGAGATACTATATGGACACTCTAATTTACTATTGGATATAAGACGTTTAAAACTAAGTGAGATTATATCCTATCCAATAATAAATAAAATGTGTCAATATAGTGTTCATAAATAATGAGTACAAATAATATTTCTCTATTCAATGATTCACAAAGTTTGTGTCCTGGGCAAGTGTCCCTTTTCCCTCCATTTTTGGCTTAAACATCGTGACAGTACAGGAGCTTGTTGTGCGTGCGTTATTTTGCTTAGACAAGGGCAATCCTTGAATATTATTAAATAATATATAAATTTAAAATATCATAGTAATAATGTATTATAAATATTAAATAAATTTTTTGTTAAAGACATTTAAAATCTCACATAAAAATAATAAATAAAAAGTGACAATAAATATTTGAGATTCTAATATACAATGCTCAATTTAATTTTAAAAACAAAAGGCTAATTATTAAAACATGCCTAAGGACATTTTAGAAATAGTGCAACTTGAGGCAATAAAGATAGAATGACAGTAGACAAATGAAAGTACTCAAAAAAATTAAACATAACATTTATAGTTGTAAATTTCTTCGAATTTTCAATTTCCATACTTCTACCCTGAATCTGAAGGGAAAAGTAATTCTCTTTTGTGAGAAAAAGAGAGAAGCCTATTTTCTATGATTCTTTTTTTAATCTTTCTTATCTATTATCAAACTCTGCAAATATGAGAATCTCCCTTTCCCACCAATTACATTCCTTTCTTCTATTAGGTGTCATCCAAACACATCATAAAGTTAAACTAAATATAAATTAAATATTAACAATGATTAGATATATATAGAAGCAAGCAAATTATAATCTCAGAGAAAGTATACAGACAATTTATGTGACATCAGTTTAATCACTAAAAATATTTTTTACATCAAATTATTAGTTTCTAAAAAATATACCGATATCAATTTAATCTCTACAAGAATTTCTATGTCTAATGTTTAATCTTTAAAAGATACATGTGATATTATTCTAATATTTAAAAGATGCATGTGATATCTGTTTAGTCCGCTATTTATATATTCACGAGCCTATTTAATACCACATGCACATTTTTAATAACAACGTTGTCATGTATATTTTTTAGACTAAATTCATGTAAGACAATTTTAATGATTAAATTGATATAATGTGTATTTTCAGGGACTAAATTGGTATAAAATATAGTTCAAAAACAAAACCAATGCCACATACATATCTATCTTTGAAAATCATAAACTAATTTTTTCGTTTGATAAACAAAAAAGTTTCAATGTTTTTAGTCTTGACTTTTAAAAGCCAATAATGCTTTTGAGAGGCCCTCATAAGGTGTCTTTTAGAATAGGCTTAAGCTCTCAAAAATTTTAAATACCGATATAATTTACTCTAATTAATAATAATAAAAGCAGAAATTAGCTATTTTAATGTCTATATCTATTATAATAATTTTAGATTTTAAAAGTAACTTTATAATATATTAACCAAATACTACTAAACTATTTTTTCTTGTTGAAAATAACTTTTACATTATTTTATAAAATAATACTATTATAATTTTTAAAACCTATGGTCAATGTTTACCCTCTAAATCTGCTACAGGATTAAATAGATTAGTAACTTGTTCATCAATGAATATCATAGAAAACAAAAAAATATCACTTTTTAAGAGCAATTTTTAGAGTCCAAAAAAACTTAGCAACTAAAAAAATTATAACAATACCAAACCAAACCTAAACATATAATTGATGAGTATAATTATACTGTTATTATATTACTCGCGTATATAGATGATATAAAAGTATTTCACAAATCGGATATGAGAATTCCTAACGCTAAAAATAACATAACATGTATCCCACAGTGTACCTCGATTTACCCTCTCACCCGTGGCATTGACATGGATCCTAATCAGCGTGAGTCTGCATGGGTCCCATGAATGAATATAATGATAACATCAAGAATGGACACAGCGTGGGTCCTCACGTGGATCCTACACAGCTCATAATCATCAATTCTTTGTTTCTATTGTAAGAATTAGTTCTATTTCATTATAAAAATTTATCTAATAAATGTATTAATGGCATTGATTTAAGAATAAAAGTAAAAAATTTGATAGTGGTAAACTGAAATTTTATATTTTTAAAGAATGAAATTACAAAATAAATTAAAACTTGCTTCTGTTAATATTTTTAATCATAACCATAAGATACCAATTGAAAAAAAAAAAACCCTTATTTATATCTATGCTCTATCATTTGGAGCCGACACTATAAAGTTGAATGTTTTATTTGTCAATAAATGAAAATTTCGAATTTCAAAACCTTTATATCTACTGGAAACAAAAAAGAAAAACTTTATTGATATAATTTATCTATATCTTGTGTTATTTATACTCATTTTACATAAAATATTATATTGACTCACATTTTATTAATTATTAAATAGAATATGAATCTCATTCAAATAAAATCTATATTTCATCTAATAATAAATAAAATATAAGTTAATATAATATCTCACACTAAATACAAATAATATTTTTCTTTGCCTATCCCAATCCAATCATACAAATAGCGCAAGCCATTTGCAATTGCCAATTGCGAACTGTGGCACAGTGAATATATATAAAAGTAAAATTATATTATTTAGTAATTTTATATGAGATATATTTTTTATCCATCTAACCATCATTTATCGTAAAGACTATTAATGCAGAATTTTATAACAAATTGTCATATACTTCTTATTCTGGTTAATTTTAAATATATATATATATATATATATATTAATTTTGATATACATAAAAATTATATAAAATTATTAGATTAATTTAAAATTTTATAGACCTAATTCATCACACGTGCACTTTTAATTCAATTATGGATTTTCTAAAAAATTTCATCAATAAAAATTTATTCAGCAGTTACTTAAAGTTATATTGATATAATTTAACCATAATCTATAGTGACTTTTTTTTGTGACTCAAGTGAAAAAAATGATTTAATTGTGAGAGTAAAAAATATAAATCTTGAACATTGAAGTTTACATTAATAGTCAATATCAAAACAAAAATCACATAACCTTTTAAAATGGTCAAGTCAGTATAAATTAACTTTTAATTTTGACAATTCATATATAGACTAAAATCTTCATTTAGTCCCTCAAATTTATAGTGAGAAATAAATTAGTATCCCAAATTTGAAAATTTTCATCTAGACCCTTAAATTTCACAAATGGGGATAAGTTAATCTTTCTGTAAAAAAAATCAATTATGGATTTTCTAAAAAATTTCATCAATAAAAATTTATTCAACAATTATTTAAAGTTATATTGATATAATTTAACCATAATCTATAGATACTTGTTTTTTTGTGACTTAAATGAGAAAAGTGATTTAATTGTGAGAGTGAGAAATATAAATCTTGAATGTTGAAGTTTACATTAATAGTCAATATCAAAACAAAAAGTCACATAACCTTTTAAAATGGTCACCTAAGTATAAATTAACTTTTAATTTTAACAATTCATATATGGACTAAAATCTTAATTTAGTCCCTTAGATTATAGTAGGAAATAAATTAGTATCAAGATTTGAAAAATTTTATACTAGACCCTAATTTCACAAATGAGCAAGTTAATCTTTCTATAAAATTGTTATTTAGCTGTATTTGTTAACTTACTTATGTATACTGTTAACTTATTTATGTATACTGTTAATTTTTATAGTATTAACTTGCCCTCATCTCTAAGAAGTTCTTTAACTTTGTATTCATCTTCTCTCATCATAGCTCTCTTAGAAGAAAGATTTTGACTTTAAATTATTATTTATTTTGCAAATAAAAAAGTAAGGCATGTTAAGATCTACGTAAAAATTAATGGTATATGTAAACATGTTAATAGAACATAACATTTCTGTAAAGTTCATAAAATAATTTGATGGAGGGACTAATATAGGATTTTCAAATCTAATAAATTAGTTTGTCTTCACTTTAAAACTTTAAATATGATGGACTGAAATAGATATTTATTTTTATATATAATTATATGGTCCAACGTTATTTTATTTCTCATTTTTATAATAAATTAATCCTCGTAAAGATGGGGCTATGGATAAGCCAAGCTGGTGGAGAATGCCAGTTCAGTCTCAAATCAGGATCTGCAGTCACAAGTTGCTTTCATTGTCTGTCTCGTGAAGCAAATACCACAATACAGAACAGCGCCGCGGTTTCAAGTCGCCACAACAGTACTATCATCTAGCAAGCGCTGAGTCACTTGTCTGCCCTATCCTTATCTTTTTCCTTATTATAAAGCCACACCAGACCCACAACTACTACAAATTTACAATTTTGCACAACAATAACATCGAGTATGACCATAATACCTTTCCATTATAATAAGAACATGCATTTTCGCATCCTAAAATTTTATCAGTTATTTATAATTCAGAATGTATTAATTTTTCACATAAAAAACAATCTATTAATTAATTTCAAATTTATTTGTGTTTTATAATTATTCAAATGATAATTAAGTATGGTGTCATTACAGATTATAAAATATAACTTTGTATAGGTTGAGTTTATGGCAGATCTTTACTTCTAAGTTGTTAGCACCAAAAAGAGATTATAAAGAGAGTTGTGTTAATAAATAAAAAACTTTATTGAATATTAATGGAGGTGGATCAACAGTGAAATTGAGTTGTTGTTGTATGCTAATTATAAAATGTGCGAAAATATATACTCAAATAGAGACATGCTTTGGTACTTTGATTTTTTAGGTCGTACAATATGTCTAGTGTATTAACCTTCATGATTTATTTTTTAATAAATTATATATTAAATAATAAAAAAATTTATAAGATAAATAATGAGTTTAATTTCTATGCAAGAGCATAAAATGAAATATTGGTTAATAACTTTTCACCTAATTTGACACTCTCTTAAATTATATTGGTTGACAACTTAAAATCGCTTTATATTATCAATATATGGAAATTGAACTTATAATAAAAATGAGGGTAAATAACACTATTCTTGAGGTTTTTTGCACTCCACTCCATTCTTCTATAAATATGAAACTTCACCCATACATATTTTAAAGGCGCTATTATTTTTATTATTTATTTAAAATATTCATTTGTTATTATATAGTTATTATTTTTTGTATTTATTATTTATCAATTATATTTATTATTATTATATATAACTAAATTGGTATCATGTATTATTTGTATTTATTTATCAACTTTCATTTTTCTTCTCCTAATCAAAGTGTTTGTTTTCTAGGATGGATATAGGCATGTAATTTGCCAAACCACATTAAATCATTATATCTCTACACTTATTGTTATCTTGTTTATTTTATCCCTTTATGTTGTTGGGCATTTATTTTATTTATTCAATTTATACGAGTGTGTTTGTGGAATTCATTCTGCTGTGCCATCCCCAACAATTCCTGAGTCCTTTGCCTTTCTCCCCACAATTAATTTGTTGTACTAGGGATCTTTCATAGAACGATATAGTGTTAAATGTGTTTTTTTTTTTAAGATGGGAAAACTATATGGTAATATTATGAGATATATATTTTTATATAAATTTAACTATTAAATATTGGCCCCCTGCTGATAAAATTGTCTAGCTCCCTCCTTCTATGTAATGAGTATGAAAGTTAAACATAATTATTGATATAATACATAACAATGTAAAACTTCTAAATTACGAATGCAACTAAATTAAATCCAATAATTTATGTTTGCAACAAAAAGTTGATATAATTTTATCTCGTGACATATAAAGTTAATTACCTTCTTTACGTGCATAGCATAGAGTCATATATTCTAGTATTATTCAAAACAGGCCAAAAGATCCAAAGAGGCTAAATTACAAATTTTAGTGGAGCACCTTCCATCATGGGAAGCTCATGAGAAATACAATTACCATCTCTTTTCAGTTTCACATGGGAAAAATTAATTGATATGAAACAACACAATAGGGTACACAGTAATGGATAAAAGCCCAAAGGTGATACCAGATAAATTTCTTTTGAGCAAGGCCTAAATTACCTTAAATATTATCATCTTTCATGATTAGGTGAGGCAGCAATATTTCGCAAATACGAGGGCGGAGAAATAGGCATGGGCTTCGGCTTCATGGGGCTGAAGAAGATAAAGCTAAGTAGAATGTGTTTGACTATACACCTTTGGGCTTAGCAATATGGTTATATTTGGCTTCATCTTCAAATGGTTAGTATCTTTTTCATTTTTTGACAGGAAAAGCTTGTCCTTGCGGCTTAATATTTCATTTCAGTTAATGACAGTTTGAAATGGAGCAAAAAAAAGTGTTTTCGAGCCCAAACTCCATCTGCCTTCAAATATATCTGCAATGTCTTTTAAATCTCAGCTCAATATGCCAATCAACAAACGCCCCTAAATTTTCACCGTTTATAAAAGGTAGAGGAGTATATGTCCCGAAACAAGAGAATTAGCTAAAACCTTAAATAAATTCATCCACAAATCTTCATAAACTCTACCTGAAGTAAATTAGAAACTCAAACTGATTTTTTTTTTTTTTTGGCTGTGTAGTGTGAAGCACTACTTTTCAAATCACACCATCTCCTAGTATTATCTTATCTCCTTTTCACATTACTTTTTCAAGCCTACATGCCAAGGAACATGCCTTTCACAAATCAACTTTTAGCATGCTTGGTTTCCCTTAGGAGCCTCACAATTTTGGCTTGTTTTTAGCATGTTTGGTTTCTTTTCATAAAAATCAATTCTTACCTCTAGAATTAATTATAGGAGAAGTGAAAAATTTTTAGTTTCTATCGAAACTAAGGGTGCATTTGTTTGTTTTTTTTAGCTCATTATCATTTTTTTCATTCCAAAAATCACTTTTCATATATTTGAAAAAATTTTAAAAAATAATCAGAATCTACAAAAAAATCAATTTTTAGTTTTTTTTTGTAAAATTAAAAAGAGTATTTTATAAAAAAAATCAATTTTTCAATTTTTTCAATTAAATATAAAATTTAAGTCTCATAATTATTATTTTTTAAATAAAAAATAAACACACCCTATTTAATTTCACTTATAATCAATTTTACAAAAGCAGAACAAAACACGCTATCAACTACAAAGTTAGGGATATGGAGATGAAAAATATCATACAGCCAAAAATAAAATGAACAAATGAAATGATATAGTCTCCATTTTTTATGAGAACATGACTCTCGTGCTCTGAAACAACATACAAAAAAGTGTTGCAAACAAAAATAACAAGCACGAGGATAAAAAGTTAAAACATAACAAAGATATTTAGAAGTACCTAATAGAGTAAACAGCCTCTTTGCTCCTAATGTTTTCAATTTGACATCAATTTAGTCCTAAAATTTTTTTTTAATGTTAATCTAGTCCTAACATTTTTTAATTTTAACATCAATTTAGTCATTTTTATTGATTTCAACTTTAAATAAATGATTAAATTATGTCAAATAAAACATGTTAGGATTAAAAAATTGATACTGAAATTAAAAATATTAGGACCAAATTGATGTTAAAATTTTTGTTAAGATCAAATTGATATCAAAATTAAAAATGTTAGAATTAAATTAATATTAAAAATATTATTATACTAAATTAATATCAAATTAAAAATGTTAGGACTAAGAATATGTTTACTCTGAGTAATAACATATGGCCTCGACGGTAGTGGCAAATTAGATATCATCATATGCACATGTGATAATATGTGCAATTTTAGTGCATCATTGGCCAAAAGATTGCTGAAATGTCCTCACAAATAGTGGATTTCAACGTAGGTGAATTACTGTTAGGTAATTAGCTTTATAACATTATGTCATAATAATATGGAGAAAAAGAAGAAATTGAAAGGTAGCATAAAAATTTATTGTTTTCACAAATCACAAGACATGAAGATAATTAGATCACTCTGGTTTCAAAGTACATAACAATGTTAGAAAACAAAATTTTGCATCAGACACATTCCCAATAACAATTCATCATTCTTTGTATGATATATAAAAGTGTTAAAAAAAAAAAAGATCACAAGAAAACTAATCACAAAAAGAACTATCAAAGAGCAGTGGCACTTGCACACTAAATTTGTTTTTCACTTTCTTTGATGCCTGTATTGAAATTTAAACAAAGATTGTTATTTGATCATGCATGTTTGGTATATAGTTTGATCAACTTTCATTTTACTTCTCAAATCATGGTTTGAGACTCAATGATGTTCATATGTAAGTATGTAACTAACATGAATTTTCCAAACATGCTGACTGTTGTGAAATGGTGGATCCAAAAGGCAAAAATAAGTAACACAAAATAAATATGTGGAAGTGTAAAAAAAATTGACACAGAAATTTATGTGGTTCGGCTTTTAAGACTATATCCATGGGCAAAGGCGACAACCAAATATTCCATTATGGAAATATGATAGAAATACAAAAGGTGGACACACTTCACTTAACCCAAATCCCAAATATACCCAGAATACCTTAGAATATTTTCTCATGTGTATACTCTCAACTCATAAAAGAGAAGAACTTATATAGAATAGATAATTCTATTTTACAACTAAAGAGGAGAGGATTTTATTTGTTGTGTTGGAAATGCTGCTCCATTTTGTATGTTTTGAATAGCTGAATGGAAGCTCTATTTATAGAGTCCATCTTGCATATGGTGACAAAGGAGCATAATTCATTCACTTGATGGCTTATTATTATGTTTGTCAATGACTCACATTCTCCACTGAAAAGCAACGGAGAAATTTCAATCACCAAAAGTTGCTTTTGACATATGCTAATCAACCAAAGCCAAATGCAATCAATCACCGAAAATTGGTTTGGACTTATGTTGATCAACCAATCAAGCCACATCAACAAATCTCCACCTTGACTTGATTTTCATTTATCTTCAAATTTCTAAAGTTTCCTTTTCGAAAATGTGCCCATAAGGGCAAACTCACATATTGTGAATACCAACTAAGTCCAAGCAATGCTTGCACTTAGCTATCATGA
This sequence comes from Dalbergia oliveri, assembly GCA_030441495.1. Taxonomy (NCBI): domain Eukaryota; kingdom Viridiplantae; phylum Streptophyta; class Magnoliopsida; order Fabales; family Fabaceae; genus Dalbergia; species Dalbergia oliveri. The sequence continues at coordinate 42,223,368 of JAMLFY010000003.1, forward strand.
TTGACTTTGTCAACATATCTACTAGATTGTTGAGGTACCAATCTTCTTCATTGCAATGGCACCATGAGAAATAATATCTCGAATGAAGTGATATCTGACGTCAATGTGTTTGGTTTTTTCATGATACATTTGATTTTTGGTCAAATGTATGGCACTTTGGTTGTCACAATAAATAGTTGTAGCATCTTGTTCCAAACCCAAATTGCCTACCAAACTTCTAAGCCAAATGTCCTCCTTCACCGCTCCTGTTCCTGCCATGTATTCAGCTTCTATAGTTGATAATGTAATAGTAGACTGTAAAGTCACTTTCCAACTAATTGCACTACCCGAAAGTTTGAAGACATATCCTGTAGAGATCTCCTTTTGTCAACATCTCCAGTATAATCAGAATCAACGTAACCAATGACATTACTGCCGTGTTAGAACTTCATCATATACTAAGCCAACATCCATAGTACCTCGAAGATATCGAAGTATCCATTTCACTAGTTGTCAATGCATCTTGCCAGGATGCCCCATATATTTGCTAACAACACTAACATCATGTGAAATATCTGTTCAAGTACATACCATAGCATACATGATGCTTTCAACTGCACTAGCATAAGGAACGTGTGACATATATTCCTCTTCTTCGGACTATGGTGAATATGTAGTTGATAATCTAAAATGGACTCTAACGGTACTCATAGGCTTTGCATCTTGTATTCCAAAGTACTCAAGTACTTTCTCAATATACTCTTATGAGACAAGTATAATTTGCCACGTCGATTCCTGTGAATTGTCATGCCCAAAATCTTCTTAGCTGCACCTAAGTCTTTCATTTCAAATTCACCATTGCATCTTTAGCTTCTTGATCTCAGACATGCTTTTAGCAGCAATGAGCATGTCATCAACATAGAGTAACAAATAGACAAACAAACCATCTAAGAGCTTCTGGTAAACACAATAGCCATAGTCACTCCTTGAATAACCATGACTTATCATAAAAGTGTCAAATCTCTTATACCACTTGAAGATATTGCTTTAAGCCATATAATGACTTTTTTAGGAGACATACATGATTCTCCTTGCCTTGAACAATGAAACCTTCTGGTTGCTACATGTATATCTTCTTTGAGCTCACCATGAAGAAAAGCTGTCTTGACATCAAGCTGTTCAAGCTCTAAGTCAACAAGTGCAACCATAGCGAGCAAAACCCAAATGGAGCTATGTCTTGCAACAGGAGAGAATACTTCATTGAAGTCTATTCCTTCCCTTTGGCTAAAACCCTTTGCAACTAAACGTGCTTTATATCAAGCTGGTTCAACTCAGGGACCCTTCCTTTTTTTAAAGATCCATTTGCAGCCAACAACTTTATGTCCTTTAGGTGGTTTCACCAGTTACCAAGTCTAGTACTTATGAAGAGACTCCATTTCTTTGCTCATTGCAGTAATCCATTGTAGAAACTTTTCACTCTAGATAGCCTCATGGTATGTAGTAGGATCTTCTGATTCCACATCCTTTGCCATCGATAATGCCAAAAAAAAAAAAACTATGTCTGCATGACCATACCTCTGTAGTGGTTTTATTTGCTTTTTTTCTCTATCTCTAGTAATGCTATAATGCTGCAACTGATGTCATACATCTCCAGTATTAACAATATCTTGTTCTTCTTCTTGAATGGACTGATCAGAGGTATCTTCTTCCATCTGTTTTGGTAGTTCTGCTTGAAACTCCACCTACTTGCTAACATCTTGGTCTTTTTCTACATCACCAACCTCCTTTTGGATGAATCATGGATGATTCATTGAACTTGACATCTCTGTTGATTATGAATTTGGATGATTTTGGTTCAGTGTACCACAATCTATAACCTTTCACCCTAGTTTCATATTCGAGAAATATACATTTCTATGCCCTTCGCTCAAGCTTTCCATCATCAATATGAGCATATGCAAGACAACTGAATATTCTTAGATTCAAATAATCAGGAGGAGCACTGGACCATACCTCAATAAGAGTCTTCAAATTGATCACAGTTGACGGAGATCGATTCACTAAGTAGCAAGCCATATTGACAGGTTTACCCAAAATTCTTTAGGCAAACCAACATTAGAGAGCATACAATGAGCCCTTTCCAAAAGAGTTCTGTTCATACATTCTGCTACTCCATTTTGTTACAAGTCTTCGCATAGTTTGATGCCTTACTATGCCTTCATTTTCACAAAACTCATTAATGACCTCCACAAATTCCAAAACATTATCTATTCGAAGGGCTTGATTTTCTTGCGGTCTAATTTTCTACAAGCGCTTTCCATTTCTTGAAAGTATGGAACACATCATTCTTGTGTTTCAAAAAATAAACCCATACCTTCCTCGAGAAATCGTCAATGAACGTCAACAAGTATCTAGCATCACCTTTTGACGAACAGATGCAGGACCCCATAAGTCAGAGTGGATGTAATCCACTATGCCCTTAGTCATGTAGATAACAATGCTAAACTTGACTCCGGTCTTTTCGTAGACACAATGTTCACAAAAGTCAAGCTTCCCAATTTTGTGCACCTAGCAAGTCAAGCTTGCTCAAAATTGACATTCATGTTTCACTCATATGCTGCAAATGCATATGCCACAAACTAGTAGTATCTCAATCAGAATCAGATGAAGATGATACTAAGGCAGCACCAACAACTGTACTCCCTTGAAGCAAATAAAGATCGTTGACCAATTTGCCTTTAATCATAATAAGAGCACCTTTGAAGATTCTTAAAATTCCATCTTCACCAGAATACTTATAACCTTGAGAATCAAAGACGCCAAGGATATAAGATTTTTCTTCAAGTCTGGTATATCCTAACATCGTCAACGTTCTCACAATTCTATCATGCATCTTGATTTGATTGTTCAATCTCAATGACCTTCAGGGTATATCATTCCCCATAAGGACAACACCACCATCTATTGATTGAAAGGTTGTAAACCAATCTTGGTTCCAGAGGTATCACCAATTAACTGGTTGATACTTGAGAACATTATCAATTTTCAGCTACATTTGTGCATCACTTGAATCTTTGTCCTTTTTGTCTTTGAGTCTTGGACATTTTTCTTTCTAGTGTCCTTCCTTCTTGAAATATCGGTGTCTGCTTTTACAATATCTAGACTTAGATTTAGACTTTCCTCTGCTACTACTTGATCCAATCTCTTTTGGCCTCCTTTTGGCAACTAGGCCAGATGCAATATCATCACGATCGCTAGTATTATGCTCCATTCTGCACGACTTAAAAGTGCGGATTTAACCTCATCAATTTTGAGGCTTTTATGACCATATGTGAGCATTTCACGAAAGTGCTTGAAGGAAGGAGGTAAGGAACAAAGCAACATCATTGTCTATTGCTCACTTGAAAACGTCTTGTCTATATTTTTCAAATCAGTGATGAGTGACGTGAACTCAGCTATGAGATTGGATTGACGTCCCTTCTACCATATGGAGAAGGTACAGACATTGTAAAACACTGAGATAGTTAGCCACCATCTTAGTCATGTATAATGACTCCAACTTGGTCCATAGCGACTGTGTTTTTTCTCCGAAAGGACCTCCTATACATCGTCTATAATGCATAACTGAATAATAGAAAGAGCCTTTTGATCAACATATTCCAATTAGGTTCCTTCATTGTCTCAGGCCTCTTCCAGAAAGTGCAACTTTTACTCCTTGCTACAAGAACAGTCATCATATGGACCTTCCACATTTCAAAATTAATGCGCCCATCAAACTGAACATTAAATTTTGCAGGAGACATTTTAAACAAATTAGTCCAATTTGTTGCGAATGATGGGCCCAAAAGGAAAAGAGTAGTGTAAAATAAATATGTGAAAGCGTAAAAAATAATTGACACTAGAAATTTATGTGGTTCGGCTTTAAAGTTACGTCCACGGGTAAAGGCGACAACCAAATATTCCATTATGAAAATATGATAGAGATACAAAAGGTGGACACTTTCACTTAACCCAAATCTCAAACATACCCAGACTATCTTAGAGTATTTTTGTCATTGGTGTATACTCTCAACTCACAAAAAAGAAAACTAATATAGAATAGATAATTCCATTCTACAACTAAAGAGGAGAGGATTTTATTTGTTGTGTTGGAGATGCTGCTTCGTTTTGTATGTTTTGAAGAGCTAAATGGAAGCTCTATTTATAGAGTCCATATTGCATGTGGTGACAAAGGAGCATAATTCATCCACTTGATGACTTGTTATTATGTTTGCTAATAACTCACATTCTCCACCGAAAAAGCAACGGAGAAATTTCAATCACCAAAAGTTGCTTTGGACATATGCTAACCAAGCAAAGCCAATTGCAATCAATCACCGAAAATTGGTTTGGACTTATGTTGACCAACCAATCAAGCCATATCAACAGACCTAAGTTAAAACTTAATCTTCATTATTCAAATCACGGTTTGGTGTTCAAATTAAAAATGCACTCTATTACTCATCCAAAAAGTAACAAGCACCCCACCATTCTGTCACCATATAGGAATTTTCCAGAAATAAATGTCCTGTTGTATGGTAAGCAGTAATTAACCCATGTCGCTTTGCCTTGAGAACATCACGAAATTGTGATCAGAGCTTCAAAATGCAAATGCTATAAACAAATAGAGGATATTATCAACCCTGCCACAATGTGTAGGTGCTTCTGGTTTTGTGAATCATCAATTGCAAAACTACCATTCCAGAATGGAGTAGAGGATAACGACATATAAACTAAATATGTGTAAAACTAAGGAACATATAATAGGAACAAAAATAATCCAAGGTACAAGAAAATAAATAAAATAGATTGAGAGAGTGCGAAGACGAATCAGAGAGATTCCCGTGTATGTTGTCATCATCTGCGTATCATAAGTTCCTTTGCAATCTACGCGACTACGCTAATTCGTTAAGAACCAAGGGAATGTAATTTGTAAATGAAGGGAATCAATTACAATTGCATAAAAAAAAAAGTAAAACAAAAAATAATAAAGTAAAGCTCGAGCTTCGAATGTAGCTTACGGGCACGTCTATAAAATAATCCAATCAAATCCCTTTTGGGCAAATGTGGTGCCTCAGATGATAATTGATATCATTGAAATGAATCTCAGAGTATATTTAAAACCATCACAGGCATAGGCAAAAGGGAACAATAACAAGAAGTCTGTTAAAGGAACAAAAACTTTAATTTGCTACCAATATGAGACATAGTAATAATCTAATTCTAAGCTATCCAAACTATAAACGAAAGACTAAGTAATAGATTAAAAAAAAAAACTAATGGGATAAGAATAGAAGCTTGCGGCTTCGGCCATGGGGGTTGGGTGGTAGAAGAAAAATATTATTTGGATTCATTATTTATGAATACCTATAAGATATAGTGTCATTAATTATTAGATGGGTTGTTACCTAATTTGACTCACATTTCATTCAATAATAGATAAAAGTATGTTGATAAGATGTCTCCAAAGTGTGAGTATAAACATCATTATTTGGTGGTAGAAATAGGGCATTGGAGTTGGAGAAGCCATCCCTATCCAAAGGCCGTTTTAGTTTTAGTTTTAATTTAGTTTTTTTATTTTTTTCTGAACAGTTGAAGCCATAGCCGCAATAGGCCAACTTTTAAGCTTTGGGTCAATCCTAGCCCAAATCATGTTGAAAATGGGTCTAAACACTAATGAGTTGGGCTTGTTGTATGCACATTACATACTGCTCATTGAATCATGGTCCAGGATAGGTGTTTCGCCCCCGTATTCTTCAGGGGTATGTGATCTGAAATTTGAGTTTAAAACTTGATAATCCATATAAAAATCTTATACCATCGTATGGGCTATGAAATTTTTCTGGGTACAATCTACTAGGCTTTAAAACAGAATGAGAAATGTCCCGTTGTAGGCATGTTTGACCCAAAAAATAAGTGTGCCTGCGGTCACTGACTAGAAAAATTAGTGAAATATTTAGATTCACCTTCGGCCTCACGTGGACATGCTCCATATATATTAATAAAGTAACATTTGAGCTAAAACTCACATTTGACATTCATTTTTAACTGAAATGTTACTTTATTAATAGATATGGAACATATCGTGTTGAAGTATATTTAAGAATTTCTCATAAAGATATGTCTATGATTAGGAGCTGATAATATATGTAAGTATATATATGTTTTGACAAAGATTACAGACTTGCGGAATCGTTAATTATTGGTCGCTATAATGAGCCAACGAGACATTAAATACTTGATAAGAAGGTGAATATTGTCATGAATCATATGTAACACGTCCTCTCATATGAATATAATGATATCATGGTGGCTCAAATCGAACTCTTAATCTTTTTAGTTATGATAGCTCTAATTGTCATAATCATCTCCATAAGTTTAAATTGATCATAAATAAGACATATAAATGATTTTATACTCAAACTTAGATGCATGTAGTCCATGTTTTGCGGTTTTGCGATCAGCTTATACACTAGTGCCAGTTCGTTTGCCAAACAATTTAATTCATCACTGTACATAAATAAATTGGCTAGGCTTCCATTCTTATCAATTTGATGATAAACACGTTGAAAATGAACAGTCATGGCATGGCACAGTTCGATCAAAACACGTTTTGATTGCGGGGGCGCTGAAAAGAGTGACAATTAGAGGGAAGAGAAAAACATTGACGTAGAGATTTACAGATTAGTCTATATTGTTGATAGTAAATAAATTGAGATCGATGAATGTAGGATCCTACTTATGTGAAGCTTTAGCATTTCATTTACATACAAAGGATATGATATTTTAGGTCGTGTTCATTTTAAGTTTAAAAATATTCTTACTATATAATTTTTAAATATGTTAAATTGTTCGTTTTACTTGATATTAGAATTTTATGATCATATTTTCTTTATTTAAAATCACTTTTATTAATTAAAAAAAACTTAAATAAAAGGTCCACATACATTTATGACGAATATTAGCACCGTGTTTGTCATTTGATCAGAATAAAACAAGGAGCACCGCTAGCCCCATCCAGCTAGCAGCTACTAACGGAAATGGTCAAATAATTTTGTAAATGGATATTGCTTTCTTCCAGCAAGTGGAGACATATTTGATATTTTTTCAGGAGTTTTGTTATTTATTTAATATTTTGGGATATTTAATCAATACACTTTCATCTACTATTAATGCGATAAAGATCTCAAACTAAGTAAGTCAAATCCCATCCAATAATAAATAAGAGTGTGTTGGAAGTGTTACAAATAATTTTTTTTCCTCGCTATGATAAGTGATTAACAGTGTCTTCGTGAGAGATGATTTATCAGGGCAAAGACATAATAAATATTATGCATGCGTTGTGTAAGTGGTTCATTGAATTGATCCTTGATGAGAATTGAGATCAAAGTGATTACATACTTAAAGAAGGGGCGCTTGTACCCTTTTCCGTGTCTATGTATCACGTGCACTGTGTGTGGACACTTCTCTCTGCTCATCTGCTCTGAACTTTTAATCCAATGCTAAGATGTGCCTAATTTGGCATGTAATGGGTGAGTCAACGTCACGGCAAAACAAAATAAAAATAAAAACTCATGGGTCCAAAACAACGGCTGTGCAACACTAGTCATGTAGTATTAACTTTCACACGGCTTCATGGTTTTGCATAATATGCAGTTATGGATTTGGCTGCTATCGACCTTAGATTACACTTCGGAACTTACATTTTTAAAATTAAAGTGTAAAATTATAATTATTGAAAAAAAATGACAAATGCTTAATATATATTTGTAATTTATTATATGGATACATATATTTTATAGCATTTTAAATTATTAATTTTTTTACTAACAATTATGATTATGCATTTTATACTTTGAAATATATGTTGAAAGAGCCAACTTTGTGCAATCATCTATGTGCAAAGCGTATGTCTGTATTACTCTATAGAAGCATATCGCATTCATCTGAATTGTTATGAGAAATAATATTTGGATATTTAAAAGTAGATGTTCAATTTAAATATCCATTATCTCACTATTGAATAATAATGTTATAGATCTCATTAGATCTTACTCATTCATCTTTTCTACTCTTAAGTTTGATAGGTATCAAAATGACATCTAGTTTTAGATGTCCAAATATTATTTTTTGAATTGTTACTATGACACTTGTATTTGACCCTAAACCCTAATATATGCATAGTATAGTAACACTATAAGTAGAAAGTAGTAGAAAGGAGAAACTATGTATAAAAGCATTTAGTAACACTATAAGTGTGAATTGAATAACCTACTCTGCTACATAGAAAACGGAAAAAAAAAAAATAAAACGTGAAATGCAAATGCTCAAGGGAGTGAAGAAAATCTTAAACTCACATTAATAGCACTTACAAAACTTACGAACATCTAATGGACGTGGTCTAATTGTCATCTCCATGTTGTCAATCACGTCTAACTCTCTTGCACAGGTATAGATTTCTTACTTATCCTTTAAATTTTAGTTAATGAAAACCGCTTACAAAAGCTGGGATGTAGCTCAGATTGTAGAGCGATTGATACCCCGCATGTCCACTTTTAAAAGCCAAGTGTTTTCTTTTCTATTATTATTTTTTCTTTCCAGCATCATCCCAATTGCCAAGCTTATACAACATAGGCATCTGATACGTGCAAACCACCTAGAAAAAGCACTTGCAACAAAAATGCTTTTCTTCATTTGAATTTGAACCAACTAGAGACCAATGTGTGCTAGCTGCTATGTGCATTGCCATAGACCACCCTTTAGCTTCCTTTGTACCTCTAGGGCTTAACACGTTCATCAACATGGCCATTGTGCTTCTCTCCCTACCTTACACCTTTTTATTATTCTGCCACATCATGCATCTTAACTATATCAGCTCTCAAGATGCATGCCCATTTCACATTCCCATTCTTGTTTCTTGTTCACTTTTCATACCTTTCGGCTTCCTACCATCTCATATCTTACTGGGGAAGAAAATAGAGAAAAAGAGCTAATTAATACAACTTCATAACAACTATAGTAATAATAGTATGTGCTTTTTATATTTAGAAAAGCACTAAACCGTAATTTAAACTCTCTTATATATATATATAGCTTTTCCAATATCATAGTTTTGAATCTCTAAACAAAAATAGAAACATGCCTTAAATATCAGTTAACTTCTTTAACGTTTCAACATCCATTATGCACAATAATAATAAACAAAAAAAAAAATCAAAGAAAGAAAGTAATTTTATAGAGTGTAATAACAAATTGTAACATGTATTAATGGGCTCAGAATAGTCCAATTAAAATAATTACTTTATTAGTTAATAGTACATAAATAAATGGGGACTTTACCAAAATACTCTACTTTTCTTTATCTATAAATTAAATTTCAAGTTGTATATATGACCTTAACCATGCCATTTTTTGTTTACATATGGAAGATTAGCAACCAAGCTATTTAAGGAGAGCAGCTAATATTGGTCAATTGAATAACACATAACAAACAAGAATGGCCGTGAATGCAGTACTGCTGAACTCATCCGGAAGAGAATCCTAAAAATTAAGAAAATGACTTAAAAGGGGGCTACAAGAGACCAGAGGGTATGGAGTACTTATAAAATATAACAAGAAAATGCCGCTCACACATGGCTAAGGAACTGTTTTTGCTTCTTTTTAAATTCAAATTACTTAGGAATATTTTACACATGCCATAGCAACTTTAATTAAGTCCGGGTTGTGAATTCAGCTTTTCAAAGAACCAATGGCAATGAATGAATAAATGAGTCATTGGGCGTGTGTTTTTGTTTCTCCGAATATGCAACTTCACTACATGACCGAACAAACACCATCACCCACGTGTTGCGTTGCCCTGTCTCAAGCTCTCCAATTCTCTTCCATTTTCATCTGATTTTAATTAAATGTTTGGGAGAGGAATTTGTTTCAGTGTGAACAGGTTTTTAGATATTCTAAAACTGCGGAAAATATTTTTATTGTATATTATTTAATATTCAACATTTTAATTATATCATCAAAATGCAATTAAAATAAAGTGTTGTCTCAAGAAATTAAATTGATATAAATATTAAATGAAGAAAATTTTATGTGATTCTGCAAGTTCTTGAGCAGAAAGAAGTTGTTGTTATATATGTACTCCCGTTTAACATTTTTCATATAATTAAAAAACAGTTAAGAGTGGCTTAGAATTTCTGAATTAAGTTGTCAGCCCGGTGAACCCACCATGTTACCACATTGATTGAGTTGAGAGGAGGTTGTTGCGGCTTTCTCTGTGCCACAAATATGACTAAAATTCAAACTTTGCTAGTGACACAGTGTGAATGTAAACATGCAAGATCCATAAGTTTTCTAGATTTAACTTTCAATGGATGGACGGAGCAATGTTTGGTGAGAGGTATTAATTGTTTTTATTAATTGTTATTTTTATTAATTAGTTTATTAATTGGTGGGAGCAATGTTTGGGGTACTTTACTTTGTCCCTAGCTTCCGGTAAAAAACTCTATGGAAATAGATGGGAATAATAATTCCATAATAACACAGATTACGTGTATAACATCGGCACTCATGCATTAATAAAGTCTATTTTAAGTGCACTTTCGGTTGGTTTTGCTAATTAAATATTTTCGCTTAGAATAAGAAAAAAGGTGTGTCCGTTTCTCGGTTCTAGTAATTTAATTTAAACCGTTACCATGGAATCTTTGGTTTCATTATCTTGGAAAATATACAATTTACACAGTCTGTAACATTTTATATTTGCCACATGCTCTGACACAGTAACATGGGTGTGTGGTTGTCCATATATCCAACTAAAAGAAACATGTTTGATTTCCAACAAAATATGATAACAAATTTACAACAGTATTATTTTCCTTCTCTTATAATATTTAATGTTGTTAGCTCCATTCCCTTATTTTGTTTTCTTCTATATTTACAATTATCTTATAAATTAAATTATTGTCATTATTATATTGTATAAATTCATATTGTACAAATAACATCTCTGAGTCTAAAATGTTTCAGAGAAAAAAAGTCTAAATTCACACATAGAGGTTACCAATTGACAAATTCAGCTAGTGAGAAAACACAGAACTTCGACAACAACAGTGCTAGTTGAAAGGACAGCTTTTAATATCAAGTGATTAAACTCAAACCACAGAAATTTATACATGTTTTCGAAATATGATTTTTCTTTAATATATAAGTGTGTTTGGAATCATAAAAAATAGAAATCATTTGACTTGGGTTTGAAATTTAAAAATTTTAAAAAATGTATTGAATTGTAATTACATGAAATTTTATCTTTTAATTGATTTTGAATTCCTTTCATTTTTTATGGGATTTGGATGAAAATAAATTAATTTTAAAATTTAAATAAAAATTAAATTAATTTATTTCCTTTATTAATAATTTCAAAATACAATTTAGCGTATTTCGAAAATGAAAAATTTCTTATTTCGAAAGCATGTAAATGTTCTAACCACTTCAATTTAAGTCTTAGGATGTATTTGGTTTATAATAACTCATAGTGTAGTTAAATAGAAAATTAAGTTTTTTCACTGTTGTTTGAACTATGATTTGAAGGTAAAAATTATATTAAAATATAACAATAACAACCACTAAACTTTTTTTTCACTCGTTGCATCAACGTCTCAAAGAGCGATAAGTATCATATTCACATTCTGTCCATTAACATCAAAGTCTCTTTTGATAGTTTTATCTATTATTTTCAACTAGTTTCTTAACAAAATTTCACAAGCTATTTAGTCCCTAGAAATTGAAACTAAACTCATAGTCTTTCAAGATTTAATAATAAAACACATTAGTTTTTTTGTGTGTATTTGATTCTTCAAATACTAAATGAAATTGCACATGACCCTTACAGGATATTAAATGATGTGGATATTATTTGAAATATAATAAAGTTTAAAATAACTCATTTAGAGGTTAAAATTCATAAAATAAATAATTTAAATCTCTATTATAAGTTATAAAATGACTCATTTGTATAATTTTAAACACTTAAATGAGTGCAATATATATTCCAAAATAGTATCATTTTGCTTGCATCTAATGTATCTAATGTTTTAATGACACATAAGAAGAATTAATAGAGGACTAATGTATCTATTATTTTCAATCTTAAAAATCTTAAAGGATTAATAGATTAATTTATTTTCTTGGAGAATAAAATAGTCCAGGAACATAAAAATCTTAAGGGCTCGAATACGGTGTTTAGTCATTTTGAAGCTCTTTTTCCACCTGTAAGCCTATTGTTCATCTTATTTACTCTTTTTTTGGGTAGAGGAGAAAGAAGAAACAAACAAACAAGAGAACACTTAACTATTTAATTCGCTGAAGCTAACAATACCTCTAAGAGGTTAAATCCAATTCAACTAAAAGTCAAGGCCATCGCACCAATCATAGTCAAAGAGTCAGCCACCTTATTAGCTAGATAAAGGATATGACGAAAAGAAATCACCTAATCACGATGCAAAGTTCTTTTATTTGATGAAGAAGACTTGCAAGCAAAAGCTCGAAAGTCTTGAGAATAGAAATTAGACCTATTCTCTAAATCTAATTCACAAAACACCCTTCTCTACCCAATTCCAGGCGAAGACAATCCCTCCTTGATGGCTAACAACTCTACCCAAGTGACGTCGACGACGCCAGATGCACAATCACCTGTGAGTCAGCTCCTATTGGAGTCTCTGATCACACCACAAATTCACTATGTCCCTCCAGGAGCTACACAGTTGCATCCACATTCACTCTTTAAACTGGAGCATCCCCAAATCTTATTTACTCTTTAAACCGGAGCTTCTATAAATCTATTTTACACGTGTCCAAGCACCCATTCACAGTGAGATTTTAGCATTTGTACGCTGGATGTTGTTCCAACTTTCTCTTAAATGTTTTATTTCCTAATGTTATTCTGTGTATTGTGTTCACGCAACATAGAATTAAACATATTAATTAAATAAGTTAAAATTTAATTTATTTCTTTTGAATCATAATTTGAGTTCTCTGAAGGCAAAAATAAATACAAATAGCAAGTACCAACGAACACACAAAAGAAGTCACAACCACGTGGTTTGAGGAATACAACTTTGTCCCCTGCATTAAAAAAAAATAAAGTAGCTGCACTGGCAGTTATGGATCCCCACACCTCACAAGAGTGTCGGTTCGTTGGTTCCAGAGGTGTACAAAAAAATGTCAGATAAAACTTGAATTCAATTCAATTTTTTATATTGTGTTAATTTTTAAAATATGAATCTGATAATAATTTGATTATGTACCAGAGTTATATCCAATTAACCGATATTTAAATAATATATGAAAATTTGAATTTTACACAATAGTAAAATTATAAAATTTTATAAATAAGAAATAAAATTTAAGAAATATTTAATAATATAGATTTCAAAATAAACTATATCAATATAAAAATAATATAAAGTTATATAAAATATATCAATTGAACTTTAAAATCATATAATTTTTCATAAATTATTTTAAAAAAATTGTCCTTTAAGAAATTAATTGATTCTGGTTGATTAGTTTAACTGACGTATGGTAGAAGCTAACAAAAAGTATATCGGGTCAAAATGAATTTAAACCTATCCATTTACTTAAAGCAAGCCATTGATAGGTCGGGTCGAGTCATGAACAAAGCTACTTGTTACTATGACGTTGTTAAGCAACCAAAGCAAAAAGATACCCTCTTCGCTAGCTCCCTCGCAACATCTATTTATCCACACCCCAGCACATGCCCTCTGCTTTTCCTCACAAGTCATTATAGCCTCTCTGCTTTCTCTCTCTCCCCAATTTAAGGTGTGTTGTTCTGTTTCACATTGAGATATTTTCTGAAGGCTCTTACTTTCTAAGGGGAAAAGATGGCGCTTTTGGGCTTCTTCTGGCGGGATTTCTCTCCCAGCTGGGATCTTCCGTTTATGCTTATTCAGGTGGTGGTAGTGGTTGGATGAATGCTCATGCAACCTTCTATGGAGGGGGTGATGCCTCTGGCACAATGGGTAAGTAAAACTTTTACTGTTATGCCACGCACAATATATATATATATGCGCGCGCATATATATATATGTGCCCATTTTGCTATGTAAAAATAGTAATTCTTTTTCTAAGAGATTCTTATTGGTTTAGATTAGTTTTAGTTTTTTAATTTTCTAGATTTTATAAAATAAATATTGAAAAATTAAAATTATAAATTTTGATTTTTAATTTTCAATATTTCTTTCAAAAATCTAAAAACTAAAAAACTGAAATCAAACATGTCATTAGATACTCATTCTCTTCTAGTAAAAGAAAATATCTTATTTTGTACTATTTAATAATATGGATTAAAAATGTCATTAATGAAAAATTAAATGATGGTCTACATAGTTGAGTGAGCTACTCATTGAATGAAAGAAAACACATCTTTTCATAGTTCAGACTCTTCTTTTTATCGGACTAATGCTACCCAAAAAAGAAAGAGAGAGAGAATTGCCACACCCAAAAAAAAGGTCAGATTAATTAAAGTCGTCTAATTCACTTATATATACATCGAGGGACTAATTAACATGTATGTCTTCTGATAAATAAATTCAAACAAATAATCTAATTCTCCACTATTTTCTTTCTTTTTAGGCTTTTATGTAAACTTTGACGACTATTATGCACATGAACTATTCCCTTGCCATGACTTCTTCACAAAAATTATGTCTCATATGTTCAGGGACTGAAATGACATATCATGTCATATCATATACATAATTTCGGTAGTGTGATTTTGGGGTTTGATTTGTTGTAGGTGGAGCTTGTGGATATGGGAACCTGTATAGCCAAGGCTATGGGACTAGCACAGCTGCTCTAAGCACAGCCTTGTTCAACAATGGCTTGAGCTGTGGGGCTTGTTTCGAGATAAAGTGTGTTAATGACAATAGGTGGTGCCTCCCAAGGTCAATTGTGGTCACTGCCACCAATTTCTGCCCACCAAACAATGCACTCCCAAATAATGCTGGTGGATGGTGCAACCCTCCCCTTCACCACTTTGATCTCTCTCAGCCTGTCTTCCAACAAATAGCTCAGTACAGTGCAGGCATAGTGCCTGTTGCTTACAGAAGGTAGTAGTAGTAGTAGTAGTTGATTTTCATTTATTTTTGTCTTTGTTTTAAACTTTTAATTTCTTATTCAAATCAGGGTCCTTTAATTTTTTTTGGAACCATCGTTAGCATAAATAATGCCTGCACTGCTCTTGTCAAGTAGTCATGCAATGCCTAATAAAACAAAATCTGGTATATACCAAAATAGAAAATAACAATTCTTGCAAGTTGTAATTGTCGTTTTTGAGGCATGATCTAAGCGTTGTTCTCACGGCTGAGGCATAGTTTTACAATATTTTCCCATTGTTCCATTTTGAGATATATATATAAATTTTTTTTGTATAATTTCGATTAATTATAAATTACCTTTTATATTATCTAATTTTAAAATAATAGTTAAAATAATTATTATAACCATTAAATATCTTTATAATTATGTGATAATACATGATTAAATAATTATATGAAAGAATTTTACACTCATATATATCAAAATTAAATCTTACACATTATTGATTTAATTTTTTATTCCATAAGTTTGACTATAGCATTGTTTATATTGTTCCTTTTGCCTTGTGAAATTTTTTTTTCTTACACAAGTAATGCCTCATGACCATAAAATACAGAATAGAACTCTCGTGTCCTATTATAAGGCAAAGATTTAAGTGTTTCCTATCCAAAGATTTTTTGAAAATTGGATAGGTGAAGTGCTGAAGGAGAGTTGGTAGGAATTTCTAGAGCAAAGTTTAAAGTTGTTGGGTCTTAAAGAATCTTGAATTTCTAGATAAATACTAATAGATCATGTTCATGTTCCGGTGACTTGTAAGGAATATATTCCACACTGGCAAGTTAACCAAAAGTCTAAAAGCCCTTTTTATCTTGATACCTTGGTTTACCACTTTTATTTCCCGATAAAACATTGCTCAAGCAATCTAAAAATAGATACGAGCCAACAAAACGAGTTGAATAGTTAACATCACCCTTACACTAACAAAGGCCACAACAAGAAGGCAAAAAAAGACATGCAAATAATTAAAAACAATAATCAGGAACAAAACAAAATGAATCAAACAATAACCTTGGTTTACCACTTTGTTGTCCTTTGAATTTACCAAGCATTTGATTCGCCTCTTTTCAATGTTGATAACGTATAGGGTACCTTGCCGAAAGAGAGGGGGCATCAGGTTCACCATCAATGGCCACTCTTACTTCAACCTAGTCCTAATCACCAACGTTGGTGGTGCTGGTGATGTTCATGCGGTTTCCATCAAAGGTTCAAGAACCAATTGGCAACCAATGTCAAGGAACTGGGGTCAGAACTGGCAAAGCAACTCATACCTCAATGGACAAAGCCTCTCCTTCAAGATTACCACTAGTGATGGCCGCACATTGGTCTCTTACAATGTTGCACCTGCTGGCTGGTCCTTTGGCCAAACCTTCACAGGCCAACAATTCAAGTAGAACAACATAAACCCTTTTCAATTAGTCATTGGAATTGTTGGTTCGTGAAGTCACAATTGTATTTTGTCATACTTAGTAGTGTAATACAAGTGTAGTATAGTAGGAAAGTATTATGGTATAGGAGTGAGTGATTAGTGAGTTTTAGGAGCAAATGAAAAAGAAAGAGGGACTTATTTTAGGATAGTCCTAGTCATTTGAATTGTGTTGTGAGGAATTATGTTCTGGTCTATATTTTAAAAAGGCAGAGATTAGGTGGCACTGGTGGATGTTTAGGGTTCACCACCCCGCAGTATTTTTCTTTTAGTTGTATATGCGGTTCGTGTGATGTACCATCCACAAATGGAAAATGAGAAACATGATATTTGCTAGCTTAGCAAAAGCGAGTAGTGTAAAGAGAGGAAAGATAGAAGCATGTTTGCTTCCATATGAAGTCATTGTCTTCAACTTTATGTATTTGTGTGTCGTGAGAGTGAATGTAAAACAAGAATGAAAAATTGCCTTAGGTTCAAAGTGTCTACCTCAGCCACCTGCCCCAGCTCTTACTCTCTTAGTTATTATGTGATTATTTACTTCTCTTTTCCGGGTGAGAAACTGTCAATTCCTTTGTTGCAGACACAAAATTTAACGTTTTCAATATTTATTAACTCCAATTAACATAATACTGTTATTAGTTTTGATGAAGTACAGCTGTACCAAAGCAAACAAATTTAATTGTGGATTTACTTTTTATTCACTAACAATGTAAAAATCAGCCATTCACATATTGTCACACATTACCGGAGCAAGTTGGACTCTCACCTCTTACTTCAAAAATCATACACAAGATAAGATTTAATTTGATGAAGGTACAAATAATTTTATATATCGATGCATTTACATTAATCACTTAATATTATCATTCAATTATATATTAATAAATATTAAAAGAGCTTGAAAGTGGTAACAAAGTACGAAAAATTAAATTTTTAAATTGATATATTAACATATTATTTGAGGATTGAATAAAAAATGAATCAAATTAAAGTTTATTTTTAGAATTTTTTTATTCGTAGAATTAACTAGAAGAAATAACCTCTTTTTTTCTTTTGCGTCAAAGAAATAATGTTTGGGTAGAAACAGAATCTGGGTCAATTTTTGGGTCAGAATATGGTTCAGCACATCTGGGTCATTGGTTGTGATCAACGAAGGATTAAAGGGAGCAAGACCAAAACAATTGGGCTGCGGCTCCTATTTTTTTTTTTTGACAAAAAAGTAGATTCCTTTTACTTTTCTTTGACTCCTTCGGTTTTTATGGCACAAAGGAAAAGATTCTTTTTTGTATTATTATTATTGTTGTTATTATTATCAAGAATTTGCTTTTTATATGATTTAATTTATATGTAATGATAATATAAAAATTTTATACAATTATTTAATTATGTATTACTATATCAATGTGATAGTTGACTTTAAACCCATTTTGAAAATTATATAAATGAAAGATTTTGATTGGAAACTTAACTCTTTTTATATATTGTTTTAAACACTTCTGTAAACATAGGAGATTAATGTGTAAATAACTGAAGATTTAGTTATATTTTTTATGAATATGATGAGATAATTAATAATGTGTCAGAAACCATTTTATCATATTCACCAATCATCACTTATATATTTGAAATAAAAAATTTATTAGCATGATTTCCCACATTTTTCTTACAAATAAATTTATCACTTATATAACTAAAATCTCAATTTATTTATACATGATTCAATATATATGATAAAAGGAGTGTCAACTATCGTCATATACAAATAATAATGATGAAAATAAAAAATATAAGAGCTATTTATAATTTTTATTTGTATGTTAAATTATGTCCGTAGTGTAGAAAAAAAATTAAGAGCATTCTATTGAGGGATAATTCATTCAACCTGCCAAAATAAAATTAAAGAGATAATTCATTCAAATATTTATGTCATCAAAATTTACGAAGAGACTGAAAAGGAGTAGTTTAGTAGTTTAAGTGACAAATAAGTTAAGCTCAATGATATATTTGATTGAAAATAAAAATGAAATAGAAAGTTTATATAAATGGGCTTCATATTTAAAATTAAATCTAAAATTTATTCATGAAAACTTTTACTCATATTTTATCCTTTTACTAAACACATCCCAACGGATAAAAGCTCCTCTACAATGCCAAGAATTCAAACAGAATTAACATGAATTTGAGAAAGCAAGAGCAGGACAATAAAATCCTCCCCACAAGACTATTATTATCAAATAGCATTTTCCTAAAAGAACAACAATGTTTTAATTTCGTGAAGATCTAACTATGTTTTAATTAACACTGGCCTCTGAAAGTAAAAGTAGATATCTTAGCTACAACGTAACTGTGAGCTAGCCACGTGTCTATCAAGGATTGGCTGGTGATGATATTTCAACCCGTGTCATCGATCATGCAAGGTGGCACTTGGTCACCCCACAGAATCTTGTCCCAACCAACAACAACGAAGAAATGGATTTGCGGATATAACAGCTAAGATAAAAGGATAAGCCATGACGCACGTGGACCGTCGGATACAAATATCCCCTAAGCCAACGGTGGAACACACACGAGGAACATGAACCACATGAATGCATTAGGGAGGAAATACAAATGAAATGAAATTGAGAGAGAGCCATGCACTAAACAAAATCCAAAGCATATTTTTTTCATCTTTCACCACACCACCCCCTTCTTAGGTTCTAATTTCCCAAGCTTGGTTAGGTCCTCAACATGGCCACCGTTACCACACAGGCTTCAGCCACCATTTTCAGGCCATGTCCTTCAAAATCAAGGTTCCTCACTGGCTCTTCCGGTAAACTGAACAGGGAAGTGGCTATTAGGCCAATGGGGTCCCTTCCATCTGCCTCTTTTAAGGTTGAAGCCAAGAAAGGAGAGTGGTTGCCAGGCTTGCCCTCCCCAGCTTACCTCAATGGCAGGTATATTATATCAGCACCACTTACACAAATATTATCTTAATTATAGTTATGTTAGTAACTTTTATTAGGTGCTGTATTAGTTCTTCATGAATTTTTTAATGTGAAATTTAAGAGTTGTAATTTAATTATAAATATTTTAAATATTAATAAATTTAATTAGTAAAACATGTCATAAATTTTTAGTCACGATTTATTTAAAGTATATTTATTTTTATAAATTTTATAGTATATTGGAGAAATTCTATTTGAAAAAAAAAGGCATACTGCTTGATTAACACGAAGACTACTTAGTATTAGCTAGTAGCTACTAATTATTGGTGAGTCTCACTACACTCTTAGAAAATAAGAGTTTTATTTACACATTTTTCATTTTATGAGTATAATTAATTCATCTCATTTTCTATATATGCACACACACTCTCTTGATTCTACCACACACTGCTACATGTGAGGTAATTTGTTTCTTATAGATGTCCAAAAACCATTTTTCATAATATAGCCTTATGATGCCTTGAGTTATGATGACGCTGTCACTAAAAATTAGTTCACTCTCTTCCCACAGTCTCCTTGTTCGATAGCACCTTAGTTTGAGTATGTATGATTATTTGTACACATAGACTTAATAGTTTGTGTAGCCATCTTTTCTTATATGTGTTTAATTATGTGTCCATTTGCATTCATTAGTATCATTAACTAATTAATATGTGTGTTTGTATATGGTGGCTGCTATATATTAGTCTTCCTGGTGACAATGGTTTTGATCCTTTGGGGCTTGCTGAGGACCCAGAGAACTTGAAGTGGTATATTCAGGCAGAGCTTGTGAATGCACGCTGGGCCATGTTGGGTGTTGTAGGGATGTTGCTTCCTGAGGTCTTGACCAGCTTTGGGATCATCAATGTCCCTAAATGGTATGATGCTGGGAAAGCCGAGTACTTTGCATCATCCTCAACACTCTTTGTGATTGAGTTCATCTTGTTCCATTACGTCGAGATCAGAAGATGGCAGGACATTAAGAACCCTGGATGTGTCAACCAAGACCCCATCTTCAAGCAATACAGCCTGCCCCCTCATGAGTGTGGATATCCTGGTAGCATCTTCAACCCCTTGAACTTTGCACCAACTCTGGAGGCCAAGGAGAAGGAACTTGCCAATGGTAGCTTTTTGTCCGAGCAATGTTATTTGTATCACTTCTTGGGACATCTTTGAAAGAACATCCTGAGGTATTCTTTAAACATTGGTCGAGTGAAGTTGACTTCTACTTTGAACCAATGTTTAAAGGACAACTCTTATACCCTTTAAAGATATCTTTAAAAGTGGTACAAATAACATTTCTCTTGCTTTATTATCGGGGCACATTACACTTTTTCTTTTATTCTTTTGCCTACTTTTTTAGCTAACCTTGTGTGTTTGTAATTAATGTATGCAGGGAGATTGGCAATGTTGGCATTCTTGGGATTTATAGTTCAACACAACGTGACAGGCAAAGGTCCATTTGACAACCTCTTGCAGCACCTCTCAGACCCATGGCACAACACCATTATCCAAACACTAGCTGGCAACTAAGTTTGTATCCAAAATGACATTGAAAGCCTGTGTCATGATCGTGTAATCTAATCCTATAGTAGATGAATTTTGAGAGACATTTGGGCATGATTGTAAAACATCCATCTACTTTTAATGTACAGAGGAACTAAGATGGTTTTATATTGTCATTTATATTTAGATTCAAGCCCATTTATTAGTAACTGAAACCTGATACTTCAAGAATCAAGTTTCTAATACAACACCACTCTCAAATTATGTAAATGCAGTTCCATTTGCTACAAAATTAAAATTTACAGCTTGGATCAGTGAATCAAATTTCTAAAATCTACCACTAATAAAATGAGTTAAGATAACTAAGACTATAAGATGTGGGTTGTGGACAAACTGCAATTCTACCAGTCTTGTACAATACATACACAATACAGCTAACACTTATGGTGCTAAATCCCAACCATATGAGCTCAATTAAGCTATAGGTGGGGAAGCTGCATCTGGGTTTTGTGTGAGAATCTCATTCACAAGCATTGATCACATCCCCTTCGGTTAGACTAATGTTATTTGTACATAAAATTCATAGAATATCAGGTTGGCACACATCTACAATTGGACAGGGTGTGATCATAATATTTTTTCTTCCGTTAAACATACTTCGATTGGAAAAACTATTCATGGTTGGTGAAAGGCAATTAGTAACTGCAAAGTAAATGTAATTAGCTAGATATATAAATAGACTAAAATCCATTTAACTCTTATCTCGTGGAGGTTGGCATGCAAAGTGATCACAAAGTTGTACATTTAAGCAAGAAGTTCCATTTAACTCGTCCAATGCATCACTGCCCTGACACAACCTAAAGTTTAGGACGGCCAATATAACCGGAACAGCCAGGCAGTGAAACACTGGTAGAGCACTCAGCATCTCCATTGTGATTATCACTGTATGTTAGATAACAATGAATTGAAATTGCATATCAGTTTTGAGAAAAACAAAAAGTGATAAATAATTAGTATAATGAAAGGTATTCATTCTACTTAGAATGCATAGCTTATAGCTAGTAACGAGGGGTGCAGTCTTCATGTGAAGAATGTGATTCAGCTTCCCACTAAGGTACAACATAAAACTCTCCAAATAGAGAATGCAAGACGCATAATAGCAGTTAACGCACCAACATGGAGGGAATTTTGGTTCATCGGCATTTGGCCACAACCTGAAGAAAATGAAAACATATGTAGAGAGAGAGCGTGTGTAGCAGCGCCTGGCGGTGATTGAAGGTGTGCAGCGTCTCAAGTCTTCTTTGAGAGTAGAGCCGTGGAGGAGAAGAGGAGAAGATGAAGAAAGCAAGCCAATGTGTTGTTGAGGCAGTGTGAGTCTCAGAATGTAGATGTTAAATTTTATATCTCAGAAAAAATAATAGAGTTTTGTCCTGATTTATCGATGATTGATGGATGATTCTTCTTTCTTTTCTTTTAATATGTGATTGAAGGAAGAATCTTTGTTTGAAAAAAAAATAAAAAAACTAATGGAAGACATAAACAGACCAAGGGAAGTTTTGCTCCGTTGCATTTTGTTGCGGCGACACCGTTAGGATGGTTTTTGTGATTAGAGCTCACACTGCAATTGTGGTCTGAATGCCATAGGCACTCCGCAACCACGATGTTGCCATCATCATGTGACACGTTGCAATTTCTATCAATGGTGTACACGGTACTTACTACTTCCTACCTATCCAGCACATTCAATTGAAATCATTTGGTGTTTTCTTATATTTTTCCTGTCAATGAAAACAATTTATTAGCATCAAAATACACTGATTCATAACTCTAGTGTTAGCAATGATCCCTCTGTGGCATGCAGACATGCTAAAATACCAGCCTAATATTATAGAAGTTATTTAATGACAGGTATATCAGTTGTTTGAGTAAGACAGAATTATATGATTACTCGAGATGAAACAAAATCATACCTTCTGTAGATGCACTCGTTCAATTGATTTTCTAAGAGAGTCTTCCATTGTTGATATTTTCCAGCTTATTCCAATGGCTGAAATAAAAATGAAAACATAGCACAAGGTTACTACTCCATGATGGCCATTTACAATTTGATAACATGTGAATAAGATTGTGCAGTATCCATCCTATTGCACAAAGGGATATCAGCAAATCCAAATGTACAAGGAGAAGATACATATGACGTTACAAAGCATCAAAACCAAAAGTTTATGCATCACCTGAAGTTGAGGACAAATGTTGGGTTATATGCTCTTTAGTCACTTAAGTCCAATAAGACTTTAGTGAGATTAAAGCCCAAGACAATATGGCCCATGTGGCTTAGGGTTAGGTCTTGGACTTCAGGCATATAAAACTAATCTTTTCACCCTTGTGCCTCACTAAGTGTTTTTCATCAGAAACAGACACCCTAGGCGACGTTCATCATGAACGTTCCCACAGCCACTCCATCCCCTTGAGAGATAGTCTGGAAGATCTGTCAAAGAGCGGATTACTACCGATCGTGAAGCTTTCCGTTCACTGCGTCCTTCAGGTAATCAAAACAATGAAGGTTCTATTTTTTCTACGTCGCGTCGGTACGATGCGCTTCCGCGTTTCTGTTGATAATCCTACAATTGGTATCAGAAATTGCGATGAGGAAAAGAACCAGTTTTGATTTTAATTTATATTTCATGTGATTTATTTCGAAATTTTTTTGAAAAATATGGCACCTTATTTTTCTTGTATTTGTTATTTATTTCATGTTATTTATTCGCTTATAGTTCATATTCGGTAAAAGTCTTAATTTTTAATTGGTTAATCGCTTTAATCCATGGTTAGATTCTCTTGTGTTTCTCTTGGTTTGTAACAAGGAGGCTAATCCCATATGATTAGGTTTCCTCCTTGCTTTATTTTATGTTTTCGCATTTTCCTATGTATTTTTCGAATTTCTGTAAAAGTTCAAGATCGAGAACAACGACAAAGATGAGCAATCAACACTGCGAGAGACTTTCGTGGACCTCTGGATCTCAGATTTGGATGATCCATATATGGTTGGAAGAGGACGGAAGACGAACAAAGTGATGGGTGGCCGGCGGGTGCGGACGCGCCGGCACGCGCCGCCACAAGCGGCGAGAGTGGCCTTCACGCGCGGCAGTGGAGCCGCGCGTGAGGGCGCGTGGGACACCCTTTTGGGTGTTTCCGCGGCGGCGTTCTCGTCTCCTCATGGCGGTCCTTCCCCTGGAGTTTCGTGCTGAGACGAAGTCGATGACGCGGCAGTCCTGACGGCTAGGGTTCCTTTTCGTGTCCTAGGGTTTCTCGCCAAGGATTGGGTTTTTTGGGCTTTTGGGCCCATGGATACCCTAAAGGGGCTTGAGGCGGATATTGTGGGCTGGACGAAAGAGGAATTCAAAAGTTGTAATATTATTATTATTATTTATTTTTTTTAGGAAAACCATGGATTAAAGTTATTTGTTTAATTATTTATTGCTTTTATTGAATTGTATGAATTATATGTGCGATTAACATGATGTTTGTAATAACATGCCATATAGAATAGGATGGTGCCATATTGTTGCATAATCACATGTCATATATGCATAATAACTTTTGTCATGATACGACTAGTATATAGTTATTATGCGCGATTATTTAAATTTTAAGTTATTCACTAGATTAATTATCAATTATTATGATTTTCGGTAAGAAATCAAGATTAATAATGGGATTAATTTATTGTGGAATTAAAATCTAGACAAATAATCCAGATAATTTCCTAAGAGAAAATTGTTTCTTGAAAATATAATTTTGTGGGTTTTCTAAAATGGTCATGGAATAACACACGCTGCATACAACAATCATGTATCATGATTGTGTGGAGCACACGCTCCGTGAAGTGACCAGATTTTAGGACCTTAATGTTTTCAAAATTACGTTAAGTTAGGTGATGCACGTTCATCGGCTACACCTACTTACATAGTTTTTGAAATCAAACAAAAATTATTTTCGAATGAAACATTTTTTTTGGAAATTGGAAAATTCTAAACTTAAAAAAATTGAATGGGTGAAGGTTTAAATTTTTTTTTAAAAAAGTATTAAACCTACGGGCTCCAATTGTGGGTTTATTAGTGAAATGGTTATCGCTAAAGCCCATCGGATAAGGATAATCGGATTTCGCTAGATTAAACCTTAATATTTTTTCAAAATTTTAGTAAAGTTTTGTACGGCCCATCGTCGGCAACACTTAGACGCTAAAGATAATTTTGAAAGTAAACAATGGTTAAATACATTCAACTTTGGTAAAATTGTTAACCCTCCCATCGAGGCTCTGGCAATGAAACTGAAGGCCCAAAATAACAATATTAGTTTTACAAGTATCTTGCCCATCGTAAGCCTTGTAAAGATAACTAATGGATTGTTACACAATAAACAAGTAGTAGTTATTAGAATCTACTAGCGCTATATTGTTTGTTGTTATTCTAGTTTGTAATTAGTGTGTTTTTTCATTGTTTTCAGAAATGTCTTCATTCAATCCTTTAGCTACTATCTTGAGCCAAAAACCTATGGATGGTACAAACTACAAACAATGGAAAACTAATTTGGATATTGTTCTTCAATATGAAAAGCTCAACTTTGTTCTAACTACCCCTATGCAGCGCAACCTGCGAAGATGCGCCTGAGGCAACAAAGGCACGTTTTCAGAGAAGGAAAAATGGGAGAAGGCAAATGTGAGGTTCGCCCTTATTTTAGCTAGTCTCGCAGTCACCTTCAGGAGCAAGTGAGCATGATTGAGAGTGGAGCAAATATGCTCCAGACTCTTGATGGCATGTTTGCTACATCTAGGCTCTCCTGGGAATGCGCTGAATGCAGTCACCAAGACAGTGATGTCTGGAGGAAGTGTGCGGGATCATTGCTGACAATGATAGCAAACTTCAAGAAGGCTGAAGACCATGGGGTCAAATTTGAACAAGAAGTAAAAGTTGACCTTCTCTTGCAATCACGCCTGAATACTTCAATCAGTTCAAGATGAATTATAATATGAATAAGATGAATCTTGACCTTACTGAGCTGATGCATGAGCTTGAAATCCTGACACTAGTCAAGCGGTGTGCATTTTTTGGTGAAAGTTCTGTGAAACCTAAGGGGAAACCCAAGGGAAGGAACAAAAACAAGAAAAAGAAGAAATGAGTTCCAGTTGCCAAACCAGTTGCAATGAAGCAGCCAAAAGGCAAGTGCTTCAAGTGCGGACAAAAGGGGCATTGGAAGAAAAATTGCCCACGTATGAATAAACCAGGTATGGGTAATTTACATGTGATTGAGGCTTGTTTAGTGGAGAATTACAATGATAAATGGATCATTGATTTAGGAGCCACTAACCATGTTTGTTACTCTTTGCAGTGGTTCAAACATAGCTTGCCTGTAAGTGAAGGACAAAGAGTTTTGAAGCTTGGAAATGGGGACTTGTGCTCACTAGCAGTGGGACAAGTTATTTTATCTTTTGATAATTGCAGAACTTTGGTTTTAGAAGACTGTTTATATATTCCGATTTTCAGAGGAATTTAATTTCTGTTAGTTGTTTAGTTAAACATGGTTTGACAGTTAGTTTAATTCCTCAGTTTCAATAAGAAGTCCATCTTCTTTTATTTGTTCCGGTGTAATGTTTAATGGTCTTTATTTCCTTAGTCCTGTGCCTGTGAAATTAATCATGTTGAATTAGGAGATGTTGAGCATGTTCATTCATCAAAGAAAAGAAAAGTTTTCAATGAAACTTATCTTTGGCATTTGAGATTGGGTCATATTAACTCTAACAGGATACAAGGTTTGGTCAATAGTGGGATTTTAAAATCCCTGAATTTTGAACCGTTACCAGTTTGTGAATCTTGTTTAGAGGGTAAAATGACTAAGAGATCTTTCAAGGCCAAGGGAAATCGTGCCACACTTCAGTGGAATTGGTACATACTGATGTATGTGGACCAATAAATGTCCAGGCCAGGCGGGTATCAGTATTTTATCACATTTACTGATGATTACTCTAGATTTGGACATGTGTACCTGATGCGTCACAAGTCTGAAGCTTTTGGAAAATTCCAAGAGTTCAAGGCTCAGGCAGAAAAGCATCTTGGTGTTCAAATTAAGACTCTTGTTCTAGAAGGGGGAATACCTATCTGGAGAGTTCAGGTCTTACCTGACCAAAGAGGGATAGTTTCACAATTATCTTCTCCAGGGACACCCCAGAATGGAGTTGCTGAAAGGAGAAATAGAACCCTTTTAGAAATGGCAAGATCAATGCTCAGTTATTCATCTCTTTCTGATTCATTCTGGGATATGCCTTAGAAACTGCTATGTACCTATTGAACTTAGCTCCGTCCAAGTCGGTTTCAAAGACACCAATAGAATTATGGAAAGGGTGTAAGCCCACCTTGAACCATATTCGGGTTTGGGTGCTCGGCACATGTCTTACAACCGAAGCCAAATAAGATGGACTCGTAGAGAAGTATGCATATTTATAGGCTATCCTAAAGGAACCAGAGGTTGGTTGTTTTATAGTCCGAAGGAAAAGAAGGTTATAGTGAGCACACATGCAACTTTCTTAGAGGAGGACTATATGGCAAATTATAAGCCTAGGAGTAAGGTTATTCTTGATGAGCTAGTCTCAGATCAAGTTTCACCTCAACCTCAGGCGGTTCAGCTTTTGTTCCTGTGGTTGTTCAAAGAGGGAAAATATACCTGATGTTGAACACACACAGGAACCAGAAACGAACCAGAAGTTCAGCATGATGATCAACAAGTGGAACCTGGAGAGATGCAGTTACCGCTTGTGGAAGAACAACAAAATCATGAATTGGTTAATCCTCTAATGAGGGTCCTCATCTAGAATTGGATCCCCCTAAATGCACAACAAGTGCGGCAAACTCATAGTGGGAGAGTGATTCGTAAACCCGCAAGATTTCTCTTGTTGGGTGAATCGTCTCAAGATGTCATCATTGAAGAAGATGATGATCCCACGAGTTATGACGAGGCACTAGGGGATGTTGATGCTCAGGAATGGCTTGAGGCTATGAATCGTGAAATGGATTCTTTGTATTCCAACTCAGTTTGGTCTCTTGTAGATGCACCAAAAGGGGTAAGACCCATTGGGTGTAAGTGGATCTACAAAAGAAAGAGAGGATCGGACGGGAAGGTTGAAACCTTCAAAGCTAGATTGGTGGCGAAGGGTACACCCAAATAGAAGGTGTGGATTATGAAGAAACCTTTCGCCGTTGCCATGCTCAAGTCCATCCGGATTCTCTTAGCCTTCAGCAAATCTTGATTATGAGATTTGGCAAATGGATGTCAAACTTTTCTAAATGGAAATTTGGAAGAGGATATCTATGCAGCAACCAAAAGGGTTCATAGCCAAAGGGCAAGAAAACATGGTATGCAAGTTGCAAAGGTCCATTTATCATGGAACATCAGGTTTGATCAAGCCATTAAGTCTTATGGTTTTGAGAAAAGTCCTGATGAGCCGTGTGTGTATAAAAGGATCCAAGGAAACGCAGTATCTTTCTGTACTTTATGTGGATGATATACTCCTTATCGGAAATGATACGAGGTATTATTAGGCATAAAGACCTGCTGAGCAAGCATTTTGATATGAAGGACCTGGGGAAGCCAATTATATTCTTGGTATTAAGCTCTTGCGAGACCGGAAGAATAGGGTATTGGCATTATCTCAGGCTAATTACATCGACAAAATACTTGCCAGGTTTAGCATGGAGAATTCCAAGAAGGGATTTTACCCTTCAGGCATGGGATTCATCTCTCTAAGGAGCATTCTCCTAAAACTCCTAGAGAGAACGGATGAGTAGGATACCTTACGCTTCAGGAGGTAGCCTTATGTATGCTATGCGTGCACAGATATTATTGCTATGAGTGGGAGTAGTAAGTCGGACCAATCTAATCCTGAGAAGAACATGGATAGCGGTTAAACATATACTCAAGTACCTTAGGAGAACGAGAGATTATATGTTGGTCTATTCTAGTGGGAGTCTTGAAACCATTGGTTATAAGACTCAGATTTCCAAGGAGACATTGACTCAAGAAAATCCACCTCTGGGTATGTGTTCACTCTTAATGGCGGGGCCATTTGTTGGAGGAGTGTCAAACAATCATGTGTGGCTGACTCTACCAGAGAGGCTCAGTATGTAGCTGCTTTGAGGCTGCAAAGGAAGCCGCATGGTTAAAGAAGTTCCTAACGGATCTTCAAGTGATACCAGGTGTTAGTCGTCCCATCACACTTTACTGTGATAACAGTGGCAGGAGCACAGTCCAAGGAACCAAGGTGTCACAAAAGACAAAAGCACATAGAGAGGAAGTACCACTTGATCCGAGATATAATTGAAAGAGAGATACAGTGGTAGTCAAGATAGCATTTGACGAGAACCTTGCTGACCCTTTTACTAAGAGTTTGCCTGAACGTGTGTTCGAGAGGCATGTTACATCTATGGGTCTTAGGAGGATTCCAAATTTGCTATAGCTTTAGGAAGTTGTTATTTCACTTTGTTATTTTGTGCCTTTTGAGCAAGACATTATGACATTGTATTTTTTTTTGAATGTTATAAATGAGGTATTATTCATTTTTTCCTCACACTATTTACAAACACGAAGGTCCGGATCAATTGTGAAGTATATGATCATATGGATACGTTCATGGAGGACATGGTCATAGGTTCTCACAATTGATGAATAGGTTCACAGCTATTAAATAAAGTTGGGCATTTTTTTTAGGCTGCAATATTTATGAGATGATTTTGTCCGAATCATTTTAAATATTGGTGTGAGTTAATACTTACATTGAATGGATCAAGGAGAGATTTGATTAAAGTTGTTCTTTCTGTCATAAGGAATCAATCTCCAGATAACTATAGTTATGTAGTTGCTCTTAATCCTGAGTTTATTTTAAATAAGTAGTCGAATAGATTTCATTCTTTGATTTACCAACGGGTGAGGTTCAATCTATTGATGGCCAATAACCCGGTATTTTGGGATTGAAACTATTTGGTTATTGGTGTTTATGAGATAAACAACATGGAATTTATAGGAAATGTCCCCTTGATATGTTTCGGTACTTGGATATTGAAGACACTGGCCAGTGCATGTAATCCATTAGAGAAACTATCACATCAAGGAAATAAATAATTGATTGGGTAACAGAAAACTAGTCAATCAATTATAGACATTCTATAAAGGGGCGATGCATATTCATGTTATAAATGTCATTATTCTTGGAGTTCACGTTCGGGCTTTTAGTGGAGTAGCACTGAATTAGATAATCTTCTGGAGATTATCAGGAGCCTTGATAAATGACAAATGGTAGATCCCAGGCTAGCTTGAGATAAGGGATGGGGTATATTATCAGATGATGATGGCTTATGGGATACATGATCTTGGGTTTATGAACTCAAGTTTGTATCTTAAAGAGCAAGTGGGAGATTGTTGGGTTATATGCTTTTAGTCACTAAGTCCAATAAGACTTTAGATTAAAGCCCAAGAACAATATGGCCCATGTGGCTTAGGGTTAGGTCTTGGACTTCACAGCATATATAAACTAATATTTTCACCCTTGTGCCTCACTAAGTGTTTTCATCAGAACAGACACCCTGAGGGACGTTCATCATCTGAACGCCCACACAGCACTATCCCCCTGAGAGATAGTCTGGAAGATCTGTCAAAGAGCGGATTACTACCGATCGTGAAGCTTTGGTTCACTGCGTCCTTCCAGGTAATCAAAACAATGAAGGTTCTATGTTTCCTACGTCGCGTCGGACGATGCGCTTCCGCGTTTCTGTTGATAATCCTACAACAACATCCATTATTCACTTGATGTAACAAAATAAGTACATGCAAAAGGCATATGAGATGAATAAATTCATCTTACAGTTCAAGGCTTCCCAATTTCCTAATGAATTAAAATGAGGTACCTGTGAGCTCTTCTATCATCAACAAACCAAAAACAAAAAACCATAAAAATCAGCATAAATTTTTAGTTTCTGACAAACCTCTTTGCCGTTTTCTTGTGGGCTAAGTTGAGAAGATTTTGCAATCACCTCGTCAAAATTACTGAAAACAGTAACCAATATGGAGAACTATTATAAACCTGACTGGGCTTTCACCTTTTCTTTTGAACCAAACACTTCATAGATGAATTTCACATTATCTCCTGATGTTACACAGGATTCAAGGAAGCCTCTTACACATTTCTGAAATTGAAATCACATCTATTCCAACTAAAATCTATAGCTACTAGCCAAACCTTATATTTTGTAATTGTTTGAGGACGGTTATATTTTCTTTTGAATATCTAAACTCTAAAGTGTATCACGCATAGAATTTCAGGCACTAAATTCAATTTTCACTTTTTTCCCTTTCTCTTCCATTTTATTATTCTTTACAGTTATTCATTGTGTTGAACCTTTGCCCATTTTACATCAATGTGAATCCGCCATTTTTGTTCGAGTTAAACAAAAATCAGTCTACCCTCTATTTCTTTGTAGACTTTTTATCAAAAGGCATTGTTCTCTTGCCTTTATTCTTTTATTTGACGCGCTTTCTTTTCAGTAACATGCCTTACTTTTTTTTCACACTATGGCAACACATATCAGTGCAAGAATGCAAGCTCGTGCCTTATCTTAGATAAAAAGCATCCAAAATACGTTTGACTCAATTAATTCCACGCACTATAAAAACTAAAAGTAAGCTTTTGACTTTCTTATTAGTTGAATAAATATTAAATAGTAATTCAATATCAAGGGGAGAGAACCAGGGTGTGTATGGCTTTGTTTTCATTTACAATTCTCATTCGTTGTGTTTTCTATTTTTAAAATTTTATGAAGAAAATAGTGAAAATAAAAAATAAAAATAGAAAACTAGATTTTATTGTTTCTATTATTTTGATTATTTCATTTACAAAATTCTAAAATTCGTAGACACAAGAAATAGAAATAGTAAAAACAGGTGGTACTATTTTGCAACCTAGTACGTAGTAAATCGCAATGGGGAATTGATGGGAGAGAGATGTTTCATTGAAACTGAAAATATTGTTTAATGATTGACTTCAAGTGTCACTGAGTTTCCCTGCAAAATAAGATGGAGAGATGAAGTCAATTTGCATCCAATAACAAGTTGATACATAGGCACCAAACTCATTCAATATGTAATCAATTTTTGTGGTTCATCCACTATATATATGTTATATTATATATCCAAATCAGTTTAGTGGGAAGCTGACTCCGAGTCCATTGAAGTTGACAATGGATTTAAAAATTAAAAGAGGAATAGAAGCAGCAAGCAATGATTTTAGAATTGCTTTTCTAGTAAGTCAGCTTCATAAGTGGCTATACTTCCTAAACCGTGTTCCTTGGTCTAAGTGATTTTGCTTTACTCTTTTCACTGTGAATTATAAACTCAGATGATGGAAAGTGAGGTGAAATGGCTTATCAGTTGCATTTTTTCAAGACCTCATAATAAAGAGTGTTAAGCACATTAAGGCAATAGAAGAAATCTCGTGGGACCAAATGCATTGAGTCATTTTGCAAATGGGTGGTCTAAAGCATATGAAGCCTTTTCTCCATGGTAATCAATGTTGCCATAATCTATCAAGTTCAAACTGTGAGTGATTTGAGGCATAGCTTTTCCATGTTCGAATTCCCTTTACTCTTTTCTTTATGAACTGAAGCTCACTTTGGCGTGTTACACTGGGAAAGCCCATTGTAAGTAATATGTGGGGGATGATATTTGGTCTTGTCTCAAATCTTTGTGCCTTGGCTGCTAGTTTGGTCAGGACTCTTCTTGTTATAGGATAATAAATGTAGAGAAATTCTTACATGATCTTGAGCATTAAGGTAGATTGTGCTCTACCTAATAAAGGAGTGACGATTTAGTTTAATTAGTGTCAAGACTCACTTTTTTATCTGAAATGACACTTTATCAGTGAATATTTTGCATAAATAGATGTGTATTTGTGAAGCTATTGGCTGCCAAAATGTTAGGAAATTGAGGAAATATCAAGAAATTAAGAGTCAAAGAGAATTGGGAAATGAAATTAAAAAATATCTTAAATATGGTATTTTCTTCAATAATTTTATTGATAAAGCTCAACACTCTCAGAGGAAAAAGCGGAGCAAAGAATCCAAAACAAATATCCTAAATATGTGCAAATAGTAATTTGCAATGAAGGGTATATAGACTATGAAATTTGCAATAAGCTATTTTAATTAGTTATGGCTAGAAATTGATGGTGATGCTTACTCCCAACGAACAGTCTTTATGGTTTTAGTTACCCTAATAATTGAAATTTGGCATGGACATATGGAGGAAAAGAAAACAAGGGTTGCTTTCTTTGAGAAAAGGGAAAGGTCAGAAAAAAGGAAATGGGTGAAAAAGCCAAAAGGTAACAAAGACTCAGAGTGCAATGTGCCAAGAGGAAGAGGATATCTTCAATGTGTCATTTGAGGGTCCCATCCCAACTCATCTTATTCACAAAGTGTGGCTTGTATTAGATTGAAGCTGAGAAAATATCTCAATGTTTTCTTGTGCGTGATTGATTGAGGACACATGTTGGGTTGAATTTGGTGTGTGTATCCACCACCAAAGTGCTGTATAATGTATTTTCGGACCTAATATCTAACATATTTTAATATAATTTCTACCGATGAGAGCACATACTTTAGGAATATTTAATTATTTCAATTGGTAATAGTTATGTACCAATTAATGCAATTCTTTTCATAAACTTATAGAAAGGAAAAACTAATTTTTATGTTAAAAATGCGATATAAAAGTAGTATTAAACTACATATAAAGGCAAGTACCAAAAAAATTATATATAAAGATTGTTTACCCTACCCTACGGACCTCAAATATCTGCAGAGAAATTTATCAGAGAAAAAGAAACAGTCCAGGTTTTTGTCAGTATTAATTTTTAAAAATTAAGAAAAATATTAGAATTTTTTTTTTCTTTCAGAATCTTTGCATGGGTTAATATCGCCGTAAGTTTTAAGATGAACTTTAACTATTCAAAACAACTTTAAGTATTATCTGGTATTTTGAATGTATATGCACGAACAACTTAACAAATTTAAAAGATAGAACGAAGTAGTGAAAAGGTTGAAACAGGGAACATCGACAAAATTTATTCTAGCGGTCCAGCTTTCATGTTAGTTGTTTAGAGTTTAGACCCTTTGGTGCAGAAAGAGGAGAACTAGCTGGCATGTTTTAGATGCAAGCTTATCCTCCTGAGTCCGAAAAGAGAACCTGAGTGAAAGATCTTGAATTCCACTATAGCCCCACAATTCCACCGCCTCTATAAACTCTGCCTATGTGGGAATAACTTCCAAGGATAAAACAAGCAATAAAAGTAATAATGCTTTTGTTTTGTTGTATTAAATTCAGAAATTTAATGATTATATAGCATTGTAACAAAGCACAAGAGGTATGACTATGACAAGAGTATCATCCACTACTCTTGCATCGTATTTTATGTGGCTATATTCCAGTTCTGGACTTTACTTCTTATCTCATCTTTTGAAAAAGCAGATACCTCTTCTGAAGTTCAGACACAGAAACATGGCGAACTAGTCACAAAATATATACTGACTTTTTCTTCAACGAACCAAAAACATGCAACAATGGAAGACCCCATTTCCCTTTTTCATAAGAAAATACACTACCTCTGGATTTTTATACATAGTAAAGATATTTTCTATCTCTTTCCAGTAATTTCACAAATATTTATATGTACAACAACTCAAACTCAGCAAACTAAGCAAATAAAAAAAGAGGCACTTGTTCATAGTGCCACATGAAAAAAAAGGAAGACAAAATTAGTTCCATCCTACTTAAACACCTTGTAGATTATTCCCCCTACTTGTGTTGAGGCCATCAGAGACTACCAACCTTCGCTTCATTCCAAGGTCAATGAGGCTAATCAACTGCTCATTGCTGAAAGATGGTCACCGTCTCATGCTCACTCCAGAACAAGTGACTTAACCTCAATCCTGAGACACTGTACAGGACAAGTGTCCCAGAGGGTCACTAAATTCAGGTGTTCTCATGAAAATTAAGTGATCTAGACAAAGCTGCAGGATTAGCTAGCAACACTGGAGAGGTTTCAACAACATGATTCTTATCTTCCTTCTTCTTCGATTGGAAGGCCTTGAACATACCTCCCCCACTGACACATTCATTCTTGATTCCTAGAGTTGCCCATATAGAACTCTTTGCAGCTTCACTAGGGTCATCAATTCTCAAAGTTTTGGGAATCAAGACACACCCATTTCTCTGCCTTGAAGGTTCTTCCTTTTGATGATATTCTTGTTTAACCATGTCATCATCCCTGGAGTGCTTCCCAAGAGTTGGAGAATTCGGATTAGAGTTCAGAGACTTTGGATTTGGTGCAGACGGATGTGAGGAAAATCCGGAATGTTCCAATTCCCGGCACACCGCAATTCCAAAAAGCTGCAGGATAGAATGAAATGGGAAATCCTGGAGGACACAAAGCAGGTGAGGGAACTGCAGAATTCCATGGATAAGGCCAAGGAACAGTAGGGATGCATGGAAGTGCTGGAACTTGAGGAGGAAGGAAACCATTGCAGCTTTGTACAGTTTGTACTAATGGTTCTTGGTGTGTGGTTTTGCCAGTTCCTCCATAGAATTTGAAACCGTAATGGAAGATCCACTTGAGCAGTCATCACCATTTTCCCCACTTTTGCAAGGGATCGAAACCCTTTGATCCTCAGTGCCATGAAACCCGTTTCGTGTGCCATTACTAAGAACCTTTTTCTCTGCAAGATTAAGGACAGATGCCATGGAATCACAAATTGGTGGATCCAATCCAAAGCTTAGGACTCTACCATTGGTTTTCAAAGTTGGGAGATGAGTTCCATTAGGAGCATCAATTCTAGCAGCTTGAAGAGCCTCAGAGATGGTGATATGGCGATAGTGCGAGGCACTGTTCTTGTTCTTCCTTCTCCCTGCCCCAACTGGCACATTCCTCATGGTGCCACCAGCAGTCCAGTATCTTTGACACGCTTTGCAGAAGTAACGCGGCTGGTTGACGTTGTAGTTGTTGTAGTAACAGAACTTGGTGTCCATGCTATTGCAGCGTGGGCATGGAAGCAGTTTATCTGGCTTCTTCAGTGTCTTCTCTTGCTGCGAGTTGTTGTTGGTTGCATCACTTTGCTCATTCTCTGACTTGCCATTCTTTGTTTTGCAGTTTCTTCGTCTACAGAAGGCATCTTTGGGTTCTGAATAGCCTCAGGCAATGTGACTGAATCCTTTTTGTTATTATTAGTCTCTGCAGCATTTGGAGGAGAATCAGCCTCTTTCTTTTCTCAGTAACTTCATCAGCTGGAGGATCCTAATATTTTGACAAAATGATTTTTTTCTTAATTATTGAAATGCATACCACAGAAATATCACCAAGATATATTATAAAGGTTCACCATTTCATGGATAGAAATGGCATTAAAGCACGAACAAGATCATGGGAAAATCAACAAGGTTTAAGAAAGTAAATATTTTCCTCCACTTTTATTTGTAAATGAAAACAAGGAAAATTGATACTTGTTATATTGGTATCTACGTGCAGGGTGTATGCCAGTTAAAACTTTTTACCCTCCCTTGTTCCACAATACAAATACAGCCCAAATTACTAGTAGAAAGCAACAAACCAAGGGTTAAGAAAATTTTAGATTAGGAACTCATGGAACTAAGTTAATAAACTAGCTGTGAGCTGAATATTCCAATTGAAAAATATTTTTTTATGTTACATCGTTAACGAAGGTATCAAATGGAAAATTAGGCCCTTATAGAGTCAAAAAGTAGATCATAAACAGAAGGATTTGGGAAAAAAGAAGAACCAATCAGATTATTGAAACAACGAAAACTGATTTATGTAAAAGCAAATACTCAGGTTCCTCTGGCATATTTGAGTGAAATTGTTTCAGTATATTGCTTCGATCAATACTAAAATGGAAAATTGAACACTAAAACTTCAAAAAAAGAAAGAAGAAAAAACTCCAATTCCAATCATAAACAAGGCAAGGAGTTGACAAAACATGAAAGTAATTACTTTTCGCAGTTTAAAGCAAAAACTTTAGAAAGTATTTTTTAGAAAAACAATCAATTTCGCTTCCAACGCTCTGTTTCTCAAGTTCCAGACACCAAAAATAGGATCCTAAATTTTGCAATCGGAAAACATAGGAAACAACCAATTTTGAATAGCTAAAACAGAAAAGTTAGATACGCATTACACTGTTCCAAAAACAACTTGAATAAGGAAAAAAAATACAGAAAATATTTTCAAAAAGGGAAAAAGTTTGAACCAACCATATATGCAATAAAAGGAAAGGAAAAAAAAATAGGTTAATAAAAAAACGACCATGAGTTGTTTAGCATAATTAATTTCACAAAATTACAACCTATGATGTATATCACTAATAAAACACTCCCTGTCTCCTTAATCATATATTATCATAAACTGTACCTTGTTGTCTCCTTGTTCTGTCTCCTCTTCATCCTTCAATTCACCAACAACCTCTCTGTCTTGTTGTGGTTGATTTTCCTCTCCTTGTTCCTTTCGGTCAACGTCCATCGCCGCTGGCAACGACGCATCGCCGGCGGCGGCAATGGCAGAAGCCAAAGCATCCCCGGGAAAGGGAATCTTCTGGCCAAAGAGCTTGATCGCAGGATCTTTGATTTCCAGCATTTCTCTGTGTTTTTTCTTGCAAAGTAGTATCCAAAACACAAAGCAGTGACAATACGAGGTTGTTGTAACTGAACAAGAAAAATAGGGAAAGAGAGGCTTCAGGGGTTTCAGTTGCAACAGTTTGGTTCGTTAACAAAGTCTGCTATTGAGTTTGTTTTTTTGGGGTTTGGGAATGAGAGAGAGAGAGAGAGAGAGAGAGGGTTTTGATCAGGGTTGGCAATGGAAGCAGGACGAGTTGGATTTTGATCCGTTTAAACGAGAGAAGGGTGCCACGTCACCGTTGGGTCTCATTCTTGGCCACAAGTTCTTGTGGCCTGTAATGGATTTTCTTTTCAATGCGCCTTTGATGTTGATTCTTCTGTGGTTGGTTGCACACTCCTTTCCGTGCACCCAGGCCTGTGGCCATGTCAGCATGTGCCTTTTTTTTTCTCTCCTCAAACTCTCTCTTCGAGGTCATCGATAGTGCCGAAAAAATTTGCGTAACGTGGAAGAGTGTGATTGGTTGCAGTGGAGATAATATTGTCCAACGAAACCTGGCCAGATTGCTACATAGACGAAGGAACAAAAGGAAAGAAATTTCAAAGCTTGCTAGCTGTTATGTTATTGTTTTTCTCTGTTGATTTTCTTGCTCTCAGCTGTTGATATCTATAATTTAATATATGAAAATTAATTTAGTTCAAGTTTGATCGGCGCATTATGAAGTGCTTTTTTTATAATAATCAATTACTTTATTCATAAAATTTGAGTGTGAGGCTTTACTAAAAAAAATATCGCATTACAAAAACCAATCAAATGTTAGAATATATTTTTTAATTTAATTTCTGTACATTGGGCATTTAAAATAGTTTAACATTGTTATCCACTATAATTTTATCAAAATGACAAATTATGAAAGGTATATGTGATATATGGTGGATAGTTATTTTTAGTGGGTAAATTTATTTTATCTTTCTTAGAATTTTACGTCACGTGGGTTATATCCTAACTTTTTAAAACGCGCATTACGACACCTTGAACTTTTTAAAATTGCGCAAAAACCTCACTTTTTAACGTGTACAAAACTTTAAATCATATGAAAGTTATATCCGTTTATACATAATAAAAAATTACAAGAGTTAATTGCATATGAAAATTCATAGACAAGGTATAGGATTACACAAATTAAAAATATCATAAGATTAAGTGTATATAAATCTTACATTTAGTAATTGTTAAAATTATATAATCACGTTTTGCACAATTTAAAATTCAAAATGTCACTATGTATATTTTGAAAAGTTCGGGTATAAATTGAATATAACCTAAAATTCAAATGAAGGAAATATATTTAACCCTTATTTTTATGAAGTTTCACTTTAGTATAATTCTCTTGGTTGACAATTCAATATTTTTATATCATTAGTTATAGGTTTAATTTTTCTTTTGTATATTAACTAATGTTAAATGAAGGGGTTGAACATGAAGATGAATCTTTAGCTCATGTACCAAAATTCAAGAAGATGAAGAAAATAGTGGCACATATATTAGTGATAATATGCTTAATCAATGCAACTAATTAAAATGTTTGGTACATCCTTGGTTGCTCAGTGTTAGCTCGATCAAGTGTTATTTTAAATTGTAGGACCTGAATGGTAAGTTCAACATAAGCTTGCTAGTTCCCAACAGCTTTAACCATAGTTTTTTCCTTATATCCTAAAACTCTTTTAGGAAGGCGATAAATCTTAACCACTCCAAGAGACTTAAGCTTCCTTATCTAATCTTAGTTTATTAAAAAAATATTTAAAATTATTTTATATTATCAACCAATAAAAAATTTTAAAAAAGTGTCAAATCATAGTAGGGAGTTGTAATGTTAGATATGATTTGTCATTTTCTTAAATTTCTATTAATTAATAGTGTCAAATTATTTTAAATTTTAGATTCATTACTTTAGAAGATTTTATTTAGGTTTAAATTCATGCACTTTACCATAAACTCGTTTTAAATTGTCATCTAATCATCCAATTAAAATATTTGTTTGGATGACTTTTTATATGCTTAGCTTAAAAATCAACTATCATGACTACTAATAATAATTGGGTTTATGACTATATAAATTTTTTTTTACATCATCAATGCATGATAATTAAATCATTTTATTTGCCTAATAATTATTCTCAACGTGACATTTTATTGAAAATTTATCACTTAAGCAACATCGACCGTTAGAAGAGAACAAAAAACGAAAAAAAGCCTAGGCCACTCTATTATCACTCAGTTAAGAAGGAATTGTATAATTTTGTTCCCCTATACGAAGTGTAATCAAGTTTTGTATCGTTCATTATTTTTTGCATGGAAACAAAGGAATATTGTATAATTTATCCATGCAAATAGACTAATATTTATTTGCCTCTAACTTTATAATCATCTGCCATTTTAACTTTTAACTTTTAAAAATGAGTCAAATTAATCCCTTATATTGCAAAACATGATTCATGTTAGTCCCTTAGTCCATTTTATTTAATATTTCAATCAGAATTGGTAATATTAAGTGCATTTCGACATATTTTATATCTTCTGGAGTAAAATTAAATTTAAAATGACTAATTTTAATATTAAAAATTCTATAAAATGTGTCATTTTAATCTCCTTTTCAAGTAATAAAATAACTTATTTTTTATAAGTTTATGCATTAAATGAGTCATTTTAAATTTTGTTATACTTCAAAAGATACATGATATATTAAGATATCATTTAACATTATATATCATAATTTAATTGATAAAATATTAAATAAAAGTGAAATAAAAGACTAACTTAAATCATTCTTTACAATTTTAGAGACTAATTTAATTTATTTTAATTATTAAAAATTAAAATAACTTATAAATATAAATTCATGAAATAGAATAAATATAAACTCAAAGAATATGTCAAGTAGCGTATGCCATCACTTGCCACTACTTAATCTAATTTTTGGTAACTGAAATGATAATGTCACCAGCACGGAATAAGAATCCAATCATCAAATTTAAATTTAACACTTTATGCTAAAAAGAATGGATACATTAATTATAACTACAGTAACCCAATTGTTAAATATTTATAAATAAATTGCCCAGTGTACTTTGTTTCGGGTTTTATACACAAAGTATTAGAGCAATCGTACTATCGAATGTGATTCCGACAAAACACGTTGGCTCTTACTATATCATTTAAATTATCACTCCTTTTCATCTATTATCCCCTTTTTAATGTTTTTAAATTAACATTCCTAGAATGTCCTTATGTAAACATTGTGTTAAATTTTTTTCTATTACTATTTTTATATTTCAAATTATATTTAGTAATTGCACTAATTAATATATATTACACATAGAAATGAACTATTTTTAATTTATCAATTTTAAAATAAAATCAACCTGCTAATTTTTTTAGTATTTTAACATTTAAAAGAAATATATGTTCATTTTATACTTTCATGCAAGTAAGAGAAGAGATAACACACTCCTATTTCATAATATTTTGAGAATTTTTTTTAAAATTTGTTTGCGATAGATTAAATTCAATATAAAGATAAATTTCAATTTACGAATAAGTTTTCCATTTTTTAAAACAAACCAAAGAGGCAAAAATGAACAAAATAATTTTTTTTGAAATATACAAATAATTATATATTCAATATGATGTGAAGCGGAAAAATTAAAACCGGTACATTAAATGCATAATTAATATATAAATATAAATTATAACTCAAAATATAAATTTATGTATAAAATTGGTCTATCAGTGCATAAAATTATAGTTTAGTATAATATAGAGATAAATTATAGATGTGCCTGTTTGGTTTAAAGCTTGGAGGCCCAAAACTTAATTTTGGTGACCAAAACAGAAAAAGCACGGTAAGTCAAGATATTTTGTTGCGCTTTTTGGATTTTACTTTCCATTTCTCGTTCAGCAAAAGTGCTTTCATCCAAAATATGCACGATGTTACTTTTCATTCTTAGTTGGTGGCTGAAATTGCAATTTTACTTCTATTCCTTTTATTATTTTGCCTTTACTCTTTCCGACTACTTTAACTCAAAATATATTGGTTTATATTAAAACCATATTCTGTCTTTTCAATAATTATATTCCTAAAAGTAGTTTTATTTTCCCTATCCAAACAAAAACCAAATTTGTTAAACTTATTTTTAAAATATCTAACCAAATAAAAATGTGCTTATTTCAAAAGTAATTATTTCAACATCATTCTTTTAAAACTAAATCCTCCAAATATTAAACCAAACAAGCACTATATTCTCTAGTTTTATTAGTAAATTGAAAAACGTGCCTATCAATTTAAATTTTTTAGTATTTATTTTAAATTTACTTTTCTATGTCATTTTTTTTTATTTCTCTCAACTTTCTTTAAACTGTGGGTATTTTAAAAAATATGAATTCTGGACATCGAGATGGTTAAAACATAAATTTGTGTATTTGTAGATCTTAGAAAAAAAAGATTTCAACTTAGTTTAGATACACCAAAAAAAGGTTACTTTGAATCCATTTTATTAAAGGTTTTATTTATTCTGTTTGTCCTTATAATTATATTCAATTTTCAATTAAGTCTCTGGAATTTAAAAGTTTGTAATTAGATTTTTATATTGTACAAAATTTTTTCATTGGGCCATTGTCGTTAACCACTTTTACAAAAAATTTCTAATAATGCTATGGTGTACCAAATGAAGTTAGGTGTACCATAAACCTATTGATCTACATCATTCAATGTATATAGAATAAAAATTTATGGTTAAAAATAGCATAAATTATCAATGGAATTTTTAATAGAGTCTACAAAAAACAAGTAGAATGAAACTAAAGCCAAGCAACAAAAAACCGAAAAAATAGGTTGGTGTGGCTATGTGGTTGTTGTGTGCTTTGGTTTTCAATTTTGTGAAGAACACACTTCATTCATACCAACATGGTTATTGCCAATTCCAATTACAAAGGACTAGCTATTGAAGCTCCTTAATTCTCTCTTCAAAATCTCACAAATCTTTCTTATTTTTTTTTTCAATCGTTTCATGTTATTTTCTTTTAACTACAAGAACGATGGTTCTAGAAGTTTCACTACCACTAGGCTTTGGTTTTTTATGTTGGTCATTCCAACAGGATCTAAGAGGAAGACAGGAAAGGCTGAAGTGGTGGGTGAGAAATCAATGGCAGCAAAAGAGGGTGGTGATGGCTATGACACGATAGAGTGGGAAGAAGCGGCAACGATAGCAAATTGGTAGCCGTAGCGGTGGATCTAGCGGGCTCATGGCATACTAGCTTCAACAGCGGACTATGGAGGGCCTTGCCCTGGTGTAGTGATGGAGGAAGACTTGTGATGGAGGGTGTGGGCGTTGTGAAGCAACAGAGGTGGAGGAAGGCTTGATGGCTACAATCCCCACAGTGAAGGTGGCTCACGGTGACTAGAGGGGATCACAACTCTCCTACCTTCCTTTTTGTTAATTTTCTTGGATTTTGGCGATTGCTTGGGTTTTGATTACAATTGTTGGGATGATTTCTTGTTGATTATGTGCAATGGGTATTGTTATTTTGATTTGCCGTGTTTTGATCTTTGATTTTTTAGTTTTATTAATTGATGATTTCTGTGTTGGTTATGGGGGAGAGAAGATGGATGATGTAGAAGAAGATGGAGATAGACAAAGATGAAATATACCTAGACTATTCTATTTTTTTTTTTTTTTTGTAATTGACATTACTTCTAGGAACTTGATTGAGAAATTTTATATAATATAGAAACCTAATTACAAACTATTAAACTATATAGACCTAATTAAAAATTGAGTGAAATTATAGAAATCAGTAGAATAATTAAACCTTTATTAAATGATATAGATTACTCCCTCATTTCATTTCATCATTTATCAAGTTTTTCAGATTTTTTTTTCAAACAATCTATCACATTATCACATCAAGGAAACATTAATTTTTTTTACCAATATTGTCTTTAGTATAATTAATTATATTTACTTTTATTTTTAGATAAATTACACTTACTTCCTTGAGGTTTGTCAAAATGCAACTCATCTCCCCTCTAGTTGTCATACCTACATCACCTGCCCTAATGTCATCCATAAATAACACTATTAAGTAATTCTCATCCTCACCCTTAATCACTTTGCCACACTGAAGATTGAGTATCCATCAACGCAAAAATCAAAAGGATGTAAAAAGTCGTAATTTCTTATTGGTTGTTTTTTGACAAAGATAGTGGAGAAAATCATAGGAATTGAAATAAATCACTAGGTTAGGGATTGGAAACATCACGAATGGTAGGAACCCATAAAGTAAGGTAGAGAATGGATGTGGCCCAATTGAGGGTTGAGCGAGGATGAGCTTGACAGCTGCGGCATGATGGCAAAGCAGACATTTCATGCGATGCAATTCTAGGCGTGACAGAGCGGCGACACGTGGATGTGTTAATAGTGCATGGTGGTCGATAACGGGATGG
Organism: Dalbergia oliveri; assembly: GCA_030441495.1. Classification (NCBI taxonomy): domain Eukaryota; kingdom Viridiplantae; phylum Streptophyta; class Magnoliopsida; order Fabales; family Fabaceae; genus Dalbergia; species Dalbergia oliveri. The sequence goes on from JAMLFY010000003.1 coordinate 42,267,668, forward strand.
TAGGGCTGAGCTTTGGTGGTTGCCAATGGTTTGTGATTGACAATGGAAAGGTGAAGGACGACGGCTATTGATGATGGTATAATGGAGAAGGGTGGTCCCAAGCAAACCATTGTGAAGATGTTGGCAAGAAATGGAAGAATAATACCTCTTTCAATGGGTTGGCACCCTTCCTATTATCGAAGTTTTTCACCTCCTACACTTTCCTTTCTTGTTATCAGAGAGTAAGAGAAAGTGATAATAGTTCTTAAACAAAAATTAATTGTTTATTTTTTTAAAAGTCAAGTAATGCAAAGAGAGCTTGGAGCAACAGAGCACTGTTAAAACGGGTGTCATCTAATGAACACATAATTTTGGATACCATTAGGGGAAGTGAGTGTAGGTATAACACTAGAAGGGAGGTGGGTTGCATTTTAACAAATCTTAAGGAAGATGATGTAATTTACCCTTTATTTTTTAATAGGAATAATCGTGTCCACTTAAACAATTTATACAATTATCATATTCATTTATCATATTTTTTTACATATGGAGTGAAATATGTTGAATACATAAATACATAAGAAATACATATCTAAATTAAAATTAATATGTTTTGCATTTTACTTAAATCTAATTTCCTATTATATGGTGGACCATTTCTTCGATTTTGAAGTTTTCCACGTTAACACTTGTGTTGTGATTGTGTTTTCTTTTATTTCCCTGTCAAGGTGTTTTCTCAAAAGGGAATGGTGGGTTTTTCCAACAAGTGGCTGGTATTAGAGCTTATAGTTTGGTGAGATATTTTCTTAGTATGTTATGTGGTTGCAACATTGTTTGATCTTTCACATCAAAAAAAATATATGATACTTGGTCGAGAATTATCATTCATTGCTAAAAGGAAGTGTGATGTTGTATTGTGCTGTTTTGGAAAGGTTATTGTTAGGAAGAACTGCATTAGTGCGTCCATTATTACCCACCTCTCTTTCCTAGGAATCTTTCTAGTGCATGGTTTACAATTGATGTACATTGTTTAAATATATGGTTGGACACAGAAATTAATCTTTTTTTACATGTGGCAAGTACAAGTCAAAGATGTAGTGATACAATCAAGATTACATATGAAAAATGATAAGGTGTTGTTAACAAGTCTATAATTGCACACGAGCATTGATTGACATTTATACAATGTGTATGGGGGATTATGAAGGTGCTATGTCGGATCCACAATTTTATACAGGTATTTGTTGGCATTGATATTATCATGGTCGTGACTAGGATGTCAGAAATCTTATCTCCATGTAAGCCTCACCTTAAGTCATGCTAAAATGCCTAATTAAATACAATTCATTTCAAATACATTATATATATATATATATATATATATATTTTAGCTCGTCATTCAAATTCACAATCCATATTTATCATAATAAAATATATACTCTAAGTTGCTCTAATACAAAAACCTCGAAAACCACAAAGTCATAAATACATATCTAATCTAAATCATGGTATCAAAATACTATGTTCTCACAAACTTACAAATTTTTATTACAATAGTCATGCATTCTCTCATTACAGTAGAAAGACCAAAGACCTACCACATGACAATATACAATTTTATCACAATATGAAGGTTTGATCATGATGGAGACCCCAACCATTCCAAGCATATATAGAATAATGGAAATGAAGGCATAATCAATGCGTTACAATGAAACTATTTATTTATTATACATTTTAGTTTAAAACTAATAAATTAAATCACAATAATAACATTGTTTTTCATATTTTGGATTGGCAGAATTTAACTCCATTTCACATTAGTAGAATTTGATTATTGTTATATTTAACTCCATAATTAATTTAATAAATGTGATAAAACGAAGGGTTTAGACTGCTAGCTATTTTATATATGTGTAATAATTGCATAGTGGAGTCAATTTTATATATATATATTGATAATTAAAAATAATTGAAAATTAATTTTAATTTAACAAATTACAATACAAAGAGTAATCAATATAGTACTAAAACAAATCAATCAATTTGAAACCGAAATTGTATTTGAATCATTGAATGGCAATAATCTCGACAATTTATAGTATTAATTATAGCTAATAAATTAAAACTTAAACTCATAAATTAAATTGTGGCAAAACATAAATACTCATTCTTCATTCACAATCTGTGGATTCAAAATTATTATTAATGCAGAAAACTTTTACATAATTTTTTTTAATGACGTGCTTTTATATGAAATTTGCTATTGTTATATCATATCTTTTTTTAATATTTAATATTAATGGTAATATCAAACGCATTTTGGGAATATCTGTTAAAGAAAGAAGGTAATAGCCAATTAATGCTATTTTTTAAATAAATTAAATATCCTATTTTTAATGGAATCTGTTTATAACGCTAATTTGATAAGCAAATCTTGTCTGTTAACGCATTCTATTTTTTCAAATGCTAATTGAGTACTCATATTCAAACAATTTTATTTGCAATACAATGTAAACTAACACATGGACATCTACATTTGCATTATTCAAAGACAATAACATGGGAAATAGAATATGTCAGGAAAAAAAAAGAAGTAGAACACAATAGCAATATTTTCTTTTTGTTGATGAACAGAATACGATAACAATATTGTTACAAAATGCTTGTTTTCTATAAATATTTCCATAAATTCCATACATCTACAATCAGCACCGAATTAGTCATCATTACCTATATCTTTTGTTTCCACTGCCACTTGCACTACTCCCTTCTACATCTTGGCATGTTGCCTTCCTTTGCAAGGTTTGCATCTTCGTCCATGAAAGAATGACATAGAAAGAATAATGATAATGCTATGTCTCGTATATAGAGGCAACAAATGGATTTCCAGGATCCTTCAAACCTAATTACAAGATCTAGAAGAGAAGAAAAATAAAAAAAGGCTATAAAGAACTCAAATATTCATATTAGATCAGCATATGACCGTTATTTTGGGATTGTTACTATAGCTTCATCTTAGTCTCAAATGTATCAAATCAAGTTACATGTAAAGGTTTAGTCATGTTTCACACCCCAACCTTTCTAAGCATATATAGAGATGAAGACATAACTAATAGGTTGCTGTGAAACTACTTATTTATTATATTTCAGTTTCAAAACTAATAAATTACTCTAATAACCTTTCTTCTTTGTATTACTCGGTAGAATTTGAAATATTTGTTCTTTGTATTCATCCATATAGAATTTGATGACTGTTATAGGTAACAACTGCACTTTGAAAACTAGAAAATAATACACACACACACACACACACACACACACATATATATATATATATATATATATATATATATATATTGATGATACAAAAATAAATAATTTGAAAAGTAAACAAAATATTCAAATTAATAAATTTTAAATGTAACTAAAGATATTTTATGGACATAAATAACATAAATTGTTACTAAACAAATAGCTGTCAATGTATTATTTTAGATTTTAAAAGTGATCATAAATTATCAATTAAGTGCAATAAAAAATCCAAAAATAATTGAAAGAAATTTTCTGAAAACGTAACAATTGTTGTAATGTAAATGTCAGTGCTACCTGGGTTAATTTATAATGATTAATTATTTATTTAGCTTTGAGAAAAGTAATATAAATTAATTAACTATATTACAACACATTTAACTTTAATAAATGAGGGCTTAGACTTTAGAGTAAACATTCACTTGTCAGTTTTTTTTTTATTTTTTTTTCTTTTCTGTTGTGAGAGTGTTGACGAAGTATGTAGAATAGTGATATCAATATTATGTAATATAAATGTTAATGTAATAAATGCTAAATGTAGTGAAGAACATATATATATATATATATATATATATATATATTGATTGATATGTATTAATTGATCACACAATTCCTTTAGGTGATGATTATTTCAAAGTATATTTAGTTGTTCCTAAGAATAATTATTTGGGAATGATATGTTCTAATGTTTATTATAGGTTATATAAAATTATTCATGTACATCAATTATTCCTTAAAAAAATTTCTTATGATTTAGTGAGGTCTTATTCACATGATAAAATGTGAGAATAAAAAATTTCCATGACTTGGAAATGATAGTTATTAAGTACAAATATAAAAATATCCCTTAATTATTTGACTCCCCCTCCCACAATTTTCATTTACCCACACTCATCTATTTTTATAAATTTATTATGCCCTCAATTTAAAAAATTTTGTTAACTGGTATATCACTTGAGATAAATAAGTTTTAAAAAATTAATTGTTAATTTTATATTTTTTTTTAAGTATAGTTTTCATTTTGGATTTTAATAATAATAAATGTGTTAAGGGTATTTTGAAAATCATAACATATATTTCCAGGAATATATTTACAAAATAAATAAGTTTTAAATTTATTTATTGGAATCTTAACAAATAATTCCAGAATATTTAATACCAAACAAATAATTTATTTAAAATATCTAGGAATAAAATTCCAGGAATATTATAGGGGAATGTGATTCCTAAAATGTAATTTCAAATATTGAAACAAACGCTCCTTTAATTTCTCTCTCCTTAAAGGGTTTAATTTTGAGATAACCACATCATGCAAATCTTTTACATAAGAGGAAGTCTAGTGAAGAATGATTTATTACGAGTTAGAGGAGTAAATTAGATATAACCATATATGAATGGTATGATTGAAAATTATTAATAGTAGTTAATGATTACGTGATCATTTAAAAATTACATGTGATTTTATACTTTAATCTTGACTATTTATGTAACATTTAATAATCTACATTTTTTCCTTTCATTACCTCAATAAATCATTCCTCTCACTCTAGTCATTACATTGTTCAATCAAATTTATATATTTACATATGTGATCATTAAACAGTTTTATCAAAATGAAAAAAATCACTAAACAGTGTAAATGTAAAAGTTAATTATACTTGTTAATATGATAAAATATAATTATATAACAGTATTAATTTTTTTTATATAATTAATACATCAAAATTAAATATTTTCTTAGTTCAAATTCTCCTGTTTAACTTGTACAATTTATGGCAACTGGTCTTAAAGGAATTTTAATTTTATCTTTAACAAATCTGCGTTCTCCTTCAACCGAACTTGTATGTTGAATAAAAGCTCAAATTGACTCTCAAGTCTCAACAACCCACAGACAAGTGTTTTGGAAGCAAATGGATTTGTCTCGGGGTAGAAGAAAAAGAGAAAGGGAAAGTTAGATCAGATGCACAAAAGAAGAATAAAACATAACCAAAAAGAAAGCAGAGAGGGAAATTGCCGAAACGTGACTAGATTAAAGAATAATCAACTAATCAGCTAATGCTAATCCGAAAAGAAAGGACCAAAAGGAAAGAGATTGATGTGTCTTTCTCTTCTTGCCACATCAGCTCCAACATTTGGATGTAATCGGCTTTGTGAAAGCATAAAAGCTCTTGTGACACGTGTCCATATTAGGACACGTGTTGGCCATCCACGTAGCTATCCGTGAACAGTTGAGTCACTTTATCAAACTGCATGCCAAGAAGGGGACACGTGTCCCTAAAGTGGGAAATTATAATATGAAGAAAAATAGGGGTAATGGTACACGTAAGGACGGAAAAAGGTGCTGTAGGAGCATAAAGTTTGGAATCTTTCGGTGCTAATGGTCAACCAGTTTCGTATAGTAGTTTTTAATTTAAGCGAAATTAAAGTGAGAGAGAATTTAATTTAATTAAACTCAGATTAACACTAAAATGTCCAAATCAGTGGTAACTTTGTCTGATTAAAGTTGCTTTTCATAATGCTTGGGGCGGCCGCGTGGTCGGTTGAGGGTTACTTAATTCCAATTTAATATTATGAATATGACAAAATTTTGATGGCGATGGACACATTCAACTTATTATTATTATTTATATGCCCTTCATTGCATATAATCAGCATTCACAATATATATATATATATATATATATATATATATGCAACTTCAGAAGGGAGAGTATAATTCAACACCAATTATCATACCCATTGCCCATTGACTCATTCTTCCCTTTTCGTTGCTTCCCGTGTAGGGGAACCCCTAAAAGGTGCAGTTTAATATTATTGCATGTATAACTTGGCCATAAAAAGCCCAAAGGAAAAGCAGAAAAGAAGTGTCAGAGTCAGGGGAGTTTATTAATCATTTGAGGTTAATAATTTGAACAGCTGCAAATTTGCAGGAAATCTACACTTCTTATGCCTTCCTCAACCCTAATTTTGCTTCTTCCAAAAAAATAAAAAAATCTCTTCTCAGTGTGACAACCCCTCTCCCCTACTTTATATAATGGAAAAAAATATTCTTTTTTCTTAATGAAAATCGTGAAAAGACATTACTCTTATAATTATGAATCTACGAAGCAGTTCAGAAAACTTTATATTTCTTCTCCCAATTAGTATACTTTTAGAGAATCAAACTTGTATTTTTATTCTTGTGGAGGATTAAACTACTTATTCAGTTATTCTTCGTTCAACAATTTGTTGATAAAAAAAAACATAATTCACATTAACATGAGTAATTATACGAATACATCTTAGCTGTAATTTTTTTAATATATAAAAAATGAGGCTAGAGTCCATAATCTCATGATAAATTATTTGAATCTCTCACCATTAGCTCAATCTTAATGACTTATACCTTAGTCAATCGTATTTGATGATAGAGGAAAATGCAAGGGAAAAAATAAAAAATGAGATAGAAAGGAAAATAATAGAAAAGGAGAAAGAGATGAATAAATTATCATGTTATCCCCATATTGAGTGAACACAATTATACAAAATAAATCTTAAATTATTTTATTTAAGGTAAAAGTGAATTGTAATTTTAAGTGATCTTTATTTATAAGATCAATAACTAGAGTTCTAAGATCACTATTTTAAGTAGCATTTTATCAAATTGACCACCTTATTAAAAAAATTTATGAACAATTTTTAAGACTAATAAATTATTTTATTATATTTTATTTAATATAAATAAAAAATCAAGTTGATAGAGAAAATAAAATTAGAAAAATGTGAGTAATGGGATGAAATGGAAGAAAATCCTCTTCCTTTTAACCCTTAAATTGACATCAAATAAGGGTAGGAAATCCATTCCTTTCATTTCCACCTTCCTATGCCATATCAAGTAGCCTTAGAGAAAGGAGCCTTGTAGAATTGTAGTAATTACTAATAAGTATGTGGAGTTTGATTTTCTTCAATGTTCGTTTTCTTAATTTTTTTTCTCTTATCGCCCACCTTCATGAAGCTTATAAACAATCCTGCCTACTTGTCTAGGCCTTTTATTGGAATAACAATACTAAACGCATTTATCCAACTTAAAAGTTCTTAAGTTGACAATGCTTTGTACTACATTATCTATTAGACATCTTTTTTTAGTTGAATATGCATGGTTGGACGAGTGACTAATCTCTTTGTGTCCTGTAGACTCATTTAATGGATAAATGTTGGCCACATGTTTTAAACCTTCATTCCAAATGAGAATCGAATATCGGCATTTGATTGAGGAAAGGAGATAACCTTTACCACTTCACTTCGACTCTGTGCTTATCTTTTACACATTTTGTTCAACAATTAAAATATATAAGAATTTAATTTTAACAAATTGTCAATGTAAATCAAATTGTGTATTGTGACATCAATAAAAGTGTTTAATTTTTATATTTACTATTTCAAAAATCTAACATATACTTGAATAATATTACAAAACTTTTTTTACAATTAAAATATATCAAACTTAATCTCTCTATATAAATGCATTGTTGATAGTTACCGCACTTTTATTGTGCAAACATCTCTGATAATTAGTCTCCCATATTTTCAGTTTCAGCGTTTGTAACTAATAGTGCAAACAACTGAACAAGAGATATTTTTTTTAAATTTCAATCATTGTTATTGGCCATTGCTAAAAGCCTACATGGTGGTTTGGCAGCTTCAACCCAACCCTTCACCGTTATGGGCCAAAAATGAACTTTACCGAAATAAGACTAATAGTTGGGCCGTTTGTTTGTCGCCTCCCTACTCATCAATGGACAAGGTTCTAACCCAAAAAAATAGACGGATAACCATCACATAGCAATTGCGACATTGGTAGGTGTAACCTTACTATACTCCTGATATTGGGTTATGTATGAGAGTATGATTTGATATTGAGCAGTCCATATCCATTTTGGTTATGTCCTATTGAGGTTTTCAACTTCCATATGTTTTCTAAATTAAAAAGAAAAAGAAAAACTCCCATTAGTTTAGACCAAAAAACACCCAACCCAAAAAAGAAAAAAGACCAAAAAATGAAAAATAATCCCCCCAAAAAAAACAATAAAAGAACTCTCAAATGGAATTGACAGGAGTCCGCAAAGGAAACCCTAGCACAACATTATCTGAAATCAAGAAACCGCAGGCGCTACTCTCATCTTTGGTAAAGGGGTGTTGCCCATGGAGGATTCATCCCTTCCATGTTGGGTTCGGAGCCTCTCTCTTTTCTTCTATTCTCCTTTTTACCTGTTGTTGTTTTCTTTTTCTTTTCTTTTTTTTAGTTTGTGCCCATGTGTGTCTCACTTCATCACTACATGAGGTTTGTTTTGATTTTCTTTCTGGTGGGTATATCTTGATGGTAGAGTGTTTGATTCGTGAGATGGGAAAAATTAGTTCACATCTTGGAGGTGCTTGCGATTGCTCCCACCTTTGCAACTTCAAAATATTGTACACATGACAAGTTATATATCAACTTCCTTTGTTAGTGTTGGTTTGTTGAGATTTTTGTTGTTTGTTGTTTTTGCGAGTTTATTTCGCTTTTTTCTTTCTTTTGCTTAGTTCTAAGTTTTCTTAGTTTGTTAGTAGAAAAGGAAAAAAAAAGAGGAAGTTCATTTTAGTACCAATGTTTAGTTTTTTTTTTTAGTATGTCATTTTGGTAGTTTTTTAGTCATATTACCATAAATCAGCAGAATACCGATGGATATTATTGAGTGTTGACACGTTTTTTGATTATTTAGGTTTTGATCAAAAGAATAGATAACAAGCCGTTGGTAGTGCCTAGTGCCATCACGCACCATATGGTGCACACAATTTCCGATAGGTATACCGACGAGTTTATTGATATGGTGAATATTTATTCTAAGCTCGTTGGTAAAGATTTATCCAAGTGTACCACGTTGTGTGAATGGTGTGCGATGGGAGCATTGACGGATATATTTTTTATTTTTTTAAATGTAAATTTTCACAAGTTTGTATTTAATTAATTTTTTTTATTGTTATTAATTGTTGATGGATACACCGATGGGTTTATATTAAACTAAATTTTATATTTCAAGGAGATTACCAACAGGTATATCGATGGATTTTTAAATTTTTGGACGTGACACGTGTCTCTTGCGATTCCCTGCATCCATCAATAACTAGTGAAATTCAAAACTCACCATTTCATTTAATGGTTGTCGATAACCGCATAAATAGCACGAGAGCCCTTTTCCCCACTTTACAAAACTTCTCTCTCTCCCGCCGCCATTGCCATTGCCACCACCGGTTGGCTGGTTGGAGCCTCCTTTCGTAAACCAAGCCCACCATTGTCATCTAGATACGTTTCTAAACATTTTAATCAGTTTAGATTTTTGATTTGGCTTAGTTTTTTCTTTCGTTTTCGTTGCCCAAAGTGTTGGTTTTTAATGCATTGAGGGAGTTATTGTTTGTTGCTATTTTGTTAATGTAGTAGTTCTATTGAAGGGAGGCTTAATGGTGTTTGCTGTGGAGGCTTTTGGTTTGGTTTATTTTCTTTATTTTTATTGTTTATTGTTTATTTTTTCAATTTTTATCGCTGTGTAAAATTAATTGTTTGTTTATTTTGGATTTTCAGGATTAGATTTGGTTGTGCAAGGAGCTTTGATTTTTTGTTTGTGCACTATTATATAGGTTAGTAACGAAATCCTTGGTTTTTATATGCTTTAATATGTACGTAAGATAGAAACTTACGATTTTCAGGATAGAATAGTAGAAAATGAGGATTGCATGACTTGGGGAAGGGTGTAGAGATCATTCCTTAACTTGTTTTCATTGTTTACTGTGGAGGTTGTTTATATTTAAGAGATTCAGGATATGCCTATTGTGGAGTTATAAGGATATGTGCTCTAAAATACTTTTTAGGATTATGTGAATTGTATATAATTGTTAAAATATGTCTTTGATATTGTTGACATTTAATAATGTCTCTGATTGTTGAATGTACTAAATTAATTGATGACAGAAACTTCTAATTTAAGTGGAGATGTTGTTGAAATTTTATAAAATTTTTGTTAAGCAAATGAAATTAAAAGTAATTGAATTAAAGACATTTAAAGACAAATTGAAATGTGTTTAAAAGTAATAATGTGATGTCTTTAAAAAATTGTAGGGTTTAAGATTACTCACATGCACAATATTTCCTTCAAACCAATCATGGATGTATGATATATTGCATCCTAATAGAGGGATTAAATCAGAATTCTATAATGGTGTTAAAAAATTTGTGAGGGTGGCATGTCAAATACAACAGTTTATTGATAAGGAAAAAGTTAGGTGTCCACGTAATAAGTGAAAATGTAGGAAGTATTTAGATGATGATATCATAAGGGTTCATTTGTACAAGTGAGGATTCATGTCTAATTTTGGATTTGGACCAAGCATGGGGAGGTAGTTAATGCAAGGAATCAAATGGGTATGTTTCAGATTGGAAGTAGTTTTGGTGGGGTCCACGTAGCTCAACACAATGTGGGTAATGTGTCATGGGAGGATAACCCGTGTAGATATCAAGAAATGATTTTTGATGTTGTTGATCTGAATTTGCAACTTGTTATTCTTATCCTGTTGAAGAGCCCAACCAAGATGCTAGATTTTATAGCTTCTTGGAGGTTGCAAATCAAATTTATCTAGGATCGTGTGCACTTCGAGTTGTCATAGCAGTTTAGATGTTAAGTATTATGTTTGAAGGGAACCAAAGCCAAAGTTTTTTTTATCAGTGAGCTAGTGATCAGTGAACTAAGTTCGAATCTCAATGTGATTCCAAAATATTTTTATCATGCTAAAAAATTAGTTTGTAAACTTGTGTTAAAGGAAATAAAGATTGATTATTGTTTGAAAGGCTGCATGCTTTATTACAAAGCTGATGTTGCTTTGACTGAGTGTAAGATCTCCACGAGCCTAGGTTTAAACCCAAGAGATGTGAAAGTGAGAGGTATAAAGATGTCCATCAGAAAAAGAATGCACTATCTGCCTTTAATTTGTAGGCTCAAGAGACTTTATGCATCAATAAGCTTGGCTTCTCATATGAGGTGACACAGTGAAAATCAGAGGGTGACAGTGTGATGACTCATCCATTACATGATGAAGTGTGGAAACATTTTGATCAAACATATCCTAAGTTTGCCTCTGACCCTCAAAATGTTACATTGGGACTCTATTCTGACAAGTTTATCCCAAATAACCAATTTAGCAAACCCTATTCGCATTGGCCCGTGGTTGTTACGTCACTCCTGAAATGTGTATGAAAGATCCTTACTTGTTCTTAACATGTATAATCTCTAACCTTGATAATCCAAAAGCTAAGATTGATATATATTTTCAGCCCCTAATTGATGAATTGATGAGTTATGATGCAATTGTTTTCTTACTTATGACATTTCAATAAAGTCGAATTTCATAATATGGGCAGCATTAATGTCGACCATCAATGACTTTCCAGCATATGAAATGTTGTCTGGATGAATGACATAAGGAAAATTAACATGCCCAATTTGCATGGAGGATACTAAGGCATTCACTTTGAAACACAAAGGAAAGAACTCTTGGTTTGATCATCATAGGAGGTTCTTAGATATTGATCATCCAAATAGGCAAAGTAGATATGATTTTAAAAGTAATCGTGTTGAATATGATGAGCCTCTAGTTATACTAAATGGTTGCCAAATGTGGCATTGAGTTAATGATTTTCCAAAATAACAGAAGTTAGAATGGTAATGTGCTCGCAAGGTTATGGGGTATACCATAATTGGACCAAGCAAAATATCGGGGTTGCTATGTTGGAAGTATAATTTGGTGCGTCATTGTTTAGATGTCATGTATATTGAGAAAATGTATTCGACAATATTATGAACACTGGAATGGATACAGATCAAACCAAAGATAATTGTAACACCCTAACTTTTAACCTAATATCCTCGAGTCACATTCCGTTTATTATTAGTTGTTATGTCTTTGTCTCAGGACTTAATATATTCTTCTTTAAAATACAAGTAATAAAAATATGACTAAATTTTGTTTTTGAACTTTCAAACCAAAATATGAGCCACGAGTGTGTATAGATATGGCCAATACACGCATAATAATAATAATCAGATTAACCTCATCATAATATATGTATAAACCATAGCATAACATGGCACAAACTAGATTAGCATATCATAACCCTAACATAATAGCGACGTCCTATAAACATAAAGGGCATCCTAAGATACTAAGCTCAGCAATAAATGTTGAACATATAATAGTCCAAAGCTAAACATAACTATAACAAAAACTAGACTAGTCTCCGGTACATGTCCATCAAAAGACTAGGCTACAAACGGGTATAAGGGGCATGACAACTCTTAAGCTAATGCCAAAAGGAAAGCTATCTTCATGCTTCCGTTGCGACCCTCTCTCTGGTAACTAGTGTGGCTCTCATGTCCACACCTCCAAGAAGATCACGAACAACACCATCTTTCGTGTCTGGAAACGACATGGGAGAAAGAAAAGGGATGATAAACTTATTCAAGATTCTCAGGAGGGTTTCCTGACTCTAACACAAGTGTCATCGTCATCGTTCCTAGTCACTTTGGTTTTCATCATGAAAGAGATGTACATGTATAAGGTTCAATTTTTAAACTTCTTAAAATCCTTTTATCCAAAGTGGATGTCTTTTAGCATAGATTTTAATTTCATGAATGGAATAGATATCTCATATATGCATGACAATACCTCAAGAGCATAAGTAACACATGCAAATAACACAAACACACTCACAACATGAGTTGGTAGCATTTAAATCTAAAACACAATATAAGGCTAAGTATATAAGCAGGAGATAAGCTAAAGAACTAAAGTTATCTAGCACATATCACATGATTAAATGCACCAATAGAACAATAATGTAATACATGTATATACATCTTTACTTTAGTTTCTTTGGTGACTTGACATTCAAATTATGTGATTGAGTGGCAAGTGAATGAATGCATAATAGGACAAGCATGATGAGTCATATAACATTTAACATACATGGGAAAGCAAGAGAACCCATGATACTTTACTTTCTCATAATTGAACTCTCAAGTTCTTTTCTTAATGACCACCATTTTACATAACCATCATAAACCAACCATTTCACCTTCCCTGGTGATTTTACAATGACAACCAAAACTTCACCTCTCCAATTGCCTAGGTTGAGCTCAACTTAACTAGCCGTTGCTAGATTTAATATGGGGTAATAGAGGGGAAAAATATCACTTCCTTGCTTTAACTTAACTTTTTTATCATGAGCATACAACTTCCTTGGATCACCTCCCTTAACCATTAATCCTTGGAGTCTAAGGGATCTTCGTACGTCTTTTGTCATGTTTAATCTTAGCATGTCATTTAGATTACAAACATGAGCATATAATCATATCCAACCATCATAATTTATTATTTAACATTTCATGCTCACAATTTCATAATTTTTCTAAGTTCACAAATTTGGCAGGAATCTAGGATAAAGCTGGAACGGAGCTTCCCCAAATTTGCTTTATGCCATAGAACACATCAATCATGCATCTCAATCATTCATTTATAATCAAAACATGCCACAAATCATCATGTAATTGATCACATAAGCATGCATCACATTCTTTGCATATATCCATAAGCATGTTATCATTATTATCTCACTGAAAAGTAAACATCCTCCTACCCAGGATGCTGGATATCAAGGGATGGACTTAGCTAATGCATATGCCATGTTCAATAGGATATATCCAACATAATCAAAAATATTATTTGCATCATTCAAGAATCAAGCATGCATAGTCATTAATACATAATCTTGTACAATTATTTCAAGTCATATAATTTCCAATCAAACCATTAGAACATAGCCTTCATAACATATCAATCTCATCAATATCATCAAGTTATTGATAATCACTCTTTAGCCCCAAAAGGGGTCAAAACTAATTTCTAAGAGTTTATTGGTCAAAGTATAAATTTTCCCTTTCAACACATTTTCTCAGACTAATGAACCTCAAAATTAATTTACACTTTTAAGAGGCCCATATCACTTAGAAATCATCTAAATTCATCATAAAAATCATTTTGGGCCATTGGCCAAATTTTGTTAGATTTTAGGGTCGAAGTGCAAAGTTTCTCATTCTTGACACTTAACAAGTGCCAATACTTCTAAAACTTTTTCTAAACATCATAAATGGTATTTTTAATACATGGACACATCCAAAATCACTACTAACTCTAATGAAATCCATTTGGACAAAATTCCATAATGATAGTTGAAAGCACAACTTTTCGCATTTCGCAAAACGGTCAAAACTAACACTTGTAATTATTCTTTTAAGCATCCAAGACACCAAAAATAATTTTTATAATAATTATTAATAAATTTTATGTATGTGAACAGTAACTACATTGATGAACAGTGCTATAACAGTAGTGAACAGTGCCAAAAATTACTATTTCATAAGCTTTAGAAAATTACATTTAACCCTTTTTAATTACTAGTTTTTCCTATAATGCTAAAAATATTTTTTACAACACTTAATATGAATAGTATCCTACAGTAATGACAAGAATAGTAATAAATAGTACTAGAAAATTTAAAATTTCAAAAGCTTTAGAAAATTACATTTTTGACTCTTTCCAATTACTAGTTTTTCCCAAAAGCTATTATAAGATATCTAAGGTACATGAAATAATTTTTAACATATTTTTAACTATGTGAATAATAGTGAATAGTAGTGAACAATAAACAGTGCCCAAAAATTAAAAATTACAAAACAGTTTATAAATTGCATTTTTAAACTTTTCTAGTTACTAGTTTTTCTCAAAAACTATTCTAAGATACCTAAAACACATGAAATCATTTTGTCCTTCTTAAAGAATAATTATTTCCATTTAAATCAGTAGCAAAAATTAAAGTTCTATAAATAAGGTTTTTATTTATTTAAAATCACATTTTTGCTCTTTTATAGTCTATATCTGTTTCAAAATTCCTTTGAACTCTCAAAATACAAGATCCTAGTCTTAAAATAAGATAGAACCAACTTCAAACCCAACACTTGGACATGACTGAAATATATATATGAATGTGTGTCTATGATCAAAATTTTCATTTAAAACAAAACTTAGGTGATGACTAGAATTATAAACATACTATGCAATCTCATTTTTAATCTTTATCACTATAAGGTGATGACTTGGAAATATAAATATGATGTGCAAGATTTGAAATATAAGTATGGGAATGCAAATTTATTTTTAAGTTTTTAAAGTTTAGGTGATAACTTAAAATATAAACATAAAATACAAGACTTGAAATATAAACATGAAAATGCAAGTCCGTTTTTAAGTCTTTAAGATTTAAGGTAATAACTTGAAATATAAACATGATATGCAAGACTTGAAGTTTAAACGTGAAATGCAAGAACTTGAAAAATAAACATGGATGCAAATCCATTTTTATATTTTGTTAGAACTCAAACTCCAGATTTTAAAGAATAAAACTTTTAACTCCATCAATCTTAACAAAATGAAAGTGAGCTTTAGAGTCACTCAACACCATGGTTTTAAGAACCTTATTTCTTGGACTCATCATTAAACTCAAAGAAAAATAACCAAAAAAAACTAACAAGCATTCTATTTCTCATATTCTTTTAAAACCAAAAATCAAGCCTTAAGCTTTAGAGACCAAATATATGATGGTTTGACAACCAATATCAAGAACCGTCATCATCAAGCTATGGTCTTGACCATCAACCAAACATCAAAATCAAAAAAGAAAAAGAAGAATAAGAGAAAGAACATAAAACAAAATCCCTACTGAGAGTGTTTCTTGTTTGCAAGAGTGAAAGCTTGATCTTTTATGAAGAAAGAAAGAAGAAAAATCTTCTCTTGATGTCAAAGGTGATTTCGGCCAAGGGAAAATAAAATGAAGGGAGGATTTTTCTTGTGTTCTTGTGTTTGGGAATGGAAATGTTAGGTGTTTTGAAGTTGATCTATGGTGAAGATGTGTTGGTTTGAGGTTGAGAGTTTGGATGGACGTTAAGAATGATGGTTCTTGAAAATGGAGGAGAAGAGGAAGAAGAAAGCTTGAGGTTAGAAAGAACAAGATTCTTTTTTTGACACAACTTGGTTGGCAAGTTTTGGCCAAAAAAGTGAATGGTAATAAATGAGAGTTTTTGTGAGTGTATGAGTGTTGAAAAATCAAAATATGAGAGAAAGAGGGGTGGGGCCGCGGCCACTAAGGGGTTTTTGGGGGAAAGATTTTGTGTTTTATGTGTGCTAGGACTTGGATTAGAGATAGATTTGATTAGGCAAATGGTTAAGGATTGGTAATTAGGTGTTTGGGTTAGTAACCATGTGTTTAAGGCTTCCAAGACATGTTTAAAAAGTGGTCTTACATACTTAGTTGGGTTAAACTTGATTAATTTGAATTTCAAACACTAACATAGTTCCTAATTTTTAGGAAAAGAAAGAGAGAAGTAATTTTGTCTTTACTTTTTACTTTTTGGTCTCTTGAAGCATTTTTGATCAAGAATGAGATTTAAACTTCCCTAAGAAATCTTAGGCCTTAATTAACCTTAAATGATTATTTTGTCCCAAAATTAATAAGTAAAATTAATTTATCTTTAATTAGAGCTTAATATTGCATATATTTCCTTAATTACTTAATTAGGCTTATTTAGCATTGGCTAGGGGCAAAATGGTAATTTTTACTCAAAAACTCCTTGAGACCACCCGGACTTTTCTAGATATCATATATCCCTTATAATTAACATTTTCAATTCCCGAGTGAGATCAGTTCAGCCGTCACTTAATCCCGTGTTAAATTACCTCAAGGATTTTGGTAATTTTGTGCATGGAAAAAACCAGGAATTGAGATTTTCATATCTATAGTCATCCAAAACACATCTAGTCCCCTTCAAACATCAAACTAATCCCTTGAGAATAGCCAGGACAGCTATCCTTGATTCTTGGGTAAAAATGATCTCAAGGACATTTTGGTCGTTTTACATAGTAGAAAAAATCGAAGCGTTACAATAATGGCAAGACAAGACATGATCTGCTAACATTGCACATACCTGATTTGCATTTACAAGAATTATGAGATGGTTGTTACTATAAACCAAAGGCCAAATATGCTTTGAATTTCATTTAGAAACAAGCTATTTGTTGGTAGCTTTAGGAGTTGAGAATGCCAAATGGTTATTCTTCTAACTTAAGTAGGTGTGTCAATGTTGCACAAGGTAAGCTTGTTGGCATGAAATTCTATAATTGTCACGTTTTCATGGAGTGTTTGCTTCCCGTTGCATTCAAGAAAGCTACCTGATGTTGTTGGAAGCCCTAACCAAGCTGAGTCGGTATTTTAGGGATTTATGCTATTATACTCTTAGGGTTGATGATCTACTTGTCATAAAAAAATATTCCCTTTATTTTGTACAAGTTAAAGAGAGTATTTCCTCCCAAGTTCATTGACTCAATGGAACATTTTCCTGACATTTGGCATATGAAACACAAGTGTGTGGATCAGTTAGGATAGGTGGATGTATTCATTTGAAAGGGAAATAAAAGGGTTTAAAAGAACTGTGAAGAATAGGTCTCAAGTGAAATGATTAATATGTCAGACATATGTCAAAAGAGACTTCAAATTTTTGC
The DNA here is from genome assembly GCA_030441495.1 of Dalbergia oliveri. Classification (NCBI taxonomy): domain Eukaryota; kingdom Viridiplantae; phylum Streptophyta; class Magnoliopsida; order Fabales; family Fabaceae; genus Dalbergia; species Dalbergia oliveri. The sequence continues at coordinate 42,285,632 of JAMLFY010000003.1, forward strand.
TCATTTTACTTTAGCCACATGTTTAATCTTGGAGAACTCGGTTGGTCGTAATGATAATGGAAGGGAATGGTCTATTCCACCAATATTATTCATCTTCGACCAACCTGGTCATGTTGCCTGAAAGAGTCACCGATGGTTGACTTGCGAAGAGTGGAATTATGCATATATACATATTTTGATAATGATGAAGTGCAACAATTCAGAATGTAAGTCGATAACCTTTTTCTACGTGAAAAATTGTGATGTTATGCATCCTTAAAATGATCTAAAAGATATTTTCAACAATAGATACTTTGAGTAACTGCATGGTCAAGATTCTTCAACAATTTCCGGACTAGTTCAAATTACATGTAAGCCCATTTTGTTAAATTATATAGCCCAATACATTGTCATTAGTCAATTTTATTTGATAAAAGCCAATTTGATATTGAAACTTAATCTATGTAGATGCATGACAAAAATAATTGTGTAATATATCCCTATTTGTTTACTTTAGCTTGTGAGCCCAAAAATAAAGTGTAAGTTGACCCATGTACTATGTTAATGGGCACAAATTTCACACAGCCAATTTGGGTGCGGGAAAAAATTGATAACACTGGTGTTTGTGTTAAAGGTGATACTTGGGACGGAAAATATGATGGGTATCTTGTAGTTAAGGAAATTTTAGTTTGAGTACATTTGTGAACCTACAAAAAAAATGTGTTATTCAAATGTGAATGGTATAATCCTACACGACTAATTGGGACACAATAGCACAACAATTACAGAATCAATAAAATCAATCACACCAGAAGATATGTAAGGTATGATCCTTTTATTGTTGCCCAAAATACTAGACATGTTTATTATGTGTCTTATCTTGAAAAAAGTATATCAAACTCGAGGGTTGTAAATAAGATAAAAGTAAGAGGTAAGATTGAAACAGGGAACATATTGTTGAAGATGATTATCAAGTGGACAATCCACCCCTCCAAAAGCAGGAACGGATATAGGAAATCCTAAAAATTCTTTTCCATTGACTGTGGAAGTTGGCATGATTGAATGTACAAGTCAGGACCTAATGAGAAATCACGAAGATAAAATAAATGATAGTAGTGATAATGATGCAAAGAATGAACTTCTTCATGATGATTATTGTGAACACCTAATTTTGTCCAATTCATGTTTAGTCATTATCGACTTTTTTTTTTTTAGTTTGTTTACTCTTTTCTTTTTTTTTGGTCTGGTCCTCTTTTCTATTGAAATTTTTGTACTGTGTCAGAAAAACTTTTAAGATGGCCCATTGCTTGTGATAAGGTGTTTTTATTTTTAATTATTTGGCCCATAGTCTTTAGCCCGTCTAATTTCCTTCCTAGTTTCTTTCCTTTAAAAAAAAAAGAAGAAAGAGAAACAGATGGGGTGCGCAGGTCGCTGCATCCCCATATTCAGCATAAACCAAATCATGCTTTCACGCTCTCAAGTCTTGTTTTCCTTGTTCTAGCTAATAAAATGGAAGAGACAGCTGGGCATATCAGCCAAAATATGTGTGGAAAGAAAAAGGGAAAGGAGAAGCAGCAGGGAGCAGATACGTTGTTGGCCGTTCATCCTTATTTTCAGCATAAGACAATGGATTTCATGAGCTGCAGCCCTTTTTCCTCTTTAAGCCAATGCATCATGGGTCAGTAGATTAAAAAAAAAAACAGACACACTAGTGGCAATGGGAATGCACAGGCGAGCAGTGTAGAGAGTAGGTGGGAGACAAGACTGCCTTGTCCTCCTGCAAGCCAAGGATAGCATGAAAATAAAATTTTAATTGCAAAACATTTAGGATATACAAATAAGAAGAAACATGGAGGGGAAGGGGGAGTTGTTTGCTTTCAAATTCTTGGAATTAGAGAAAAATCACAGAAGCTGAGAGATTTGGAAATTAAGAAAAAAAGACACCGTGTGGTTTTTTTTTCTCTTGCTCTTGTTATCTGGCTTTGATCTTCTTCATTCATCCTTGGATCACGAATCACACTTTCACAGAGTCTCTGTTTGTGAACATTCTGCGTACACACACACACACACACACACAATATTCAGCTAGAAAATCCACTTACACGTGCCATCTTTTCTTCCATAACAAACAAAAAAGGGGCTCAAACCATAGCCAAAGAACCAACAACAATTAACCATTTCTCAGCATCAAACACAACCTCATAGTCAGCACCATCATCAATAACCCATAATAACCACAAAACCATAAACAAACACCAACCAAACCCATAAAAAAAATGAGGAATGAAGACAGAACCAGAAACAAAAATGAGAGAAGAAAAGGAACGAAGGCCGTGGCTATTACTGCCACTGGATCGACCACTGCGGTCCCACCCTTCGCGGCCGTGAGTCATCCATCGTCGTTGCGTCGTCGCACCTCTTCTGTAAACGCCGCGACGCCGCCACCCATCACCGCCGCTCCCCTTCTCTCTTCGCTATCGCGCCTGGCTATGAGCGCCGCGGGCATCTCCACTGTTCTCGCCACCGTCGTGCGCTGGTCGCGGCCGACCGCCCCGTGGTGGCCGGCTCCTTCCTCCTCTTACCCTGCTTGTGCCGCCACCTCTGTTCCAGCTATGCAATCAATCATTTTGTTCCTCTTCTCTAATTTAGGTTGTGTTGGCAGTGTTGTTTTCCTTTTGGGGTCTGATAGTTTTAATGGCATTTTCTGAACCAAAAAAAAAACTTGTTGGGCTAACTTTTTTGGGGGTCTGATAGTTTTGTTGTCTTTTTTTTAACCAAAAAAAACTTGTTGGGCTAACTTTGTAATTTTGTTTGTTCTTTTTGTCAGAAGAATGAAAAATTAAAATGTTGGACTGTGATCTTAGTAGGCTAGACCAGTTTTTTTGTTGTTTTTTCAAATCTGTTTAAGCTTTTATTTTATTTTATTAGCCTTGTCCAAAATATGTCATTTTTGGACTGGAATTCTCTTTTTTGAAGTATACTACTTTCAGGAGTTTCTCAAAAAAGGACAAGGTTAATATAGAAGAAAATGGGTTTTAGGCATTTTTTTTTGTCAATATATATATATATATATATATATATATATATATATATATATATATATATATATATATATATAATCAATGCAATGATTAATGATAGTGATTGAGGAACAAATGTTATCTTCACTATTGTTGAATCATAAGGGTTTATTGAGTCAAATGCTAACTTAAATTCTATGCAAGGGCGGATCTTGTTTTCAAAGAAAATGTTTCTTTACAAAAAAAATGTTTCAATCAATTAATTAAAATCAACCAACACACAAATATTTTCTACAACTACTGACTTTGAGTTCTCATTACACTAGAGGATACGTAGGAGCAAGCGACCTTTGTCAAGCCCAAATTATTTTTTTGTAATTTATTTGTTTAAGTGTAAATATGTTTGTCTCCTCTTTTTTATTGAAAATTTTTAAAGGTTATTAATCAATTTGCACACCTTACTAAGATAGCGTCTAAGGACGGGTGTGTAGGGGTGCGGGGATTAGTTTCTACCTTCCCTATGTATAACCGACTCCCAAACCCATATTTGGATTTTCAAAGGCTTTTTTTTTTGAAAAATAAAATGGTTTTTCCACGTTTTTACCAATTTAAATAAACTTGGTGGTGACTCCCATTTTTAATCTATTTTTTCACCGTTTCTTCACGATTCGGTTGCAACAATCATGATCAACAACAAAGTGATAATAAAAATAGCTTTGAACTTTCAGATTAATTAAGATGTTAAATATTATATGCAACAATGTTTTGAAACAACTCTAGATTTATATATGTAATTATATCTTTTTGTGAATTGTGTAATTGTTTTAATATGGATGGTAAGGAGAGGCCAACCTAGGAATATTGGTTTTCCGCCACCACCTCCCCTAGCACCACATCCACCACCGTCCTTGCCACCACTACCCTTCCCTTTTAGATGACACCCACTCCTGGGTATGTTATCCTTCCACTTCCCATCCAGTAGTGACCTTAGCCCTACCACTGACTTACTCCAAGCCCTATATCTCATCAAACCCCTGCTTCCTTGGATGGGTCACATACCTGGATAGTAGGCTACTTTGCCCGATTAGGCTAGTAAAGACAAGTAAGTTTAGATATGTTTTCTATTACATATTTTAATTTTAGATTGTATGTAATGTTTACAATATTATCATTGTATTTAATTTGGTTCATCTATATAATAGCTTTGATCCTTTTATGAGGATCACCACTAGATCGCTGAGGTTATCCAGAGTAGGTATAACCACCCATGGCCCACCAAGATCGACATTCGAAATATTTTAAAGAAACGTGGTGGCAAGAGTGGAAAGTAATGATATAATTTATTCGCTTATGTTAAAATCATGTTTATATTATCTATATGCTTATGATTATTTATATATTGTAAGTTTTGTATATGTAGAGATCTTTTTATATCCTGCTAGAGCATGACGCCACAAAGAGGGCTTGAAAGATTAGATCCTCAAGGTATTTGCGGACATGTTCAACGATGTCCGCAAAAGGCACATGAGCAAATCTTGGCTAAATGATGCCACATTCCGTGTGTTGTAGTGCTATTAGGCATCCAACCTAACTTTCAAGGACAGGGTTAGAGAAGACAAATCGGGCTTCAGTGAAAGGTAGGTCACTATACATTGGTGGATCGAGCGCCTAGGAGGGACCCAAAAAGGCTGGTAACTTTGATCCTTTTTATATTTAATATGTTATTAATTTACTACATTTCAATTGTATTAAATAGTATGTTATTATGATTTTAATGTACATTTCCATGAGGCTAGGGAGTTACACCGTCCTCCGAACTAAGGGGACTAAGAGACCCACACTGAAAAGGGTGAGATGGGGAAGACATGAGAGGTGTAGGTTAACCCTTGCTCCGAGATGACATATGTAAGTCTAAAATCAAACCTCTTTGTATTTAACTTTTATTACTTCTTTATTTATGTCACAATTATTACTTACAATGTATTTTATCTTTTTTTTTTCTCTATAGCGTGAATATACAAACCTGGGAGCAAGCACAAACCTAGTACTAGACCCAGTTGCCAGAGGCGCCCGAGACTGACACCCTTCTTCAAATAAGGAGGATATTTAAGCCTAGGTGGTTGGCACCTTACAAGAGTCACATGTATGGTATGTGGACTGCCACTAGGTCAGTTACTAAGGATGATGTCCTGGGAGCGTGTTCATGCCCTAAGTCAAGAGCTGCAGGAACGAGCATAACTTATCCAGAAGGCAGAACAGGAGGCATAGCTTCTCCAGGAGCTTAGGAGTAAGTAGCGAGCCGAGTAGTAGAATAGGAGCTTAGAGAATCTGATAGTTGAAGCTGTCCATGGAGAAGCAACAACAATAAAAAGCCAAGAAAGAAAAAAGTAAATTCAAGAAGATGCAGAAGAAGATTACGACAATGTGATGGGGTTCTTCAATAATATGAAGGCCTCAGGATCCTTTGGCAAGAAGCTCCCCAAGATGCCACTCCTATTCATTCCTGAGGAATCCTTGTTGATGGTGGTGACGACTTAACTGGCTAGACGATGATGATGCCATCACCAACGAGGAGGACAGCTAGTCCTTTTTAATCATTCCTATTACATTTTGGATACTTCTTTTATTTATTGCATTTTGCATTTATTTTATTTTGATACTTTGTTTATTTGCTACATTACTTCATAACTTTGTTTATTTAATTATCATTTCATTATTTTCTTATTTCATATAATTTTAATTGATAATTAAATTATTATATAAATAAAAAATAAATAAATAAATGTGAAACAATTAGATAGTTTATATAAATTCTTCATATACAGTAATGTGATTAGTCTCCAAAAAAGAAAACAAGCTTATTGACCTAAACCTTTCAGAAATAAATTTATTTTTTAAAAATAAAATATAAAATAAATATTGGATGCCAGTCAATGAAAAATAAATAATTTTTTTATTTTCAAAACCCATCGGACAAATAAAATACCCGCTGGTAAAGAATGAATTACTATTATTTTATTTCCAAAACACATCAGTACAAACAAAATACCCGTCGATAATATTATTTTCTTAATGATCTCAGTGAAGCATTTACTACATGTGTACCAACTGATTTTTTTATTTTTATCATGTCGGTATGCCCATCGACATTTATTGACGAGATCTGTGACTCGTCGTAATATTCTACTAACAAACCAAAAATCAATGACCCATACCCATCGATAAGTCCGTTGGTAAAATTCAAATTTGTCGATAAACTTGTTGGTATATCGCGTAAATCTTGTAGTGTTAGGGAAGCAAAAAAGTGCCACTTTCTTCAAGAATATGTATGTTTAAAATCCAAAAAATCATGAGAAGATTCAAGATTTATCACAGAAGAAAACTCATAGAGTTTCTAGCAAATTCACTGTGTGAATTTTTACAAATTGGATTGTCATCATTAAAGAAAGGATGTATCAAATCATAAATGTTGCATCTCATATTAGACTCTTATGCATTAGGTTTTTTTTTCCTTTGCTTTTCCAGCTATGGGCTATTTGAGTTTTAGGTTGATTGTATCTCCCACTTCAAGTTTGATTTATTATCTATGAATATGATATTACATGACTACACCTAAGGATATTGGTATAGGGTCGGTTGTCCGACCCTTGGAGTGAGAATCTAAATGGCCCCTTCCACCTAACCAAAAAAACATAATGGAATTGAGCCAAAAAAGAAAAAAAATTATGGTGTGAGAGTTTGCTTCTAGTTTTTGTTTAAGGGAGAACAACCATTTTAGGCCCTAAAGGGCTAAATCACTAATAAAATAAACCCTAAAAGAAATTATATTTATCCATGACCCTCTAAAGATTCATCTCTTTGACAAATTCACTTAAATATCAATTGGTTTCTATTTTTGTTATCAAAACTATTTTTTTCAAGGATTATTTTGTCAAAGATATGATCTTTTGAGGGCTAAAATTGTCATTCTACAATGTTAACTTAGTGTAAAATTGGCTATTTTTCAAAGATAAGATAGTTGGGGACTAAAATAGTGGTTGTATAGTGCAAACTTGACATAAAACATAACGTAATCACTTCTATTAACAAAATGAAGTCCAATGGGCATTTGGGTGAATTTGTTAAATAAGGTGGATCTTTTCAAGACTACATGCAAATACAGATTCTTTTGAGAAATATTTTGTCAGCCACCTAAACTTTTGGAGACCAAAATAGTAGTTCTTCCTTCATTTAATTTTCATGGAACTTTGGCCCCATTGTTTTATGAAAAGAGTCCATTCCTATTCTTTTTTCTAATTATTTGATAACTTGTTTACTAGCAAAAAAAAGTTATGTTTACGGGAATATGCTTTAGAGTACTAAGCAAGGTTATCAAACTCATGACTTTAGATAAACTCGTGGAACTTTGATATGCTCGAACCATAATAAACTTGACTAATAAACTCATAAGAGTTTACTTATTTTAAAATTACTATTAAAAGTACTTATTACATTTAATCATAATAAAATAAATTTATGATAAAATAAACGTATGTAGAAATTCCACCTATGATAATGAAATACATACAAATAATAAAATATGAAATACAAATTAAAATCACAATAAATGTAACAAATTAGGCTTTAATTAAGATGTGAAAAAAATCAAAAGTACTTAAATAAAACATCTTAACTTCAATTTTGAAAGGTCCAATTATGAGTGCTTATTGTGAAGTTTGATGTTTTGTTACTTGAGAGAACAAATCCTAACTAAAATAGTAAACTCGGGGTTTATCCCAAGTTTGCTTGACTTTAATTGAATTTATGCAAATTTATTGAGTTCACCTGATTATATATGGATTTATTTAGGTTCAGTTTTGTAGGGTTAAGTTGATTTGGGATCTAAACTACTAAACTCGTAACAGTTTACAAGTTAACTCTAAAAAAAGATTTCAATGCTAATTGAATCTTTGATATTATAAATAAAACTGGTCATTACATGTGGAAACATTAGGCGTCTTCAGGGCCTGTAATTTGGCCTATGTTCAAGTTGACCTGACATGGCATGCTAAAAATCAAGGCCAGGCTTAGGCCTATTTAAAAACCTACTTATCTTAATAGGACATGCTTAGACTTGTTGTCAGGTCAACCTAGACTTGTTAAGCTATATATGTGTTCGATGTTCAATTATAAAAAGAATGTCACATAGTGGGAATTCCAAGGACCTCTCACCAAGTTATCACACTAATCTACCACTAAATTGGAGATGGGTTTTATGGTGAACCTCTTATCTTTAGATCTATCATGGAACACATATTATTAGTCATTGGATCAAACCATCCAATAAAAATAGTAACCATCCAATGACTAATAATAAAGGGTCCATGATGGACCAAAAATTTGAGGTCTATCTTATAATTTGTCCCAAATTGAACACTATTTTACCATTCTTACTACAAATTTAAACATTTATTATGTGGTTGCTCTGCAAATATGCTATTTGCAATGCTTGTGTTTGTATTTGAATGTTTTAGAGTTTCAAGCTTTCTAAATAAGCTTTAGGTCAATCAAAACTTATAAATAGGAACTTACACCTAAAAATTAGTTTATAACAGGCTATAGGTCAAACTCAGACCAAATATTTATAATATATGTTTGACTTGTTAGGAGTATAATTTGGTGTCACCTAACCTATTTCCATCCCTTATTCTCATATAGAATTAGAGCGGCACGCTTGTGGGTAGTAATTATGCAATTTAATTTGTCGCTATATGTTTGATCCTTTTTAACCTCCCTTTTTTAAAAGCGTGTGCATTATCAAATTCCTTTTGATCTCTCCTCAGTGTTAATCAAGAATTTCCCAGAAGTTGACTATTTCTTTTTTTTTGCTTTCTAAAAGTGAGCAGACATAAAGCATTTCGTGTAGTTTGTAGCTTTGTTTGATGCATTTTTCCACACTTTTATCTCCGAAAGCTAGCGTGAAAACACTTGTCCTCTACTAAATATTTGCCCCCAAGAATTTCTCAGAAAGTTTACTATTGTGTTTATTTCCAAAGGTTAGAAGAATTAAAGCATTGCAAAATGGGGCTAGAATTTAGGCTTTTCTTTTCTTGCATGTACTATTAACTTTCTTTTAGCCAATTGAAAGTATTTGGCTTTCAATTTTCATCCCCTCACACACGTTAATATTAATTTTATCTCCGTGGTAGTTGGGGTATGTTGTGTTTTCAAGAGCAATATTATCTAATTAGAAAGATATTATCAGGATCTTTAATTGAAAAATAATATTATCAAATAAAATAAAGTGAAATTACTCATTTATTCATCTAAAAATTAATAAATGTGCCACATTATTTTGATTGATTTTCGACTACCTAATATTTTTTTCCACTGACTTTAAAGAATATACATTCTTCTGGTTAACTGAATTAATTCAGGTTTATATAAATGAAATGAAACGATCCACCATGCGATGGAACCTTAGTTTCTATTGAAGTCAAACACACAAAATTTTATAATATAGGATGGTTACTGCCAAATACGTCTACTTCTTGAATAGACAGCCAAAGAGCACTTGGAGGAAAAAGCAGGGGAAATTATGTTACATTTAAAGTCAGATGGAGACTTTTAGTTGAAATTTAGCAAATTGATGTTTGCTTATAGGCAATGACCTTTTCTATCTTTTGCTCAATCACAAAAATGGCACAAACCTATGGGCCAATTTTATTTTATTTTTAACACACACTAGCAAGATCAGGACCTTTGTGATTGTGATCAATCTGAATTACTTGCACATATTAGATTTAACCACAATCACTCTATGTCAAACTGCTTTCAGTTTTATGCTCATCAGAGTGCTAGGTTGTCCTATGTGCTAGTGGAGAAAAGCGTTGTTCCCACTAACAATAGCAATAATCTGCATGACCGCTGAAACTTGAATATTGAAGCTTTTTTTCAATTGTTGAACAAGAAATGTTATTTGTAAGTAACTTTTGTGGGGGAACTTTGTTCACATACTCCTACCCACTACCGAATAGGATATGAGATTAGAACATATCTAATGATCAATGAAATATATTAATCTGATCATAAAGGTTTGTTCAAATAACATTACTATTGTTGAATATGACTTCCACCACCTGAAAATTAATGTGCATGCACCAGAGGCAGAACAACTGACGCATTCGTTTACTCTCACACCACACTGTTAACGGACTAAGACCACACAAAAGGGAAAAACATTAGGCACCACTTATCATGCAATCACAATGACCCGGAAAATACCCCATCATTTGAAAAAACAAAAAAAATCTGCAGTTGAGAAAACAATTCAACCCTGCTGAACACGGCATGATCACTACCTCATTTCGTGCCTACTATCTGTGGACCTTTAGTGAGTTTCTTGGTGGCGTACCTATCTTTACTGTTCCAACACTATTCACATAAGGAATCCTTTAGGTTCATGGCTATTTCCACTAGAACTTGACTTGGATATTAGTGTACCAGCTTGGTTTTTATCACCCCAACATTTTTGTGTCACCTTCCACTTTCATTATGTGGTGCTGCTCCATCTTTTGTTGTCACATTGACTTAAAATATGTCTTTCATGTGTCCGTTCACCTAACAAACCTTGCTCGCCAATCAATTAGCTTTGGGGTTTTTTTCCCAATCCTCAAGGCCACAATAGCTGCTGAGAGCTTTCCAAAGAGTGGAAACGCGTTGATCCACCAAAAAATGATGGGTTGCTTTCACCTTTTTGAATTTGGCAATATGAATATATTGCTCCTCCATCAACTACTTTTCATTAAATAAAGAATCTAGAAAAACCTGAAGTCTTCAAGTATAAATATGACCTAGCATATGTGAAGCAACACAACCTAGAGACTTAATATTGTCCTTGAGAAGTGTATCTGCAATAATGAAAGGCACTACTCTCATTCCCTTGTTTGTGATTCTTATAGGTCTCTCCCATCTTATATGCTTGGAAGCAGTCCCAATCACAAGTAATTTCTAGTTACCATAATTCCAATTTCACTCTTGTAGAGATATATAGTTTTATGCTTATTATTGTATTCACCTTCTAATTCTCCCAATATGCATGAACTTAATGCTATAAACAGGAACTGAAAGCCTCATGCAAGGTCCCCAATTTCATCTTGCATTAGAGAATATCCACGACCACAAGGTACAATTTTGATGGCCTAAGACTATTATTGTACTAAGTCGCTTAATTAATAAGACATGCGTGTAATATGCATTGTTTATTAGATATATATGAAGAAGCTTATATATGTTGCATATTTTTTCAAATAATTAATACAGGTTATTTCTGAAAAAAGCTGGGAAGAGCCAACAATTAGTGAGAGGATGGACTTGGAGCTCCATGACTACCCACCATCTGGGGCTAACAACCGTCACACTCCAAGAGCACCATAACGTGCATGTTAAATTAATTAATGCTGTGAAGATTGTTACTATATATAGTAATTCCTCTATGAAGCTAGAAGGCATGCTCTACCTAATACAATCTTATGATCATGTGTTAGCTGAGCTCAGTGATTAATTAGTACGTAACAAGTTTCTCATCATGACAGGTGCTGTGAATCCAAAGTGTTTAGTATGATTAATGTGGGAACTCAGACCCCTGTGTTTGTTCGTTAAATATCTGCAGCTTTTTTGTTCATGAGAAGTAGATTTTTGAATATTGAAGGAATAGTGCCACTACTGCGTGCTTCAACCTTCAAAACAATTGCCAGAATCAAAGAAAAACTTTTCGGGTAATTTTGCACAAACAATTCGAGAAATACAATGTGTGGATAAACAAGCAATATTAACAATATAATGAGTAATTATGTGAAAATAAAATCAAATGATCCATCAAATTCAGGTGACTCATATTCAATTTATCTATTTCTGTTTCATTTCAGCTAACTTTTCATTTCTGAAATGCCGTTTATTGAATAATCGAATTATGTTGACTATTTGTTAATGGAAAAGGTTTGGTTTGTTTAGAAATGTCCCCGATTCAAGATATAAAAGTTATGTTATTTGGATTCATAGAGGATTAGCATGCCTATCCTTGGACTTTAATATCATAATAACAAGTTATTAATTGTTTATTCACACTTTAACTTAAATCTTTAGTTAAGGCTCGAAATCGAGTTTATACTTTAGAGTCGTTGGGAGACCTTAGACCAATAGGGTAACTAAGTGCATAGCTACCAAGTTGCATTTGAACATATGATAAAAATCTTTTAACATGTTTCAATAGACGAAATTCATGTATATTATTATTTAGGGAAATGATATGTTTATAACATATTTACAATATAAGTTAAAAAATAAATAAGATGCTGGGTTCAGGGAAATAAAAAATTGAAATGGTCCACCACTTATTTATTTTTTTTTTCTATGTTATAAATATATTTTACAAAAATATTATACACATATTATTTTTATATTATTTATCTTACCTTGATCCACACGTAGTACCTCTACTTATCATATTCACGTTACTATAAAATATTTCATATGATGTCTATACATTACAATTTTTTAAAAACCATTATCCTTATTTCAACTGCAATAAGCTGAAAAAAGAGTTTTCCTTTAAATTTGGAACAAAATACAAATTCTGAAATTAATGCGCTGATTAAGCAATCGTTTCTTTTGGATATCCGTTTCTGTTTTCAATCACAAGACAACAACCAGTAGGAGTAGAACTACAAGACATATGCGAACACATATTTCACTATCAATGCATTTATCAAATTTAAAATGGATTTAACTCCGAAAATGTTTAGATACAATTAAATTATGGGAAACAACCATTTTAATGGATTATATCACTGATAAAATAGTTATACCACAAACTATGCTTGCCCATGGCAATTAACATTTGAGTAGATTTGTCAAAACTAATGAATATATATTGGAGGGTCATACAAATATAATTTCTTTAAGAGAGGTGATACGTTGATTCTCTATTTTTTTTATGATATATAGAATTGTTTCAACAAACGTTTTGTTGTAATTAACCTAGCCAGACTCTAGATTACTAACCTTAAAATCGATCATTTATTTATATTAATTTTGTGTTTTAATTAATTAGTCATAAAAAATCAAGAAATATTTTATGCTACAAAGCATTTGGCATCTGTCACAAGACAAAAAGGATGGAGATAGTGATATAGTAGAGACTAAAAGATACCGGAGATGGAGATGAAATTGTGGTAGTGGTATACAAGACATGTAGTAATTGATGAAAAATAAAGAAGATTAAGTCATAATTTGATGAAAATTTGAAAATAAGAAGACAAAGATGAAATATAAAATGTTTAAAGGCATATATTCTTGAAAATATAATATTTTAAATTTGGGTTCTAGAGACATGTATTCAATGTCCCTCCTTTTTAAATGACAAAAATTGGTTCAAAAATTATCTTGAGATAGAAACAATTTCAAAATATTTGTCTCTTTCGCCTTCTCCAAACATTCTTCTCTCTTTGGTGTCTCCATATTTTATGTCTAAGGACCATAATATTGAAAACTGGCTCCAACTGGCTAGTTTGACCAAAAATCTGAACTAGTCATGAGACTGTTAACCACTGTTGGATTTCCAATCAAAACCGTGTGACTCGTTCACTTGAATTGAATTGAACCAGACTACTTGATTTTTTTTTTTTTGCTAAATGATGTTTTTTTTAAAACCTTAAAAAAAATTATAATCGAACTTATAGAAAAATGCAATAATTTTGTTTGTATTGTCATGACTTGTGATTTTATGATATAAAACTTTGTAAGTTTGCTGTAATTATATTTTGAACTTGTAATTGTGATTCGTGATTGTGAAATGTGAATAATATTTAGGAATTTATATTATTTATTTATATTTTTATATTTGGATTCCTTTAGGAGTGTCAAATTGTTAATTAGTTATCATTTTATTATATTTTATTAAAATTTTTATATATTTTTTGTATAAATTTCATTCAACTTGTTTATTAGTGACATCAATTTTAATCAATAACCCAATAATTCTGGACCTTGATTTAAATCACCTGTTAGTTTGAAAGCTATGCCAAAGACATTTAACCAACACTACTCAAAACGTACAATATCAGGACAGAAAAATTTCTGATCTTTTTATTTATATAGGAAAATAGAACTGCCGTCAAAAAAAGAAAATATAACTAATATTAATTGGTTAAGGCAAAACTGGTTCAAGAAATTCAAACCCTTGTGACGTATACCCAACAAAATAAAGCTTAATAAAGCCATATGATATCCTGCAGGCAAATTAGTTCCTCCGATGGGTTTTGAGTTTTGGCACTACAAGATGACATTCAGTTTACTAGTCCCACCGTTTACTTCTCTATATTACGTCAACAGCACGAATTCAGTGTTGTTATTCCAATATCTAGAGAGTGGAAAACATTGTAATATTCTCATATGTGGGGGTCCAATTACTGTACATCGCCAGGAGAATTAAAGCAGTGTGAAAATAATTCCCCTTAACTTAGTGTGAGCGCACGAATAATCACAATCAGCAGTTGCAAGTAAAATTCTCAATTGTGTGAACTTGTGTCATTCATGTAGACAAAACTATAGCATCTACGCGAAATTCTTCAATGCTCTGGAATGACAAGTGTGGCTTATATTCCACACTTATCAATTGGATAATATTTTAGTTAGGACCCATTTTAATATTTATTTTTAATTGAAATTTCACTCTGGATCGGAACATGTTCAAGTGCTCTCAAAATATGTGAAAAATAAAAAACTTCTATGAGCATCACCTTTTCGGTCGCAATCTTCCACCCCCAATTTAATTAGTCTCCGAACACATTAACGCGTATAAATTAAAGCTGATGCTTGCTAGAGATACATGTGGCATTAAACCGACACATAGCCTTTTGTTTATAGCCCTTCTTTTGCAAGAAAAAGATATGGAAATATAAATATGAAAAACCATTTGTTTACCCACAGCAGGGTGCTTGGTGCTTATGTAGATTATAAGCAAATGCTTAGAACTATAATAATGAATAACTAATCCAAATTGTTTATGTTTATTTTGTGCAATCATGTCAGTTAGCTAGCCACCTAGAAGCCTTGGGGAAATATCTCATGTACAGCTTATTATTCAACACTAATTTGCTTTCGTGTTAAGTGGGGAAAGTGATCCATAAAGTTGTGGGTAGAATAGACTTCTGTCCACTGCTTTCCCTAATACTACGGGCCTTTTCCAAATCTTGGAAAATTAGAGGCCTAAAAATATTCATTCTAGCGTATGAAGTTAGTGGGATTCTCATATTATAGCAAATATGTAACATCAGAAACTCATAATTAATGAATTTGGATATTGCATGAAACTATATGGAAATGTGAATTTATAAAGAAGGAAAAAATGAAGAACACAAAGTGACTTGTGCATAAAAATTTAATAGCCCTGAGCACAACACTTGTAAGCCCGTTACAACACCTCTTCCAGAAACAAGATCATAATCTAGATTCTCATTATCTCTCTGCAATCAATCATGCTATATGGGAAATTATTAAAGAGATCCACATTACAATTGTCTATTGATTTATATAACTAAGCACTAGAGTGTTGCATTTTTTAAGTGCCAGATATGTCTAGGGGTTATCTGAGACAAAAAGCAAGAAGATCAACTTCCTTGTAATTTGGCAAATTCTGAAGAATTAAAAACTTGCTAATGAGGGATTGCGCTTAGAACATCTTGTCCTTACAAGAGATACTCCTCTTACGTTTGCATGTTTTCATGATTATAATTAAGTTCTTTTGTTTGAGAAGGCAGCAGCCTTAAGAACTAAGGAACAAATTAAATGGCAAATGCATAGCAGATATGCTAGTGATGCACCTAGAGACATTTATAAATTATATAATTGACAGAAGGTTCACGCAGAAACATGATTTAAATATTTCTTTATCTTCTATATATTAGTGATCATTGGAGGTGCATGTATAAAAGCTAATGTAAGAACAATCTGTACTTAGAAAACTCCAAGGGAAAAAGAACAAATTTTTCGTCTCTCTGGTCCTAAGACAATATCAACACACTTTTGGAATCACCCACTATTATTTCTCATCCAATAGGACCGACACATCTTTTGCACCCCATGATTTCTTTGCATTTTTTGTAAAGCTTCCAACAGATGGCTTGCTTGCTCTGAGAAACTTCTTCGTTTAACCCTTTTAGCTTTTGTAGTTTTTCTACAATCAATAACAATAATTTCTTTGGCTATCCTCCTTTAGTTTAATAGAATGCTGATATAACATGCTAGGTGGCCCGACAACTAGGTAGCGGGGTATCACAAGTTCACAACGAATGGAATGCTCATATCACATGGTAGGTGGCAGTTAAAAATATAATTAATTGAATTAACAATTCAGAATACAAAGACCAGTGTGGACAACCAAATTCCATGACCGGCAACAATGGGGACTTGATATGCATGTGGCTTGCGGATCAAGCCTACTTACAATCTCTATCTCTAAAATTGATAGCAATGCCGAAAGAGTTAGTGATTAATATTGTTTTTGTCTTCCACTTTTCATGTTTTCTAAGACATTTAGTGCGCATTATTTTGTTTTGGTGTTGTTTTTTTAGCTATGATTTTTTCTTTATGTTCTTCTCTGCTATTGTTGTTTTGCTTGCCGCCGCATCCTTGGCTAGCTTGAGATTTTGAGTTGTTGAAAAAAATTAAATACTATTTATTATCTAATACATTAGTTTTGTAGGTTATTGTCTTCTAATGTTTTTAATATAATTGTTGATGTGTCAATTGATAATTAACACAAAGCAAAAAAAATTTCTTGCTTTTATAGCATTTAAGAAGTTTTTATCATTAAAGAGGATTCAGCTTCCGTGTTAATATATTATTATGAACATTAGGGTGTGTTTAGATTACCATGAGATTAAACTTATTTCAATTATTAATTATAAGTATAATCAATTTTTTAATAATTGATTATGTAAAATACTATCACCGATATAAATATAATGTGAAAAGTCTTTTTCCAATAAATTAATTTATATGAAAGTTCAAATAATAAGTTTTTTTTTATATCTATATATGTACGTGCGATGTATAAAGCTATTAGAAATCGGTTGATGGTGAGTGATTAGATAATATGGATGAGGTCTTTGTTTAAACCTAATCACCTTTATAATTCTAATACTAAAGAGAAAAATATGTACACTGTACATCTTACACTAAGGCTTCTCAATGATTCCGTGCAGTATTTTTTATTAATCACGTATAATTTGTAATTAATGTGAAAAAAATGAAAATTATCGCATTAAGAAGAAAACACATTTAATTAACAAAAAAAAAACACATGATTGACTGAATGTAACAAGGGTGTAGCTAGAAAAAGTGATGTCAGAACATTATAACAATTGCATCCCTATCAACACTAATCTGATTCATTTGAAAAAAATTCCTTATGTGTAGGGTTCCTTCAAGAGCAGAGCAGACCTAAGCAGTGAGTTAATTGAGTATATACTTAATCATTTTCAAGTATGCTATTGGTCTATTTCTACTAGTCAAGGGCTTGACATCCAAGTCAGATGCGTGACAAAATTTTTTGAATCTTCATCTGCCCCAGTTTATTGTGGTTACCATGTTTACTAGTTCATTTGGCTGTAATAAAACAAATCGGTCCAATACACAACAATTATTGTCACACTGCAATGTTGCAATTATAGTGGCCAATATTGTAGGAGTTGATGTTGCCTGTGGTTCTTGGGCTTGGAAAGTTAAGATATGTTTAGTTTGAATTTTGAAAGAAAGAGAGGGAGAGAGAACTTGTAGTATAAAATTATATTATAAGTCTCTCCTTCCCCTCTTCTTTTCCAAAATCCAAACTCACAAACACACCCTTAAGATCCACAATTGGGAATAAAATTTTAAGAGGATTTGGTAACGTTGCATGCATAGTTGAACAAGGACAAAATGCCGTGATCCATGTTACACATTTAACTGGGTTAATTAAACATGTGATTGGTGAATCAAAGGAAATGTCATAAGTTTCTTCATATTTCTTTAGCCTTGCTGCCTTCTTTTGGACATCACAAAGTTAAAGAAATACTATTTATTAACTGTGTATATATTCCTACTCCAAAACAATTAGTGGTAACAAGAGATTATTGCACATTTACCAGGGTTCAACTTGTGATAGGAGAATCCAATCAAGTAGTATTAGTTTCTATGTAATAATAACAATAAATTTTGTATGACTGATTATCAAGGCATAACAACAAATTTAGTACAAAAGAAACTTGGTTTCACTGTAGATGATAAAAGCAATATTACATCATTAGGCAAGAAAACCTTGTTGTATGCACTAATCATCTGCAGAGGGAGGAACAGCAGGTGATGGTGAAGGAGCACCTGTTTGATCAACACGCAAAAATCCAAATTTCTTGATGAGCTCATTGGCTATGAGCTCATTAGCACTGTCCGTGGGGTGGTACTCATCCCAAAAAACGTATTTGCTTCTGTCTTTGCAAAGTTTTGATGCAGGTAAACATGTAAGAGCGGGTCTAATCTTCCCAAAGGAGCAACAGGGTGAGTCTGAATTTTGGAATCCTACATTGCAACCATGATTTCAATGGAAGTCATTCTCAGCACACAAGTTAGCTAACATATTTCATTTTTTTTTCACAATTTTATGATCATGTATAAACTATTGTCCAGAATTCAAAATGTAATTACATTGAGAAACCTTTTGAACTTCTTAAGATATTGGTCTGTGCGCCAAGTTGTTAATGATAACGTTGTCTCTAGTCATATAAGTAAAGTCCTCATTATTTGCATATGAATTTCTGTTCGGATGACGTTATAACTTATCATTATAGCCATCGTGGTTTCCTTTTCATTGATGCAAATTCCCTATCATTAAGTGTGTACAAATAATATAAGTCCCTAATATATGTACTTACCATACTTGTTTGGGTTGGTAATCACGTCATTAACAACATCATATGCATCTCCAAATCTATAGCTTGAATTGGGAAGTTGTTTCCCAAGTCATCCATTAACTTGCTTGCAGCTTTATTAAAGCTAAGGGCCAGCTTGTTGGTCCTATCTTGACAATGTCCAGAAGTACTAAGCACCCTTTGAAGGGGAATGCAGCCCATTGGGCCCAGCCCAAATACCATCAGCTGCCTTGCTCCTAAGCTGTGCAATAGCTGACCAAAAAAAAAAAAAGCATAATTGTAAAGAAAAAACACATTACTATTAGTATTAAAAATAAAAAATGAAAAACAAAGGAATGGTAGCTTGGGTTAATGTAGAGTAAATAAACCTTCAGTTGTTGTTGTAGTATTCCTGTTAAGTAGTCAA
Organism: Dalbergia oliveri; assembly: GCA_030441495.1. Lineage (NCBI taxonomy): Eukaryota > Viridiplantae > Streptophyta > Magnoliopsida > Fabales > Fabaceae > Dalbergia > Dalbergia oliveri. The sequence continues at coordinate 42,304,981 of JAMLFY010000003.1, forward strand.
TGAAGGTTTGATCATTGTATGTCCATGAGTCACTGTAAACAGGCATCAAGTAATTGTTAATGAAGTCATTGCTGCCTAAAGCAACAACATAACGAGCTCCCGGAAAAATTTCTCTGCCTTCTCTTTCCCAATTTTGCCTCTAACTAGTTCTTGTGTTCCCTGAAATAGTTCAATTTGTTTGTAGAGAGAAAACCTTTGAATCTGCAGGAAGAATGGTGTTTAATTCAAAACTATACATCAGTATCTCGCTACTCTTACTAAATTGCTATAATTTGACAACAAAAACATTATAAGAGTTTACAATAGTAACTTACAAAATAGCTGCCAGTGTCATTCAATATGCCACCACCCCAGAAGCAAAATTGACACCATTTTCCAATATATCATCTTCAGTTAATGATGGGTCCAGAAATGCTGGAGGCCTTGGAAGGCCCATTTTATCACCTGAACATGTAACATATCAGTTATGGTTACAATTAGAAAATTGCTTTTATTTCTAAACAGCAGAACAAAATTTTAATTCTGAATGAAAAATGTTATTTATACTCACAATATCCCACATACAATGAGTATAAATAACACAATTCATTTCAAATTTACACAATATGAAACATCTCGACAACCACAACTAAATAATCATGGGTTTGTAATGCATTTAGACAAAAAAATAATAAAAGAACAACTTTTTCACGTTTAAAGAAGGTTGAAGTTAAAGAAAAACAAGAAGCCATATAGGGGCTTCTTGAAAGTTCAACCTACATGCTAAAATAATTGAGTTAATTTCTTGTATTAGCAAATTATTTACATGTGGTTGGGCCATGAAAATGGGGGGTAAATTTTTCATGAACAAGGTTCATGTATAATTTTACATATAGAATCCGTTTATGAAAATTTATAACTCATTTTTGTCCCTTAATCAAACATACCCTTAAGTAAAAAAGACTTACCTATTATATCAGCAACTGTGCGGCCATTACAGAACCTCCCATTGGGGAGCCCATTGTCCAAGTCAATTCCATACCAAGGCAAGCTTGCCTGAGCAAGGCTTTTGGAGAGGTACTTGTTGTTTCCAACATCCGAGAGTGAGTCTCCAAAGATGAACTGCACAACCTTGCAATGGCAACCTTCAAGCCCAATTCCAAAAATGGTGGCCACTGTAACAACTAGCACAAGGTTGAACTTCATGTTTGTATAGTGGTGATCTCTTCAAGGATCTTCACAAGTTATGTTAGTCCTCAAGCACAAAGGCTCTAAGCTAAGGTTGAAAGCAATTGGGTTGGTTTATTTTATAATAGTTTTGGAATTTTTTAAGCATATTATAGTGGGATTGTACTATGTTTCCTAGCAACAAAGGGAAAAAATGTGTCATTGCCAAAAGAGGGAGAAGTAGATTGTTTGATTAACCAACTATTACTCATTCAAACCTACTGCAACTACCCTTATGTTCTGTTACAGCTTTTATTTGTGAATGCATAACTCCTGAAGACCACAAATATGTATGCTGAAGTCATGATTTTATTATTTTTTAGCTTTTTTTTATGGGTGGTAGAGTCATGATTTTGTCAATGTTACTACTTGAAAATTGAAATGACACTCTCCCATTACAAGGAATAAAGGTTAAGCATTGGAAAGTGCTAAATGGTAGAATAAGGTAACCGGATCGGATACTCTTCGGGTGAATTGTTATGGTTAGTGCACCTAACTATGCCATTGCTTGCAAAATTGTACTTGGGGCCATATCGTTCAACTATTGCCAGCGGCAGAGGTTGGAAATTTTGTTTGGCGACAAATAATTTTGATCCGTAAAGTATATTATGATAATCAAGTTAAAGTTAATCATGTATTATAAACCACTGACCTCATTTAAGTGGTTCCCTATATATATATAGTCATGATAAGTACAATTTGAATTGGCTTTGAACTTTTTTTGGATAAGTGGTAGCTTTACTTGTAATCAGAACCAAAAAGAAGTCTTAAAAATCTATATAAGTGGATTTAAAACTTAAAATTAACTTTTTTCATCAAATTCATTCAATTTTTTTTTACCTAAACATGCGGGGAAATTATTTCAAAATAGCTTGTACTGAACATACACCAAATAATATAAAAATATATTGTTATCATTAGAAATCAAAGTAGAGCTTAGACTTAACAAATTTATTGATTGATTATTAAATCTATGATTCAACTCTTGTAGTTTCTTGTCTATTGTAACAAAACATATTTTACTATAAAATGATGCTGATTTGTAACATGATATTTTCAGTTTTATTTTTTAATTTAAAATATAAACTAATAAAATTTTAATTTAAAGAATTAGTTTATATAGAGTGATATCATTTATGCTGAGTAGTATATTTAGACTTAAAACCTATTTATTACAGGGCCATGGGCCCATGGCTCCTAGTTTTTAAGATGCGCCATTGATAAATTGCTAAACCGCGCTCTGGTCTTAATATAAAGTTAACGCAAAAAATAATAATAATAATAATAATTAAGCCAAAAGAAGAAAAAAATGATTTAAAAATCAGAATAAGTCGATGAACTATAAAAAAAGTATGATTTAGTTTAGGTTAAAATATTATTTATATCTCTTAAATTATATCAAGATTTCAATTTAGTTTCAAAAGCTTTTATTTTTTGTTCTATTTAAGTCCTAATACCATTTTCAAAACATAAATGACATTAGTTATGACTGAATACTTGATGTTTTATATTTCATTGTGATCTCTAATATTGTATGTTGTGGTTTCTTAATATTGTAATTTGACCTACATCAATTTGTTCCATTTATGATTTAGATGATGATATCTATCAAAAGTTCAAGGTAGAAACATTTTAATGACGTTGAAACCGTGATGTAAATAAAGGTTTACCCTATTATTTATTAAGGGTATATTTGATTGAGGGATAAAAGTATAGATAAAAATTTTATGGATAAATTCATATATAATTTTACACATAAAACTCGTTCATATAATTTTTATCTTTATTTTTACTTTGCAACCAAATATATTCGCTTTCAATGCTTAATTTTAATGTAAGAACTGCGTAAAACTTTTTTTACATTATCATTCAATCAAATACTTCCATTTGCATAATTATTCTAATAATAGATGTGAAAGTCAACTATATTTATTGATATGACAATATATAATTAATATATTCATACATAGACTATGATCTTAAAATTTTTTTTTTTTGGTATTTTAGAAATTCTATTGGTCATAATAAGGTTTGAATCTAGAATCCTATACATACTACCAAAACTACTCGCCACTAGACCAGTCCTGGTGACTTATCTTAAAACATATTTTGATAGTGATGAAGTGACAATTGATTTCATAATTTTAATGGTTTTTTCTTCATCTTCTCTGTTAGTAAAAAATAAGATAACTTAATATATTATTTTTTAAAATATAATAAATAATAACAAGAGCTCAAAGCCTCAAAACACTCAGAGCGGAGGTAAGCAAATTTTTTTTTTTAAATTAAAATATCTACTGCCAAAAATAGAGATTAATCCCTTCAAGACACAGAAGCTCATAAACATGTATTTTGTCTCTAGCCACAAGGCCCGCTCATACATGTTAGGAATCCAACCGCGACTAGATGGTTAAAGAACTCAACTAGTCACCAATTGTGTTAGACCTCGTGATCTCAACTTGATGTATTAAATTAATAGTAAACTCTCAATTAGGTCACTGTCAAAAGTATTTCTGGACAAATTGGTACCGCTCAAAAAAAAAAAATCTTAATCCCATTCAAATTAAAAGATAGGACAAGAGTTAGTCTCTCATCAACATTTCAATAAATTTATTCGTTCTATTAGTGTTTTTACTAGAAAATTATGTTTATAGAAACCACATGAAAATATTATTTCTAGGAATATCATTCATGTATTATAAAATTTTTGTTTGTTTTGCATTATAAATTCCTAACAATCATTTTTAGGATTCTCGCAAATAAATTAAAAGTGTATTTGCTTTATAATGCATAATTTTGGGAATATATGTGATAATTCTAAAAAATATCTCTACATTTAATGTGAGCCAAAAAATAAGATATAATTTATGTATATTTTATTATTTTTGTTCAATAATTTTTATTCTCATGTCATGAGAAGCTTTCATTCACAACCCCTATCATGGAAATCAAATTTTATTAAAACATAAGAATATAATTTTCTTGGGATGAATGATACCTACAAATATTTTTTACAAAAACTTGTAAGTACATGGGAATATATTATTATTTCCAAGTAATTATTTCCGAGAATATATTGACAATCCTTAAAACAAATGCTCTCTTAGTGAAAAAAAATTCATGATAATATTGGGCCCAAATTTATAAGTTTGGGATGTCAAGCTAGCCCAACTTGAAGCGCACTGCTCAATTTCAAGCTGGGCCAAATTGGGTTGGACTAATATGAGCTAACATTTTTCATTCCTTTTGTAGCCTAGTACATGCTCTCTCTTTTTTGAGTTGTTCTAGCCCATGGCCAGGCATATTTTAACGGCTCTAGCTTTGTTGAAATCCAATAGAAAGGTGATCTCTTGAGTAAGAATAAAGAGTCTGCAAGAGCATGGCTTTATTGGCTCACAAGTCACAACCTATGAATGATCTAGAAGGGAAGGAATGGTTATTTCTTCAATAATACCTGCTTCTAATTGGTGTACTAGATTGCCCTTATCCTTGTCCTAACTTTTTCTTTTTTTGGTTAACGGTCCTTGCCAAATTATATATCTTAGGTTTAGGGTTTTTGTTCAATAATTTTTATTATCATGTCACGGAAATCTTTCATTCACAACCTCTATCATGAGAATCAAATTTATTAAAACATTAGAATATATTTTTCTTGGGATGAATGATATTCAATATTTTTATAAGAACTTGTAAAGTACATGGGAATATATTATTATTTCCAAATAATTATTTTCAAGAATATATTGACAATCCTTAAAACAAACTACTTTCTTAGTGAAAAAATAATGATACTATTGGGCCCAAATTTACGGGTATGGGATGGGAGCTAGCCCAATGAAAGCACACTACTCAATTTAAGCTGGGCCAAATTGGGTTGGACTAAGTTAAGCTAAGTTTTCATGCCTTTTGTAGCCTAGTACATGCTCTATTTTTATTTTTATTTTTATTTTTTTGGTGTTGTTTTGACCTGCCCATGGTTGGGCATATTTTACAACTCTAGCTTTGTTGAAATCCAACAAAAAGGTGATCTCTTGAGTAAGAACAAAGAGTTTGTCAAGCAAAGAATGACTTTATTAGCTCACAAGTCACAATCTATGAGTGATTTAGAAGGGAAGGAATGATTATTTCTTCAACAATATCGCTTTGATTGGTGTACTAGATTGCCCTTATCCTTGCCTGACTTTTCTTTTTTTGGTCAATGGTCCTTGCCAGATTATATATCTTAGGGTTTAGGGTTTTTGTTCAATATTTTTTATTCTCATGTCATGAGAATCTTTCGTCACAACCCCTATCATGGGAATCAAATTTTACTAAAGCATAATAATATAATTTTCTTGGATGAATGATACATGCGAATATTTTTTATAAAAAATTGTTGGTAATGGGAAAATGTTGACAATCCTTAAAATAAATGCTCCCTTAGTGAAAAAAAAATCTTGATAATATTGGGCCCATGCTTATAGGTTTAGGATGTCAAGCTAGCCCGAATCGAAGTGCACTGCTCAATTTCAAGCTGGGCCAAATTGGATTGGACAAAGTTGAGCAAACATTTTTTTCATTCCTTTTGTAGCCTAGTACATGCTCTCTCATTTTTTTGAATTGTTGACCTATCCATGGCTAGGCATATTTTGACGGCTCTAACTTTGTTGAAATCCAACAGAATGGTGATCTCCTAATTAAGAACAAAGAGTTTTTCAAGTAGAGCATGACTTTATTAGCTCACAAGTCACAGCCTATGAATGATCTAGAAGGGAAGGAATGATTATTTCTTCAACATATCACTTCTGATTGGTGTACTAGATTGCCATTATCCTTGCCTGACTTTTCTTTTGTTGGTTAACGGTCCTTGCCAGATTACATGTCTTAGTTGTTTGTCTTTCCTAACTTGTGGACTACGTTTTTGTATTGCCAATTTTGCGCTTATTGTTTGAGTTGGGCTTTTGGCTCTTTGCCATCTTTAGCAGACCATAAAACGAAAACAAGGAAGGCAATATTTTCAATGGGTGTGGATCCTCTGCATCTTCAACATGACCTTGTTATGTTAAATCTTCAATATTGATCAAACCCTCTTTTGACATAATTAATTTTCTCTTTATCTTAATAAGGGTGAGGATCAACACATGACCATATCATGTCAATTTTTGACATGAGAGGATCGCCACCTATTTTTAGCACACCCATTTACTTTTGACCCAAAAAAAAAAAATACCCGTTACTTTGTTGGTTGATACAGGTGAAGCATGAGCCTTGTTTCTAGGAAAACTTTTCCGAAGCAAGACTTTCAAAACATGTAGTATTAGAGAAAGCAAGTGATTTCATCCAAAATTAAGAATACTAGATAATGCAAGTGATTTAATCCAAATTTGTTTTTTCAATGTTGTGTACCTTGTATTTAAGTTTTTTTTTTCCAATATAGTCCCTTTAATTACAATTTGTCTTCTATTTAGTTCATACTCACTTTTTTTTATATAAACAATGAAAAATATTATTGTAACACAAATGATAGTAGCATGACATACATGTGGATGTAACATGATGTACATGGTGTCATGTCAGTATTTTTTGTCAATTATGTGATGGAAATGTAATTATGTACCAAATTCAAGGTGATTTGTAATGTAAGCGGCTAAATTAGATTAAATTAAAGATAAAAAGAGGAATATGTTCAACCTCATGCAATCACCTCCAAGTGTTTCGAATCTTTTCTCCATGACCTTTTATTTGTGTTTCTTGTTATTTTCTTTAGTTTCTTGTATATTTTCATCCGTCATGAACTAAATCCCCTTTGCTTGGGCATTGATGGAGCCATTTTTGTGATGATATTACCTATGGATTGATGTTACCTTTGTTTTCACTCTAATGATTTAATGTTTATGATTATTCCTTATGCCTTTGAATGCTTGATCACTATTTAATTTATTTGTTGATTATTTACAATAACTAGAGAGTTGGTTTGAAAACAAAGCTTCTTATCAAAAACACCATAAATTGAGTGAAATCTAGAGATAGATAAACACGATTTGTGTGGTCTTTGTTAGATATCCATATAGCTTCATCATTTTCCCTAAATTAGTTTGTGCTAAGAGATTAGACAATCAATCTTGGTGAAAGAGAATTGCATAACCATGAGAAAAGCTTGAAATTATTTTAGGGAGACTGGTCATTAATCAATTAAAATAAAGGCAAAGTAATAGAAATCCATGGTAATTGAATCAACAAATTGGTGAAATCAATAGCCCTAGTGCTCATATCATAGCATGTATATTTTCTATTCATAAATTATTCAAAATTCTTTTTCTTGCTTGCATTTACTTTTCTTACAACTTATTTTATTAAAAATTTCATAAATTGATTCATTATATTTTTTTAATCCAAGTATTTGTCATTAGTTACACCAATAGTTGACCAATCATCGTGGGAATAATACTACTCGAATAGTTATTACTTGCACGATCTAGTATATTTGTTAGAATAGCATCAATAATGTATTGAACTTGAAGTTGATAATTAAGTTTGATTTTATTTTGGTATGCATAGCATTAGAAAATTCCTATTTTCTAAAAAAAAAAAGCCCATTTCAAATAACAAACTAGCTTAACGGGTTAGACAACAAGTGCTAAAGGTTGATTTGTCTCATTTAACTTATAGGCCTAAATGGACCTGATGGCCAGGCCTAAATAGCCTACTGACCTATTTAAGCCTATGAGCTAGCCTTAAATAGGTTGGGCAACATTATGTAGGCTTGTTAACATTTGTTATAGGCAGGCTTTCTGTTTCTGATGGGCTTACCAAAGTTGACTAAACTGGTTGGGCTAATCTTTTAGCATGCAAATAACCTTAAACTGGTTATGCGAACATTATGTAATGTATTGAAATTGATGATTGAATTTAATTTTAATTCTATTTAGGTGTAATAATGTTTAAAGATAATAATTTGCAAAGCCTAAAAAAATTTGTCCTTAAAACCCATAGGCTAGCCTTAAATAAGTTACGGCTGACACTATGGCTCGTTAACACTTGCTATAGCTTTGTCTAACTCATTTAACTCACAAATGTAAATGGATCTAACAAGTCGGGCTAGTTTGTTTAAGCATGTGGGCTAGCCTTAAATAGATCATGTCAATATCATGCTAGTTGATTAACATGACTATAGGTTGACCAGCGCATTTAACTTGCAAGCTTAAATAGGCTAAGCTAAACTGGTAGTCCTGACTTGTTTAAGCCTATGGGTAATCTTAAATAGGCTAGGCCAATATTATGTAATGTATTGATTATATTTGAGGGGTAATGATGTTTACAAATTCTTCTTTGACAAAGTTGGCCTATTTAAGCCAATAGGCTAGCCTTAAATGCATCAAGCTAATACTATATTAGCTCTCTTTTTTTTTTTTTAATCTGTCAAAGGCTAATACTATACTAGCTTGTTAACACTTATATAGGTTGATGTTAGATTCAAGTTGCAAGCCTATGGGCTAGGCTTAAACAAGTTGGGCCAACCTCTTTAAGTCTTGGATACTTGTCCTAAATGGGTCGGTCAATATTATTCTGCTTGCTAGCTTTGTTGGATTGACTCATTTAACTAGTGGGCCTAAATACACTGGGCCAATTCAAGTCGGCCATACCCATTGTAGATTTGTAGGTCTATTTCGATATATTTTGCTATCCTTATTGGCAACCCTAATCTAGCCATAATATTTTTATAAAAATAAAATTTTACTTTTTGTAACCTTGAAAATATAACAAATATTTGGTTCTTACATTTTTCTTGTTTTGATCTGATTTTTAAAAAAAATGGTTGTGATCTCAATTGTTTTAATTTTGATCCCTTCAAATATTTAAAAATATGCATTCAGTACTTACAAATATTCAAATTTTGGATTTCATCCTTGTAAATATTTTAAGAATATGTTTTTTATCGTATAAATATAATCAGTCGACAATTGGGTTAATGCAATAAGAATCAAAACAAAATACTTTTAAAAAATTTGGATAAAAACTTGAAAATGGGGACCATAGAAAAAATATAAAACCCCAATTGTTCCCTCTTAAATTTACTTAGGACAAAATGCTCTCTCTAGAAAAAAAATCAAACAAATTGGTCCCTTAAAAAAAACCCCAAAAGAAGTTTTTGTCAATTAAAAATATGGATAAATTAGTTCATTTGTACAAGGAAGAATTTGACTTCTTTTTTATGATTCTTAAGGGATTAATTTGTCCTATTTTTTTAGAGGAACCAATTTATTTATTATTTTAAATTAATTGGGACTTCTTTAGGTATATTTTTTAAAGAAAGAATTTGTTAGAATATGAAGTGAACGCACACAATAGTCAACAACATACCTCTTTTAGGGGCATTCATGGTCTAACTCTGTCTGCTAACTTGAAGCACAATTTTATTAGTATTATAATTTTGTATAATAATTAGTGATAAATTATGAGATTTATTTTCAATTAATATATTAGATAATTTGATATTATTTTTATAGTCATATAGATTATTTTTTGAAATATATATTCCAAATACCTCTTGATCAACTTTTATTTCTTGCGTAAAATTTTATAACTTTATCTATATATATATATATATATATATAATATCAAATTCTTTCTACATTATTTAAGAGTTAGGTTGACTCAATCCTTTATCAAGTTTTCATCGAGTCAGATTTGAACTCTAAATAATGACTCAAGTTAAAATTGGGCCAAGTTCGGATTTGATGTAACCCGATCTTACTTGTTCTGTCCTTTTTACACCCTGACCTCTATCACAAAACCTAGTTAATTGGGCCTATAAAATCCCTCTGCTGAGTGCGTCGTCCAGTCGCATGCCACTTCCCACGCACAATCCCAATCACAGTCTGGGGTTTTAGTTACTTCTTAGAATCCACCAAAAGCCCTAATCTCTCTCGCTCCCTCCCATGGCAGAAGGCAGCGCACCGGAGATCGTCGATCCCAGCACGACTGCCGCCGCCGTCGACATGGACGTCGAGAAGCCCGAGTCCGGCGACAACGGTGGCGAGCCCAATCAGAAGAGGGCGAGGGAGGAGGACGAACCCAAGAAGAAGAAGAGGAAGGAGAGAAGGACGACGTCGTTTCGAAGAAGCAGAAGGCGGAGGAAGAGAAGGAGAAGTCGGTGGAGGAACAACGCTTGGAGAAGCTGGAGGAACCACAAGAAGGTAAAGGAGAAGAAGAAAAGAAGGAAGCAGGTGAGCCAGTGAAGTTGGGGCCCAAGAGCTTCGGGTCTTCCTTGGAGATGTTCAATTACTTCTTCAATTTTCTCAATGCCTGGCCTCACTATCTCAACATCAACAAGGTATTATTATTATTGTTGTTGTTGTTGTTGTTGTTCCTCAATCACATTCTCTCTCTCTTGTTTGTTTATTATTATAGCTTAATTGATCTTGATGATTGATTGAATTTGTGATGTTTTATTTCCTCTGCCTGATCTACGTACTTTATATAGTTAATTTCCAGGGATCACATGGATTGATTTTCTGTAATTAGGATTTAATAAACAAACACCCATAGAATAAAAGCCCTTTTTTTGTGACGATGTTTTGCTAAGGTTCTGCTGGTGAGTAAAATGGGGGATGATGATTAACTAGTTAAAAATTAAAATAGGATACATGTTAGCATAAACACCAAAAGAACTTTACAAATATCATTCTTTCTGGGGTGTTTAAAAAAAGTCCTTTTTCTTATAAATGTTTCTTTTGTTGCTATTGGCACTGATTGATTAAGATACATCAGTACTATTTTTTATATGGAATCTCTAATGTAAGAGAATGGGATAGTTAACAAGAATATGGATTTAATTCTGATGCATCGATAATATAAAATTTTTTATATTGTTATTCAGTGAAAGTCCCCATATGCATTACTTTTGAAGTAGTAGGGTGAGAGTCAAACTTGTTTTGCTGATGTGGCAATATATAATTAGCTAATATTGTGAAAAGAATTACACTGTTATGTTATCAAAGTTAAACTCAAAATATTTTGCACTTGCTTTTATTGATTAATTGTATCATGCAGCTAGCTTTTCTCATTCAGCCGCCTTCCTTAATTCATAGTAAATTCTGGCAACAATCCTTACCAATTCTGGCTATGTGGCATTAATATTTAAATCCCAGCTGGATTTTCCATTGTTTTTCTTATAAAAAGGAAGGATTCAGTTGAGGAACAACTATCTGTTCTTCTGTATAGCATTTTCTGATATTTTGTGCCTATATTCGTTTTTATTGATTTGACTGAATGTTAATTTGAGTATTCCCTGCACTAGTTTACTCTGAAGGCTGTTGCCTCATAAGTTGATTCTTCTTAGGAGTCTCGGCATCCAGAAACTTGAGCAAATTTGTTTGTAGTGCTTTTCACTTGTTGTCCTATGACTTCATAATATTAGTGAAGGAATCTTCTTGAGTGTTCAATTTCAGCTTTTACAGCTATATATATGTGTGTCTTATTGCAAACAGATCATTTGCTGGCTGCCTCTTGTTGCAAACAGTTTCCTTGAAAAGGGTTCCATAACTGCATTAAAATCAGCTGTTTCAGTGCATGAATTTTTGAATTGCTTTTCAGTGCCATCAAATATGATATCGAAACTCAGTTTCACTGCATATTTACATGTCAGAGTTGAAGTATTTGACTTCATGAAAACTTATTGTCACTAGATGTTTAGATTGGGATTTTACACAGTTCTATAATAGTATTTTGTTGTTAATTTTCTTTAATGTATGATGATATTGCAATAGCTGCAACCTGAAACCTTGAATTTACTTCTTACTGAATCTGGCATGACTTGGTTTGTGTGTCAGTATGAGCATTTAGTGTTGTTGGAACTGCTCAAGAAAGGCCATGCAGAGCCTGATAAAAAGATTGGTGTTGGCATTCGTGCTTTCCAAGTCCGCAAGCATCCTACCTTCAAGAGTAAGTGCTTCTTCCTCATCAGGGAGGATGACTCTGTCGATGATTTTAGCTTCCGGAAATGTGTCGATCATATCCTTCCCTTGCCAGAAGAGATGCATTCGAAGTCTGAGCAGAACAAGGCATTTGGTAGTGGTGGTGATGGAGGAAGGCATCATGGAGGAAGGGGTGGCAGAGGTAGGGGTGGAAAAGGTAGGCATAGCCATGGGAGAGGAGGAAGGAGGCATTGAGTACAAAAGTCAGTACTGGTCTGAGTGGTTTTTGGGATCTATAGTATTTTACTACGTGCACTTGACCGGCGTATTTCATGTTTCCTGCTATTTATTACTGTATAATTTTGATTTAGAAATCTATTACAAACGGTATTTAACTATTTATAAGTTTTGCAGTCTTCGGGCTAAAATGATTCGGATTTTGATAATGGTGGAATTTAGATTTCATCCAGGATAATGATCAATCTAACGAAAGGGATTTCGAATATTGTGACAAGTAGTGTTATTTTTACCAAGTTCTTTGCTCTGTCCACTTTCCTGTTTTTTGGGCACTCATTTTTCATTTCATCTCCAATGCGATGTCGTCACCTGTATTCGTGAAATCATCCATAAAAATTAAGAGAAAATCTTATATGCATCCCACGTACTTATAAGAATTTCTCATATTTCAGTATTATTTTTGGTCGAAGTTTCAGTGCTTATTTTTTGTTGTCTGGATTTTAGTGGGTGGTGTTGTGAAATTGTAGTACAATTTAGTGCACTTATTGGATAAAGGATCTTGAGTCAAGGTGCGCTTGGCGTGCAGTTTTCTCTTTAAAATGTTTATATTGTCATTGTCATATTTTTCAAAGTTTGGATTGCAACTAGTCCCTGCACCTGCAGTAGTGCATTTGGGATCATGCGCCTGACAATCATCCTCGGTTCAATAATTTTTTCCTTTGATCAAGTGGTTTTTGAAGCATTGCCATTTGGTAATGAAGCATCTAATGGATTCTCTTTCACTTACCAATATCTGTAACTATACATGAGTGTTTTGTTATGAGTTAAGCTTGTACGGAAAGTATTTTGGTACATATTTTTTAAAGGGTTTGATTTTATTCTTGCTGTATTAGTCCAATGATTAAGTGGTTATATTGACAAGAACCAAAAGAAAATTTATAAATATATTTGTAAGGTTCAAAAAATAAAATTTTTAATATTTGTAAGTACTAAATACACATTCTTAAATCGTTATAGGAATTAAAATTTAGAACAGCATAGACCAAAATTGAACATTTAAAGAAATTGGATCAAATCAAACTTATGTATTATATTTTCAGGGAAGTGGCTATTGCCATTCTTGTCTATTTTGACTCCCTTTTAAAGCTTTTAGCTTGATATTCCTAAAATATCTTTAATTAAATATTATGTTTAATTCTTTTATATTACTATTTTCATATTTCAAATTATATCTAGTAATTACACTAATTAATATCAAATGTATAATGTGATTAATTTTAATTTTAAATTATAATATAAAATAATAATTAAAATCGTTATTTTAATAGTTTAGTAAATGCTTAACTAACTATGATTTTCGTTTCATTTTAATAACGTGACTATTTTAATATTTCAATAATCACGTTATTTTAATATTATATTCATGAAATCGTGTTATTTCAATATTATAATCATAACATCATAAAAAAATATTATAATCAACCATAATCACGTTAATGTAAAATAACCACGTAATTCTAACATTTGGGCAAGGAACCCTTTAATACGCACAAAGTAAGGGGTAATTTTGTGATTTTTTAAAGTTTAAAATTGAGAAATTTGAGGACCAAAAATAATAGTAAATTAAATTTTAACAAAGAGAGAAAGTATTTAAATTTATTAGTTAGGCAAGAATTAATTATTTATATTTAAAATAAATAAGATAAAATAAATTAAAATTTCTAAGTAAAATAAAATTTTAAAAAATTTGAACAAAACATATTAATAGTTTTATTTACTAAAAATAATAATTTACAATTTATCTCCGCATTATACTAAACTATAATTATACACATTGATTAACAATTTTTAAGCATAAAACTATCTTTCGAGTTATAATTTATATTTTATATATTTGACACATAGTATAATTTGAGTCATAATTTAACATAAAACTATATATCATTCTAGGAGTGTGACTGTGCCAGTGGTATAATTTGAGTAAAAATATTTGACACGCAATATATAGCATATTCTAATAACTATTTTATATATTTTATAGGTTGTCACCTTCCCACTTATATAATTGACACACAAAATTTAATTAAGGGCATTATAGTTATATTGAATTAAAAGCATTAAAGGTAAAGTGACAATAGCTAAAAGGAAGTGGCAATAGCCACTTTCTATTTTTAGGAATAAAAACATACTTAAACCTCTAAAAAAAAGGCACCTATTTTTGTGAGAAAATGTCATTATCAAAATTTGCATAGAAATTGCCTTAGGGATATTTTGATTATTTTATACAAATAAGAAAAATCAAACATTAAATCAATATTGCCATTCAATCAAAATCTTTCACTTACATAATTTTACAAGTAGTGAATGAAATAGTCAATTATCATGGTATATCAATATATGATTTGATAAGTGTATAAGTGTATAAAAATTAAATTAATGAAAATTTGCACTTGATAGATCAATAGTAGATTAAATAGGAGTAATGATTTATGTATTTAGGTCTTGTTTGATACATACTATAAAGTCAATTTTTATCATATATTTGGTGCATATGATAGTATAATATCATAGTCAAATCATTTTTTATCTTATAAGATAGGATTAAGTTATTAGATTACAAGGCCTTATTTACCCACCCCACCCCACCCACTATTGCTAGTAGCCACCCATCCACCATTGCTACCCGCCCATAGTCCATATGGCACATCAAATAATAAATAATATAAAAATTTATATAATAAATATTTTATATTATATTATCAAACTTTATATTATTAAATATAATATTATCAGATTTTATCTTATAGCATAAATCAGGCAGGGTCTTATAGAATCGACATAATGCATTTGACACACTTTTGGATGCGGTGACAAAAAGGAATTAAAAAAATTTTAAAATAAAAATGGCATCATTCATCAGTTGAATGGTGGATATAAATAGCGGGTGATGGTGAGTCGAAACAGTGAATACGAATAACACCACTCATTAAATACCACCGCAAAACGGTTTTTCATGGACTAACATTTTTTTTTCAAAATTAAATTCTTTTGAAAATGGCTTCTTAAAGCAGAAATATTGGTTACGGCATATTCTTAATATCATAGGGTAATAAGACAACTACAAAATAATTGATTTCCCCATGCAACATGAAGGGTACTATTAGCATCCCAGATTAAGCTTTCAATTTCTATGTGACAAGCCGGAATCATTTGAACTGATACCGATGCTTAAGTAATTATATTGCCATTGATGGATCTTAAAAGCTGAAAACGATGCTGAAGGATTATTTCGGAAAGCAACAGTTCAGTTATTTCTTTTGCTTTTTTTGTTTCTTCCCTTGAAAAAACGGTCAGATAGTTCTTTTACTTTAATACAGCTCTAAAGTGGTGGGTCAGAACGAGTATACCACAGTGCTGGCTATGCTCTTAGAGCAAGATTTGTCTCATCCACCTTAATTCACCCCCAAAATCTCTTTCCTCTTTTATGTTTATAACGTGATGAAACCTTTGAAACATATGAACTGACTTATTTGTCGGAACCATATTAATTTATAGGGCTTGTTTAATTGATATCCTTACGATACTGGTTAAGGGTTGAAAAAAAGATAAGACTTACATTATAAAGTGTGTTTTACGTGTTTTCAAGATATGGGATCCATTAAAAAGTATACAAACTTGCTATTTATAGAATCCTTAACCAATGTCATTGGGACACTGGTTAAAAAAACCTTGGATTTATAAACTAGAAAAAGAAAATGCGGTAAGAGAATCCAAGCTACTAGAGGATAATTGCGTGTGGCCTTCATGGATAAGCTAGAAAAATAAAGGAAGAAGTACATAATAGAGAAGATTTTAAAGCTAATAAGCGTTTTCTTTACCAACAGGGTTCGATGCAGTGGCGACCAAATTGTACTAAGACAATGGTAAGTAAGCAGCATGTAGGATCAAAATTTAAATTTAAAGAAGAAGATTGTTAAAAGGTCTCTTAATTTTGATATACGATTCAATCATTGTTTCTATTTGTAAAACTTTTAAAATAATAAGTAGTTTAATTTAACTCTTTTGCTAGTGTGGTAATACTCAATTGGATATCTATATAAATTTTTTTTACACAATCAAATAAATAAACGTTTTCTTTAGAACTTTGAACGGAGGATTGGGGGGATAGGCAATACAAATTGAGGTAAGAAAAGCATAAAGGAGTTCCATTAAGCACAAGAAACCAAGACTACGATTTCATTGCATGGAGTGAAGAGCTTGGACTTCTAAAGAGGATTAACATAAAGAAAGTGCTGGAACATAAAAGCCTGTTATTGGTTGGTTTGTTGTTTCGGGGTGGTTGCTCTTCCCCACATTCTTCCACAATTCTCTACTTTTAATGGCTTTCTTATCTCTGTTGCATTAGCATTCTAGACGAATCACTGACTTGTACGGTTCTACCTTTTAATTTTGTTTGCCATGTCACTAATGTAATTTGGGTGAGATCCCATAAATATGTCTAATTGGTAACTTAGTAAGAGTTACAGACAATTGGCGGGTTTTAATTTTGCATATGATCTCTATTCAAAATTTTCTTTCCTTATTCTTGCTCTTTCTCTCATTTTCCAGCAAGATACTTCCTATGAGCCTCTAGTAGATTCTTTTACAAGACTCTAGGGAAGAATTTATGCCTTACTAAAAAAGTAAATGCTATCAATTTTTATGTGTTAGAGTCCCACATTATTTAAGAAGATGATCTAGATATAAATGTTTGGAAAACCATTTTCCTATAAGCTCTTTTGAGGTTGAATTAGATCCACTATTCTACAAACTTCATACTCCAAATATCCGGTCTTAGACATGAAGGGGTGTGTTGGAGTATATAGCCTATATAATCTATATAAAAGCTTAGGCAACTCCCCCATAAACTAGCTTTTGAGATTGAGTTTAGTCCACTCATTCCTAAGAATATGTTTGTTTATTTATTTTTTTACCAAAACCAGCTGGAGGTATACATTGGATTAACTGCGGTAGTAAATGTCTTTAGTTTAGATAATTCTCATTTTCGTAGTTTCCAACATATTGCTTCTTTTAAGGAATTGACATATTTAATTATCGATGACTAATATAATGGATTTTTTGAATTTTCGATAGATAGCTTTGAAAAGTATTGAAGTTAAAGATCATATTATGATTTGTTTTTTTTCCCCATTTGTCACGAATGTCCTCTACAAGAGGTAACAATACTAAGCGAGGCATGGTCGTACACTAAAATGTAAGCACTTCTCGCAATAGGACTTCAAACGGTGGTTCACTGAATTTGTCTGCTAAACTCAAACTCTGTTGGTATTGTGGTTTTATTTTTAACTAATGTGTTCAATAATTTTTTTAAGGCAAAATACGCATTTTGATCTCTTTTCTTGACTCCATTTTCCATTGTGATATCTTACCTTTTATTTTTCTGAATTTTGTTCAATATCTTTCAAATTGTTTTCAATTTATCCCAAATCACTATTCTGTCATAGAACTGATAGAAAATGCTCATGTGGCACAGTTTGCTAGCACCGTTTAAGCGACATTAGCATTTTTCTTCAATTATATAACGAAAGAGTGATTTTGAATCAAATCGAAAATGATATGAAATATAAGAGACCAAATTGAAAGAAATGAAAAGTAAGAGATCAAATCAAAAATCGAAAAAATAATTGACAAAATAACCTATTTTACCTTTTCTCATGACAAACTTTAAGGTTTATTTTTTTTAAGTCTATATCGCTCCATGTTTTCATCACTTCAGGGTAAATTCTAATGGGTGGGGAATTTTCCCTTTTTTAATGTTTCATGAAATGTCTCAGAATAAGTTTTCCCAATAAAATAAACTAAACTCAGAAGGCTACTGGTTCAATTAAGCAATATGCAGAGAATCATACATCTCATTGGCATATATGTCTTCAAGATATAGTACAAGGACACATCAGCAGGGCCAGATGACGTGGCAGATAAAGTATTCAAGGCACAGGGTCCGGTCTTTGTTTGGTAAAAAAGAGCAAGGGCAAATGATAGGGATGTAGGGAAACTGAAATGAAAAGATACTTGGCTTCCCAAGGACATTGTTCCAATTAACTTTTGTTCAAACCTGTCAGAGCCTTCTAAAACAGCCTTATATATTTGCTTCTATAGCATGCTCATGATTGAGGTGAATCTAAAACCTTCCCTACATCTTCTGGGGTTCTTATGCTTTATGCTTTTATTCTCCCAAGCTCCAAATCCCATAGAAGATAAAACTGCAGGTTTATTCTTGCAAGCATGAGCAATAGGAAATAGGGAACTTAGTCTCATACACATTACCTACTACTCCTCTTCTTCTTAGCCTCAAACAAACAAGCTTTTCTTCCTCCAAATTCTCCAAAAACATGAGCCTCTTGACTTTCAGAGGATTCTTTATTTTAGTGTGTGTTGGGGTTTTAGCTTCTCAACCATGCATGGTTTCTGGCCTGAGAAGTCAAGACCTTGCTCTGAAATGGGGTAAAGGGAAGCTACCATTTGTTCAAATATCGCGCATCCTAAGGGCTGTTACAGTGGAGGATTTGCAATCAAAGTTGGACTTGGCACCTGCACCTTCAGTGACCTTTGATCCCAATCAATCAAACAAAAGGACAGTTCATAAAGGGTCAGATCCCATTCACAACAGATGTTGATGCCCTTTATGCTGAGGAATGGCAAGTGAGTTCCCTAATGCAGAGACAGAAACAACTTGTTCTTTGCTTTGTTAACCATTTCTAGAGGAGGTTGATTGGTTTTGTACGTTTTTCTTTCCATTTGTTTTTACTTCTATTGAGTTATCTGTCAGGTGAAGAACTACAGCTGGAAGCTCAACTTTGAGCCAGCATCATTTCTGATAGTTTAGAGAAATTATAGGCAGTGAACAATAGTAGCTGGATAGTTTAATGATATTGTTAGCTCTCAAATACAGAATATAGTGCATTTTCCTTTTTTTTTTTAATATCAAGGGAAGATTATATATATATATATGACTTTTGCTCTAGTTATGCCTCCACTTGCCTGTTCCCCACTAATATGGTGACTCTTGTTCCTGCATAATACAGTTGCTAACTGATAATGGAAATAAAATCATCTGAATTGTTTAGGTGCATTTTACTACACCTATTTCATCCTTGCATTTAATAAAACTAAGAAGCAATTCCCATGTGAAAAGCAGCAAGTATCTCCAGATTTTTCAGTCTCTTCTACCGTGGAGACTTTCCTCTTAGCACATCAATGTTAGTAGAACACCACACCACACATGGACAATGCATATCTAGATCATCAATATCATGACTCATGCTGGTTCCAGGAAAGGAATAGAAAGTACCAAGAATTTGTAAATATAAATAAAGGACTTTTGTTTGTAATATTGCCTTACTCAGATGGCAAGAAGAGAAGGATAAAATGTTAATTACTTGTACACTTAAAAACGATCTTTTTCCAATCAACAAGATGGGCTATTCTGTGAAAAACAGTGAAAAGCCAGGGTAGGAAGCTTGCCTGTTGCAACTAAATGAAACTAGGCCTGTTTCTCTCCCAACGGTATGTTGAGTATGACCAAGGTCAACAGCTTCCAATGTGACGAAACCTCATTATTTCAGCCAGTCTTAGCAGGAAGCTGAGATCTCCGGTATCTGTTATTCCTGTGCAAATTGAACTGCACTGAAGATATCTTATGTGCAACTTCCTGCCAAATCATGTTCACTGCATCCCCAGGCTGGGATGGATAGTGATACTCAAAGTGATGCGTAATCTCCTTCAATCTTTCCCACATCTTGGTCCACTCCTCCTTCTTGATCGAACGAAGGAGATTTAGCAAGAAGCCTTTCTTTACAGCATTGGATGCGTGGACAAATAAGGAAAATTTTGAGTAGTCCAAGACATCTTCGAATGGTAGCTCAATTTGATCACTAATGATCACAGGAACACAGTGGCTTACTATGGCATCAAAGAGGCGGTTTGAGGATGGGGTATCTCCAGCAATGTTCAGGCAGAATTTGGATAAGGCCATGCCTTGGCTTGCCCGATTGATTCCATTTCCTCCTATGTTCCCAAATGTGAAATGCACATCTTTCTCATCTTTGAGGAGGTAATACAGCTCTTGGCGAATAGCTCCTCCCTAGAATTTCAAAACATGATAATTTAATCAATTAACATGAAGACTGGCTCGTAGAATTAGTACCATAAAATTGATAAGTAATATTGATGGAAAAGGCTTAGTTGTTGTCAATGATTTTATAATATTGACAAAAAGGCACCAGAAATCATGTCACTACAATGAATCTCAAAGGAACAACCTTATCAGGATGTGTTTTAATATTCCAACAAATTGATCCTAAACAATGTGCCTAATCCATGCCAATAGATGCCAAAGAAAAATAACTCGATTAAAATCATCCCCAAAAAATCATTGAAGCGTTTTCTGATATCAGCAACATGAAAATGTAATAATCTCATCCATCAACACAAAAGTGAAGGCTTTTATACATGCATACTGCTCCTACCTGTTCTGATTCAAGCTCTACATAACTGTATATTCCACTAGTGCATTTCACGTCCGTTGGAGTCAGCTCCATGACATTACTATTAATTTTTTGACTGCCTTTTTAAGTCCAATAAAATTAAATTACTAATAACCGCGGTGCATAATTGCATATTCAATGGGTAATAATACGGTCTACAATCTATATCTTGAGATTATTCGATTATGAGGTGCATTGCAAATAGTGCCAAAGAATATGGACAGTTAAATTTTATTCGGTTCTCAATTAGCCTATAAATTTTAAAAGATGGGGAGATAAGGACATGCAATGCAAAAAGAGGCAGAGAATGAACAGTATAATACTTTTAATGCATCTGTTCTCTATGCTCATATCAAATCTGTTGCAACCTGGGAGGATTTGTTAATTCCAAATTATTCCTACTGCTCACTTAAGGATGTGTTTTTGAGTTAGATCTACTGATTTAGGAAAGGAGGGAGGGAAAAGGAAGGTTTAGTATATACACTTCCCCATCTTTGGGAGTTTTGTAAAAGGAGGGAAAATAAAGGGAAGGTTTTTCATAAATCCTCAAAAACCCTCCTCAGTTGATTTTTAGAGCTCTCCCAAAATGGGAGATTTCATAAACCCTCCATTTCAGTCCCCTTGTCTATTTTAAACTCCTAAACAAGGGCAAGGTTAAACCCTCCAATTTCCCTTCTTCCCTTACCCTCCTTCCTACTTCCCTTTCCTTTCTCTCAGAACTCCCAAACAAACCCTAAGAAGCTAAAGCACCTTGACATCATGCCAATACTAAATAAAATAGAATATAGGCATTTTGCCAACCATAAATAAGCATAATCAACTACCAATTATGTCATAGATGAAGTCACCAACAAAAGCAGGGAACCAAATTGTATCAGAAGCCAATGCTCAAATCTTTTCATAATAAACCAATAATGTATTAAACAGATAACATGAATATGGGAGAAACTCACATCTTTCCTGTATATTGCCCCCTGGAAATACACCAGTGTGGAACGTTCATCATATGAAGCTGATTTAGCTCTTGGTATGGTGCCTACTAGATGCCTATATGGAGCTATTATATCTTTCTTGATATTTGCTAATTCATCAGGGTACCTTCCAAAATCAGCAAGAACAAGCATAGCAGAACCCAACTTTTTCCTCGCATCCAGCAGGCTGTTAGGATGGTGGGCTACAATTAGATGATCCTTCCCCCTGACCATTTCCATTCTTTCTGGCCCATTAGAAACTGTACCAACTTGTCTTGCAACATTTTGTTAACACTAACTTTTCCTCTCCTTGAAGCTTGGAATGCCAATTGTAACTCAAAGATGCGAAAAATGGCACAAAAATTACATCTGCTTGACTTGAATCCTGCACTCTAATTGCAGTGCGTGGATGGCCAATTTTTTCAGTGTTTGATGACAGAAGATCAAGGGTGAGCCAGTATTCCACACTGTGCTGCAAGTTCAGTCCACCAGGATAGCGTGGGATATGTTTGGGGTTATCCACCTCTGGCCATGTTTGATTTACACTTCCCTTCCAACCTAATAACCCAAAGTGAAACTCTGGAGGCAAGTCATACATGAATACCCTCAATGGTGCCCGAGTTGGGTGAGATGCCATACTCATCTGCTGCCCTACAGAACTTGTTGTCAGGCTCGAATTTGAAACTTGACAATCAGATTCTCCATATCCTTGTGATTGAAATTTTAAGTCCCAGAAGGGTACTGAGGGTGCACAGTTTGTTCCCTCTTGAAATTGGGCATGAAGTAAAGTGATGTATTATTGACAAGAATAAGCTCTAACACTGATCTAGGTATCAAAGAATGGCTGCTATACTGGAACAGGAAAAGGGAAGAAACGACCAAGAGGAACATCAAAACGAGCATCACGAAAATTATAAACCTTGAGTGAAGCATTCCCTTATCTGACATTGTTGAATATCAGGGTCCAATTTAAGCAATTCTCACAGGCAACACAGGCAAATAGACAGAGCTGATTAAAGGGTATGTACCCCCAAACTGACAAAGCAAAGACCTTGATTGGGGTCAATTATGGCTTTAACAATACAAACCTTCCTACCATTCACCACCCTACCTGCATCCACACCTCATCTCTCCCACAAGCACAAAAGACCACTCTCACCTATTTAATGGCTTCTCAACCTTCTAAGTGCTGATGTATAAGATCCCAACAGTTCCATCATGTACAGTGAAATTCCACACACAAAGCAATGGAAAGATCCCCACTTCTTATACAACACATTGATTGAGGTGATGCCATTAAAACAACCAACCAAGAAAGCCTTTGACAATCAACCTGTATTTTTTAGCCTAGTCAAATTTAGTCATAGACAAATCTATAAGCAAAACACATTGGAAAAACACATAGGAAAAAAAAAAAGCCTCCGCTTTCAGCATATAGAAGTCAATAAGTAAGCTTTTTTTTTTTTTCAGATAACAAGCTATGGAATTTTAATAACAATAATAAAAAAAAAACAAGAAAATGTTTGGACTGAAGAAACCAAGAACAATTTTGCATCTGGGTATTCAAGAAAAAAGTGTACCTGATAAGGAGAAAACAAAAGGTAGGGACTTTTGTGGACAAAGCCTTTTTTTTTTTACTTCTGTTCTCGTGTTAGCGATGGAGGGCCAATGCGTGCGAAATGCGAATGTCATCAACTTTCATTATATTGCTTGTATTTTTCAGCTTTCTTGCGGAATTCAAATACCCATTAAATTAATACACAAATAAATGGTGCCATGGACTATTATGGACTATTATTTACTGGTTCTTAGTTTATTTGCGTTCTCTTTTTGGCAGTAATGAGCCATCAAAGGGAAAACACTCACTTTCTGTCAGTTTGTGGTTACATTTATTATTGCAATATGGGTTTTGGCAAAAGGTCTTTTAATAGTTTTCTTAATGCTCGATTGAAAAGTTAAATACAGAAAATATTTTGAGAATATAAAGAATTGTTACGCTTAAATATGTTTTTTATCCCAAAAATGAACTGAGTTTTAGTTTTGATCATTTTAAAAAGTTTTGTTTGATTTCGATGCAAATATTTTAAAAATTACTTGATTCCAATTCTTATCATGTGTCATTATTGGTTATCATATAACATTGAATGATTCAATTATTTTTTATTAAGTTTAACATTTAATATAGATAATTTAACGATAAAAACTAAAATCAAATAAATTTTTTTTATTGAAATAAAAAAATAAAATAAAACTTAAAACCAAAATTCACTTATTTCTAACAATTAGATTTATTATTAGAGAAATGTGTTAGGTGAATTTAAAATTATTCCGTTAATAATGCACGAAATATATAAATTAAAGAATTGTATCAAAACTTTGGGGGAAGATAAAGGTAGTTGGGTTTATCTACCAAAAAAACCAAGGTGGTTGGGTTTTCTTCCATCAATTAGGGATGTGAAAACAAGTTTGAAAGTTGAATGAAGACGGTTATGCATCCATTATTTTCTGGGCAAAAGTCAAAATCTTGATTTTGTATAGATTTTGGCAGACAACCCAAGAAGAAGGATTAGGATCAACCTCGTATTTACTTTGACCTTGCCTTAAAAAAGAGATTGACATAAAAGTTTAAATTGAGTTTGCAAGATTTTAAAAGAATTTTATTGAGTGCACGTTTGGCATTTGGAATTATGTATAAAATTGATACTTGAAATTAGAATTAGGCAACCCAATTTCAAATTTTATGTTCAATAACCATTTTAGAATTAGAGTTATAATTCCACGTAACAATTCTACAAAATTAAAAAATAATTAGCCAAAGTTTTTTTTTTCAATTCTTAACTTATATCTTGAAAATCTCCAATTTCATATCTAATAAATTTTATTATTCTCCAACTATAACCACCTTTCATCGCTTGTCTATAGCCTGCTAGCCATAGGTTGTATGGTTCCAAACTTAATATGAGAAAATATTTTAAAATTATAGATCATATACCAAATAATAGAAATGAGATTGAATTTAGAATTCTAATTATAGATCATAATTCTTTGTAAGAGTCAAATATAAGATTCTGAACTAATTTCAATTATTAAAATTCTAAACTCCAATTCTATTTCCACGGACTAATCAAACTAGAGAACAAATATGAATTAATCCAATTCGTCTGAAGCAATTGATGGTATGGCAAATGGCCAACGGAAACAAAACTTTTATGCTTCAAATAGATAGGATTTTTCTTATTAAAAAAAGAGAGATTTTTTTCTTCCTTATGGGATTTGCAACCTCCAATGTGTACCAAATGTAAAGCTTTAAAAAAAGTTACTAATTATGGGGTTCAGAACTTGTCTATGAAAAGTTTTAATTAAAAGAATAAATTTTAAAAAGAATTCGTCATTGAAAAATTTAATAAAAAAAAAATATGACAATAAATTTGTCAATAACAAATTTTAAAGAAAATGATAAAATAATAAATTTGTGAATGATAAGTTTAACTAAAAATATCATATTTCAGTAAATTCTTCCAAAATCTCATATTTTCATATAAAATTTGTACAAAACTTATATACAATATAAATGGAAATGTTATTCTCAACATCTAAAAATAAGTATTCAAGTGAAATACTCATTCTTAGATATTGGAATAACATTATTCCAAAATAAAAAAGCAAAATAGGTTAACATTGCACTGTGAAATAAATAGGGCAGGTATTACTCCAAAAAGAAGAACTAGCAAACTAAAAAGGTTTGAAGAAATGCTTAAAATAATAATAACCTTAGGTTTCTAAAGCTGTGGTTCATGCAGAAAATGGGCAAGACACCTGTAAAGTAAGCACATAAAGAAAGGAAGGGAAAGAACATTTTCTTTTTCACTTTAGACACCAACATATATAATACTAATTATATAATGTATGCTTGCGCTTTATGCTTAGATCATTTTCTCTGTTTTCTTTAGGTGAAAAGAAAAATAGAAGGTACCATAAAATTAAAGAATATGAAGAGCCCTTATTTCGTTTTCATTTCCATAATGCCATACATCATCTCAACAATAAATTGATGGACCACTTCCTTTTACTAATGCAAAACAAAAGACGCATCTTAAGAAACTTTCTTTTGTCCAAACTCTCAGACTGATAAGTTGATCTTATCCCACATGATGCCAAGAAACTATTCTTGGGAGGAATTTGTTATCTTTTTTGGGTCATGAAAGTTGAAATGACAACTTAATCACATTGTCTAAATTCATTACCAAATTTAATTATTGGCCTCAAGACCTTCATCATAGCAAAGTTTTCATCATCTTGGTTTGTAAGAAAATTAAGTGTGGCCTCTAAATCATGATAATAACAATATTTTTTTTATGAGTTTAATTTCTATATACTAACATTGTTAACTAATAAAATTTTACTAAAATAACAAATTGTGACAACCAAAAATGGTAGTAGGTAGTTTTTTTTTATTGGGATAGTAGGTAATTATTTTCTATGATTTGTCACTTTGATTAAATCTTATTGATTAACAGTCTAAAATTATTTTCCCTATCAATATATAAAATTAAATTATTTTCTTTTTTACACTAGCTTCTTCTATTTATTAAGTAATTAATTTTGAATGCAATTGTTCACTATTCAATAGAGGGGAAAGCGTCTAATTATTTTACAATTTCAGAAGAAGTTGGTGTAATAATTTCACAAATTTAAGACATTATAAGCAAATTTTATAAATAGATAAAAGTCGATTGAATTTTACTAAATCTTATAAAAAATTGGTATAATTTGCTTTTTTCTTTTGTCACGCTTATTCCTTATCTTTCCTTTTTATTTGTCGGTCAGATTCACTATCTGTTTTTAGGCCAAAGGATTCACTATTCTTTGCCTTTTTTTTTTTTTGGTCTGGACTATTCTTTGTCATAACCCAAGAAAGTTTACTCTCTTTCTGGGCTTTTTCCCTCTGAAATCATTGAACCCGGTAGTGATAGTAGGATGAGCAGATTCTTTCAATAGAAACCTGTAGCTATTGTTAATAGGCCCAACTGTAGTTTTCTTAACTTCTAAATGCCCATTTATAAAAGCGTTCAGAAATCTAACCAAAAATATCTGTTCGTTCGACCAAAATAAAAAAAATGCGTTCGGAAGAGTGCTTAAAATTTGCATACTTTCATGGTTGAGGCCTGAGCGCAAATGAGAACTCTGTTTGTCCAAATGGTAGGGGGAGGCAGATCCAATCCCCAAGATATCACTTGCCCTCATCCCTCAAGAGCGTGTGAGACGAAAAAAAAAAAATCTGATACCCAGGGTATTAATACAAATAAAAAAGAAGAAGAAATTACAGGCTAAAAAGAAAAAAGATTTCCAAAGTTAGAAGGTTGAATACCTCACACACAAAAAAACAAAACCTATGGTCTATCTAAAATATATAGTCATCGAAATATGACTAACTTGGTCTTGAAAGACTATTACCAATCAGGTGATAATATTTGATGCCTTATACGATTATTCTATGTGCTGATCTGTCTATGTTTCCTTTTTAATATTTTGTACGTAGAATATTAATATTTATAAATGTCGATCTAACCGATCTTGAAGGTTGCGCTATGGCAAATTGGCACCGCTTCTGAGACAGATGCCAGATTCTATGCGTACATATTGAGAAATGAAGAGGCAAAAAAAAAATTAAAATAAGGTCGGATCTACATACAAGTCCTCTTAGCCACATGAGATGTCTCGCAGTTCATGATATCAAACTAATATCATAAAGTAAATTTCTTTAATATTTAACACAAGAAAAGGACAAAGACAACGACAATTGATTAGATGAATAGGCTTCCTAAACATACTAGCTTTGGGAGAGGGGTCCCATAAGAGGCCTTGGTGATAGGCTTCACCATGCATGAAATTAACTATTTAATTAATTTCGGTGCATCTTGGAGGGAACAAGATGGTTATAGCCCTACTGATGACCCAATTGTAGGTTAGTAGGTGCTACCACAAAAATAGCAGGTGGCCATAATTGCACTTCTTTAGTAGGAGTAATATAATAAAAATCACATTGTAGGTAAAATCATGTTGATGAATTTTCAAGGGCATTTGGGTCCTCCACGCTTGGTCTTCCAGTTGTTGTAGCAGGGGCACACAGCCTTGTTCCCATAGTAGCCAGGAGGAACACAAAGGCACTTGTTACAACATTTTTGGCAGAAGAACATGCACGGCTTGTGGTACTGTGTCTGGCCACATCTTCTAGCGCATTGGGATGGACACTCTGATCAATCAAATTCAGAAACAAAACCCCAATTAGATCACATTTAATTCACACAATTCAGGTTATGATTTAATATTTAAGAATTTTATACTTTCATTTAATTATTTATTGTCATATGATTGCTTTCTAACCTATAGAAAATGCTATATAGCTCGAACCATCTTCGCACGAAAGAAAAAAATACCAAAGTTACGTGACAGCACATGATTTTTTCTCACTAAGACAAAAGTATATTATTACAAAAGAAGAAGTGGCAGTTGGAGCTTGGCGGAAAACATAGAAAAAGACAAGTTACCAATTCGTATTCATACCAAAAATGATTTGTCTTAACCTATTACCTTAAGTTAATGCGAAAAGATTTAATTAAATGATAGGATAAAAAAAATTGTTGTTTTAATTAATTAAAATTAAACTCTTAAAGCTAATGTCTTGAAATAAATTGATAATTTGGTAAATCTGCAGCAACTGTCAATGTTCATAGTGAAAGCAATTGTGCCAAATGGCGTATGAATATGATTATAGTTGATTACTCACGGTAACTCTTCAGACTCCCAGGTCCATAATTCCCCTGAAAATTAAAGGGAAAAAAAAATGTCAAGATGTGAATTTTCAGCATCATTACCCTTGCAACAGCAAAATGCCTCCCAGGGGAGAAGGAGGTGGAAATCAAATGCTAAAAACTAAGAGAAGAGATACTCACACCATCCAAGTGATACTGAGCACCATCTTTTGCCATAACCTGCAAGGATATATAGTAGAGATTTGAAGCAAGGTTATTTTTCAGCATACTTTGAAGCATAGTACACAAGTACAACAGTGGCATTAATTTAGCTACTAGAGATATAACAATAATAATAATAATAAGTCATTAATATTTGTCCATATACATGTAAGATCTTGGTGTGTGATGGAGTATATTTTAGGAGGGGACTAACCTGAGTTGAGATGATGGAAATGGCAAGGAGTGCCAGAAGCAGAACAGAGACAAGCTTAGCCATGGCCATTGCACAAGACAAGAGAGTACAAAGATCACTTTGTAGAGAAAAGGAGAGAAAAGGAACAGTGAAGTGGGGAAAGTGGGTGAGGGGCCTCTGGTGGTTTTAAGAGGCCTTAATGGTTTGGTGCGTTTGGTTTGATTCAGATGCGAAGGCTTGCATGGGCTATAAATAGAGATGGGTAAAGTTTGAAGCCAGCAGATTGGATAATTGGAGTTTTGGATTCCGCAATGTCGTATTTATTATTGAGAAATTCTTGGCAGTTCTGGAAGTAAGAAAATTCATTTGTTCTATTTCATTTAATAAATTATACATAAATTATTACATTAAATATGTAAGAAAAATGAGAAACAACATTGATTCATAAAATTGATATGTTATTTATTAAATGAAACAGAATAAATATATTCTTTTGTTCTTAGAGTATTTAAGTATTTTTATTTATTATTATTGTTATTATTATCACTTTTGTTCTGTATGGACCTTTTTTCATGAAAACGTGAGGTTATTCAGTGCTGCACCTACATTTTGCTACTTGCTACTTTCTTATCCAAAATTTGTCCACCATTAATTAATTATTTTTATGATTTTCCGGCAGTTGATATAGTTGCATATATTGGGGCATATACTTAATATATATAATATAATATATTGTAAATATAAAAATATTATAAAGTTCCAATAATATATTATCATATCACTCAATGCCTTAAAGCCATCACATATTAGTTGCACATGAGGGGATGACTCATACGATTTTAGTATATCAAAATGAATATTTATAATAATAACTCTTAATGCACAAATAAAATTAAATATATAAAATTATTGGATTATCCATGTATTGAAAAATGTGATCTTACATCATAGTTTTCTTTAGATGTAATGGTCACTCAAGTTAAACAATTTATTGAGGCTAAAATTAAGAAATTAATTTCAAATAATGCCAGATTAAAAAAAAGTTGTGACATGACAAGCTTAATAATGTAAAAATGTATAAAATTCATGTGTAAATTTAGGTAGCATTTGTTTTTTTGTTCCAGAATAGTGGAGAGACAGGTGAGATGGAGATATGAAAAATATTATTTCTATACCGTGTTTGATAGTTGAGTATAAGATATGGCAACTGCTCTCTATTTATTTGAAAATATAGGAACAAAACAAAAAATACATGACAAAGAAATTATTTACCCAGTCGACCAGCTAATTGCCCATGATAGTGAAGACAAATAAGAAATATTAAATATATATATAAGGATATTATTGAAAGAAAAATATTAAATTTCTATCTTAACATCTTTCTCTTGTCCTCTATTTTGAGGGTCCAGAAATTTTCTGTGTTTTATGCATGTCTCCACAATTAAATGACTTTATATCTCCTGTATTTCTGTATTTTATGTTCGAAGACAAAAACCAAACGCTAACTTAAGTATTTATTATATGGAATTTTTTTAATTAATAAAATTAAGATAAAACAAATATATATTAATTCGATTACAACTTGCCAACGTGGAAGTATCTATCAATCAACTTAACAATGTCATAAGGGAAAGTGTCCCTATATTTCAAAAAAAAAAAAAACAACTTACGCTCCCACTGTAGTAACTATGATTTGCTTTTTTCATAATCGCTATTAGTAATCTTTTATTTCAACTAAAATTATAAATTTTTAATGATATATGATTCATTAATAATATTTAAAAATTTATATCAACAATACATTACACTTAAACTTTGTACGTATTTAAAATAAATTTTAGTAATAGTCCTAAGACCTATCTCTCAAATAATCAAGTACCATTTTTATATCATTAAGAGTTAAATTTTAATATATTATTAGTATTGTAGAAATTAATTTTTATGTCATCAAATAATCATATGTATTATAGTTATGATCATTATTATACATATTATATATTTTTATATAATAATATACATAATTAAATAATAGCATAAAATTTTTTAGATAATATTATATAGAACTCTTAAGCGCTTATATGGACCACTATTTTGATTGATTTAAAGACATATTAAAAGGTATTTGCATTCATTTTTAATTTGAAAAATTAAAAGAAAACTTGCAAGACTATACAACTCTATTGCAAAAGATGATCTAGTATTCAATAATTCTTGTTAAAAATTTGTATATTGAAATTGTGTCAAAATCAACTTTTATTATTACTTAAATAATAAGAAACTATTATAATATATATATATATATATATATATATATATTGTGGCATAGAGTCTCTTTTTTTAACTTTGTTGAAATTTTAAAAATCCATCTCAATACAATATTACATCATATAAGATTAATTTTATTTTATATATTCATCTATTGACCTATTATTATATTAGTAGAAATAATTGACTTTTATCATAATAATTTCAAGAGGCGCAAAATATAAATACCTGGTTGATTGGAGTGACGAACGTTCTCTGCCCTTAACCAATGATTTTGGATTCAAAGTAATCGGTGTTAAGAGAATAGTTTTTCCAATAAAATCTTAAATGTTGAACAAGATTGTTTCAAATAAAAAATACTCATGAGAAAAAAAAGTATATATAATTGAATGATAATAAATTTAATTTCCAAGGAAATACTTGTTTTTCTACGTGAGTAGAGACACTCAAAAGACACCAAAGAAAAATTCTATGTATACTACTGAGTATCTTTATAAAAAATAAATTATAGACCGAACCTATTAACAGAACGACGACATGTTATCATTTGACAGTGGGGGTACCGGGGAAGCCGATCACATGGGTAGGTAGTTAGCGCTGGGACCCCAAAGGCATGAGGCACATATATTAATTATTAATACATACAATTGAAAGGGAAAGAAGGGTAAGCCATGTGCCATAGTGAACTTGCACATGACCTCAAGACAGGCCAAAAATGTGACAGCAATGCGCACGATGCGCTGTCACCGCCACACACCCAATTTCCAATGTCTCTTCGCTAATGAGTAATGACTCTCTTGAAGAACTGGGCACTGTACCCTAATGCCTGCTCCTTTGGGCTTTTTCAATGCACAACACAGTAGAATTGTGGCCCTTCTTAGCCTCTTTTAGTATTCCCATGGGCTTTCTCGCCAATGTTTCGGTCTCTTTGCCCACTGCCCCATAGCCATACATTCTCTTTATTCCTTTTCAATAATTGAGAATAAAGAAAATTAATGTTGAGCAACAAAATATAAGAAGGATTAGTTTCACAGCATGCTTTGCACTATATAATTACTAATAATTTGATTTGATTCACACTTTTCAGTGTTATCACTTACCACTTTTAGGTGATTGATATAATAAGTTATTCCCTCCATTCTTTATTAATATTTATGGTGAAAAGATGTCAATTAGTATATTAAAAAATTAATATATTCTAACCACAATTTATAGTCAGATATATCAACCTTTTAATTTATCAAATTGACATGGTTTACACACGATTATTAATAAAGAATGAATGGAGTATAATTAATAATAATTATGCTCCCACCAACTTTGTAGCCACATTAAGGTTGAGGACCGACTAGAGATCACAATGAGAAACTATTCACAAATATGTATGTGGGATTCCCTACATTTAGATCTGTCTCTAGAGATTTTTTTTCATGGAGGCGGGATAAGGAAAAAAGTCTCCCTGCAATTAGTGTGAAGATGGGGATAGGGATTATGTCCCTTGCCTCGTGGAGATCCCTATCACGAGTGTATTTAATAATTTTGTGATAATATTGTACTATGTTAAAAAAATATTATATTGAAGACTTACTTAAAATTTGAGGATTAAGTGTAAAAATTATAATGTTATAATGCTAATTAGAGCCTAAGACTTGAATCCACCTTGTTATATTATTTTTTAAGTTTTATCCTTCTTTTACAAAAAAAAAGCACTAATTAATTTTTGTATAATTTTTATTTTTTAAATATTTTTACATATCTATGGATTCCCATGAGGGGGATGGAGATCCATGAAAATTGAAGATGTGGGAAAATTTTCCCTCATCACAAGGAATATGGATGAAATGGAAAAAAATTTTGAAGTGCAGAGTATAAATGAGAGACTACTCCCTGCTTTTGTCCTGACCAATTGTCATCCCTCATATAAACATGGTAGAGAAGCTATTATAATTAATAAAATAGAGAGTAATATATCATTTAAAAAATATTATGTAAGCACAAAAAATAATTTAGAATCTAATAAAAGTAAAATAATCATTGAATGAAAAAAAAAATGTCACGACCAAACTTGGGAACGTGATCGGTAATGAGGATTCCATCCCCACATAACCCTTCTGGGTGGCATGTTCCAAATACATAACTCATCATAACATAATAATTAAAAGATGACTTTCTTCTAAATCAACAATCATTTATCTATTTAAAACATAGTATTTAATATTCAAGCTTTGAAAACCCCTTTCTAATTTGTTCTGCAAATTTAGAAAATCATAAACACATCCATTACATGATATTAATCTTAAATCTGATAGCTTGCTTAACCATTTGAACTGAATCATAACTACATGGCTGATCAAAACATACTCAAATCAAACAAATAGTTGAATCCATACTTAAACTTTGAAAACATATAGGGAAATACATAAACTTTGAAAATAGCTCCAAGTATCTCAAAATACATACATGGCTAGGATCCTTCTCAAAACTAATGGAGCACTTCTACAACTAACATGATCTTAAACTAAGCCTTACAATAATGTAAAGCTCACCAAAAAGGAAACTGCAACTCCTGGGCCGGTGAATGAACGACTTCTGTACCTCAAACTATGAGAGGAAGGGAAAGGGGTGAGTCAATGGACTTAGTGAGTGAGCTCTCACTTATCACCCACATGGGACAACCAAGGAACATATATACATAATGCAATATACATGCAACAACATAAATCATTTGATATTTACATACATAGCTAGCTAGGAAAACACTTTTCATTCCATAGATTCATAATCAAACATTTCAAAACTCCTAATCAAACATGAAATCATTTAACTAAAGATCCAAGTAGAGCTTGAGAAAATAATATTTGCTGAGCTAAATAAATACATATATAATAACTAAAACTGTAAGTCCTGAAGTCCCTGTTGGATAAGCTAAAGGTACCTAACTAGGTCCTATTTCTATAACTGTTGGGGGCGATATTGTTCTCTAAAGGACAACTTGGTACCAAGGTTAATGATCTCAATAGTTGTTAACTGACTGCTGTTTCATGTTCTCAAGCGTCTAAACTAATTTGACAAAAAGAAAACTATAAGCTGAAAAATGGGTATTGTCCCTCACGAAGCAGAGCCCTAAATTATTAGTACTCTAAGAGTTCTGGACTCAAACAATTCTAACAATCTGACTTAACATAACTGTGGCTGTGAAAATCATGCCCAAGGGATTATTCGCATGTAGGTATTCTGCTTTCAAGTCTCCAGAATATGTATCTCGAGCTACTATGAATCGTACTAAATTCCATACCTCTTGGTACCTTAAAACTGAAGTTCTAAATTCAAAGTTTAAGCTAACATAACTTTTCATATTCTTGGTAAATCTAAAATCATAGTCCAAAGCATTGGGGTTTAAAATCATGAAAAACTCTAAAACATAATAGCATATTTCCTTCATAAAACTCAACCATACTTCATTCAACATAGCTCAATTTAATATTTCAATAAAACAATAATATATATTTGACACTTTCATAAACATCTTTAAATCATGCATTTTTGAAAGGATCATTTCTTGAGCATATAAACATTTTCATATCACACAACATAGCAATCATGGTCTCATGGTTTTATAAAACTCATTCTTTTATGCTATCATCATAAATCATATTTTTTTTCTAGCTCGATATAATCATGTAAAAATCATATTCTATACTTTTTCTTGTTTCAAATTCCATGCTTAACAATTATCATGCAAGAAACATATTTATAATAATAAAACTAAAGTTGTGGGGTCAAACCCACTCACCTAGAGGGGTGAAATGTGAGGGAACAACTTGGTAGAACTTGGAAAGAGGAATGATACCAATATCTGCCATTAAACTAACAAAACTTATAAACAACCTATGGAAATCTCTAGATTACTCTAAACATATACCAACAACTTTGGGGAGACACCCACTGACAACAATGAGAGAAATAACCAAGTTTAAACCAAGAGTGTAAAGGAATGGAAGAAAAGAGACCAAAATCTATCAACATAAACATACCTTTGATGATTGGGGAGCTAGATTTGAGAGGATGAGAGAAAAAGAGTGAAAATGGGGAAGGGAGGGTTTCTGGTTCGAAGAAAAAATGGGGGAGGAAGAGAGGGGGGAAGGGTTTAAAAGGGTAGGGCTCTCAAGAAACGATGCCGTTTTGCACTATTCACGCTCAGGGGACCGCTATAGGGTCAGGCCGCATGCTGAGCCCCCATTATGCACTTATGACCACTATAGCGGTGATGGCAAAAACCCAACCTGCATAACTCCTATACACAGCTTCTGAATCATCTCACTTATTTACAATTCTTTCTTTTAAGTTAATGGGAATAAGAAAATACCCTCATTTGAATTTAAATAAAATATCAAAAAAATTAAAATCCCAACCATTCAAAATCCAAATTTTGGATTTTAGTAAATCCAGAAGTTCTTAAGATTTTCTAAACTTGATGGCTCAAAATGAAACATTTAAAGGTTTCATAAAATTCATTAAAAATCACTCTTCAACTCATTTTCCCTCTAGGAACAATCATTGGGATCTTTGATCCCAAGAATGTCACTCTAACATATAGCCCTCCAAAGAGGTGTAGGGTCCAGACTTAGAGAACTCCAAGACCAAGGTGGGTCCCAGGGACTCTAAGGCCATACAGAACTTATCTCCTGACACGTGTATACGGGTATTACAAAAAAGAATAGAGTCAACTTCCTCATTTTGTTGAAAAACATATATAGAGCTAAGAGAGTGAGAGAAAATAGAGAGATAAGAAATAATTTTTTTTAAATATGAGAAAATGAAGAAATAGATAGTTACATTGAGTTATAAAGCTTGGTTGGATATATATTTTTGGAAGGAAAAAAGTATTTTTTTTCCAAAACAATGTACTTTTAGGATTTAATTGTATATTTGTTTGTGCTTTTCCCAAAAAGCAAAAGTAGAAAATAATTACTTTCTGCTTTTAAAAGGTAAAAGCAGAAGTAGTAGAAGAGAAAGAATGCTGTTGGATATTTTTTGAAATTATTTAAATTACAAATCCATCCTTACAAATTTTATAAAAAGATAAAAAATAACCTTTCATTAAATCACTCTCACCCTTTGCCCTATTTAAATTATAAATCATATTCTTAATTGTAACTTTACCAAAAAAAAGTATTTCTCTATAATTATATCAAAATGTATAAAACTTTTGTGCTTCTTCTTCTTATTATGCTTCTACTTCTAAACAAGTACTTCTCCCACAATTTGATAATCAATTGAGCCCATAATGTGAATTATATAATAGAGAATTCAGAAATCATAATCACCAAATTAATTACAAAATTCATCTGACAAACTTAAAAATAATGTAATACCCTCCCTTGGCTGCACAACACAAGCTCAAGGATGTTTGCTAGCATTCCCAACTTGAGATCTATGTTGTCATAGAATTGATCAACAATGGGAAAAAAAAACGATATTGATCACATAAGTTATTAAGAAAATCACTATTAGTAACGGGCAAAGTGCATGACCCAAAAAAGCCTTTTTTTATTTTGTTTCTCACGGGTATCCTCCCATCGAAGGCACTTATTTTCAAGCACTTGTGATCCTATAGGGGGCATGGTTCTCCCTATATTGATTTTTCTATGTCTAGGGCTTGAACCCAAGATCATGGTTAAGGGAGGAGCTTGTAGCCACTCCAACTGACTATGTGTTGATGACTCTAAGAAGTTTTTTACATTCTTTTAAGCCTTTTTGGTTTTCTCAATAGTGTCTCCACAACACACCTCTATTTTCTTATTTATTATTTGATTATTTAGTTAATATGGTAATGTCCTCTATTAAAATTAAATACTGATTATCATTATGATATGGATCATGATAACAACTTTTGCAAATATTTTAATCCAAATTTATTTAATTAATTTACTTAATTATTTTTATCACATATTTTTAAAGTTCATGCATTAAATTAAAGCAAATTGACACAACAAAACAAATTAGAAAGTAAAAGGTATAACATAACTAAGAGATTATGGTAGCTAACTGTATTTGATCGTGAAGACCATCATATTAAGTATATTAAGATTCATGGTAAAGCATGGAAAAAATAATCAGATGATAAAATAGAGAAAATAATAAGATGAAGTTCTTAGATGCTCTTTGTATAATGGTGTAAGCTTATTTATAAGTAAAAAATAAGATCAAAACATAATGACAAAATGAAGAATCTAATATCAACATAAATCAATCAATGATATGAGTACAACATTTTAATTTATACAATGATATGTGTACACAAGGGATGTATATAGTGAAAGTAGTGATTTTATATGAGAGTGAGAGGATTAAATCCAATCCGTATAACTATACACGATAGTCAGGATTAAAAGTTATTAAAACGTAACTTGATCACTTAATAAGGTCACGTGACTTTATGTTTTAATCTTGACCATTAATGCAAAATTCGACTGTCAAGATTTACTTCTCTCACTCTTATATAAAACCACTCCTCTTACTTGATCATCTCCCTGTGTACACATATCATTATTTATTCTTAACATTTTGATCCCCCAAGCTAAAGCTCATGAGCTCTAAGCTTGTTACAACTAAGCGGAGATTGTTAGGGAAATGAGAGTTGCAATGGGCCTGTGTAAAGGTAGAAAACAAAGACATGCTTACCATAGAGCAAGAAACGGAGATGGGAACTATGCAAAGGTAGGAAATGGAGACAAAACTATGCGGAGGTAGGAAACTTATTGTGTGCGACTTTGTGAGGCGGAGGGGGAAGGTCTGTGTAGAGGTGGAGAAGGAAATGGGTTTGTGTGGCGAGGAGAAATGGAGGAAACAACAAAGCTAAGTGGAGAAAACCATGAAGAAAGGAGATATTTATCTTAGGAAAATCAAGAAAAGTGAGTTTCAAGAACTAGAAAAAGAAAAAAATTAGGGTGGGTGTTGTGGCTCTAATACCATGATAAAATAGAAAAAATAGTAAGATGTATTTCTTAGGTTAATTTTGTTTATTGGTCTTGCTAATCTTCTGGTTTGGCTTGCTATTATCTATGGTTGTACCTTCTGTGATGAATTTGGTTAGGGTATCTTATGAGGGGTGTAGCTTGTTTAGAATTGACTTCTTCGCTGGTTTGTGTTGACAAGTCTTACTTTTGTTATGTTTTTTCCTTTTCTTGTTGTTGATTGTGATGTGTAGCTTTTTGTTTCTTAGTGTCGCACTGTAATTACTCTATCTTACTATGGTTGAGTTTTTCATTATTTATCAAAAAAAGAAATGTATTTCTTAGGTGTTCTTTATATAACGAGATAAGCCTATTTATAAGCAAACAAATAAGTTCAAAACATAATGACAAAATCAATTTGATATCAACATAAATCAATTTAAATCAATCCAAGATATAAGAAGATATCATTTATTCTTGACAAAGTATAAAGTGGAAATAAATCAAATACTAGAAATGCTATCAATTCTCTCTCTTTCTCTCTCTCTCTAATTATGAGTACCTAACATTTGATTCAAGTTGAGTTGATTCATTATAGAGTTACATTTTTTTTTTCAATACCATTCTTTTTCACACAACATATGAACTCAAACCCTTGGTTTCTTTTTTCCTTTTCCTAGGGTGAACACATACCCAAAAGAGGGAGGCAAAGGGTAGTGATCTGAATGTGAGTTGAACTCATGACTTAATGCTCCAATGCACTTTGCATAAGCTAGAGATATCATTCAGCTAAGGCCTCACATGCAACTCAAACCCTTTTGAGGAGATACACAAGCGAGGCACAGTTCAAACGGTCAACAATCCTGACTTAGTAGATATATTCGAACCAAGAGGGAATCACTCCAATTCCCAGGGAATAGGGCTCCCCCCACCCCTACCCCTAACAACAAGTTGGGACTTGCCCCTACCCTTAACAAAAGAAAAAAAAAGAGGAAATCCTGCATTACTCATTCCAACCCGATATTGGTTGTCTTTTTTTTTTATTTTGTTTAAGAGGGTAGGGAGAGGGCCCATGACTGGAATCAAACAACTCCCATTTAGTCCTAATGCAATTTTGTAAGTGGCAATAAAGCTATTTCTGAACTCATATATAGTTGTTTTTCAATTATTATTATTTTAAACTCATCAAAATTCACCATTTTTTTGTTATGAATAGTACTTTCATTACTAAGAAACATATCAAACCCAAGTTGACAATAAGAAGAACAAATATAACCGAAAAATTTATAGTCGCAAGTTAGATCAACTAGAGTAACTAGAGATATAATACACTTAATTGGGGCCAATATCGAAAGTGGCCAAAAGATTTTGGACAATGATAGTGTTTGAGTAATGCCTATGACCATGACCATGACATTGACAAACACCACTTTTAGCAATGCAGTTGAATCCATCTTAAGTGTTTAGTACTATTCCTGAACAAAAGGCGGAATCCCCTTTAAGGCTCTCATCAACTTTTGGGTTAGGATACCTCTAGGCTAGGCCTTGTGCTATGGGCCAACGATCATATGTTGTGGCTTGTTGGTGCTCTAAGATGAGGCCACCAAAATGTGTGAGCTTTACTTGACTCAAACAACATTCGTTTTTACTTTTGTCACTAGCTTAAATGACAATCCATCGAAACTTCCACTTGTGATTTTTAACATAGACACGGCACAAAGCCAATAGCAATATCGTCAATTTTCTTTTGTAGTTTATTCTTTGGTGCCTAATCCTAAGTAAAAATTAAGAAACGATAGTAAACAAAAATGTTGAGTCAAACTACCTAAAAGATAGAGCGATCCCAACTATCAAATAACTAATTTGATAAAGTTTGCAAATGGTGGTTGACTGTATTTTTCCATGAGTTCATTGCATCATACACAAGCTACTTGGTCTTTTTTTTGGGGTTACAAAAAAAAAAAAATAAAAGCAAAGAACTAAACTCGCATAAGTCTAAGCCTAATAGAGTCCCCATGTAGCCCATGCAACAACTCATGAGGAGGTTAGATCCAAAAAACTAGTCCACCAACCAGCACTTCCTTCTTAGCCATTAAATCCGCACAATGATTTGGTTCGCACAAAACATGGGTGATGGTCACAACCCAATCACAATCCATCAAGGAACTGATGTCCACAAGGAAGATAGCATAAGTATGGTGGCTATCTCATCTCCCATCCACAATAAGAGTAACCGCATGGAAAGAATCACTCTCGCACCAAAGGTTACCAAAACCAATGTCCTAAGTAAGTAGCAATCCATGTCTAATTGCCCAAAGTTCAGCAAACAACACAGAGACATCCCCAAGAAAATTAGAAAATCCACCATGCCAGCCCCCATGTTCATCTCTGAAAACACCTCCAAAACAAGCCAGAGCATCAACATCAGTGCTAATCCAGCTTCCATCCGTATTCATCTTTGTCACTCTATTATTGGGTTTCTCCATCAAATTTCCCATGGAAAATTAATTGTCAATGTGGTTGCACTGCTAGATGAATTAGTAATACCCCTGATCAAAGAAACAATATTGGACATAACGTAATTGGTCAACCGTCAATCCCGGCAGCATCAGCTGACTACGCCTTCTCCAAACCCACCACAAAGTAACAATAAAGCTAAGATTAAAATAATTTCAAATGTGACACTCTAGCCACATATCTAAGCTCTTAAGCAAGAAGTTTCTTTCTAAACCAAATCCCAAGGAGCACCAAATCTCGCGAGAATAACAACAATCCCAAACACAATGAATGATGTCCTCATCACGTCATGACAATGGGAGCACACAGGTGAAGAGGCAACATGGTGTTGAAAGTGGAATTTATTAGTGGGTAAGGCACAGTGCTTGATTTGCCA
Source organism: Dalbergia oliveri (assembly GCA_030441495.1). NCBI lineage: Eukaryota > Viridiplantae > Streptophyta > Magnoliopsida > Fabales > Fabaceae > Dalbergia > Dalbergia oliveri. Next base: position 42,346,117 of record JAMLFY010000003.1, read on the forward strand.
AATAGGATGGTGAAACTTTTCAGGAACATTTAACTTCCAAATCCAACGCCAAGACGAATCATCTTTTGTCATAACATGACACCCCAATAGCCAAGAATCCACCCTAGACGTATAAACATTGGATTCCTGCATTCCAAACCCGCAGGATCGCAAAACCCATAAAAAGAAAGTGATCTTTGAAAGAACAATGAGCTTCTAAAGGAATCTGTGTATAGAGTCTATTAACCTGCCAAGAATTGCTAGCCCACAAGTCACGAATTTGTAAGACCAATAAAAAAATATGCATGAAATTCACAATGTCCTCCAACTTCTTCCCTTGGAACTAATTATCAAACCGCATCGAAACCTTTCCTGATCCTAGGGAAAAGGAGAAGCCCTCCTTGAGTTGAACAATAGCCTTCAAAATGCTACACCATAAATATGACTTGTTGCTAATTTGCGAGGATTAAAAATATTTCCATGAGCCAAATATTTCGCTATGAGAGCCTGGGCCCAAAAGTGATCACTTTGGTCATTAGTCAAAGTCCAAACAAGTTTTCCAAAAGCGCAACATTGCATTGGCTAGCTCGCCAAATTCTTAGTCTCCCCAAGGCCTTAGGCTTCGTTAAGACATCCCAAGAAATAGGATGAAACCCGTGGCCTTGCACATGTGATCCCCAAACAAAATTTCTAACATAACGGTCAATAGAATTACAAACCTCTTGAGGAACCTAAGTAATTTGCATCGTATACACTGGGATGGAATTTAACACTGACTTGGCTAGACAAATATGCCTTGCCCTATTATGTAGTTTCTTCTCACGTGCTGCCATATTTGTTTCAAATTTCTCCATGAGTGGATTAAAGACGGCTCGTGTGACCCTTCCTTGAGCAAGCTGAATACCCAAATAGCGCCCAAGGGACCTTGTAAAATGAATAGAGAAACAACAACTAATGGAGTCCGCTTCTTACGAGGTAAACTCTTAGATGCCAAAGCTCGGGATTTTTCAAGATTAATACAAAAGCCTGACATCTTGCAAAAATCTTCCACCATGCCCATCACACAACGAACTTGTGAATTTTTGCCTTTACAAAAAAAAGTACATCATTTGCAAACAACAAATAGGCTATTCAGGCCTTAGACCCTAGAAAGGTGAATAGCTGTCCACAAACCAATTGCTACCTTTTCTTGGATCATAACTCGAAAGCTTCTCCATACACAAGACAACAGATAGGGGGACATGGGATCCCCTTGACGGAGACCTCTAGAAGGATGGATAAAATCCAGTTTGCCACTATTCCAAAGAATCGTAAGTTGGGAAGAAGATATACAAAACATAATGAGCCGAATAAGAGGTGGTGAGAAACCAAAGTCTTGCAACATCACCTCCACAATACTCCATTCAATCCTATCATAAGCTTTTTCTAGATCAATCTTGAAGGCTATCGCTCTTGCTTACTTTTAGAGGAGTGCATCTAATGGAGAACTTCCTGAGCCAATATGATATTGTCTTTGGTCCCCAAACAGGAATAAATCCCCCTTGAAGAGGACTAACCAACTTAGCAAAAAGAGGGCGAATACGATTGACTACCACCTTGGTCATTACTTTATAAATAGCATTCCAGAGACTTAAAGGCCTGAAACTCTTGAAATTAATTGGTTGATCAAACTTGTGTATTAAAAGCAATAATGTCTCAGCTAAAGAAGGGTCAAAGTCACTTGTGATGAAATCATTGCGAAAGAAATTAAAAATATCTTCACTTACAATATGCCAATATTGCCAGTAAAAGAAGGCCTAAAAATCATTAGGGGGGGCCTTATGAGGGTTCATTGCATCACTGCCTTAGTCATCTCAGCCACTTGGTCTTTGCATGAGAAATATATGTTAATTTAGACAATGGCTGCAAATGAAACCCAATCAACTATTCCATTAAAATAATAATAATAATTTGCAATATGATCACTAATTGCACACTCCTTCAATTGTGAACGCTTATATTGACTTCCTAAATTTTATATCACAAAAAATAGTCACTCTTTTATTTTGGTCACTATATTCGAATTTTACAAAACTCAAATTAATTCAGTTCTAGTCAATCATATTGACTCATTATCAATGTAAAGCTCTCTAATTATTATTTTTTATGTTCATAATGCAAATTCAAAATCTTGTTTAAGAGAAGGAAATGTTAAACCATTTGAATAGTTGATTTAATTTAATTTTTAATTAGTTTAAGTGATTAGGTACTTTTCTCTTCAAATTAGGTCTTGGTTCTAATACTATATGAAAAAAAAAACTAGCATTAAGAGAAATTTATCTTATAATAAGTTGTGCAATCTCAGACAAATTAGTTAGAATGGACACTAAGGTGATTTAGACCAAAATTTATAGGGATAATTACAATGATCTCCCTTAAGATCAGTCAATATTACACATAACCTCCTCATTTTTTTAGAATTACATTCACCTCCATTGCTTTTAAATAATTTATAAAATTACTGTATCACCTTTTAAACTAAAAACCCTATCTCTTTCCACACCTACTCTTTTTAGTTTTCATCCACGTACCTTCACCTCCCTCATTGTTGTATTCTTAACAATCCACTATCTTCAATTTTTCCTCTATTTTCTTGTCACAAAAAACATCAGAGTAAAGACCAAAAAAGAATCCCTTTCATTTTTGTTTTCCCTTTTAGGGTTGGAGTTCAGAGAGAGAGAGAGAGAAGGCCTGTGAGAGGCGGTGGCTATGACAAAGACAACGGCGGATGATTCAAAGTGGTGGTTGTTGGTCGTGCGATGAGGTGAAAGCGCGATGACAAAGGCGCGACCGTGAAGGCGGGTTGCGGCTTAACAATGGACAATGAGCTAAGGCCACCATTGCTATGCTCGATGCCTAAGATGCGATCACAAGGGCTAAGCAGAGAGGTGGTTTCCTGACAAAGGCGATTCTTTTGATGGCTTTAAATTTAGCCAATCGTTGTAATAGTTAAGAAATTATAGCAGCCAAAAATGAAGAGCCACCGAGTAAATATTAATTTGATGAACTTGCTTCGATTACAGAAGGCTACGATATACAAATGTTTTAGCTCTACAATCACCACATTAGTTCTAGTAAGCTCATTTTGTGTGTTGTGTCCAAATAACCAATTTCATTTTTACAATTCTTTATATGGAGATGAATTAAATGGATAAGAAAGGTAACTGTTGTTGTGAGTTCGTAATTGATCGAAGATGAAAAAGGGTGGATGAAACGAGGGATAGAATGATGGCATTCAATAGAAATGAAGCAACTAATAAAGGATAAAATTGTCATTTTATATGTTTTTAATTTTTTAAAAAAATTAAAATTTGGAATTAGGGGGTTATGTTAGTGTAATGTTACTGAATAAATTAAGGAGCGTAGACGTCAATTTAAAATCTAGGAGGGAGTAACTGTAATATTAAATAACCTCAAGAGAAGTAGGTGTAATTAGTCCAAATTTATATATTTATCTATCTAATTTTTTTTTTTGGTGTATAAAAAGTTGAGGGAGTAAAAAGGCATCCACAATAAGGTAAGATGCATTATAATTTATAAGTCTTATCGATGGATACTGACAATAGTGCTTGCATATGGTTGAAAATCATGGTAGAATAGAGGGAGGTGAGAGAATGAAACTTACCAATGATATAAAAAGTGAGTGGCTTATATACAAAATGTCAGAGTAATCAATAAGTAATGAATCATATATTTGTAACTAATAATATCTTAATTAATCAATAACTAACTAGCATAATTATCTCAATTTTATGTGGAAGAAAGAATAATCACTAATGAGATTCGAAGCTAATTGTGTGTTTGAGAAATCTGTAAATTAAAATTAGTTCAACAATCACTTATTTGTATAATCTTTTATATATAATCAACTATGAGAATCGATTTATATTTGGATACTTTAGCTAAAAAGTGGTTTTAAAATCAATTTTGTTTGGATGATATGAAAACGGTTATTAAATGATTTATTTATATTATACATATATAATATTTGGTATTTAAGTTTAATTTGTTAAAATTATCATGATTCTAAAATAATCAGCTTCTTATAATAAAAAGCTTAAAAAAAAAATTAATTCAAAAATTCAAAAATTTACTTATAATAATAATAATAACTTATTTTTTAACTTAAATTTGCTAACCTTTGATTATAATATATTTTCATGCTTTTACTAAATATAATAAATTTTTTCAAAACAATTTTTTCCTCAGGAAAAAAATTGTTTCTTCTATGTTCGCAAACATGTTGATTTCAAACTCAATCTTTATATCAGCAATCATAAGATAACCAATACGTTGAACTATAATCCTTTCGGTAATATATTAAGTTATTTTTGATTTTTTTTGTCTAGTCTAAAATATAAGTTATTTTTACGTTTCAAGAAAGCCTTAATTACTTTTGCCCATTTTACTCCTATAATTATGATGAGTGGGAATAAATGGATGTCAGTATGATTATTAAATGAAAAGATAATTTATGATGAATGATTAAGGTATAAATCAATGAAATCCAATCATTACCTTAATTCTCGTACATAACCTTAAGTTCCTATTTGGTGCATCGTATAGGGTAAGGTCTATAATATTAGATATGATAGTATAAGATCTGATAATATAGTATAATGAATCTGTTGTATAAGTTTTTATACTATTAATTGTTTGGTGAGCCACATGATTGGCGGTGACAAGTGGATGGGCGGTGACGGTGAGGGCCAAGGGGTAGAGGTGACCGACGGATGGCGGGCGATTGATGAGTAGGGGTGACCGACGGGTGGTGAGCGGTGGTGGGGGGATGATAGGCAACAACCATAAGGTACCAAGCAATGGCAGAGGGATGACAGATGAGGTCGGTGATGGGCGGTGATTGGCAGCTAATGGGCAATGATTGGTGGGTGGCGGCTACTATCAACATTGGGTAGTGGGACATTGATGTAGAAAGTAATAATATTAGATGTCATCAAGACTATTGGGACCAATAACTTAATCCTATAGTTGTAGGATAAAAATGATTTGATCGTGTAATGTTATACTATCATACGTGATACCAAACATATGATAAAAATTAATTTTATAGTATTAGGTAATACTATCAAATCTTATACTATGTATTAAATAAGACCTAAACGTTTTATATTATGGAGAGGGGAAGTAAAATACAAACTTCTATAAAATACTAATACGATTATGTGCATCCATAAAGGCAATAGTTATGCAATCATAAATGCGCATATGAGAAGAAGTATGATCTGGTGATTTATAGCTTTTTTTTTTTTTGGGTCTGGATCAATAGTTTAGTTTATCATCTCTAGTAGTAGTGACTGAACCTGCACCATTTGATGAAGACGATGATTTCTCATGGTAACTCCTTTTAACCATTGGTTTGTGGAAAAATAAAATCTGACTAATAAGTTTTATCCTATAAAGCACAGACACACTATTTAGGTGTTGTGTCTATGTGGCGGACACGTGTCTATGTTGAATCTTACATAACACAGCAATGATACATGTTTGTATATATTTAATTTAATTTTTTTTACTCTAACATAGAAAAATACAATATAAACAAGGTTATAAAAGGAAAATAACATTAGTTCTTTTTTTAAGGAAATAAAGTATAAGTAAAGCTTATATAAATGATAGTTTGAATAATGTATCATTTTTTTAAAATTTTTAATTATATATATACAGTGTCTGTGTCCTATAATTTTTTAACTTTGGTGTGTTCATCATGTCCATATCGTGTGGTGTTCCATGTCCGTCTTAATGCTTCATGTAGGTTTTATCTCATGGTAAAGCACACATTGGCCATATATGAGGTACAAGTCCAACCCAATTCTCGGGATCTTGATTCACCATATGTTAGGGGGAGTGGGGTTTCTGTGGAGGCCAGGACTGGTTTTGTTTTCTTTTGTTGAAATGGAAACAAGACATATCCAGTGTGACGTGTACTTGATGTGTTGCCGATTGTATCCAACCATCATATCGTATGGCACATAAATCAGATATCCCAAAATCATGTTTTTTCCTATCAATTATTTATTATTATGTGGAAGATAAATATTCAAAAATATTTTAAGATTATAATTGTTACTAAATATATATTAATTATATTCCACATTGATAGAAGAAAAAGAGATGGGACAAAGTGATTTGCTTTATTTATCAATGGCACAACCCTTTATGCTCTTGTTGCTTCTATGAGCATACCCATGTGACTTGGATGAAAGGTCATGTGCCAAGGTGCCCTGGAGAGAAATGGATAAGTTAGAGTGAGGTATGTAGTCTAAGAAAAATACCTTAGTTCTTTCTTAAGATGTGGACTTAAATATACGGGACAACTACTATTTTAACTCCCAAAAGATTATGTCACTTATAAAACAGTCCTTAAAAGAAACTATGTTTGTCTATGGGCCTCTAGAGATGTTTGAAAAATTCACTCAAATACGTGGCGGAGCTTAACCAAGACAATGGCTCCCCCAAAAAATTTTCAAAAATTTTATACATATATTTATATATGTGTATGACAATGAGAGTGTATGAGACATACATATGTGTTGGTCCCTCAAGAATTTTTGTTAAACTCCGCCACTGCTCAAATGTCAATCGACCTTGAGTTTTGTTAACTAAAGTGATTGCATTTCATATTTTATGTAAGGAAGAGAAAATCGGTAGAACTGGCTGGTCCAACTGGTTTAACCAAGAACTAGACACCTTGCCGATTCGTTGTCACCTAAGAACCAAATGCCAAGAAAACTGTTCAACAATTGTATGAACCGGTCAAAAATCATCGAATCGCATGAATCGGTAGCGGGTAAAGCATCTGGTGTCCAAAAAAATTTGACGAAAAAAGCTTTTTTCTTTTAAGCATAGTGCCCTCATTTATCAAAGCTGTTCATCGCCACCAAAGTTAGAAGAGAAGTAGTCTTTCATGATGGCGTGACATTGATTCAGAAGCCAGCACAGAAAAGGAAAGCTTTCTAGTCAACGATTCCTATGGTTGATTGGCTACAACACATAATGACCTGTTGTTGTTCTTTGAGGAACATAACATCCTTAATTCAAGTACAAGAAGTGCAAGCACAGGATACACAGAAACAAAAGAAAAAAGGATACTGAGAGAAGAATGTGAACATGACTCAAAGGGAATGTGTTTGTTGCGGCTCCTACACTTCTTTTAGTATTTTGTAATACTCGGTGTACACGTGTCACTAGACAAGTTCTGTATGGCCTAAGGTCCTGGGGACCCACCTAGGCTACCGAGTTCCTGAATTTCACTAAGTTTGGACCTTATATGTCCTTGGAGGGCTATATGTTAGACCCATATTCTTGAGATCAAAAGTCCCGCTAATTGTTCTTAAGAGGAAAACAAGTTAAAGAATGATTTTTAATGATTTTTATGAAACTTTTAAACGTTTTGTTTTTGGCCCACAAGTTTAGAAAATCTTTAAGATTTCCGATTTGAACTAAAACCCAAAATTTGGATTTTGATTGGTTGAGATTTTGATTTTTTGGATATTTTATTTGAATCTAAATGAAGGGTATTTCTGTATTTACATTTATGTTTAAAGTTAATAGAGAGTAAAATAAGTGAGTGTTAAAGCAACCCAGATGCCAGGATGACAAAAGGATATAGTTAGGTGTGCTTGCTACAAAACTTTGCAATAGCATCGCTGAACGAGTTATGTTCGCAGCGGAGGTTAAGAGGCTTGCGTTTGCAAGATATGTTTGCTGGTGAGATATATTCGCTGCAAGTGAGTTGTTACTTTTCCAACAGTGAATGTGTTAATGTCAGCATATTACAAAACGACACAGTTTTGATAAATAAGTCCCCTTACCTTATATATACCCCTTCCCTTCGTGATCTGAAGCAGAAAGGAGCCCTAGCCTTGCCAAGGAGCTCTTCCTCCCTTCCACTCTTATCTTCCATCAAATCCACCTCCTCCAAGCTTCAAGGTGAGTTTGGTTGTTGATTTATGCTTCTTTTTCCCCTTCCTTTCATGTTCTAGTGTATAAGCTTTGTTGTTTCTCCATTGTTGTCAAGTGGAGGTGCTCCCTTAATGTTATTAGAGTCATATTAGAGTTGTCTAGAGATTGTTAGAGATTAATCTAGAGTTTATGGTTGCGCTATGGTAGTTGTTTGTGTCATCCCGCTCCATTAAGCTCCATTGGTGTTGACGCCATACCTCCCTCTCTTCTAGGTGAGTTGGTTTGATCTCATAGCCTTAATTTTATCATTATAAATATGTTTCTTGCATGATGATTGTTGAATATGAGATTTGAGATAAGAAAAAGAATAGAAAATGATTTTACATGATTATGTTAAGCTAGAAAAATTATGATTTATGATGATAGCATGAAAGAAGGAGTTTTACAAAATCATGGGACTATGATTGCTGTGTTGTGCGTATGGAAAATGTTTTATATGCTAATAAAATGATTGTTGAAAGAATATATGATTTTATCTAGTTGCTATTTTAACAAATACGTTTTAAGAGTTATGATATCACTATGTATATACTCCAACTTTGGATTTCAGAAAGCCTTTAGAATGTTAAGTTGATTTATTATAAAAATATATAGAGTAGAGTATGTTTTAGCTTTTAAATATAAATGTTATCATGATTTTCAAGAGTATAAAATTTATATGAAAGAGTTTTGAGCCTAGAGTAGAGCATGGAACAGAGTTTTAGAGATAAGAAATTCAGCTATTATGATTATAAACCCCAATATTTAAAATTATGATTTTAGATTTATCAAATATATGAAAAGTTATGTTAGCTTGAGATTTGAATTTAGAACTTCAGTTTTATGGTACCAAGAGGTACGAATTCAGTATGATTCATAGCAACTAGATACATGTTATGTGGGGTTGAAATCAAAATGCCTACAAGTGGGTGATCCCTTGGGCATGATTTCCATAGCCAGTAATGCTAAAGTCAGATTGTTAGAATTATATGAATGTAGAACTCTCAGAGTACTAAGTTTTAGGGGCTCATGTTTGTTAGAGACGGAGCACCCACCCTTCAGTTATGGTTTTTGATAAACTAGTTTAGACGGTAGATATAGAGAAATAGACAGTGAGTTAATGGCTATAAAAATGATTGTTAGCCTTAGTACCAAGTTGTCCTTAGGGGCAATCTCATAGAGCAGAAATGGAACCTAATTAGGTATCCGATTTAATCCTTAAGGGATTATAGAAAAATTGGGTATGCCATGGTTGACATGCATAACCCGGGAATTGTTAAGGTATTGCTATTGTTATTATATGTATAGTTACTGATTCCTGTTTCTCTATGAGTTGTCACACTCTAATTGAAATGTTTTCATGATAGACTATGGATGTAGAAATGTTTGTTATAAGGTTATGGTATGGAACATGTTTTTCCTAGAATAGCTATGTTATGTAAATATTGAAAATGTTTTGCCAGTGCATGTATATCTATATATTGTTCTTGGTTATCCCATGTGGGTGATGGGTGAGAACTCATTCACTAAGTTCATTGACTCACTCCTCTCCCTTCCTCTTGTAGTTGCAGGTCCAGAAGTCGTTTAGTCACTGGTCCAGGAGTTCAGGTTACCTTTTGGTGAGCTTAACATTGCTGTAAGGCTTATTTTAGGGTTTGTTAGTCTTAAATGGCTCCAGTAGTTTGATAGGCAGGGTCAGAGCCATGCATATATTTTGAGACATAGTTATTTTCAAAGTTTATGTAATTCCTTGTATGTTTCCAAGATTTAAGTTTGGATTTAAATTTCTAGTTTGATCAGATTATGTAATAGTTGAGCTATGTATTTACGATTCAGTTTCAAAGGTTAAGCAGGTTTTAGATTTAAGAGTAATATCTTATGATGAATTAGTTTATCATTTCATGATTAGCAGAATGGATTAAAAAAGGGGTTTTAGAACTAGAATATTAGATACTTCCAGTTTTTATGAATTCAAATATTATGTTTTGAACAGAAAATGATATTGATTTAGAAGAAAATCATATTTTAAGTATGATATTGTTATATTTTATGCATTTAGAGAGACATGTCACCCAAAAGGCTTACGTGGGGATGAGATTTCACGTGTTCACATTTCCAAGTTGGTCATGACATATTTAAAACTAGGGTTTCCTCTTTTAATGGATAATGGGTTATGGGCTAGCCAAACCATCTTTGCCCATATTTTCATGTTAATGGGTCATGGAAAAACCAATATATTGAATGACAAGCCTAAAACAGAAACTAATATAGGAAAGATTACTTGAGCTATATTAAAAGTTAATTAATTGCTCACACTAAATAAAAAAATTTAATTAATTATTGGAATAAAAATTACTAACCAATAGATATTTATTATCCATTTAAATTATTTAATAGTTTATATTATATATAGTTAATATCTTTTGTATTTTGGTTGAACCTTAGTTGAACCGGTTGGACTATTAAAGTTTTGAACCAGTGGCTTGTCCTACACTTCCTTGGTTTTATATATGTTAAGTTAATTTACATTGTAAAACCATCACTTAAGTCTTAAAATATCATATCTTTGACAAATAGCACTTTTTATGTAAAGTTAAAATTATAGAATGACCACTTTAGTCCCCTAAAATATATATATCTTTGACAAGATAACTCTCTTGAAATTAAAGAATCACTTTTGTTAACGAAACGGAGTTTAACTGACGTTTGAGTGAATTTGTCAAATAAATTGGATCTTTTGAGGGTCAAGAGCGAATAGAGTTTCCTTTCGGGAACTATTTTGTCAGTAATATGTTATTTTAAGGGTTAAAATGGTATTTCTCTCTAAATACAAATATAAAAGAATTATTATACAAGTCAAACCAGCTTACATCTGCACACCACAAAAAGAAAAAGGAAACGCAGCTTACATCTACTAATAAAAAGAAGTTTACTATGTAAATATAGGGAGTGTCTATTGTCACTTCTAAATATCTAATGCCACTCTCACTATCAATAATTTTTAGTTGACTGGTTTAGAATACCCTTCTTCTTATGTTTTAATTTGTCCATTATTAATTATAATTTTTTTATTTTCAAAACTAATTAAATCTCAATTTGTTATTATCACTCTTTATTTATTATTTTCATTTGTGATATTTCTAAATACATTTAATTAAAGTTTATTTTATATTTATAATATATTACTACTATGATATTTTAAATTTATATTTAAGAATATCATTAATTAATATTAAACATAAAAATTAACTGTAAGTAAACTTTTAGCATAACATAAAAAATTCCTAACTTAAATCTAACGTTTAACTTGAATTAAATAAACACAGTAAAATAAAATTCAAATAACTTGAAAATTTAATTAAATATAAAATAAGATAAAATTTAATCGAACTAATAACAATAAAAAAATCTAATTATTTTTAATTGAACTAATAACACTGATAAATTAAGATAAAATTATGATTGGACAATTAATGTTAAACTATGACTTTGATTAAAATATAAAAAGAATGATATTCTAGATAAATTAATTAAAAATTATTAATAGTGGGAGTGATAATAGACATTTGGGAACTACTCCGTAAACATATTATGGGATAGTCTGCGTGCAGTCTCAAGCCTTTTTATTCTATAATTTTTTACCAACGTTTTTTCCTAATCGTAAAACTCGTTTTGGTTACTGATTCAACCAAATTATTGTGTCATTTGTCACAGGTTGAAATAGTTAAACCATATATAGTTAAATAAACATATAAAAATACATAGATTATAAAATGAAAGGCGGATTACAATAGCCATTCCTCATTGTCCAATGCCACTCCTTCTTAAATGAGTTTTTATTCAATTACTCTGAAATACCCTTAATCACTTTATTGTCATTTCTTTTGTTTTTATCATCTTTTATTTTATTACAATTCTTTGATTTTTTTTCCTTGACTACGTTTAATACTTTTACCAACGTTTAATGTTAATGTTTAGCATTAACATATTAATTTTATTTAATACTAGATTGAATTATAGAAACTCAAGATGAAAATTTTTTATTGGGTATTATGAATATTGTATACTACAATTTGTTTATTCACATTTTTTATTATTTTTACCTAACATACAACTATGTGGTAGATAATTATTACATTATCAAAATAGTTATATTAAAAGAGTTAATTAATTAAGATATATACTTATAATATTTAGTGACCATATAAAAATAAAAATATAAACCATATTAAACATTTTGACATTACATTAATTATCACTTAATAAAATTCATATAAAATTATTATGAAATTCTTTTTGCAATAAATAAATAAATACAAAAAATGATAATAAAGCAAGGTAATGTAATACTAAATTTGTTGTTTACTTGATAATTATAATATTTTTGGGATAAAATTTTTATACTGATATTTGATGATATATTTTCACATAACATTTAAGATGTTTTAACAATGTATGAGATATTAAGATTCACAAAATTGGTTTGCTACATTTTTTTATTTATGTGAAAATATAAATTTAATATATACTTGATCATTCAAACAATGAGTCCAAAATAAAAAAATCATTTAATTTAAAAATATTAGCGTAATTTAACCTCTTACAATATTTTTTTGAGCCAAACCTCTTTATAATTTCACGATTTTGTTAAATTATTTCAACTAAACTAAAAAAAAGATAGGAAAAATAAATCTATGAATTAGACCAATGGTATGAGAATACAAAATCACATAATCCAATAACCAAGTGAATCAAAGCAGTAAATGTAGTCAAGGAAAAAATGAAAGAATTTTAATAAAATAAAAGATGACAAAAACAAAAAGAAATAATAATAAAGTAACGAAGAGCATTTTAAGACAACTGAATAAAATCTCATTTATTAGGGAGTGACATTAGATAATGAGGAGTGCAATAGTCTTTCCCTTCCTTAAAAGTTTGTAAGTATCTAACTACAAGTCATTTGCATTAAAAAGCCTATGCAGAAAACAAACTATATTTAGTACTTATGTAGCTTATTTCTCATTACTTTTGTCCCACATTAAATAATGTATGAATAATTAGCCACATATAATGAAAAGGCTTTATCTTTGATGTTACTCTCATCCCAAAGTTCAAGTGGTTGAATAATGACTAAGGAAATTCATTACTTATTTTTTGAAAAAGTAAAAGTATTATAAAGTCATTTATTTTTATGAAAAGCAAACTTCATCATTTTTTTTAAAACCCTTTGATCTAATTAAACCTAGTTGGGTTGCCAATGCTTTGAAATGTGTTTGAGTCAAATTGGCCCATATCAATTCTTGAGCAAGGCCAATTTTATGTACAACTCCAATCAATTATTTGGTCTATTCATTGGTTCACTGATTAAACCGATCAATTTGATTTGAGTTTTATAACTATGATCATCTCTATTAAACAACTTAATTTCACATAAATTCCTTCGATAATTTTTAATAAAATTATTTATACTTTAAAATAATTGATATATCTTTTAACTATTTTCAGACTTCAATTTTAATTTATTAAAGACTTCACATTTTTCTATTTTATGGGATTCAATACATACTTTCTTATAGTTATCAAATATTTGTGTGATAATTAAATTTTAAATTTGAATATCAATAAAATGAAATGAAAATTATCAATATTTATAAAATTTTTTTGAATCAATCCTAATCACACTATTCTCCTTAATTCAAATTAAACATTGTTAACCAACAATATTCATCATCTCCAACTCTACTAAAAACCCCATAATCCTCCAGCTTCATAAATATTGACAAACTACACGGCCATTATTAAAAACACATCTCTGCCGCTGTCATAATAAAACAAAAAAGGACTATCGACACAGAATATTATCACGTAGCACTTTGAATCTCGTCTCTAAACATATTGACAAAAATACAAATATAAAAAAGTACCAAACAAATTGCACAAATTTAATGGTTCTTTCCAAATATGCCTGTATCTATGAACAAGAAGAAAGTCTACAATATATTAAAAAATTTTAATTATTTTGTAAGTCCTTATAGTTTTACTCAATTTTTAATTAGGTTCTTATAATTTAAAACTTTTTGAGTAGGTTCCTATAGTATATAAAAATTTTCAATCAGATCTCTGTCATTATATAAAATGAAATATTCATGGAATATTCTTTTTCTATGAAAAAGTGAAGAGCTAGATGGAAATGGAAAATTTGTAGAATATTTCATTTTTTATAATAACAGTGATCTGATTAAAAAATCTCATACACTATAGGAACCTACTTAAAAATTTTTAAATTTTAAAGATTTAATTAAAAATTGAGAGAAACTATAGGACCTGTAAAATAATTAAACCTTAAAAAAAATATTGGATACCTCATGTTATACCTCATATAATTTTCTAATAAAAATATTTATAGCACACAACATTATGAAATGTCTATCGCTACTCCATTTAATTAATTTTATTTGGCTTTCTTTAGAATATAATTTCTTTTTCTTTCATAATTAGACTATTAAAATGTTGAACTTCACAATTTTTTTAATAAAATCTCATCCAAGCTAAATGTAACACCCTAATAGCTCCAACGTACGCTTAAGTTCGCATTTGAATTTTATTAGTTTGTTACCTTTTAGCTTTGAAAAATTCAAAACTTTTAACTAATTTACTAAAAATTAATCATATATGTATATATGTATAAGGAAACTTACAAAAATGTGAGCCTTGCGAGATTTGATCAATAGAGGGACGGTATGATACATGGGATATCATTAGTATAGTCATAAAACGTTAAAACAATATATAGCACATCCCATGCATTATAAAATATTAATAACTCAACATCATAACTAATAAAGATAACTTGTCATAACATTAAAATAAACTAGGATGGGAAGAATATTCCTACAACCATCATTAAACATGACAATTCAAATAATAAAAAAAAAGCATAATAATTGAGTTCATGTTCAACATAAGGTATAACACTCCAAATCCTAACATAGTTGCTTCCACTGGTTGTATCTATGCCTTCAAGCTTCCAATTGCACCCTCGTCCTATTCTCCATCTAGAGGCTATATGGAAATAAAGAAGAAGTGAGAAATATAATATTTCTCAGTAGGGAAATGGATAGATGTCATCGTTTTCGCCTTTAGCCACCTCGATTTATCTGCTAAAACAAGTGTGTGAATGTATATGGTCATCTTTTAATTTTCAAAAGTCTTTCATTAGCCTAGGTAGGTCCCCTTTTTCATACTTCTTCTCCAACATGCTGTAACGCCCAATTTTTACTGTAATTTTTACTGTCATTAGGAATTACCGAATTACCGTAGGTAAATATTATATAAAATTTGAGACCAAACAATCCTTAATAAAGGAATATAACGTTAGAAGAGAAGTTAGGAGCAATTCGTGCAAGTATTGCAAACCCAAATTTCTGTACGTGTAAAATGACCAAAATGCCCTGAGGTTATTTTACTCAGAAATGAGGATCGTGGGCCCCACCCATCCTCAAGGGGATGTTTTGATGTTAATAAGGGATTGTTTGTGTTATGTGTGTTAATAGAGGAGAAGAATCCTAATTTTGAGCTTGACGCGAAATGACCAAAACGCCCTTGCGTTTTTAACTCAAATTTCATGCCGACTAAGCCGAACCTCACTAAAATGTGTTAAAAGGTGTTTTTAAGCCATGATTAACCATTGGTTAAGCTCGGGTGGTCTCGGGCAATTTTTAAGTAAAATGACCGTTTTGCCGTGCTCTTTGTGCAGTTTTACAAATTTTGAGATTTTTGATTCGTCTAACGAAACCTAAGCAATATTAGGCTCAAATTAAAGCTTATTAAATTCTAATTATTAATCTAGAGTCAAAATTATTTATTTAAATTGATTAGAACCTAAAATTGCTTTAAAACACTCAAATTGCTTACTAATTCACCTAAGCCCTTAACCGTAAATTCTCTAAATTGCATGAATACCTTGCCTACACCTAAATAATACATGGAACACACAAAACCCTCTTCCATGAGGCTGTAATGCACGAAATAATGCAGCCATAATACACAAAAAATTGCACTAAAACATAATGCCAAAAATCACCATAAAACAAGGAACTTTGAAACATGATTCCATGTTTTAAGCCACCAAACAAGATGATTTTTCCTTCCTTGTCTCCTCCTCAAATTTAGTCAGATTTTCCTCCTCCTCTTGTCCATTCATGAGCTTGAATTCTTCTATAAATAGGCATGCTTAGAAGTCATTAGAGACTTGCTCAAAAATTTCACAACTTCAAGTTTTTCCTAAGCTCAAAAACTTTCTTTCTTTCTTCCCCTTGGCTGAAATTCTTTCTTCAACCTTTCAAGAATATTTTCTTTCATTTCACTCCAAGAAACCAAGTTCTCTTCCTTTCCTTCAAATCAGATTAGGTAGGGAGTTGTTTTTAAGTTTATTTCTATGTTTTGCTAAGTGTTGTTCTTGGTTCAAAATGATGATTTCATGGATTTTCTCTAGTTTTTCCATTTGGTTTTCTTCTTCCTTTTTCTTTAACCAATTCGGCCATATGGCCTAGGTGGGACTAAGATGATGGCTTGATGATGAGGACCTTGAAGGTGGGTTGTGAATCCATCACAAGTTAGGCCTCTAAAGCTTGAAAGTTCCACTTGATGCAAAACTTTAAAGAATGATGTTTTTATGATGATTTTATGATCTTGAGTTTAGAATTTGAAAGATGTATTTCTTACTTTGTCTTGTTAAGATATATATATTGAATTTGTATTTCTATAAAGTCTTGAAGGAGCTCTAGTAAAGAAATCAAATGAACTTGCATCCATGTTTAAGTTTATGCCTTGCATAATCATGTTTACTTTCTATGTCATCACTAAAATTTCAAGAATGAATAAATGGACTTGCATACTCATGTTTAAATTTCCAAGTTTGCATTTCATGTTTATATTTCATGTTGTCACTTAATCTCTAAAGATAATAAAGAAGTTGCATCTCATATTTATTTTATGTTCTCACTTTATTTTATAATGGCTAAAAGAATCAACGCATGACATGTTTATTTTTATGTCATCACCTAAAGATCCTAGAGCTCAAAGACTTACCCAAGTATCACAAGCAAAGAAATAAGATTATTGGAGTTAAAGAATTGATTCTTTAAGAAGTCTTGAGATTGGAGCTTAAAAAGATGTAATAATAATTCTCTTCTCCCTTCAGGTCCATGCGGAATACGCGCTCAGGTTTCTTAAGATTCTCCTTCCACTTCCTATGCGACTACGCCGCTCCAGTTTCTTGCATCATGTTTATATTTCAAGCTCTTGCATCATGTTTAATTTTCAAGTCATCACCTTAAATCTTAAAGATAAAGAAATGGATTTGCATATCATGTTTATAATTCCAAGTTATCACCTTATAATGACAAGATTAAAATGAGGTTGCATAGCATGTTTATGATTCTAAGATATCACATAAATCTCTTAAGCTCAAGACTTGCTCCTTTTATCTTAAGTGAGAATTTTAATTATGAAGATTCTTTCAAAAAGAATTAGTTTCTAAAAGAGTTTTAAAGCTTTGCAAGGATTCTACGGGAAACTAATATTTTATGTTCACTTAAAATGTGATTTTATACAATTATATGAGGTTCATGATTCGGCTTCTGATATGAGATTAGTACCAATAAATGATGATGATTTAATATGTTTGAAGTTGTGATAATTATGGTTTATTCTATGCATGTTAAAGATAAAACTAGCTTCCTAGAAAAACGTAAAAGCAAGATTTCTAGAACTTTAGAGAATGAAATTTATGCATTCTGTCCAGAGCCTTTAGTGACCTTAAGAACCAGATATTATTATGTTTAGATAAGGGACAATGATTCATAATTGGTTTAGTAATTAATTTTAGCATCATAGGGAAAGGTAACGAGAAGGGTTAAAAACGTAACTTCTAGCACACGTAAAACCTTAAGAACAACTTACTGTCTATGCTACCCCATATAGTCTAATAATGTTCTTAAGGCTTATAATTGATGGTAATAAATCCCTTAGATGCATAAGTAATTAGTTTGATAATTAAGGTTACCCAATTTTAGAGTTCGGTTATTTAAGGGAGCTTTCCTGAAAATTTTAGATGACATCTTTTGATGCTTTGGAATGTCAGTTATATGATGATGTAATGCCTACTGAGAATTTGATATTATTGAATGATTTCATGGCATGTTATAATTGCTATTGCAAACAATGAGAATGTTCATGCATCTTGATGATTATGATATAACATGCTAAGACTTAATGGTGACTTAAACTCATGAGGAAATGATCCTTTGGACCCATCAGACTATAGGTGGTGAAAAGGTGATCTTGAGAAAATGATCCTTTAAGACCCATCAGACTAGAGGTGGTGAAAAGGTGATTTTTGCCCCTAGCCCGTTCTCTCAAAATGATAGAGTCGGGATTTTAACTTATCAAAAGGGATAAGTATATGCTAGTGACGACTAGTAAGGTATGAGCTCATAACCTAGATTACTCCCAAAAGGGTGGAGTATAGGGTGGCCCCAAGGAAAATAATGATGATGATGACAAGATTTTAAGTCACCTAGGACACTAAAGGAATGAAATATGTGCACCATGTCTTGTGCATAGCTATTATGGTATGATGTTCTGTGCATAGCATTTTATGAGATGATGATGGGAAATATGATGTTCTTCTATGCATAGTATTTATGATATGATGATGAGAAATATGATGTTCTTCTATGCATAGTATTTATGATTTGATGATGAGAAATATGATGTTCTTTTATGCATAGTATTTATGATATGATGATGAAGAATACGATGTGTTGATAAACGGAAAAGTTCATTATAAACATGACATGCTAAGTTTATGATGCATTATAAGACGCATGATTAAAACCGACGAACCTCGTAAAGTATATTTTCGAACTTAATAAATCAATCTTAGCATGCTCACTATTTCATAATAACCCAGAGGTTCCTGGGGACGATGATGATGACACAATGCATCATGAGGTGAGTACCCTACTGAGATTCTTTTTATAAGTTTCTCACTCCCTCTATTTTTCTTTCCATCTCGTCTTCAGAAACGAAGGAAGCGTTCGTGAATCACATTGAGGCTTCAGGGTAGCTGAACTTGATCCTGCTAGTTTCACTCGTATATTTCAGATATCTATCCCTATCCCTGGAGTGTTATTACTAGGTGCCATTAATGGATGTCCTTCCATCCATATATTATTTATGTTTTGTTAGATTGCCTACACTTAGTCTTATTCTGTTGGTAGGCAAAATATCTATATGATATGTAATTATGGATGTTGTATGATGGAGCCAATATATTATGATGTCATGTTTGTAAATTCCTATGTGTCTTTTAAATTTTGCTAAATCATTCACGTTAAGCACGGCTCACGTTTTCAATTATGTTTAAAAAAAAAATGGCTCGTAATTTAACTAAGTATTTTCAAAGCATGATTAAGGAACTGAAGCAAAGAGTAAAGTCTAGTAATTAATTAGATCCTGCCTAGGTGTATTGGGTTAATTATTAGGGTGTTACACATGCCATGACTTATGTATGCACATTTCATTCATAAAGTAAGATGTATCCTCTTTTCTCTTGTTACATGATCATGCCATGACTTATGTGTGCTCCATCAATTGACATGCCATGATGTATGTATGTACTCGGTAACTGACATGCCATATATGTATGCACATTTCATTCGTAAGGTAAGGTGTATCCTCTTTCCTCTTGTTATATGCTCATGCCATGAGTTATGTGTACATGCATCATGAGCTATTAATCCGTAATCACACAACGTAATGTGTCTTGGATTTGATCTTTGGCATCAATCTCCGATCTTAATTTTTGATTACTTAGTGTCATATGTGATCTTTGGTATCAACTTCTGATCTTAACTTAAAAACCTGATGGGCCTCCCTCCTTAAACTTATGGTATTGAACTCAAACCGACGGCTCAGCCCTGGGGTGAAGGGTAGAATATGACACTATTTATTAGTTCCTTTCTTTTACTTTCTTAATCCAAGTAATGTTAAGAATGATCCTCACATGCATCTTTAATATGAATTTACATCTCAAGATAGCAATCCAGTACACATAGTATGGCAAATCAATAATTACTTAACAATGCATAATATCAAGAATGACAATTCTATCAATAAGAATATATCCTAACGACTTAGGATTTCCATACAAGTGCAAGTATTTTATGAATTTGTATGATAGAGTCATGAGACTCATTTATCATTCTTCGTTATGCTTATGATATTCTCATAATTAATTATTGTACTAATATTTTATTCTGGCCCTTTTTTTAATCCTTACAACTTAGGAATTTTGTTAAAATATTTTAGCATATTATTCTTACAATATTAAGCATCTTTTAACTTCTTCATTCCTAACAGATTTGACAATTATGATAAGAAATTCCATTGTGATCCTTACACTTAGAATTTTAATCTAATATTTTATGATGATGATTTTGATTTATCAAGCTTTCTAACAAGAAAAAAAATGAGTGACATTCAATAACTACACAATTTTATAAAAATTCCTAAACAGAGGGTGTTTGGTTGCATGCCCAACCGTGGGTGTAGCAACTTACAAAAATTATTGACACAAAACTCCAGAGTGTTTGGCGGTGAAAATTTCTAGAATACTAGTCCTATGTGTTAACTTTCATTTAAAATTGGTTTCACTCAAATCCATGTTGTATAACTTGAAGTTTAGATTTTCATTCCATGCTGCCCAGATTCCAAATAGCAAAAAGTGAGGCCTCCTCTAATATTTTTCAGATTTTCAGGAAACCAAATAGTACCAAATAAAAACAGGGACATTGTTCTATGTCTTATATTTGATACAAAATTGGAATGGGCTTAATCAGAGGTCTGAGCCGCTGAATGAATCTTTTATTGAAGATTATCCAAATTACCTAGTTTTTCCGAAAATTAGAGGTTTACATATAAGTTTTATGATTTTGTTCAAATTAGATTTCTTACATATTTTTCTCTTTTAGAAACTTTCAAGACGACAAAAGAAACACCATTTACAAAAATGATACACAACATTTGTGTGTATGTGTGAATATATATATATAAAACAAAAGAAATGCTTTGAAATTAAGTTTTCATAAAAATGTAATTTAGAACACCTTTGAGTGTCTCCTCCAAACAAACACCCCATCGATCACTTAAAAGTGACATGAACCCATATTAATAGACCTCATAGATCTCTTTGGTATTCTTATTCAATCGTATCCTTGGAGAGAGGAGGGTTCATTCATTCATCGGATTTACTAGGAAAGACATCCATACCGTAGAAAGGTGAATAAGTTGTGGCTGTTGGAGAACAAAGGAGCTTCTTGCAACTCTTCTTAGACCACCACTCGTGCGCTTTTTGTAAGAGTGTATTTTGAGTGAAAAAGAAAACAATTGAGAGTGTGGGGAGGGGAAGAGAGCTGCATCCAAAGTGGGGAAAAGAGGGAGAGGATAGCTTGCTTAAATAAAGGGGAAGTCAAGGCTTGGTAATTGCTACGCATTGGAAGCACACAACTCCATTTTTCCAAGCTTTGAAAAAGCCACCTTATCCCCTCCTTTTTCTATGCTTTGGCCGGCCATGCAACAACCTTATCTGGTCTGTGTTTGATTTTTGGCCAAATGAGGCTGGCCTCTGTAAGTGTGAAAAGACAGAAATGTCCCTCTAAGCTCGTTTGCGAAAATCGCTCGTTTGACACAAAATCAACTAAGTAAATTTTATAAAATCATCCAATTGATGTTGTTAAATATTTTTCACAAGAAATATCTTATTTCATTTTATCTTGATGTATTTTTTTTATAATTTTCCCATTTTACCCTTCATGACAAAATTACCATTTTGTCTTTTTTCCAAAAAATATCATTTTTTCACAAATACATCTAACTACTCATTTAAAATAAATATTTTGCATGGGGAATAATTGGGATGTTATATCCTTATAATTTGCCCTTCAATGGAAAAATTGTCATTTTGCCCTTTTCCTTAGAAAAGGGTCGTTTTTACGTGAAAACTTCTATCCACTCATTTAAAATGAATGCTTAGCATGAGGGAAAAATTGGGATGTTACATTAAATAGTGTTACATGCAAGAATTCTTAGCGACTGCTATTTCATCTTTATATGATGTCTATATTCTACTTAAGGTGACGAATTATTCAATATTTATTGAGATTTAACCTAAAAAAGTCCTATATCGAAAAAGAGTTGAAGTCTTGTGTGAGGTTTAAGCTATAAATAAAGCATTTGGTTGCTTGGTTTAGATATCCTCCAAAAGTTGAAGTGATCCATATAGGTAGCCTTTAAGAGTTATACATGAGATAAAATATTTGTAAGGATGATTTGCAATTTCAACCATTCAAAAGTTCCAGATAATGAAATATTTGGAACTCCTTATAAGGGTTAAGGATATAGGCAGTTAAGGCTGAACCATATTAAATTTTGTCTCCTTTATATTGTTTTTCTTCTTGTGTTGTTTCCTCTAGTGAAAGAGAGTTTATTTTTGTATTTCTTTTGCTTCCACTACACGCAAGTGGTGTCGAAGCCAATAGTTAGTGTCAGTTAGATTTGATTGAGTATTGGAAGGAATGGTAGTTATGGATCCATGGGTCCCTTGTATTGAAAGTCTTCCTGACAATGTGGAGGTCAGACGCTTGTCCTAGAGGAGTGATAGTGCAAGTGAAGAGAGCTTATGTCGAAGGTATTTTTGGCAATATGGAGTCTAAGTGGTGTGCTTGTGTCCGGAGCAATATAAGTGAATACAGGTATGACTCTTGTTTATACTATTGAATACTTGGGAAATGCAAGTTTTTGCAAGAAAAATATTTGTAGAGAGTTGTAGATAGCTTTTGGTAGGACTTTGGAGTGAGAAAGTGATTTGTTGGGATTTAACCCGAATTAAAGTTCCACAATAGAAAAGAGTTGAAGTCTTATGTGGGGTTTGGATTATAAATAGAGTCTTTGGTTGCTTGGTTTAGATATTCTCCAAAAGCGGAGTGATCCATATGGGTAGCTTTTAGGAGTTGTCCATGTGATGGAATATTTGTAAGGATGATTTGCAACTTCAGCGTTAAAAGTTGCAAACAATGAACAATTTGGAACCCTTATGGGGTCATGGAAATGGCAGTTAGGGTTGAACCATATTAAATTTTGCCTTTTTATATTAATTTTCCTTCTTGTATTATTTCTTCTAGTAAGAAAGAGTTTGTTTTTGTATTTCTTTTGCTTCCGTTGCTCAACAATATTTTCAGTAATATATAGTATTTGTGAAATAAGATTTACTACTATTCGATAATTGAAGTGTTTATACCCTAATAATTCATTCCAATTTTTCATTAAAAAAATAATGCATTATTCTAATTCAATTTTTTCTTTTTGATAATTTGGAAAGTTTCCCACCAAAGGGTAGCAAAATACAAGACAATAAAATATGAAAATAAATGATAATAAAATGACTAAATTAAAAATAGCTCCAAACATAAACTCCATGTCTCTAAAAGGAATATGATGTAGATGAAACCACAAACCAAAGACTCCCTACCAGCTTGCATCTTCAAGAACTTGCCACTTTCTTTAATAGCTCAAAATCATGTGCTCCAATTCATTTTCTTTTCTAGTTGTTTACTTTCTCCTCTTGCATTGGAAATATTATTTCAATAAATTGGTGACAATTTGAGTCTTAAATATATTGCCTAATTGTATCTCAATGTACTAGAATGTAAAGGTGACAGGAGTATTAAGTCTAGTGTGGTTAGTTAGCTTGGTTTTAGTTTTTAACCTAATGCATTTCTATTAGTGCGAGTTTGTTATGTTAGTGTCAGTATAATATCTGTAACTATTATCATACAAATTTGTAGATAATTAGCCTAATTACTATTAATTGTAATTGATTGTAATTTATTATAGATTGATTTCTTCTGTAATTAGGCATATACTCTAGATCTATAAATAGAGACCCTTTTGTAACCATTCAGTACATAGATATACATACAATTTTCTTAGTCTTTCTTTGTGTTTTTCTTTTTTCATTCTTGGTTTCTAACATGGTATCAAAGCCATGGCATCCATTTTGAAGATCCAATTACGTACATTGAGCTCTACTTGAAGAGCAATTTTCTTTCTTTCCTTCTAATTTTCCCTTTTATTTTCTTACTTTTGCCTTAGACGCATCTTTTCTTTCTCCATGGTATTCTCCACTTTTCCTCCATGCTTCACATCTAGTCTACCTCTGTGTACTATCATGGTACCATCAGGCTTGCCTTTATTACCTAGTTTTGCCCAATCCTATCTTGGCTCCATGGTTACACCCAAAAGCTCGTCTCTGCTCCATGGTTACACCCAAACCCATTGTAGCTCTTGCTTCCTCTACTAATCTCCATTTAATTATGGCAAGCTTAAAGCTTGGTGAGCTTTAGCTTGAGGGAGAGTGTTAAGAATAAATATTTTATTATATCTCAGTTTGATTTAGTTTGATTTAGATTGATATTAGGTTGCTATAGTCATTATGTTTTGATCTTATTCTAGAGCTATAAATAGACATTGCTTCTTTGTAATTGAGATATACAACACCTTAATATATGTCATATTAAACTTTTTTCCTCTGTGTTCCTATTTTTCCATTATGTCTTCTAACAATCAGAAAGCTCATGTTTTAATCTATAGCTCATTTATGTTTACCCTTCTCTTGTATTGTATTAGCACTTGAGTTTATTGAATGAATAACAGAAGTACATTCACCTTCCTTATTTTCTTTACCCTACTTTATTTTTCTCTATTTTAGTTTGTGTCTCTGATACTTACACACATGGTATCAGAGCTTGAGAGATCCAAGGGAATGGATGATTCTGAGCTCAACACGCCTAGAGAATGAATCTGCAAAATCTATGCTTCACACTTTCACATTAGTGTATTTCAAGCTCGGTGAAACTGTTATTTGTTGTGGCAACAACAAGCTTAGCTACTATATTGGTTGTCACAATCTTGACGACCATCTTGAAAAGGACACTTGAAAAGGTTCAATATCGATCAAGATTAGGGGCAGCAAAATGAGTCAATTAAATACAAGAAATAGATTAGAAAAGATCAGTTGCTAGTTTCTTATTTTTGATGTTGATAGAGAAAGCCTTAGCGAGCAAAATGTGTAATACCCGGTTTTAAATAAAAAGGTTAGAAAATTTTTCAAATCAAGAAGGGTGCCGGTTACCCTTATTCTGTCATTTGGGTCCTGAAATTCGCTAAGTCTGGACCCTACACGCCCTTGGAGGGCTATGTGATAGAGCTATACTCTTGGGGCCAAAAGTCCCGGTAATTGTTCCCTAGAGACAAATGAGTTGAAGAGTGATTTTTAACGAATTTTATGAAACCCTTTAAGTATTCTGTTTTAGCTTACAAGTTTACAAAGTCGTAAGATTTTTCGAATTTGAACTAAAACCCAAAAGTTAGTTTTGATTGATTAGGATTTTGATTTTTCTAATATTTTATTTGAATCCAAATGGGGGGTATTTCCCTATTTACATTTATGTTTTAAAGTTAATGGAAAGAAAACAAATGAATGTAAATAAGTGAGTAGTGGGGTAGTACAATCCAATACATACCATATTAGATCTCTGGAGCTTCGGAGACCGCCTGGACGGTTAACAGAAAGTGAAGTCGGTGTCTGAGCTTCTGGAAACCGCCCAGGCGGTCATAGGCCCAGGCGGTCAACAGAGAGCATAGTCGATCCTGAAGGTTCTGGAGAGCTCTGGAGACCGCCTGGGCGGTCATATAACCGCCGGCGGTCAACAGAGAGCATAAAAACCCCATTTCAGGGTCCAGAACACTCCAAAATGGTTCTCTCCCTCCCTCACGCGAAAATCTCAGTTCCTAACCCATTTTCACCCTCCAAACTCCATTTTCTTTCATTTCTTAAAGTTTAATTACGAATCTGTCATCCCTAAAGCTTAAAGGTACGTTGTTCTCTTGGTTCTGCTTCATTTTCTTCAAGTTCTTTGGAGTTATGGGTGGTTCCCATGCTTCTCAAGGGAGAGAAGCTTTCCACCTTGCTAGAAAGGGGTTCTTGTGGTTTTAGAGGTTAACCTAGAGTTCTCCTGCTTCCATGACAGAAGAGGTATCATTTTCACTTCCCAGAGATCTGTTAGTATGGTTTCTACCTTTTCTACCCCTCCAGGTGAGTGGGTTCACACCTGTTACTTCTATGTTATGCATTAGAGTTATTTTCATAAAAATTATGATTCCTGCTTGATTTAAAGAATTCCTATATGAGGATTTGAAGTTTACTATTAGATTCCATGTTTAGAACTCCTGGTTTTAGAGCATGAAACAGGTTTTAGACAAAACTCATGGGACCATGGTTGTTGAACTGATTCTATGTAAAATTGATTATATGTGTAACTATTAGAGGATTTTATGATTATTTTACTAGATTCTGGAATTGGTTTATGCTGATGATATGGTTTTATACCTAGATACGAGGTTTAGAGCAAAAGAACTGAAATGATAATTTAGACTCTATGATTTCATAATATGATATTGAGTTTTCCTAGTTTATGGTTGGAACTATGTTTAACAAGTTAATAGTTTGAATTTAAAGAATTTTGATGATTGAATGATGTTTCTGATAATCAATAAAAGAGTTTTAGAGCGTGAGTTTCCACGAAATTCAGAACGGTGGCGGCTACATACTCTGTGGAGGTTTGGAATCTCAATGTCCACAAAGGGTGATCCCTTGGACATGGTTCCACAGCCACAATTATGCTAAGGTCAAGCTTAGAATCGAATGGATTCAAGTTTTCAAAATATAATAAGTTTATCGTTAATAAAGAATGACATAGAGATTTAGACATAAAAGGATTTTAGAGCATGAATCTTCGTGTGACTCAAAGCAGTTGGCGGATACATATTTGTGAACTTGGAATTACCAAGTGTGATTTTATAGTTGAGTTATGCTAAGGTAAACTTCGAAGTTAGAGAGATTCAAAGCTCTCAGGAAGTTTATGAGCCCATGAGGGGCAATCTATTCAGAGAAATTATAAGCCCACGAGGGCAATCCATTCAGAGAAATACAAGCCCACGATGGGCAACATATTCAGAGAATTACAAGCCCACGAGGGGCAACATATTCAGAGAATTATGAGCCCACAGGGGCCTGGTTCACGAGGAACCATTGAGATCGGTCCACGAGGGACGTGGTTCACGAGGAACCATTAAGATCTCAGTTAGGGGCTCTTGTTCACGAGGAACTGAGCACCTACTTTTCTGTTATTATTTATTGTTATGATATTTCAAACTAGACATTACTGTTTCTCTAGAAACTATATTATTATGAGTTTATTTAATGTCAGGTATGAAAGTTAATTAATGAAAGAACTTTTGAATTGGCAAAGTAATCATTTGAATGTATATAAATATATGTACAAAAGAAGTTTATGGGAAGTTAGACAAGAAAATAAATCAAAGGATTGCTTTATCAAGTTTATGAAATGATGATTTGCATATATGTGTATGTAATATAATTGCGTAAGACTTTTTGAGAAAAGTACCTTTGAGCTGATGTATGGACACATAATTACATAATATTTTCGACTATTAGTAATGTTGTCATAATTTCATGCATGGTTTCTTTGATGTCCCATGAAAGGGGGTTTTAGGTGAGGGCTCACTCACTGAGTTTTGGTGACAAAACTCACCCCTCTTGTAACACCCTAACTTTCACCAAATACGCTCGAGTCGCATTCGGCTAGTTATTAATAGTTACGTCTTCGTTTCAGAACTTGACTTGGCTTTCTTTAAAATACGAGTACTAAAAAAAATATGACTAACTTTTTTCTTTTTGAACTTAAGACTTAAAATGCGAGCCGCGCATGCGCATAGGGACGACTTCTAAACAAGAAATATAACAACCAGGTATACATCACCATAACAATCATAAATAAACCCTAGAATAAACACAACATAACTTGTAGTATTATATTATAATCATAACAAAATAATGGTACCCTTATAAATATAAGGACACCTCAAGATACTAGATACATCAAGCAAGGTTAACTAACGCTAAACATAATTATAAACAAGCTAGACTAGTCTTCAAGCCTCCATTGCGCTCTCTCCGATGTGCATAACTCCTACGCCCGCGCTTCAAGGAAAATCACGAACATCCGCATCAATCCGTCTGGAGACGACATGGGAAGGAAAGACAAAAGGGGTGAGAATACTTATATAAGATTCTCATTAGGGCTCCCTGACTTTAACACAAGTGTCATCGTCGTCGCCCAGCCACTTCGGGTTTCATTATGAAAGAGGTATACATGCATAGATACAATTTTAATTTCTCAAATCCTATTATCCGAAGTGGGTTCCTTTTAGCATGAGTCTTCATGGTATGAATGCAGCATATTTTTATGTATACATGGCAATACTTGAGCATGACAGTATACGTAGATAACACTTATCACTTAATCAAAGCATCAATGGAACATATGCATGTGCGTCTTTTACTTTTTCATACTTGAACTTCAAGTTCCTTTCATAACTTTTTCCACCCTCATCACGGTCACCAAAATCCACCCAACATGCCGGCCCTGGTGATTTTAACATGGTCACCAAAACTCCTAATCACCCATCGCCTAGGAATGAGCTCATCCTAACTAGCCGTCACTAGATTCATACGGGGTAAAAGAGGGGAAACATATCTCTTTCCTTGGATCACCCTACAACCCTTAACTCAGGAAGTCATAATGGGATCATTTCCTCTTTATCATATCTTGTATGAATGCAACATGAGCATGCAACCATAGAACCCCATATGACATATCATATATTCTCATGCATTGTAAACATAGCATACCACATCATCATAGCAACATGCCACAAATACACATATAGCCTCAAGTTCATAATATTAACATATTCACATCATTATGAGTATACCCACTCGGCCTCATGCTCACATCACACCTCCTATCTCATGGTGTCTTATGCTTTGGCCCTTACGGGTCTTAAACTTGTGTTCCAATTATCCTATAAGTCATTATGGATTTTTATAACACCTAAGGGATCATTACCCATAATTTTCTCTAATGTTTATGAATTATAACATAACCAAACAGCTCTATGTCTCTTTGGGCAGAATTTTACCTCATGACTCAGGGTCCTAGAATCTTCATTTTTGACCCTTTCTAAGTTTCGTCTTCACCTAAGGCTCTATAATTAACTCCTAAACCAATTATGAGGGATTCTTACACATATCCACTAATTATAAACCATTTTCCTTAAGTCCAATTATGCTGGAACATAATCACAAGTTTGTGCATTCTAAGTGTTCTAGAATCGCATTTTAAGTCCTTTTTAGTTACTTGTTCTTTCTAAACTTTCCTAAATCGTTCCTTGCTTCACTCAAACATAATTTTACACATTTTAACACCTTAGAACAGCATTCATATGGTAGCCAAACACCAATGGAAGAACCGAAATCATAATCATCATATGATCACATAATCTCATAATTAAAAATACATATAAGTTGCTAGTTTCTCTTGGAATCATCTTAGGAACTCAAAACTCTTTTAGAAACCAATTAATCTCATTGAAATCATATAAATATGTGCTAGTTCAGTACCTAAATTATTTAGCTCAAGGAATGATATTTAAAACATAAAACTTTGTTCATAAAGTTTCTTGAGTACATTTAAGCTTAGAAAAATTCCAAGACTTAGACTATGTGCACTTGTGATTAGATGAACTCATCCAAGTCCATCATCCTCATCACAAGGCCGAAATGGCATTCTTGAAATGCCTCCATTTTCTAAAACTTTATGCAAGATACTTGGGCAAGTCTTTGAGCTTTAGGAGGTTAAAGTGATGGCATAAACTTAAACATGATATGCACTCATTTTATTCTTCATTAGAAAGTAAGGTGAGAGCATAAAATAAATATGAGATGCAACCTTTTTATTATCTTTGAAGATTAAGTGATGACTTGAAATATAAACATGAAATGCAAGCTTGAAATTTAAACATGATAATGCAAGTTCATTTAATTGTTCTTGAGAACTTAGTGATAGCATCAAAATAAACATGATATGCAAGGCATAAACTTAAACATGTGTGCAACTCATTTTATTATTAACTAGAGCTCTTTCAAGACTTTAAAGGAACATTACAACCTTAACCCATTATGCATCTTAACAACAAAAAGTTAGCTTTAGATTTCTTGGCATCAAGACTTCAAGGAAGCCTTTGATTTTAAACTTCATCATCAAGCTCAAGAAAATGGACACAAAACTCAACACTTTGTCAAAACAAAATACAAAGAACTAAGTTATATTCTTTATTTTATTGCTCATGGGCTTCAATCTAGAGTAAAACTCTTAGAACGGACCAACTTTAAGGTTGGCAAGGCTAAGCTTAGAGCTCTTTGAAAACATAAGATTAATTTTCTTTAACAAAACTTTTGTGATCTACTTAACAATTTTAGCAAACTTTGTTCAAACAAAGGAAAAGGAAACCGAAATCATTCAAGGAAAAAAGAAGAAAAATCGAAACCTTTGAGGAAGAAAAGAAAGGAGATCCGAAAGCATGAGCAAGAAAAAGAAGGAAAAACATAAGCATGTATGGTCCAAGACCAAGTTGTTTCAAGCTTTAGAGGTTTCTCACAAGACATCAACAAGTATTTTTCTTGAAACCTCATCATCAAGCTAAAGTTTTTCTCATAAAAAGGCCTCATGGCCGAAATGAAAAAGAGAAGAGGAAAGGAGTTTGAACCAAGAGAAAACTAGAACTTTTCTTGAAGAAAACAAGTAAAAACTTAAAAACAAACCCCTACCAATTGAAGTCTTGAGAGATATGACAGAAAGCTTGAGTTCTTGATGAAATGGAGAAGGAAAATCCTCTTGAAACTTGGAGGAAGAAATCGGCCAAGTTGAGGGAATTTGAGAGGAAATGAGAGAAAATGCAAGAATGCTTGAACTTGGCAAATGATCCAAAGAGCAACCAAGTCTTCAAAGGCTTGGTATTTATAGAAAAATGAAACATGTTGGCTGATTTGGGAGGGAGGCCTTGACCTCATGTTCTATGAGGTGAGAGAATTGTTTCATGGAAGTATGGTGAGGCATGGTAGATGTAACGCCAATTTTTACTCGTTTAGAATTACCAAATTACCCTAGGTAATTTTTCTATATAATTCGAGACCAAACAATCTTCAATAAAGGAATATAACATTAGAAGAAAGGTTAGGAGCAATTTGTGCGAGAGTTGCAAACCCCAATTTCTGTACGTGTAAAATGGCCAAAATACCCCTAAGGTTATTTTACTGAAAATGAGGATCGTGGGCCCCACCCATCCTCAAGGGGATGTTTTGATGATAATAAGGGATTGTTTGTGTTATGTGTGTTAATAGAGGAGAAGAATCCTAATTTTGAGCTCCTACGCGAAATGACCAAAACGCCCTGCTTTTTAACTCAATTTGCGTGCCGACTGAGCCCGAACCTCACTAAAATGTTTTAAAACGTGTTTTTTAAGCTATGATTATCCATTATTTAAGCTTGGGTGGTCTCGGGCAATTTTTAAGTAAAATTACCATTTTGCCCCTATCTTTGTGCAGTTTTGTGAATTTTGAGATTTTCGATTCGTCTAGCGAAACCTAAGCAATATTAGGCTCAAATTAAAGGTTATTAAATTCCAATTACTAATTTAGAGTCACAATTATTTATTTAGGGTGATTAGAACCTATAATTGCTTAAAAACATCCAAATGGCTTACTAATTCACCCAAGCCCTTAATTGCAAATTAGAGAATTTGCAAAGATACCCTACCTACACCCACATAATACATGGAACACCAAATTTCTCTTCCTTGTGGCTGTAATGGCCGAATTATTGGTGCCACAATGTATCAGAAAATTTGTCAAATTTGGCACAAAGCTTCATGTAAAGAAAAAGCCAAAAATTCCTTAAAACATGGCATAAAACATGCCTTAAAAAATGATTTTCCTCCCTTTGTTCCCCATGAAAAATCTGCCAATTATGCCTCCTCCTCTTGTCCATTTATGAGCTTGAATTCTTCTATAAATAGGCATACTTGAGGAGTGTTAGAAACCTTGAATCATAGTTACACATTTCTAGTTTTTACAAACACCAAAAGCTCTCTTTCTTTCCTCCCTTGGCTGAAAATTTAGCATCAATTTTTCAAGGAGATTTTCTTTCATTTCACTCAAAGAAACCAAGTTCTCTTCCTTTTCTTCAAATAAAATTAGGTAGGGAGTTGTTTTTAAGCTTAATTTCAAGTATTAATAAGTGTTGTTCTTGGTTAAAAATGATGATTTTATGTACTTTCTTCTTGCTTCATATTTTGATTTTCCTTCCCCTTTCTTCTTGTATATTTCGGCCTTGTGGCCTTTGTAATGATGAGACCATGGTTTGATGATGAGGTTCTTGAGTGTTGGTTGTAAAGCCTTCACAAGTTAGACCTCTAAAACTTGAAGGTTTTATTAGTTTTCAAAGTTTTGAAGCAACTATGTTTTTATGATAAAAGTCTTGAGTTTAGAACTTGAAAAATATATTGACACTTATGTTTCATTTCTTGTTAAGCTTTGTTTTTAGTTTAAAATGATGTTTAACAATTTTTCATTTTTAGATGACTCTTGAACTTCTCCTTTTCTTGCCATTTGATTTCGGCCTCAAGGCATAAGAATGTTTTCTAGGACAGCTTAATAATGGAATCTTTAAAGCTCACTTTGTCTTGCTAAGATATATATTGGGTTGAAATTATAATTCTTTTAAAGTCTTGAAGGAGCTCTAGTAAAGAAATAAAATAAACTTGCATCCATGTTTATGTTTATGCCTTGCACAATCATGTTTACTTTCAATGTCATCACTAAATTCTCAAGAATGAATAAATGAACTTGCATATTCATGTTTAAATTTCCAAGCTTGCATTTCATGTTTATGTTTCAAGTTGTCATTTAATCTTCAAAGATAATAAAGATGATGCATCTCATATTTATTTTATGCTCTCACTTTATTTTATAATGGCTAAAAGAATCAATGCATGACATGTTTATTTTATGTCATCGCCTAAAGATCCTAGAGCTCAAAGACTTGCCTAAGTATCACAAACAAAGTTGGAACTATGGTAACAAAAATCTAAAGCTTCCTTAAGATTATGGGAGTCAAAGAATTCATTCTTTAAAAAGTCTTGAGTTTGGAGCTTAATAAGATATAATAAGAATTCTCTTCTCTTCATCGGTCCAGTGCGACTCCTGCGCGCTAGGTTTTTAAGATTCTCTTCTTCCTCCACTTGGTCCAATGCGAACTACCGTTGTTCAAGTTTCTTGCATCATGTTTATATTTCCAAGTTATCACTTTATAAAGACAAGATTAAAATGAGGTTGCATAGCATGTTTATAATTCTAGTTATCACTAAATCTCTAAGCTCAAGACTTGCTCCTTTTATCTTAAGTGAAAATTCTAATCATGAACATTCTTTCAATTTATAAATCGAACTCATGAATTAAGGTAGGCCTAAAGTCCTATAATCTCTTTAAATTTTAATAAAAAGAATTAGTTACTAAAGGAGTTTTGAAGCTTTGCAAAAATTATAGGGGAAACTAGTACTTTATATATACTTGAAATGTGATTTTATGCATTCTTCAGAACCTTTAACATGCCAAAAAAAAAACCAAGTTTTATTATGATTAGATAAGGGAGAATGACTCATAATTGGTTTAGTAATTAATTTTAATATCATAGGGAAAGCTGGTAACGAGAAAGGATTAAAAATGCAATTTCTAGCACACGTAAAACCTTAAGAACAACTTCCTGCCTATGCTGCCCCATATAGTCTAATAATGTTCTTAAGGCTTATAATTAATGGTAATGATGGTAATGAATCCCTTAGATGCATAATTGAGTAGTTCGATAATTGAGGTTACCTGATTTTAGAGTTTCGGTAAGGATTTATAATGTTGCCTTTTTGATGTTCGAAGTAATAAATATATGTAATGATTTGATGCTTATTAAGTATTTGACATCATTGATTGATCCCTGGCTTGCATGTTATAGTTCCTGTTGCAAACAATGAGAATGCTTATGCATGCAATAAAGATATTCTTTATTATTTAAAAATTACTCTTGTTGGAAGAAAGTGTACTTTTAAAAGCGTGATTTGAAAAGGTTCTGGCTAGGAAAGACTTGGTACTTAAGCGTGTTCATTTGTGACCCACCACTTTTTCCTGGGAATCTCCAGATGCATGATTACAGTTGGTATATATTATTCAGAGTAAAACTATAAATGAGAAAATGTTATGATGATTATGAATTGAGAATTGTATTATGATATAACACGCAAAGACTTAATGGTGACTTAAACTTATAAGAAAATGATCCTTTGGACCCATCAGACTATAGGTAGTGAAAAGGTGATTCTTGCCCTAACCCATTCTCTCAAAAGGGTAGAGTTGGGATTTTAGCTTATCAAAAGGTATAAGTATATGCTAGTGACGACTAATAAGGTATGAACTCATAACCTAGATTACTCCCAAAAGGGTGTATAGGGTGGCCCAGGAAAATGATGATGAAAGTAACTTTAAGTCACCTAAGAAACTAAATAAATGCATTATGTGAATATGATGTTCTGCTATGAATAGTATTTATGAGATGATGAGAAATATGATGTTCTTCTATGCATAGTATTTATGATATGATGATGAGGAATATGATGTGGTTTTATACATAGCTGTGTTATTATGATATGCCGATGAGATATATGATAGGAAAAGTCCATTATAAATATGGCATGCTAAGTTTATGATGCATTACAAGACGCATGATTAAAACTAACAGACCTCGGTAAAATATATTTCCAAACTTAATAAATGAATCTTAGCATGCTCACTATTTCATAATAACCCAGAGGTTCCTGGGGATGATGATGATGACACGATGCATATGAGGTGAGTACCCTGAGATTCTTTTATAAGTTTCTCATTTCCTCTTTCTTTCTTTCCATCTCGTCTTCAGAAAGTGATGGTGATGTTCGTGATTCCCGTTGATGCTCTCACCTGGTAGATGCATGTGATCTTGTGAACCAGCTTATTATCCTTGAGGAACGTATCGCTAGGCCTTGAGCGTGAACTGGATATCTATTCCTATCTTTGGAGTATTATTAATAGGTGCCGTTAATAGATGTTTTTCCATCCATATATTATTTATGTTTTGTTTGATTGCCTACATCTAGCTTAACTCTGTTGGAGGCAAAATATCTATGTGATATGTAATTATGGATGTCATATGATGGAGCCAATATGATGTGCTCTTCATGATATGTCTATTTTCTGCTTTATCTCGATTATCATTCACATTATGCGCGGCTCACGTTTTCAATCATGTTTAAAAAAAAAAAGGCTCGTAATTTCATTAAGTATTTTCAAAATATGATTAAATAACTGAAGCAAAGAGTAAAGTCTAATAATTAATCAGATACGACCTAGGCGTATTGGGTTAATTATTAGGGTGTTACAGTAGAAAGCATGGCTAGGCATAGGCAAGGCATGGCTTAAGGCATGGTCTTTGAGTGAAACAAACTCACCATGTGCTACACATGGGAGTGGTGAATTTTAGCCAATCTGGGCAGCCAAGGGGGAGGAGAAATTGCTCATGTAATTGTGGTTTAATGATATGTTTAGGTGTGTCTTTGATTAGGCTTTTGATTAGGAGTTTGTAAGCAATTGTTTATGTGAGGTAATTGGCTAATTAAGGTTGTCAAGACTTGATTAGGAGGGTAATCTTGCTAGATTAATCATTTAAAATCATTCTTTTGGTCAAATGGGGTATGGCACAATTCCTTAATTTAAGGAATTGGAGAGAGAAAATACTATTCAAGATTCCAAGACTAGGAATCTTGAATTAAAGAATACAATTAGAGTTTAACTAAGCAATCTTAGGTCATAATTAACCTTAATAAATTATTTTGACTCTATATTAATTATTGAAATAAATTAATCTTTGATTAGAGCCTAATATTGCTTAGGTTTGCTTAATTGCATCATTAGGCTCACTGGACATTATTCTAGGGACAAAATGGTAATTTCGCACTAAACCAGGGACCTCCAAGGGGAACTAGATATCAAATACCACTCAAAAACATTATTCCAAACTTCCTGGAAAAGTTCAAGGGCTAAACGGCACCTTTTACAGTGTAGAACAGGGGGGTATTTTGGTCATTTTGAGCTGAAAGTTTAGAAAATGAGATTTTCACCTTGGATATCAAACATAACAGATATGATCCCCTTTAAACATTGAGTTGACCCATTCGAGGACGGGTCAATCCTTTAATCTCAAGTAAAAATGACCTTAGGGGCATTTTGGTCATTTGTACTCAAACAGAAATCGGGCATTACACCTCTCATTTCTCTCATTTTTACAATAAGAGCAATGGTAGCCAATCCTACACATCCACGGAAAAGTGTCAATAGTAAGCTTCACCAGAGTGAAGCATTCTATCTTATCTGAGCGCTAGGTCCTGTAGGGTAGGGTTCAGGACCTAGGGTATGGGTTGTTGCATTCACATAGAACTTGTATTTCAATGTTATTTCAGTGATATGAACGATTTTGTACTAAAAGGACATTATGAGGTTTTAGACATGATTATTTGGATTTAGAAAATAAATGATTGACCTAGAGAAAGTGACATTATGTTTTAAATAGACTTTTATGAACAAAGCATAAGTTTTCAGAACACGATTATTTTGATTCTAGAGCAAAAATGATTTGCATGTAGAAAAGTCAAGTTTTCTATGTTTCATGGATTTCGAGAATAGAGCATACATATAGAGGCAATCACGGGTTAGGCTGACGTGAGAATGGGATTTCTCACGTGCGGGTCACGTGCCTAGGTTGGGTTGTGACAAAATGGTTGGTTGTAAGTTCGCTTATCAAATCTAAGAAAGAATTGTAGTGTATTGCACCTTTCAAACTAGAACAAGAATCAAGCAACTCAAGATGTAGCTGAAGATAATAAGAAAGAAAGGCATTGTTGCATCATAATATCTCATTGAAATCAAGAAAGTATTTGATACTTTAGCTGTGGTTAGTTCACCTCTAACAATAAAAGAGCATATGATGCAATTATGAACGGTCTCAATGATGGGTATAGTGTCTTTATTACCTTTATCATGTTGTGATCAGATCCCTTCACTATTCTTGAGATTGAAGCTCAACTAATGGTGCAGGAAGAGATTATAAAGAGGCTTAAAAGGTTGGAATTGGAATTTGTGAAGCAAATCTTGCTCAATCCTCGATGCATCAATTCAAAAGGATTGGTTTAGATCATGGAGGTTGTTAGCACTTCAATGGAGGTAGAAGAGATAAAGTAAGATTTATAAGAGGAGGACACAATAATTAGAATAATAGAGGAAATAGGGCTTAGTGCTAGCTGTGCAATGTATGGGCACAGTTTGGCAATACTACTATTAATTTGACTAAGGGTTTCAAAATCCAAACAAGTCTTCCACTAATTCTTACTCTCCTTCTTCTATTGCTCCTCATGCTCATCCTCGAGCCTATTTGGCTACTTCTTCAACCATTCTTAACTCCTCATGGCTAAGGTATGATAGTTTAGAATAGGTTATGGTAGTTAATGGCCAAGGTATGGCTATCAAGCACATTAGGCATTCAATTCTTCACTCATATACTACTAGTACTTCATTTCACCTTAATCATTTGATGCATACTTCTGGCATTACAAAGAACTTGATCAATGTTTCTAAGTTTGCCCATGATAATGGAGTATTTTTTTAATTTCGCTGTTACCATCGCCTTGTCAAATCTTAGGTGTCAAATAGAATCTTGCTTTATGGCACACTTAAGAAAGGGCTTTACACCTTTGATAATGCACGTGTTCCTCATGCTATTTCATTGAACTAGTATGCTATGTCATCACTTGCTCCTGTAGATAACTTAGCTTTAACCCTTTGTAAAACTCCCTTTGTTTTTTATCTTTGCCATAAAAGATTGGGACATCCCTCCATAAAATTGTATCACATGTTCTGTTGCTATGTAACATTTATAATGATATGAATAAAAGTTCACTTTTGAGTAAATCTTGTTAGTTGTTTTGGAAAAATCTATCAATTGTCATTCTCTACTTCTTCTTCCAATTACAACGCACCATTAGACTTATTTTTTTTTTATGTTTCGAGTACAACACCCATATGAACAAAATCCGATCATAAATACTAAGTATGTTTTATTGACCATTATCTAGATACATGTGTTTACCTGTAGAGTACAAAAGCACAAGTTTTTCATGCCTCTATACAACGTGAATATGATTGAATTGTAATTTTGGTTTGAAATTAAGGAATTACAAACCGACAATGGTGGATACTACACTTCTCACAACTTTACTGAGTTCCTAAAGTCATGTGGTATCTCACATAGGTTTATATGTCTTTACACACATCAACAAAATGGTTGTGGTGAAAGAAAGCACATGCATATCATTGAAACGACCTTAACTTTACAATCCTCAACTTCTCTACCACTCACATATTAGGATCAACTTTTCATTACTATTATGTATCTCATAAATAGACTCCCCTCTCCAAACATTGCCAACAAATCACCCTTAAAACTTACTTTCAAAACTCAGCCTGGATACATATTCCTAAAAGATTTTGGTTATCTTTGCTATCCCTTCCTAAATCCCTATAACAAACACAAATTTGACTACAAATCATAACCCTGCATATTCCTAGGCTATGAAACATAGGCAAAATACTTGTCCTCAATAGGAATATAGATATATATATATATATATATATAGGCATGTTCTATTTGATGAAGCATCATTTCCCCATTTTGATATTCTCTGATAAAGATGTCATGTTTAATATTGCTCAGCCCACTAATAACTCATATGTATCCTTGTCTCCCTCAATTCCCCTCCTTTCCCCCTAAATTCTAAGTATAATGCCTAATTTTCTTCACTTACATCCTTGTCCATTCCTTCAAGTAATATTGTATTAGTTTCTAATTCTCCAACTAGCTTTGTAAGTGCAGGTGTATCGATTGCAATTCTTTCAACTGTAAATTGCCTCATAGTTGTTCCATATACTATTGTTGACTCTAATTCTCAAGTGGGAGTCAATTTAATTGCCTATACTCATTATTGCTCTCTTTGATCCCTTAATAGTTGCACCAAATAATACTGACCCAATGCTTACTAGGTCCAAGAATGGAATTTTCAAACCTAAGCCCCACATGGCTGCTCACCTATCAAAACCTCTTGTTGACAAGTTGCTGAATTAAACCTGCTAGTGTCTTTGAGGCCTTTCAGAGCACTCATTGGATGAAATCCATGATTAGGGAGTATACAACCCTTATGAAGAATAATACTTAAGAGTTGACTTCTATCCTAGCTAGTGCAAAGCTAATTGGCTGCAAATGGTTATTCTAGGTAAAGAGGAATCCAGATGGAAGCATTAAAAAATACAAAGCAAGGCCAGTTGCTAAGGGCTTTCATCAAAAGGAAATAATTATGAGGAAATCCTCAGCCCTATTGCCAAGCTTAGCACTATTATGCAAATTCTCACCATTGATCTCTCTAAGGGTTGGAAGATTAGGCTATTTGACTTCATCAATGCCTTTCTTAATAGAAACCTCACCATGCTTGTTTACATGAAACAACCTGAAGGTTTCAATCTTTGAATAACTCAACTTGTATGCAAGCTTAAAAAAGCCCTCTATGGCTTGAAGCAAGCCCTACAAGCTTGAGTTCTCACTCTCAGTTCAACTATGTAGAAATTGGCTTCTCCAACACAAATTTAGATTCCTGGCTTTTTACCCAGTTCACTAACTCTTCCGCCATCTACATTTTGATTTATGTAAGTGATATCCTCATTGAGATAACAATAACGAGATTGTTGCCTTGATTACTCCATTACATAATTACTTCATTACACAACATTCTAACACTCAAAGATTTGGGGAAATAAGTTATTTCCAAGGAATTGAAATCAAATATCAAGGGTCTAGCAGATTTCTCTTCACCAATTTAAGTATATAAGAGATTTTCTTAAGAAAGCTAGTATGGATGGTGCAAAATTATATCCATGCCTACACGTAAGGTCTAGAGCAGAAACTCTAAGCTTCTGGTGGCACTCCCTTTCTTTTTTCTCTATCACTATGTTGTATGTGGCTTACAATATGCTACAATCACATGCCGTAACATAGCTTATGTAGTTAACAAGGTTAGTCAATTTATGCAATCTCCTCTTGAAGACAATTTAAAGGTGGTAAAATGAGTTCTTCAATACTTAGGTGGTATTATCCACCATGGCCTCAATTTTTACAAGTTCCTTGATTTTTGTTGCTTGCTTTATGTGATTTCGATTGGTAATCATCAGATGTTGATGACAAAAAAAGCACCTCTAACTATTGAGTCTATTTTGATTCCAATCTCATCTCTTAGTTAAGTCGAAAATAGCATGTTCTTTCAAGATCAAGCATCGAGGCTGAATTTCAATCTGTTGTTGTTCTTATTGACATAATGAGGCCATAGTCATTGTTGTTAGAATTGCATATCTCATGTACTGTTCCTCCATCCGCTTTTTTTACAACCAAAGTCCTATCCTCCTTGCAGTAAATCCCATCCTACATAGCAGAACCAAGCACTTCGAACTAGACATGTACTTTATAAGAGATAAAGTGGTCTAGAAGTAAGTTTATGTCTCATACATATTCCTTCTCTCGATCAAGTGACTGATGTCTCACTAAAGCAATTTCCACTTTTCAATTTCATAAAAGTTCAGGGACAAGCTCAGGGTTTCAAGTTCTTCACCCTTGAACTTGAAGAGGAATGATAGGAGTATTAAGTCAAGTGAAATTAGTTAGCTTGGCTTTAGTTTGTTAACTTAGTTGCCTTTCTATTAGTGCAACTTTGTTACATTAGATAGCTTGTGTTGTAATCTACGGTTATTCATGTATATATATTCCTCATCATTTGTATTGTGTTAACATAAACGAATAACAAAAGTACATTCACCTTCCTTTTTCTCTCTAACTTACTCTCTTTTTCTCTCTTTTGGTTTTTGTCTCTGATTCCTACAAAAGGAGGGTCATATTTAACATATTTTGGTGAGATAAGATGGGGAAATTAGAAATTATATAGCATATCCAAAATTCTTGAATGGGAAACACTTGGATGCTGGGCAAAAGATAATTGATTATAACTCATTGACATTATATAAATAAGTACTGCAACATGTAAAATAATGTGCTCCCAACTTGAAATTGAGAGATTTATTCTCATAAGAAACAATATTCTAACAATCAATTGGAGGCTTTTTATTAGATGATTATGGTACTCCACTCTTTTTGTATAGGAACATGAGCAACTAGATGTTTAGATGATCAAGTCACTACCTACTTCTTTAGAGAAATTGATGCAAAAAATTAGATTCGGTAAAATGCATTTTACCCCAAATTTTAGTCATGTGTAGTTTACAACTTGACTTTTCAAAATATATATCGTGACACCCTAGACTTTCCAAACAATGCAAAACACGCCTTTTTGTTAAGTTGACATTTATTTCCACCATTAAGTAGTCATGTGATATCATGTTCACAATTAAATGGACAAAAATACCCTTCTTTTTAATTAAATTTCCAACTCTAAATCCTCGTCCACTCAGAAACGAACAAAAATACCCTTTTATTGTGATCAAACCTTAGCATCTGAAGGGTATTTTATCCATTTGTGAGTGAGGGAGAGTCTAAGGTTAGGAAATTTAATTAAAGGAAAGGATTTTTATCCGTATTATTGTGCATGTGATATGCATATGACTACTTAATCGTGGAAATAGATTTCAACTTAATCAAATGGGGTGTTTTGTACTATTTGGAAAGGTTAGGTGTTGTAATGCACATTTTAAAAATTCAGTATGTAAGTTGCATATGACCTAAAGTTTAAGGCGGTAAAATGCATTTTACCTATCATAAGGGTGTACAAGGGACGGGTTGGGACGGTTGGACCAAATCTTAACTCGGCCTGATTTTTAGCCCGGGTCATTTTTTAAAACCTGAACCCGATCAAATAATAACCCGATAAATGATCAAGTCAAATCGGGTAAACCGGCTTTTAAACAATATATGAATATTTTGATATTATACATAGTAAAGTTATAAAATTTTACAAATAAGAAACAAAATTCAAAAGATATTTTGATATACATATTTTAAAACAAATTATCTAACTATAAAAATAATATCAAGTTATTCAAAATGTATTAATTTAAACATAAAATCTTATAATTTATTACTAACTATTATAAAAAATATATATAACTATAAAAGAAATTTGGACTTTGGGAGTCAAGCCAACCAAAGCATGACCCAACCGGCTAGAAAAGTACACGGGTAAAACTAAGGACCCGAACATGATCCAATAAGCTTTGGGGGACGGGTTAGTGGATCGGGTCTTGAACACCCTTACCTATCATAATATGTTGATTTCGAAACTTTAAATGATGCTAGAAAGGGAGAAATACAATACTTTCTTTTTTCTTTGTCAATTTTTTTTATCCTACTAGGTTTTTCTCTTATTAGGTCCTTAATGAAGCAGTTTCCATCATGTGAATATCATACTCTTTTTCTTTCATTAAGATTTTTTTCTCAATGAGTTTTAAAATAAAATTTTATTGAGACATATCCCTTATGGATATCCATGAGTGTTATGAAATATTATTTGCATATGAACAATCTTGTATATATCTCATCTTTTGGCTATAAATAATTCTTTGTGTGCTCTGTGTAGATAACCTTTGATACAATCAATATTATTTCTCTTCTTCTCCATTGTTTATTCTCTCCATTATTATTTTTCACAACAAGATTGATCAACTATTTTGGGATTTATGACCAAAAAAAAAAAACATTGTTGAAAGAGGATTCCATTTAAATAGTGTCTAACTATATTAACAAAAATTAGCTTCTCATCACTTATCAAATGAGAGAATACTTTGATAAATAATTTAATATATAAAGGCATATATTTCTTGTAAATAAAGAATAAAATAAAGTTACCTTCTATATCTCCATTCAATACAATTGATCGATCACAAATTCAATAAAACTA
Source organism: Dalbergia oliveri (assembly GCA_030441495.1). Lineage (NCBI taxonomy): Eukaryota > Viridiplantae > Streptophyta > Magnoliopsida > Fabales > Fabaceae > Dalbergia > Dalbergia oliveri. The sequence continues at coordinate 42,389,278 of JAMLFY010000003.1, forward strand.
AAGAAGTTATTGTAGTTTAGTGGTAAAAATGTTAGAGACAAAAATCAATGTCCCTAAATTATGTCTCATTTTCTATCCTATTAATCATTTCTTACAGGAGTAATATGTATTTAGTAAGCTTCAAAATTTTGAATGCTATTAAATGCATATATTTATTGTGGCAAGAAGTGATTGATATGATATGAAATGAGACATGATTTGAGGACGGGTGATTCTATCCAAAACGTAGCCATTCATATACAAGAGCCTTGTATTTGAATCTCTATTTCAATTTTTTATTTTTATTTTTACATAAAAACAAATAAAACTAGATCTTAGATAAATTCTTCAAGAAACTACCTTTGCTATAGGGTTTTATGTTCTCCGATCCTTAGAATCAACATATTTTAACATGTCATTTGTAATTACATAAGGCATAATTTATATAATATGTAAGGATTATTTAATAAATGACCGAGAGGATATTGATAATGCTAGATTAGGTAAATAAAAAAGGTAACATGAGAAGGATATTGATATTGCTAAATAATGTAAATAAAATAAGTAACATAAGAGGAAATTAAATGTAAATAAAATGCAAGGGTTGACCCCCATGATACAATGTTTTCATATAATAAGTTCTACATTCGGGTGTCTTGCTATCTAAGTACGGCACTTAAGTTTAATGGTTTTCCTACCCAAATAGGCTAGTCTTTTAGGTTCATCTCTCTTAGGCTTAAGTCCATAACATTCACTGAGAGTTCAACACATAGAGGGGCGACCTAAAAAAAGAGTGACTAGAAAGGTTACACAAAATGTTAGAGTATAGGTGTCAGAATGACCCGACCTAGCCCATTCAAGCCAAGCCACTCTAAGCCAGGTTACTCTTGGGGCTTTGTTATGATTATGTTAGTTTTGGGCTAGCATTTGGCTAGCTAGCCCAGCCCAATCCTTTGTGGGCCACGAGCCAAATATTGGGCCAACCTTATAATTTTTCAAATAAATAAATATATGTTTGGGGTCGGGCAATGTTTGTTTTCGGTCAAACATTTGTTCTTTTTTTCAATTAAACCCTAGTTCTTTTAAAGTTATATAACTTTGGTCTTTGGGGAGAAATAGTCACTTAATTATCATCTTAGGCTTTTGGCTTTAGATGAATGCTATTTAATTTTTTATATAAAAAAATGGGTCAGTTTGGTCTTTTGGGCAATTAGTGGGCCACTTTAGGGTGGGTTTGTTTCAGATTTTCAAAAAAATAATTATGGAAGTTAAATTTTATATTTAATTAAAAAACCTACAATTGATTTTTTTGAGATTCTGGTTTTTTTAAAAGTTATTTAAATACATGAAAAGTGATTTTTTTGGTTAAAAAAATGATGTTGAGCTAAAAAATCCCAAACAAATGCACCATTATTAGTTTTTAAGGAAATTGAGAATTGGCCAAAAAATCGTCACAGCACTTGTATTATAAATTTGAAATTGGTTATTTAAAAAATTATGGTAAAAAATAAAAATTTTAAAAATATTTAGGTCATTGGATTGGCCCAACCTACTAAATTTGAGCCTGATTAAATTATGTTATAATTTTTTTTCACTACTATCTAGCCCAACCCATACTTTTTTGGGCTATTTGAGCCAGCCCATTTCAATGGCTCTAGGTTAGAGTAAAGGATTTCAAAGTGGGTTGTTGTTGTCTTAAACCTTTAGATGAGGGTGACAATGTTAAAGTAGGAATCATGTCATTATTCAACCATAAGTTCAGACCATCTCCTATCCAATAGTAGACCAATTTGTTGGGTTTGGCTTCACTTTTAAGCTTCATGACACGTGAATCGTATGTTTGGTGCTTTGGTTAGTTTTTTTTTTTTTTTTGGTTTCCTTTTAGCTAGATTCGATGCTACTAAAGCCTGCAGTCAGGAAGGGCTAGTTGCCGGTATATGGTGTTTTGGGATCTCCGTGCAGCGGCAACCAATGAGAGAATCGAACAAATTTGGCTTGAAATAGTCCAACTATTATGGAAAGAGGCATCTTTAACATAGGTCCTATTACATATAGGTGCGCCCAACATTGAAAACCAGGCCCCGTCCTTCAACACATCGTGTTTTCCTTGTATTTTTCCTGGTAGTATTTGCACGGTATGAAACATAGAAGGAAAATGAAAGTAATTTTCGTCGGAAAAAAAAGGAAAGCAAAGGAAAGCCCCATGATAATAATCATCATCATATTTACTAATAAAGTTTGTTAACTTTCAATTTGTGGTTCAAAGGCATCACATTAATTTTGCCAAGCTAGTATAGCAAGATTATGCGAATGATTGGACAAGTAAATGTTCTCTTTTCACAAAAAACTACGACATGACTCAATCAGTTGTGGTTGTATAGAGTTTGCATTATTTCTTTTATATATGTGTCTGTATGTATGTATGTATAGACTGGAGGTGGTATAGATTTCATAAAGAGAATTTAATGCTTTTCATGAGCTTGTGTTGTAGAATATTTGCCAAATTAATAACAAAAAGTAAGAATGTGCAAGGCAAAACATGCAAGGACATGCACTCTCATCCATCCTCGACAGAGCATAGACATATATTTTAAGGCCAACCGTCCATCCGTACCTAATTTGGGGCTCACATGCATGATTTAATCTTTACTCTTATGCAAATTTGACGATCCTTTACAATACCCTTACGAAGCTTATGTGGGTATATATAACTCATTGACTGGCCATGTCTGCCATTTAAATTGGTCCTTCCAAATAGGGAATTTTTAATATATTGAGATTATGATGGCCCTCTAAAGTACTCTTCATAAATCCCTAATGAATAAGAAACAATATCCTACACCACACTGAGTGGTTTTTATTGGTCTTTCGTTAATTCTCTATGCAGCGGTGCTTTGGCTATAGGCATTTGATCGACCTATAATAGTAGGATGCACTTGAAAGCTTGACGTATCAAATCAAAGCCTTTTGCCTTTTGCCTTTTGCCTTTTGATTATAGAAATTTCCTAACCACTTGCATTTTTTTTTTATTCTTATTAATGTATTTTTTTCTCCATTCCTCTTTGGTCTGAGTAAGTTATTGGTCAAAACATGATTTCAAATTGTGATCCATTGTTGTTGTGGTGGCCTCAGCAACCATAGTGCAGCAGCAATTATGACTGTTATAATAATTTTTTTTTTAATTTTCTAAATCACATTACAACCGTAATTATAACCGCAATTTAAAACCATGCCAAACAATTACAATAAGCATTTCATAACTTAAGGGCAGATGCATTGTCATTTATTTACACTCATATCAAGGTGATAAGTTAGGCACATTCAAAGACAAGAAAGCATATGTATACTTCGTTCATTGCTGAAGACCCCATATAAACCACAAGGCAAAAGATAGCAAATCCAGCTGCCACTTCCAACTTATTAAAGCTACATTTTTTGCTTTGAGTTCTTTAATTTTCCACCTTTATTGAAACAATTTGCTTATGGTTTATGACCAATTCCACTGACTCTATACCCAAAAGAGGGGTGGTCACTTCTCCACAATTACAGTATATAATTGTGCAGCTTAACCTCTAGTCAACTTTAATTAATAAATCATAATATCAAAGAAAATATTTAAAGGCGTATCGTCATCGACATGATTGAATATAAGTGGGCCTTAAGGATATGATATTCCAAATGCTATATGATTGGATAAAGATAATTTATCTTCATCACATAGACAATAGCCTGTTTTCTTGTCTTGAGGACATGACAAGGTTAAATATGTCGTTGTTTACATCTTTTGGCTTTCCGAGTAGGATCTACAACTTTACTCAACCAAGCCTGATATATCACAATGTTATTGATGATGTAGAAATTGGGTGGGCGCTTGAGATGTGATCTTCTGACATTCTTTTTTACAATTTGCTATGCCTCTGAATGCTAAGTAAATGTTTTTATTTGTTTCACTTGCGAATTGGAGATGAAGCATAATGGAGAGTGTCATGAATCAACTCTTTAAAAAAAAAAAAATTGATGGGTAGACATATATGAATGATTTTATATTTAATATGAGTCATATGCCCTTTTTTGAATTTAAAGCATAGATAATCTATCAAAAAAGTCAAAGCTCTGATTATAATAATTAAGACACTGATATTATGTTATGAACAATCTCTCTGAAAAAATGAAGCTGATAAATAAAAAAGATACCTGAATTATTTTATATCTAATGAATTGGTCAAGCACCAGCTAGCTGAGTGAACAAGTACTAATCTCTTGATATAACGGTAACAGTATAAACTAGTTAACCCAATTTGTACTAATCAAACTAGGCAAGAATCAGTTTATATACCCGATGTTTTACTTTAGTGTACGTCAATCTATTCAAAGATTGATTGCGCAGTTAGCGCGGTATATATAATTCACTATTAATCAAAAAAATATATAATTCACTATCAGAAGCAAAATTGGACAGCTCACTCATTAAGTACAATTCAACATTACAAAACCGGAGACCCTTTCCCCAACTCAAAATATATAATCAAGATACAAAAATCACTGTAACAAATTCATATAAAAGATCATATAGCTAGTTTAGAAGTTCTATATACTAGTATATTAATAAAAAGCAAAAAATGGTTTCCAATTTTCATTTCCTTACCAGATTAATTAATTATTATTTCATCATCAATTTCGGCTTAATTGTCTTATATCCGGGCCTACCCTAGGAAGAAAGTTTAATTAGATTATTGAAAGTAACAAAGGAGATGTGCCAAAGAAATGAACAGAAGAAGAACAAGAGAAGAGAACACATGGATTTAGATAACATATCCCCAAACATAAACCCTGAATTTCATAATCTTCTTTTACAAGAATAGATCATATCTCTCTTTTGGCAGTCCAAGCTTACAAGAAATCAAAGAAAGAAAGATAGATGATAGAAAAAATTTCAATCAGTTAATTTGGTACTCAAACCCTGCACTCTTTTTTTTTTTTTTCTGTCTTTGTAAGGGGATCATCAACGAGCAGAATTAGGAGGAGAGTACTCACAAACAACCTCAGTTTGCACTTCCCTTCTGTGAAAGTTCCTGTGGCATCCACAAGCTGCACATGTAAGAGCCCCACTAGTTCCCTCCCCTGAACTAGCCATGAACTCCCTGCAGCCATCCACAGCATACCCTCCAATATTAGCGGCATGATTCTTCTGGCACTCCCCATATCTTATGTTCCTGACCACTGTTGATGAAGTGTTAGCCTCATCTCTTTTCAGTACCACCTGTCTCTTCTTCATGCTTACAAAAACCCTAATCTCACCCCCCACTCAATACTATATATTTGACTGGATGTATCTATATAAGTATGTGTACGGGTAACACTTAATTTGGATCCAATCAGTTTTCCATTTCACCCCAAAAATCCCTAGGAAATCAGATATATATATAGCTAGATGATGATGAGTGATGACTATAGGCATAGGTCTAGGTCTATTTATATAGGTCAGTAGTTGGTGGTGGACTAACCCTAACCCTAGTGTGTAAATTTATAAAATGGCTTATTTGGGGTTAAAGGACTTATAGCTAGGAGCAAGAGATGGAAATTAAGATATTGATTTCTTGGGTATATGAGCAGCCTTATTTTACCTACTTTTTGGTGGTCATATAGTTCAACACTTCAACCAATGAGTGAGGACCCGCACATAGGAACACTTAGTCCCTCAAAGTATTATTGTTTTATAAGCCAATTAAGGCAGAACGCGTCAACAAGTGGGAGTGGTGGGTTTCTTGATTGGTTATGATGCTAGAGAAAGGTAGAAGTAGGTTTACACAATGATCACCCCTTTCTTTTGGAAGTATAAGCAAAGGAAAGTCTCCATACCGCAATGTGGCGCCCCTCATCAAGAACCGGACAAAACTTAAAATGGAAACCAAAGGTGGAGATACTTGTCCTTACACTAACCATACAACCCTGGAATTGTCTTTCAGAAATTGATAGCTCACCTGTAAAAAAAGAAAGACTTGACAGAAATTAGAAAGGAAAATTAGATTAAAAATAAAAACGGAGAAGCTTAGCTATATATGTAGGTACACGGAGCAGTTATTAAAATGCAAATCAAGTGATGAGATGAGAGTGAAGGGAATTGCTTAGCTTTTTGGTCAAAGTCATTGATTAAAATATTTAAACACAGTTACCAATCAAAGGGTAGATGCTAATTTGATATCTGCAAATGGGTCCAATTTGATACTCAAAAGGCAGGTTGCTGTGGCCCTTGCAACTGTGGCAACAACTCTTGTCTAATTAATTACCTGAGATTCTAATAATTATAAGACCATTCCCCACACTCATATGAATGAGGACCCTCTCCTTTGGATCAAATCCGGGACAATCATAACTTTTCAAAATTTCAACATCATTAATATGCTCTTGAACTATCTGCAACCATTTTCACATATAAATATTATATATATGATTCCTTTTTCTTTTGCAATAATAAGTAATTCCGAGAAAAGTAGAAAATGGCTCATAAAACTCCCTTTTCTCACGCACAGAAAATGTGAAAGACGTGTCCTTCTACTCTCGATCTGCATAGAATTGAACCTCATATATATATAGTTTTCACAGCCAGGGTTTCCCAACAATGGACAAAACAACAAAATAGATAAGATAAGAGTACAGATCATATATAGTAAAGAAAAGAAAAGCAGCCGTTTTTAACACGAGACATCAGCAGCACATTGTTTTGAAAAGTTCTTATTATTGGCCAAAGGGAATGGTGGGTGAAGAAGAATAGAAACGCCATTAGGCAAGTTTGATGTTGAAAGGCTTATTAGATTCTTCGCTTTAGCCATGAGTAATACATGCGGAAGCTGGCATGAGGAGCCTCTCCACCAACGCCATATCAAAGTGAAGAACTAGAAAGGGACAAAGCACACAATGGGGGCAGTAACATGTGCACATTTGAGAAAGTGACAAAGGACAAGGACACATGTGCTTGTGCTTGTCAATCAGAAGCTTGCACGTAGTTTACGTAGTTATAAATACTGAAATATAAATTAAAAAAATTCTTCTTTGGCTTTTCCCAATTGGGAAAAACATAACTCTGAATTTGGTTTTATTTGTTGTGAGGAGAAAAAAAAACTGAATTTGGAAGATTAGTAGATTTATGAATAGCTAAAAAAATAATTGAAACAATTTAAATATTGAAGTATAATTAATGTCCTTAATTTGTGCTGAGTGTTACAATTGCTTCAATATTAATTCATAAACACAGAAGACAATGGCACAAGTTTGCCAGAGTTGAGTTGTGAATTGTGGGCAGTTTTCTATTAGCAGAGAATTAATGAAAAGTGTTGAAACAATGTGCCATGGTGCTTGGCTGTAAACCATTGTGTGTCTTTTGGCTAAGGTCAAGTTAGTGCTGATGGAAGTTTGTGGTGGTGGTTCTGTTCTGTTGTGTTGGAGATCATAAGTTGGGGTCACTACTGCTACCATTTTGTTTGTCCATATGATATTATTGTTGGATTAAAAAGTCTCTCTTCCCATCAATTGTGTAATCAAACTCATAATGAAGATTATCTTATTCAGTGTCACGTGTGAACCACTAGCCCATCTACGTGTCCTGCAGAAGACATTTTGTGATTGTACGTACTTGCGGTTGTTACTGGATCCTTGGATCGCTTTGTTCCTGTTGAATTCTCTGAAGGAGGTCCTTCATCAATCTGGGATATATTCGTTACATGTAAACATTTTTTTAACATTTTTCTACACTGATGAGTTAGAGGTACACCATTGATTTATATATAACACGCACCAGCTGTCAACTTTTATTGACAATGGGGATAATAAGAATTCAACCTATTGCTATTAGGTCATAGAAGTTCCAATACTATATTTTATGAAATCATATATATCTCCAAAAAAAAAACCTTAAGATAATGGGTAGATGCATATAAATAGTTTTAATAATATAATTAAGTGTAGGTAAATACAAACATATGTATATATATAGAAGCGAATCAAGTGAGACGTATGATTTATTATAAGAATGAGAGTTTAATCTTACACAAATAATAAGATTAAAAAAATAATTAAGATTAAAATATTGGGGCTATCACCACTCCTTTTTCTCTATTACCACTCCTCCTTTGAATGCATTTAGTTTAACATTCTTAAAATGTCCTTAATAAAATATTGTGTTAAATTATTTTCTATTGCTACTTTTATATTTCAAATTATATTTAGTAATTACACTAATTAATATTCAATATATAATTTGACTAACTTTAATTTTCAATTTTAAAATAAAACGAATCTATTTTGAGTGTTTGTACATTTTAGCATTGAGAAAAAAAATCAATGCTCCTTTCCCCTTTAACACACACAAGTTGAGAGGTAACTTTGTGGTTTAAGTTTAAAATTGAGCAATTCAATGACAAAAGTTATCAGTCGATTAAATTTCAACAAAAAGAGAAAATATTTAAATTTATTTATTGTTGAAGAAATGAATTGAACATATTTATATTCAAAATAAGAAAATTAAAACAAATTAGAGAATTTCTAAGTAAAATAAAAAAAATCAAAATTTGGAGAAAGCGTATTAATATTTTTATTTAATAAAAGTAATAATATATAATTGATTCTTGTATTATATCGAACTATAATTTTATGCACTGGTAAACAAATTTTATACATGAAACTGTATTTTGAGTTATAATTTATATCTTATATATTAGCGTGGCCTATAGCTGGTTGAGTTTAATGATTATAAGAGTTTTAATCTAATGAAAAAAATATGTGCATTTATTTAAAATTCTGACAAAAAATAATATAAAATAAATGCATGCTGTAGGCTTAAAAGCTATTAATTGGCATGATATGTCAACGTGATTACTAAATATTATTTCATCTGCAAAACACTTCTTTATTTAATCTCGAGATTGACATATTAATTAGTGTAATTACTAACTATAATTGGAAATATAAAAGTAACAATATAAAGTAATTTAACACAATATCTAAGTAAGGGTAGTTTAGGAATGTTAAATTAAAAAAGCATTAAAAAGGGAATGGCAATAGCCAAAATATAGTGGTAATAGCTATTCCCTAAAACATTAGGCATGCGACTTTCATATGATCGCTAATTATATTAATTAACTTCCAATTATGACCAATCATGTATAGTTATATGATCAAGATCTACTCATCTTACTCTCGTAATAAACAACTCTCACTTGATTCACCACAATATATATATATATATATAGAGAGAGAGAGAGAGAGATCAATTTACTCCAAGAGCAAGTATATTACACTTACTTCATTGAATATCTTTTTTATCAACAACATATTTCATCAATCTAACTATTGAATCATGTGATATTATTTTGATGATTAAGCATACTGAATTTTAGAAAAATTTGACATTGATAAGTATATTATCTAATACTCAAAATTTACATATATTTCCAAAACTACATTGTACGTTCAAATGAAAAAGGATGATGAAATATCAAATTGTTTTGAAATTTTTTGAAACTTTATACATTTGATCTATGTAGTGAGAACTTAATAGATTCCCTCCTCATATATATATGTTTTGTTGTTTCTTGAGTTTTGAATTTTTCATGTTTTGATTTATGTGTTTGTTCAATAGGGCTCCTAGTATTTTGTACCTTGTAATGTTCAATATGTATATAAAAGTTGTATATATATATATATATATATATATATATATATATATATATATATATATATATATATATATATATATATATAGGGTATAAATATGGAGAGAACTTTTCATTTATGAACTCCATAGGAAGCTTTTCCATAAGATTTTTCTCCCTTAGTTTTACCCCTAAACTAACACTTCATTAAGGCAAAAAATTTTTACGCAAAAGTATCTCATTTAATTAAAGTGTGTTTGATTGGGGATAAAAATAGAGTGAAAATTCTATGGATGAAATTCATGTGTAAGTAACATTTTTTTACTCAAACGTTTCTCTTTAGATTAAGAGTTTAATTTTGATACACTGATCCTGTCATTCTTTCAATCAAATCGCTTCTTTTATATGACTTTTCAAGTATTGGGTATGAAAGTTACGTCATCATATTTATTAATATGACATTACATAATTAATTAGATAATTGTGTAATTTTTTTTACATTATTAGTATATTAAAATTAATCATTAAATTAAAGTATGTTTTGTTGGGGATAAAATGAGTTGAAAATTTTATAGATGACCTTTATGTATAAATTTAAATATGAAACTCATTTATAAAATATTCTACCATATTTTACTCCATTACCCAACATCTATTAATGTGTTTGGTTATACGTTTATAGAATTGATTTAGTTAGAATTGATTATTGAAGTAAAGTGATTTATATTTGGTAGCTCTTTCAAAAATTATTTTGATAGAAAATAAGAAAATTTCACTTCTTCTAAAATTAATTCTAGAGGTATGAATTGAATTTAGTGAAGAGAAACCAAACATGCTAAAAGTCAAACAGAATTGATATTTTCCTCGTAGAATCAATTTCCTAGTACAGGGTCCAAAAACGCAAAACCAAACATGTATGCAAGGATGGATTTACATTTAGTGATGTGGGGCTTATGTCCCCACAATTTTTGATTTTTTTTAATAATTATGTAAGTATATGTATTATTGTCCCATTATAATATTAAATTTGATCTCATATTAACTCTAAATAAGATAAAATAATTAAGATACAATGCATTCTACTTTAATTTTTTTATACATGTCTATCATCTTTGCCCCGTTATCAAAGTTTTGTAGATCTAGTCTTGGTTGCGTCTTTGTATTTTCATTAAAAAAAAATACATATACATTATCAACACCACATTATACTTTTCTAAATGAACATTAAAATTGGAAGAGTGGAATTGAAAAATTAATCATAAATTTTTTATTAATGCATGAGAATGATAAATATTGTAAATAAAAAAATTCTCTAAAATGTCAAATGAAATGGATCTGTCTACAAATAGAGAAAAAAGAGGAGGGTGACCTGTAGTATGCCATAAGGCTTGTAGGAAAATAAACGGATTGGTCATTACAATATAAAAAGACCCTTTTCCCCTCATCTAAATTCAATTCTTTGATTTAATACTAGTTAATGGAATCGTTAATTACCAAAAAAGTTAATGGGATAGCTAGATTACAATTATAATTTCCAGTTTAGACAAAAATTCTTTGGGAATTGACTGTAATATAGCCTAGCAAGTGCTTCCATATATGTCTGGATCAGATTAATGTAGCTAATTTGCTTAAATCACATCAACAGAAAAAGATAGAGAGTTGGGATGCCCTACTTCCAAGGGAAGAAGGATACACAAACGTGATTAACTATCAAACGGAATTGACCATTTATTCATCAGAAACGTTAATTGTATATTCTGTTTAGACATAGAAAACAACGCCCCCATGATAGAATAAAAAGTATATATTTCAGTTAAAATTGAAAAATCATGAATATTTTTCACTGTAGATTAAATGGGTGTCGGGTAAAGAATGTTGGGTTGCTATGTCCATATAACATAGATCCTCGTTCATATATCACGGATTGATAGCCCACTCTAACTGACTTAACGATTTTCAAAAATTGATACAATTGATCTTATTATAAATTATCTTTTCTAAAAGTTAAGTTGATTGATAGAAATATATGAATAATTTTATCTCCATTATATTCTTGGGTTATGTGACTATAAAAGCAACTGTTATACTGCTAAATAACTTTTTTTATAGTTGTAACTTTTTTTTTTAACCAAAACCTATCGTTAAATTTGAAACCCATATCATATATATCATGTTTATCAAATTTTAAATTAATCTAAAATTATTTGCATAATTTTTATGTACATAAAAATCAAAATAGTATGTGTGCTCAAAATGAATAAAAATAAAAGCTACATGATTATATTTTTATTGACGTTCAATTTTTATAAAATTTGACACAAATAATATTTATAGTAAGTAATTATAATTCAACAATTGAATTGATAAAATAATATTTTACAAAAGGTTATTAAGTGGTAAAATTGTGCTTAAAATTATATCAATGTAACTTAATCCTAATCTTGTGTTCCTAAATAATTTTTAATTAGAAGAGTGAGGGATTGCAACGATTGAACTCTAAATCTCTTGATTATTGAAATTCTGATATTATATCATAAATTATATTTCCCAAAAGTTTAAGCTAGCTAATGGATAGAGATGCACGTCAATCTTTAATATATCTAAATATTTTAAGTTTAATATAGTGTCAATGTAAAGTTCACACCATTGATGGTGTAACCATTTTTATAGTGTTATTCAATTAATTCTTTTTATTTGTATAACCTTTTAAATTATTGATGTAAGAGTCTATCATATTTATTAATATAATAATATATAATTAAATTATAATATAAAAATTTTATAATATCAATACACTGAATCCTTATTCAATCAAATAAATCATATTTTCCATCACATTGTTGGGGGTACTAAAAGCACAAAAGAGTATGTTCGGGTATATATATATATATATATATATATATAATATAAACTGTACTGCTATATGTAAAAGTATATTATGGAAGTGTTATGCATGTAAGGAGGAGTAACTCTTAATTACATGGATAGGAAAGATTTAAAGTTTTTTAAAAGTTAACATAACCACCTCAAAATATTATATGGCTGTATTTGAATGTTGACTATGCATATTATATTTAATGGTCAAGATTACTTTTATCACTCTCACAACTACTCATCTCATTTCATATGGCCTTATCGTAATTTCTCCCAATGATGAGAAATCACATATCACAATATCATGTAAACTTTTCACCTGTAATGATCAGTTCATCTTCATATGCTCCCTCCGCCAGTGACGGTTCCAACCCCCTCCCTCCCTCCCTCTCCCGCCAAAAAAAAGCCCCCCAATATATAATGGACTATTAATTTTAAAATATTGCATTATAACATGATTTTATATAATCATCCCATTATATATACTTATATTATTATTAAAAGAATTAATAACTATGAAATCTAACATAATTGATAGTTAGTTGGGTTTCTAAAGTATTTAGTAAGTTATTTGATTTCCTGGTAATGTGTATGAAGAGAGTTTTGTGACTAGAGACAAAATCTACTTCTATAATAAACTTTACGTCTCAAGGGATGATTTTTTTCTTGGTTCCACGACTAGTGTATCTACTGTGATCACGGTAACTGATCTCATGCTGGCTGGGTACCTCAAAAGATGGGCAGCACAGAGATTAAGACTTCTTCATAACTAAAGCCAATGATCAAACTTCTGATATTTGGTTAAGGGTGAATGAGTCCTTCTCTATCAACCACACCCCTATGATTGATAATTACTTTATAAGTTATATAAAAAAATGTATGATTGGTAAAACGTGGAACTTATTTTACACTTTATCATCAATATATAAAAGTAAAGTGCTATGATTTATTATGGAGAATAATGAACATCTGAATGTAAGCGACTTAAGAAACGCAATTAGGGAGAATATCACAATTGATTTCAACTTTACAAAGCACCAATGATTTTCATATGGGAGATAATGCGATGAGACCCTTTGCTTCTTACCAACCGTACCCAAATTTATGACTCTATCTGGTAAGAAATGTATGCTACCTGAGTGAGTCTTCTTTTGACTTCCTTTTCAGACAATGACTAATTAAAATGAATCCTTAGAAATAGAACACTAGAACAGTGTGTTTGGATTTTCTTTTTAAACTCTTAAAGTCATAGTTTAAGAAAAAGTTATAGAAGATAATTTTTTCCCAAATCATAGTTTGAATTTTGGAGCTTTCAAATTTGAATGTTATCGAACATGCTTGAAAGCTATCAACAGTTCTATAGTTCATATTTTTAAGTAAAGAAGTTTAGGATGGAGGGAGGTTCATCTCACTCTAAAATCAGAGCAAAACCTCAATGAAGGTTTACAGCAAGATTACAGGTCACCTAGCATTAGAAAAACCCTGAATTTAAATCCAAGTCATATTATTGTCATAATAAGTTGAAAGTCAATAATGTGAATCATCCCTATTAGTTTTCAATCCTATAATTCGTTAGTGGACAGAATTCTATATTATATATTTATGAGTTTAATTATGATGCATTGGTAGTATAAGGTTGTTTTATATTGTTGTCTAATTAGAATATTTCATTTGGATGACTTTTTAAGAAATGGCAATAAAAGTCAACTATCATGATTTATGTGACAATATATAATTGAATGACTATATAAAAAACTTTTATATTGTCAGAGTATGACAATTAAATCCAATATTTATTAGTGAATGTTTAACCAGCAATAATAGAAAAATATTAACTGTTCTTCATATTTATTTTTTCCTTGAAATAAAAATATTTATAAATAAGTTTGATTGTACTTACAAATAAAAATATATCAAAATCTAAATTGAATAAAAAATAAATATTTTTCAAACTTTAATTAAACTAATCAACAATATGTGACTTAACTCATTCTTCAAAGATTATCAAATATCAAATTATCTTTTACATGAGAGACTAATATGAAAAGTGTTACATCTTAAAAGATGTATTATTTTATCTTCTAAAGATCTAAACATCTCTCTATCTCTAACACTATCAAGATAAAAATATTCACAATGAGAAACAATAACACCTAACACAGGAAAGGCACCCAACAAAGGGGAGAAAAGCCTGTACAAAGCAGACAAAGAAAACAAAACAAAAAAACACAAAAATCTAAGTAATAAAAAGAAAAATAAAAATAAAAACAGTGGGACCGCTATCAAACAAAGAAAAAAGTTTATATCCCCTCAATAATACTTACACAAGGAAAGACTAAAGAAGAAAAGGTGGAAAATAAGAATTGGGGCCGGTTTGAAGAGAAAAGTACCTATGGTTATATACACATTAATGTCCTTCATTAAAATATTTTAAATACTTAAAAATTATAGAGCAAACATGTAGTTTAGTACCTGAAAGACTCATGTGATATCAATTTATTCTTTGAAATATTTTTTTTATATCAAATAGGTTTATAAAAGGTAAAATATGACATCATTTTAAAAGTTATTTGTCATTTAATAGGTCCCTAAAAGTCAAAATATGACATTAAATTAGCCATTCCAAAAGCTGTTTAATATTAAATAGGTTCGTGAAAACACATATTTTATCAAAAAAGAGGATCAAATAGTGCTTTACTTTAATTTTTCTAAAAGTTATTTAGACATAAAATAGTTTTCTAAAAATCTACACTTTACCCAAAAGGGGATCAAATAATCTTACAGAATGATTAAAATGGTGTTACATTTTAACATTCACAAACTAATGTGATGTTATCTTCGAAGTTTTAGGACCTATTTAATGTTAAACATATTTCAGAAACTAGATTGATGTTACTAAAATCTATTAGAGGCTAAAATGCTTATCTAATAAAAAATATTAATCATTTTAAAATTTTTTAAAATACTAAACAATGTTACTTTTTATTTAATAATTTTCATTTTATATTCTATAACTAATGCAATTTATTTTTTATACATTATCAGTGTAAATTTTTTTTATATAAACATCTAAATAGGTATTGCCATATTAGCAAAAGAGATACTTGAAATTAAAGGTCTTACAAATAAAAGTATATGCAATGATGGTGTGAAATTATTTTATATTGTCCCCATATCAAAATTAATGTCAAACTAATATGGTGTTTAGTACTTTTATTTCCTTTTAACATATTTTATTTTCATGATTCAAAAATATCTGTGATTTCATTCTAATATCTTTTTCTTTTATCTTAAATTTTTAACAATAAGGTAAGGAACAACGGAAGACCAGGGTAAATTAGTTAATTATAATAATTAGTTATAATAGACTTGGATGTAGATTATTTATAAATGGACTATTCTAGATATAAAGATTATGTAGGTCAGGGTAAATTAAGCTATCTTTGAATATAGCGTATCCGCAATCCTAGAGAAACGTTCCTTTCTCCATGTTAGGGCGTCCCTTTCTCCATGTTAGGGCAAGCATGTGCTTCAACCCCACGATGAATTAGTATTCTACATCATACTTTATATATCCATGTTTTGTCAAATTCGTGCCCATTTTTCCTTCACAAATGACGAACTATATTTCCTTTTCGTATAGCACTGTACACTATCAAATTATATAGAGATCTAGAGGAAGGAGAGAGAGCAAGCTCAAGAAAAAACTAGAGATGAATTAGGGCCTGTTTGGTTTGAACTTTTAGTTTTTATTTTCATTTTCAGTTTTTTAATTTTCTATAATTTATAAAGAAAAAACTAAAAATTCTGAAAACTAATTATGAAAAATTGAAAATTAAAAACTCAGACCAAATAGGCTCTTAATGGTTCATTGTTAGCATAATATGGGAATATGTAAATAAATTAGATTGACTATAAATTAATTTTTAATTGATTTTATTTGTAATTAGGCTTATTGCTCCAAATCTTTAAATATGTTAGATCTTATTGGAATATAGATACTGTAATGAGCTATAATTAAATTGAAGAACACAATCTTCTCTTAATCAATTTCAAATTTTATACTCAATTTATCCTGCAATGAATTGTAAAAGGAGAAATAAATTATGATAAGGTCAAATTGCATCATAATCAATTTACATATAATTACAAACTCCTCTAAGTTTTTATGGTCAAATTGAAGAGCACAATTTTCTTTTAATTGATATGTTTTCTATATATTATATTTATTATTATTACTATTATGATACGGGCAAATTGAATGAAAAGTTATCTATTGATACTGAAATATTATTTTTTTTTCTAATTTACCCAGAAAAAAATATTCTTATATCACTCATATACAAAGTTTGCTCATCTCTACCTTTTTTTTACCAAAAAAGTTTCATCTATCCAATTGGGTTTTTCATCTTCTTTCCTTTACCTCTTCTACAAGAATTTTAATCTCTCTCTTATATGGTTTCAAATCGACCTTTGGAGCTATCAAGGAAATCGAGTAAGCAGGAAGAAGAGTTGAGAATGCGATGAGGACGACAATGCAATGGTGAATGACTAAGCAACACAGACAATATGATTCTTTTCTTCTCTTTACTATTTTTTAATCCAATGTACGATTTTCTTCTTCTCAAGAATGAAAATGTTTATTTTCTTCTGTTTTCCAAGCCTTTCAACCATATTTATGAGTGGGTTTTCATTCCCATATGATAAAGTTTCAGTTTTTATAATTTTTGGGCTTATGGGTATATTGTGGTTGTTTTAGATAAAACTTGATGTTGGAAATATTATGTGGCGTAAACAATGAGACCGGAGAGGCCTTTTTTTGTTTCTAAAGAGAGATGTCTAACAGGCTTAATTATTTGCTCTACTTAAGTTTTCCTCTTGGCTATCTATGCATTCTTAGGAACAGCCACCGATGGGAATGAAGGTATTTTCATGATTCAATCTTCGATTTAAGAACAGTTGTCTCAAAATAATTTGTTTACTTTTTTTGTTCTCACTAATGGCAGGAATAAGCTATAGAAATTTCATAGCGAATTCCAGATACTTAGGTCAAGACCATTCTATTTCTTGCAAAGGTATTGGTTTTTCTTTGTGTCTATATTGCCTCTTTACTTTATATATTTTTCCTGACTCCTAACGTGTGCATTAATAGGAATGTTCTAAATTATTTGCATATCAGAAACCTGTCCACCATATTAGAATTTCATAATTAGGTCTTTTCGTTTTTTCTTACTTGTTGCTGGAAATAACAATGAATAAATTCATGAAACAAATGAGTCTTGGTTGATTGAAGATTGAAAAGGTCTTTGTTATGATTGATGCAGGCTGTGAGATTGAGGAGGTATTCAGCTCAGCTCATGCTCACACTCACAATTAAACTACAATTAATTTCAGTCACCTTTGTCATGGTGCACAAGACAAATGTTTGGACCATTTGCTGGGATATGAACGTCCTGGTTGCATCCTATGTTGTAAATCTCTCACTTTTAAATTTGTTTATGAAGTTATGAATGATGTACGAGTCTAAATGATTGTAAATGGTTGTCACCTATGTTCTAAGCCTATATTCAAGTGATTGTCATGCAAAGAAGAGGACATCTTTTGTTACTGCAAATTTGTCTGTGAATAAAGAAGATATTGAAGCTGAAATATAAGGTATTAATGTGCACCTTTGTGTTTTTTGTTATCAGTTCTAATATGTAAACATGGGCTATGGTTTTATTTGGAGTCGTGATTCACTTACAATATCCAAACTTTTATTTCATCTTACTTTCAAATGTTGTGGAAATTGAATTATATTTTGTTTACTGTAATGATGATCCATTTGATGTTTTCCACATTTTTGTTGGTTTCATTTTCAAATTATTGGCTTTTATTTGATACACTATCATAAGGTTTTCTTTTGTATACTCATGTCATTGCTTATCTACTGTCAAGGAGTATTCTTTTATTACTATTTGGTTATCACTCTTATTTTTGTGTGCTATTCTTTTGGTTCTCACTACAAGAAATGTGTGGGATATCGATGGGTTTGCCGACGGATTCGATTATTACCGATGGACTTACCAACAAATACGGGTTATCAATTTTTGGTTTATCGTATAATATTATTGACAAATATTCCCACTCGTTCAAAGTGCCGATGGGCATACCTAGAGGATACGACCGTGATCCATGGATTAATTCGTTTAACTCGCAACCCGCACAAAAATGAACTAAAAAATTTTTAGTTTGCCAACCCGTGAGCTTTTTTTCGCTCCGCCTCGGGCCTGGCACGCAGATTATGGACCAGCCCACCTAACCCGTATAAAATGCTCTAGTCTAGTACCTTAGTCCGTCCATCCATGGACCATTTCACTAATCACTACTCGGCTGTGACTGTGAAACACTAAAACAACCAAGCCCAAGCCCAAGGGACGTTTAATGGCCCGGTCTTCATCAACCATGTAGTAGTGAGACACAAGAGTTAGGAGTTGCCTTCAAATCTTCAATCTGAATCTTCACTCTTCTAGTCTTCTTCTTCATAACATCGAGGCGCCATCTTTCTCTCTTTCTCAACTCACCCACTCCGCATCTCGCAACTCAGCCACTCCCTTTCTCAACTTTGCCGCAGGAGTCACAACCACCCGCGGTCCACTCTCATAGTCTAGTCTCTCATGGCATTGCTATCTCTCAACTTGCGGCCTCACCGATCAAATCTCACTTTCTCACTCTCATCTCTCGCCACCAGCCACTCCCCCAATCCGCCGTAGATCCTGCCACCAAGAGACTTCCATGTATCTATGAAACAGTGTGCCATGCTGCCTGCCACAGAGCCAGGACTCTCACTGGTTCCTATCAGAGCTACCTCCAAGAGACCTTCATCGTTGAGAGAAAGCAACATCTATCTCTATGAGTATTGTTTTTTCATCTTGTGTGTTTTTTATTTTTTTAAATGTGCTTTGTTTAGTTGAACTAAGAATTAGTTTTGGATTGTTCATTTGTTTGTAAAATTTGTATCTTGAAAGTTAGAATGTTTTTATTGTGATTATCTGGTGTGATTTAGATTGAAAATTAAATATGAATGTGTCAAAGTCAAATGGGGGTTTGTAAATATGAATATGTTTGGTACGCAAGCTTTTTGCAAGGCAAAAAATGTGACAGGATGTGGACTGGTCCACAAACTTGTGGGCTTATACGGACAAACTAGGCAAAAGACAAGTCCATTTATAAAGGGGTTCGACCATTTAATTGTGGTCCGCGGAGGCTAAGCAAACTTCAACTGTCCGCATACTTAGCTCTAGGCATATTGACG
Organism: Dalbergia oliveri; assembly: GCA_030441495.1. NCBI lineage: Eukaryota > Viridiplantae > Streptophyta > Magnoliopsida > Fabales > Fabaceae > Dalbergia > Dalbergia oliveri. Next base: position 42,409,072 of record JAMLFY010000003.1, read on the forward strand.
GTGTAAAAATAAAAATTAGTTGGTACAATTATATTAAAGGCGGAACTAAGGTCGTCAAGAAAAATAATATTGCCAGTGGGTTTTTTTATTTTTGCCGATGGGTGTTGAAAAAAAATATTTTATTAATTTTTACCAACGAGTTTGTGATATTTATTTTATTTTTAAAAAAGTTATTTATTTTTTATGGTTTTGCCTGTTAGTAACATTTTTATTTTTATTTTTTTGTAAAGTCGATTATATTGTCGTGTGTGATTCATTTATATAAACTATCCAATTATTTGGTATTTATTCATTTATTTTTTCTTTATATAATAATTCAATTATCAATTAAAATGATATTAAATAATGAAATAAAAATAAAATAAACAAAGTATCACAATAAAATAAATTAAATACAAAGTTCGATAAACATAAAAAATGAAATAAGAAGATAGAAAAAGACTAGCTAAGCTCTTTCTCGTTGCGTCTTGACGTAACCTGTACCCACCATCAGATGATAACGAGGCCTCAAGTAATGGAGGGGAGTGGCATTTGGGGGATCTTCTTCTTGCTAGATGATCCTGAGGCCTGCATGTTCCTGAAGAAGCTCATCACATTGGCCATGATCTTCTTCTTCATTCTCTATCTTGAATTTATCTTTTTTTCTTAGTCTTCTCTTGTTGCTCCTGCTCCATAGACAACTTCAATTGTCTCTCTCTAAGCTCCTCCTCCACTAGTCTCGCCGCCTGCTCCTAAAGCCTGGAAAGCTGTGCTACTCTCTTCCTGTTGTTGGATAAGCCTGCCTCCTGTAGCTCCTGATTGAGGTCACGCACACAATTCCTCAAGGCATCATCCCCAAGAACTAACCTAGTGGTAGAGATGGGGACCTACTATCACGATAATACCCCATTCCATACATGTGACCCTTGTAAGGGCCGCCAACAACCTAGGCCCAAATATCTTCCTTGTTTGGAGAAGGGATGTTAACATCGAGTCCAAACTCTCCACTTGGATCCACCCTGCTCCAGAGCTTTGTATATTCACGCTATAGTGAAAAAAATATAAAAGACATTGGAAGTAATAATTATGACATAAATAAAAAAGTAATAAAAATTAAATAGTAAGAGGTCCAAGTTTAGACTAGCATATGTCATCTCAAAGCAAGGGCCGACCCACACCTTTCCTGTCTTCCCCCCACCTTTCAGGTGTGGGTCTCAAAGAGCTCCCCTTGGTTAAAGGTTTTAACTGTAGCCTACATAGAAATATACATTAAAATCAGCAAAACATACTATTTAATACAATTCAAATATAGTAAATTAATAATATAATAAATATAAAAGATTAAAGTTTTAACATATGCTTTTGGGCCCATTCCTAGGTGCTTTACCCACGATGTATAGTGACCCGCCTTCAGCGAAACCAGTTTGTCTTGCCCTTCTTGGACCTATCCTTGAGAGTTAGGTCAAATGCCCTGTGGTGTCGAGCAGCTGAGGTTGGCATCATTAAACTAAGAGCTACTCATGTGCCCTTTACAAATATCATAGAACATGTCCTATAATCACTTAGAGGACCTAATCTTTTAAGCTTTTTGATGGTGGCCTCATGCTCTAGCAAAATGTAAAAGGACCTCTGCATATACAAAACTTACAATATATAAATAATCATAAGCAAATAGATAATACAAACATATTTTAACATAAGCGAATAAATTATAGCATTACCTTCCACTCTTGCCACCACTTCTCGGGATGTCAATCTAAGTAGGCCACAAGTAGTTATACCTACTCTGTATAACCTTCATAATTCGTGGCAACCCTCAAAAAGGATCAAACTTATTATATAGATGAACTAAATTAAATACAATGAAAATATTTGAAATATTATATACAATACAAAATTAAAATATGTCATAGAAAACATATTTAAACTTAACTGTCTTTACTGCCCGTCTAATGTCCAAAGCAATCTACCATTGGGTCCAAATAGCCTATCATTTGCACTGAGTAGCCTCCCATCCAAATCTCGTGTCGTTGACCTATCTAGGAAGCGGGTCTGATGAGATATGGGGCTAGGAGTCAGGCAAGTGGTAGGGTTGGGGCTAGGGTCACTCCTGTGGTGGGCTGTGATGGGAATAGGCGGAGGTAGAGAGTTAGCATACCCAGGAGTAGACATCATCTAAAAGGGAGGGATGGTGGTGGTAGGGACGATTGTGGAGGTAATGGAAGGGGAGGTGGTAATGGGTAAACGACCTTCCTAGGTCAACCTCCCTCTGCCTACCAGCCATATTGAAATAATTAAACAATCCACAAACATATATAATTACATTGGAAAATTTAGAGTAATTTCAAAACATTGTTACATATAATATTTAACACCTTAGTTAATCTGAAAGTTTAGGGCTATTTTCATCATCACTTTGCTGTTGATCATTATCTGCATCATCATCACTATTATCAGTTATTTCATTTTCATGATTTCTCATTGGTTGGTTACTTATGCATTCAATTGTGTCAACTTTCTAGTAGTCAATGGAAGAGAATTTCAGGATTATCTGAATCGATACTATCTTTGAAGGCTGTGGATCGTTCACTTGATAAACATCTTCAATAGTATGTTCCTCTACTTTAATCCCACCTATTGCTTTTGTCTTGTTTACAACCCCTCCAGTTTGATCTACTTTTCCTAGGATAAGATATGTAATAAACTTTTTTAGCACTTTTAGCTATAGTAAATGGATCATAACTTCCATATTTTCTGATGTAATTGATTTCAATGATTATATAATTGTGTTATCATGTCCAAGTAAATCAATAGGATTTTACCATTCACATTTTAATAGCATAATTTTTTTTTTTGTTCACCAACATTCTCAATCTCGATGATTTCCTTAACAACATCATACCAATCACATTCTTTGTCCCTATTATCACCTTTAACACAAACACTAGTGTTGTGGTCTTTTATCCTGGACCCAATTGGCTGTGCAAAAATTGTACCATTAACATAGTACATGGACCAACTTACAGCTTTATTTTTGGGCCCTCAGGCTAAATTAAACAAATGGGGACATGTTACAAGATTATTTTTGTTTTACACCTACGTAGATGAAGTTTGAAATATCAAATTGACTTGTATCAAATAAAATTAACTAACAACAATATATTGGGCTACATAATTTAACAAAATGGACTTACATGTAATTTGAACCAAGTCTAAAAATTGTTGAAGAGAGTCTTAATCATGTAGTTGTTCAAAGTATCTATTGTTGAAAATATCTTTTCAATCATTTTAAGGATGTATAACAGCACATTTTTTCATGTAGAAAAGGGTTATTTACTTACAACCTGAATGGTTACACTTCATCACAATTTAACAAAATATATAAATGTACAGGATTCCAGTTGTTGGAAGTCAATCATCAAGGCTTGCTCTTTCCAGCATGACCAAGTTGATTGAATACAGACAATATTAGTGGAATAGAGCATTCCCTCTATCGTCATTACGACCAACCCGAGTTTCCATAGATTGAACATATGGCTAAAAGTAAAATGATAAAAAATTTGAAGTCTTTTTCCACTGATATATCTAACACATTGATCCTTCACTTCAGACCTATTCTTCATAGTTCTTTTAAACCCTCATATTTTCCTTTCAAATAGATACATCCACATGTAATGGACTGGTCCACAGACTCGTGTTTCATATGCCAAATGTATAGGCAAGTGTTATATTGAGTCAAAGAACCTAGGAGGAAATATTCTTACTAATTTGCATAGAATTAGGGGAATATTTTTTCTATGATAAGCAGATCATTAACCCTAAGAGTAAAAGAGTATAAATCCCTGAAATAATAACTAAGCTCGGTTAGGGTTTCCAGAAAATTTTAGGTAGCTCTCTAAATGCAATTTGAAGCAAACACTATATGAAGACGTGACAATAGTGGCTTTTAATGCCAACAAGCTTACCTAGTGCAACATTGACGCACTTACCTAAGTTAGAAACATAATCATCGGCATTCTCAACTCCTTAAACCACCAACAAACATCTTTTTCTGAGTGGAATTTATAGCATATTCAGCCTTTGGTTTATAGAACCGATCATCTCTTAATTCTTCTAAGTGTAAATCAGGACATGTGCAATACTAAGCCAGATCATGGCTTGCCTTGTTATTGTCTTTGGTTTGATCTGTATCTATTACAACATTCATAATATTGTCGAACACAATTTTCTCAATATACATGACATCTAAACAATGACGCACCAAATTGTCCTTCTAATACGGCAATTCCCAGAAGATACTTTGGTTGGTTTAATTATAGCATACCCCATAGCCTGGTAATCGTATTATCTTTCTAACTTCTATTATTTTTGGGAAATCCTTAACTCGATCCCACATTTAGTGACCACTTAGTCTAACTAGAGGCTCATCATATTCAACACAATTACTTTTAAAGTCATATCTAATTCGCCTATATGGATGACCAATATCTAAGAACCTCCTATGAGAATTAAACCAAGAGTTCTTTCTTTCGTGCTTCAAAGTGAATGCCTTACAATCCTCCATGCAAATCGGGCATGCTAATTTGCCTTATGTTATCCATCAGACAAAAATTTATAAGCTGAAAAGTCATTGATGGTCCATATTAATGTTGCCATCATCATGAAATTCTACTTTGTTGAACTGTCATTAGTAAGAACACCCTCGCCCTACAAATCATTTAATTCATCAAAAAGGGGTTAAACATACATATCAATCTCAGCTTTTGGATCATCAGGGCTAGGGATTATACATGTTAAGAATAGGTAAGGATCTTTCATGTACATTTCAGGAGGTAGATTGTATAGCATAACAACTTCAGGGCAACACAAATAGGGTTTGCTAAATTGATTATTTGGGGTAAATCCATCTAAAAAGTCTCAATCTAACATTTCAAGGGTCAAAGGCAAACTTATGATATGTTTGATCAAAATATTTCCACGCTTCACATCGTCACCCCTCTAATTTTCACCGTACCACCTCATATGAGAAGTCAAGCTCATTGATGCATAGAGTTTCTTGAGCCTAGCAATTAAGGGCAGATAATGCATTATTTTCTGAGGAATATCCTTATACCTCCCACTTCCATGTCTCTTGAGTTTAAACCTAGACTCTTCAGAACTTACACTCGGTCTATGCAATGTCATCTTTGTAATAAAGCATGTAGCCTTTTGAATAGCAATAAATCTTTATTTTCTTCAACCCAAGTTTAGAAACTAATTTTTTAGATTTATAAAAATCTTTTGAAATTATGTCAGGATTTAACTTTGCTTACTAACAGTGCAGCCCATTGATCAAAAGAACTTTAGCTTTGGTTCCTTTCAGACTTAATACTCAACAACAAACCTAATGATAACTCAAGCGCACACAATCCTCCCATAAAGGTTGATTTGTACCCTCGCAGACTATAAAACCTAATGGCATCTTAGTTGGGCTCCACAATTGAAGGTTGAGAATAATGAGCCACAAATTTAGGACCACCAACATCAAAAACCATCTTTTATGTCTACACAAATTATCATCCAACAACACATTACCCACATCGTCCTGAGTTACATAGACCCCACCAGAACTGTTTCAGCTGAAACATTTCCACTTAATTCCCTACATTAACTACCTCCCTATGCTTGGTGCAAATCCAATAGTCGAGTATGAACCCTCACTTGTACAAACGAACCCTGATGGTATCATATCTAAATATGTCAGACATTTGCACTTATTATCTGGAGACTAACCTTTGCCTCATCAATAAACTGTCGTGTTTGACATGCTACCATCATAAATTTTTCAACACCATTATAAAATTTCAATTTAATCCCCCTCTATTAGGATGAAATATATCATACGTCCATGATCAGTTTGAAGGAAACATTACACATGTGAGTAATCTTAAACCCTATAATTTTTTAAAGATGCCATGTTATTACTTTCAAACATATTCAATTTGTCGTTAATTTTTTTTAACTCAATTACTTTTAATTTTATTTGTCTAACAAAAATTTCACAAAGTTTCGCAGACTCTCCACTTAAATTAGGAGCTTTCATCATCAAATAATTTAGTGCATTAAACAATCATAGACATTATTAAAGGTCAACAACAAAATAGACATATTTAAATAGTTACATCTTAACAATTACATACAATTCACATAATCCTAGAAACTATTTTAGAGTGCATCCCCTTATAACTCTACAAACACAAAGAATCTCACAACAAACAATGAAAACAAGTTCGGGAAGGACCTCATGCCTTCCCTCCCTCCTAGTCATGCAATCTCCATTTTCTACAATTTTATCCTAGAAATCATAAGTCTTTATTCGACATAGATATTAAAGCATATAAATAACAAAAATCTTGTTACTAATCTCTAGTGTAGTACAAGAAACAAAGAATGAAAAGTTCCTGAATGCAACCAAATCAAATCTTGAAAATCCAATATGAGCAAATATTTAATTTTCCACACTTCTGAATATTGATGCATAGAAAACATAGAATAAAATTAGGAAAAAAAAAAAACAAACCAAAGCTCTCAATATCAACACTGTCAACGCCATCCTCCAATACAACTCCTACATTAACAAAATAGCAACAATAATTACTCTCCAATGCATTTAAAAACAACACTTTGGGCAATGGAAACAAACGCAAAATTCAAGCCAAATAAAAAAACTAATTCGATTAAGATGTTCAATAGCATACCTAGATTGCAAGTGGTGGCCTTGGTTTCGTGAACAATGCTCCGATGGCAAAGAAGGGTGGTGCCAGTGGGTGAAAAGTGAAGGAAATGAGAGAAACTTGTAGAAATGGGGAAGGAGAAGGGCATTGGTATCAAATATTTGCGGGACGGTTTACTTGTCAGTAATCATTAAATGAAATGGTACATTTTGCATTTCAATACTTATTACCGACAGGTATGGGGAATCCCAAAAGACAAGCGCCAACATTCCAATAATTCAAAAAACCCATCGGTAATTAAAATAAAAAATAATTAAAAAAATAAATATTAATTTAACACAAACATGGCGTATGCTAGATGGTAATCGTAAAAAATAAAAGAGTTTATTAAAAAATAAAAATATTTTTTTAAAACTGAAAAATAATTAAATAAAATCCATCGATAAACCTAATGATAATTGTAATAAAAAAATAAAAATAAATTTAATAAAAAACCCGTTGGTAAGGTAAAGAATTTTAAAATATTAAAAATCAAATTTAATTCTTACCTGTTGATAAACCAAGGTAAAAAATAAAAAATTAATTTAAAATAATATTTAACTTTACTCTTTGATAAACCTGGTGATAATAACAGGCATGCTACGTGGCGTGCTTACATGTACCGATGAGTTTTGGACGGACTCTAAATTATTAACCAACTAATTGGTAAACCTATCGATATACAAATTGAAAAAAATTGGCGTCATTCACTATGGGTTTATCAACGGGTGTCGTCTATTATTATTGTTATGGAAGACTAAATAATAAAAAAAGGTGTCCGTCTACCGGAAAGCCAGTCGGTAGTTACCAATGGGTCCGTCCGCGGATTTCTGGCAGTGTCTAATTTCGTATTGAACTTTATATACTATCCTGGTTTTGAATCACTTCTTTTATTCTCGCCTTGTTTGTGTGTGCGCAGCTTTCCAATTACGGAACCTAATCTTGGCCATACAAAGATTCAGCTTTCACGAGAAGTCTTGGAGGCTATTGATAGAATAACAAGCCCCATTGCGTCCATGACAGTATGTTTTATTAACACATGTATGATATGTAACTTTAAATTACCTGATTTTTTATAATATGGACTTTGATGAACATGGAGGGATGATGAGGTGGTCTGGTTCGTGTCGTTGCAATTATCCAATATAATGTTGATCAACATTATCTACATTGACAATTCCTCTTTTTCCCGCTGATTGCTATGATTTGTTTGTTCTCATACACATGATAGGTAGTATGCCCGAAGTTGATCCATATTGAAACATGAATTTAAATTAAAGCAAAATTCTTCTAACCTATGGCATGAGTTGCAAAGTATGACAATATATATGTCTATACGGGCGGATGTGTCTGAACAAAATAGACCTTTTATGAAATATTAGAATGCCAATTTATAACATACTTTACTACTCAAAGTGTCATGAACAAACTATTTTGAGTTGTTTCATGAATTTTGTTTATTTCATCGACCTATATAGTTATGTTTTATCTTGTGTGTCACAACGTTTTTGAACGTGCCATTACGGAAATGACAACCAATTTGAAAAATGGAGTCGTCACGAATTTTAATTACGGTTAAAATTGAAAAATCTTTTAATTTGCAAAACTGGTCTTTTAAAAGAGATTTGAGGTTTAGGAGTCTAATTATGATTAGGAAATAGTGAAAACTTAATTCTCCTACACCGTAATATATTCGTATAAATACAATTATCCTAGACCTCACAATGTCAATTAATTTATAACTTTAATAATATTTATTTTTTCCCAAAATATTCACAACAATGAAATATTTACAGAAAAAGAAATAAAAGAGAATTTAAAACAAATTAAAGAACAAATTTTAAGAAAAAAATGATTTGGGCTTGATACTGCCTCAACATATCCTCTGATACAATAAGAAACTCAAAGTCACGTCGTTCTTGTAGAAAATAAGTATGTGTTAATGAATTTTAATTAAAAGAGAAAAAAAAAGTGTTGGTTGATTTTTTTTAAGTTTTTTGAACAGATTTGCCCTTGCAAATCCAAGTTAATCCTTACTCAATAAATTCTTATAATTCAATATTACATGAATGAAGAATCCACCTTTTAATCATGACCATTGACTATTGTGCGGATAATAAAAATAACACCTTTTTTATTTTTGTTTCAAAATCCTCAAATCTAGACAAAATAGAAGATTTCCCCTTTTTTAAGGTTTTCGGTCTGGCCCTTTTTGGTTTTTAACCTGAGACACAAAGCCCTAAAAACCAAAATCCCAAAACCTACCCCAAAAAAGTAGTTTGAAGAAAAAAACAGACAACAAAAAAAAAGGATGAAATTCTGACAGAAAAGCAAAACTAGCCCAACAAGCTCACCTAAAAACTCAACAAAAAGGATTGCAGAAAGTTTTATTAAAAACAAAAAACTCAGCCCAAACAGCAAGCCTGAGACCCAAAAACAAAAAAAAGGACTGATTTTGACTACACAATTATTCCCTGATTCTCCATCAATCTCAATTAATACCCGTGATCCAACATCCTTCCGACCCACTTTCTGTTGCTTTCCTTGCCTGCCTCTCTCTCTGTCTCTCTCTCTCTCTACTGAAAAACTAAATAAACAAAACAAAAGACCTGGACAAGGACTAATGGGCTGGAAACCGGAACTAGGGGAATTGGATTGGGTCGACACACTTCCTTTTTTTTTTTTGCGGAAGAAAACAAAAGGGTCATATTGTGTTTAGACATGTGTGTTTCATACTATATTTTAAAAAATGAAACAAATGTACCCTCAATCATCTTACTCAATTATTATATTATTTATTATTTAATTTAATTTAATTATCACTTTTAGGTGGTTACTACACAAAGTAATACTCTTTGACAAGAAAATTTGCATTATGGATAAAGCCGTGATTGAGTAGATTTTGTAGAGATTTATTTTGAATGCTTTGTGCTTATTTATAGGAGTTTGCTTAGGTTCAAAATCAATAGCAATAAGGGTGGGTTTTTTTTTTTTTCTCCACCTGTACCAGTAGTCCCTACCCCATATTCGTGCACCGTGATTTCTCCTTCATACTATTATGGGAAGTTTGTAGAGCTGTTATTACACAATAACACATATTTACGATGATTATCCTATATCAACATTATTTACTTTTCGGTGTATAAATTGAAGTTAAAAAAAGAGGCCAAGACCTTAAGCTTTTGTAATGTTATTTTTCATATTCAAATCATATAAGCAAAACACAATTTCCAATATTAAAAGGTAAATTTTAAAATGACGGACACAGCATTTTAATTGTGCAATATTGTTTCCCTGTCATATTGTCCTTTTTTTGTTCCCTAGATCATGTCATATTAACTTGCTGACCTATTAGTCCTTCAATTATCACAGCTATTTTGTGCAGTATAAAAACCTTAGGGTGTGTTTAGTTTGAATTTTCAGTTTTTATTTTCAATTTTTCAGTTTTCAGAATTTTATGAAGAAAATACTGAAAATATAAAATTTTAAAAACTGAAAATGAAAACTGAAAAAGATTTTGTAGTTTTCAGAATTTTCAGTATTTCCTTTATAAAATTTGAAAAACTGAAAATGAAAATTGAAACTGAAAATTTCTTTAATCTTTTATATCTGAAGTGACATTTATTCTATTAACATAATGATAGATAATATATATAATACATATTACATTGCTCTAAGCTTTAACTAATTTAAAATTAAATCTTATTTACACGATATTTTTTATAGTTATTTCTAAATTTAAAATTTATATTCACAGGTTGCTCCGATTTCAATTGCCATTTTTTCTGGATCGCCATATATTATTTTTACATATACAAAATACTATTATATGAGTTATAGATATTCTTTTGCTCTTTTGATTAATATCTAATAATTCAATGTTAATTAATCAATTAATCATTTAAATAATTACAATCGCCATTTTCAACCAATTTTATTCACTTACCTTTTTATTTATAAAAATACAATATATTTCCGTAAAAAAAATCTATAATCTATAATACTAATAATATCCCATCATTTATATAATCTTAATAATTAATAAATTTAATTTACCTTTTAATTATTGATAATTTTTTTCCAATCTCATACCTTCATATCTCTTTTTCATTAATACAATAAAAATACTCAACAAAATATCTCATTCAAAATTATTTAATATGAAAATAATAATAAATAATATAAACAAAATGATAATTGAAAGTATTATTATATCATTAAAATTTTGTATGTATAATTATTATAGTACTAATTAATGATAACAAAACTATTATGATTATGTCACCACACAAAAAAGACTATTACAATTAACGATAATTTTATTGATTTGCATAACTATTATATAATTACATGAAAATCTATTATAATATGTTTTCTAAGTTGATAATGAACTAAAACTATAATCCATATGTGATGTTAAAAAACTACATAAATTAAGGTTTTTTTTCTAATTCATAATTTTAATAATTAAAGTAAGTTCTACATAGCCAAATTAGGTGCAAAAAAAATGATAGCACTAGTATTTGTGTTGAAGCTAATGCTGGGGACGAAAAATGTTGAAGCTGAAGACATGGTCTTTGAGTATGTTGATTAACTCACAAAAAGATGTGTGTTATTCAAATGTGAATGATATGATCAAACGACTAACTGGACACGTATAACAACACAACAACTACAAAATTATTAAGATCAATCACACAAAAGATATGTAATTTATGATCCATTTATTATGGCCCAAAATGTTAGACAAGTTATTACATGTCTTATCCTGGAAAATTATATCAAACTGGAGGTTGAAAATAATACAAAAGCAAGACGTAGGGTTGAAGTTGAGGAAGATACTGTTAAAGAAACTCATCAAGTGGACGATCCAGGAGCTTCAAGGCACTAATGGATACTTAAAATCCCGAAACTCCTCTTCCTCTTACCACTGGAGAAGTTGACATAATCGAACGCACAAGTCACTACTCAATGAGAAATCAAGAAGATGAAATAAATTATAGTAGTGATGATGATGCAAATAATGAACTTCTTTATGATGATCATGATCAACAACAGTGATGATGAAAATAACTCTTAACTTTCAAATTAACTGAGGTGATGAATATTATGTGCAACAATATTTTGAACCAACTCTAAATTTATATATGTAATAATATATTTTTGTGGATTATGTAATTGTTTCAGGTGACTAGTAGAAGCGAGGTCGACCTAGAAGGTTATCCACCATTACCTCCACCACTAGGGCCATCACCTCAACCTCTCCACCACCTCCACCACCGCCCTTCACCACAACCCCTCCCTTTCGTGATGCCCACTTCTGGTTATGCTGACCCTCCATCCTATTCTCAGTCACATCCTATCCACAGTAGTGATCACGCCCAAGTCTCACCATTGTGCCAACTCCTAGCCCCACATCTCATCAAACTCTTGCTTACTCTATTGGGTCACACAAACGGGGACTAGACGGTAGGTTGTAGACCGCACAATAGGGTGCTCGAACTAGACGTTAGGCAACTCTGTTGGCTTAGGCTTGACGTAAAGACTAGTAAGTTGAAACTTATTTTCTATTCCATGCTTTAATTTTGGATTGTGTATGATGTTTAAAATATTGTCATTGTATTTAATTTGGTTCATTTATATAATAATTTTGATCTTTTTCTTGAGGACTTCCACAGATTACAAAGGTTATATAGAGTGCGTAAACCACCCATGGCCTACCTGGACCACTTGGAATTACATCTCGAAAAATGATAGGTAAATGTGGTGGAAGAAGTAGAAGATAATACTATAATTTATTTGATTATGTTAAAATCATGTTTATATTATTTGTATGCTTTTGTATATGCAGGGTCCTTTAACATTCTGCCAAGGGATGAGGCTGCCAAAAAAGCTTGGAGGATTAGGTCCTCCAAGCGCTTAGGAGACATGTTCCATGGCGTCTGCAAGGGGTATATGAGCAACTCCAAGATGAATGATGCCACCCTTTGCAAACTATAGGCCCACTGGGCATCTGACCCAAGCTTCAAGGAAAAATAGGCCTCATTGAAGGGCGAGTCTCCACACTAGTGGGTTGAGCACCAAGGAAGGGGGCCCAAAAATGATGGTAACTTTAATCTTTATTGATTCAATATATTATTAACTTATTACATTTGAATTGTATTTTATGTTATGTTATTATGATTTTAATGTACATTTCCGTACAGGCTAAGTAGCTAAACTAGTAGCCGACCTAGAAAAGTTGTTTCAAGAAACCTATACCTACAAGTAAGGCCATCAAAATGGGCCAAACCCGTTGGGCCAACCTGTTACCCAGAAAAAATAAGTGGGTCTAGCCTACAAATTTTGATTTGTTTAGTAAAAACTCATTTTCAGCCTACCTACTTAACCAACAAGTTAAATGGGCCAGCCCGCGTGGGCAAATGGGTGGCCCATTTTCCCATGTATTTTTTTTATAGCTTGCAATTTCTGAATTTACAAGTTTAATACTACTAGCCCACTACCCACCAAGGACTAGGAGGCCCAAATCCACAAACAAACCCCAAAAGACTCTCATTTCAATTTAACCCCATATCCAACCCAAACCAAAAATTTAACCCACAAACAAAAAAAAAAGGCATAATCTCAAATAATTACATTTTTTTATCATTGAAGAAGAAGAAAAGAACCAACACACACTAAATCCTAAGAAAAAAAGAGAGACTATGAAAGTTGGAAAAGAGTTAGGGTTCAAGAAGAATTGACACACAAGTGACACAACAGTCTTGCTCCACCGCCTTCTCCTTTCTCGCTGAGCTACCGCACTATGGTCGCAGCGCAATAGTGTCCACCGCCTCCTGGGATTTGCATCACGTCGCCGTCTTGCATTCTTCATTGCTGGGAGCCTCGAACAATGATAAACGGCGTTCACGCCGTATATTTAACTTCTAAACCTTAGGTTTTTGCATGGGTTTTTGATGTGTTATTGAGGAAATTAATAGTGTTTTATGAATTAAACCTCAATACACGATTTGAGAAATCAATGTCAATTGCTCCATTTTTCTTTTGTGAATAGTTAAATCTTCTTACCATTAACTTGTCTCTTGAGTTAGGTTTTTGTGCAGGAGCATTACATTGAGTGCAAGCATCAAGAGCAAGAGCTGGAATTGAAAGAAGCAAAAGCCCACCATTCAGGTGAGTGCTGGCGCTAAGGCGCTCCAGCTCTCCAGAGAGCAGATAATTCATCTTGAAGGTGACCTGTTCTGATGAGCTCCTGCGATAACTTGATTTTTTGTTGCTGTTTTATTTGGGCCAATCTCTGGGCCCCTTGGAGGGGAAAAAGAATGAAAAAACGCAAAGGAAGGGCAGTAGGCGGCATCTAGGTTTAGTTTTAGGAAGATTAGAACACACTCTCTCTCTCTCTCTCTCTCTCTCCCACTCTCTCTCTAGGTTTTGGGAATTCCCAATCTTTGTTTTGGCTCTCGTTTGGGATTGTAATTTACAGCTTTCTTTTAATAACTGTGAAACTCCCCTATGGAGGAGTAATCTCTTTCCGTGTCCAAGGATAATTGAAGATTGAGTTTGTTCTTGAGGTTCCCAATTTTAATTGCAATTCATGGTTGGTTTTTCCTCCCCGTTTACTTTCTCTTTTGATATCAATTGTGAAGATTTTTGTGATTGTATTTTTAAGAGTTGTTTGGTTGTGCATTCGTTTGCATGCATAATCTAAATACCATTGGAATATTGGGTCGATTGATTTAATTACATCCAATTGGTTAGGGATTGAAATTAACTCCGATAGGAATTAAGTTGCTGTAATTGGTAATCAAACTGGCATAGGTTCATAGAATCACAATTGTGAATTACTAGTTCATATGTTAGCCAAACCCTTAGTGGAAGTGCGATTGTATAACCTAAGTAGAATATCATTGTTGTGTGATAACATAACTAATGAAAGTAACCAGGCCATGAATTTATCTTTTGAACCGATGATTGAACAATTCTTGATCTGAAGGACTCCTTGTAGGTAATTCTCTCATATAATTTTCTCATTATAATTTCTTAATTTAATTTAGTTGCTATAATTTCTAAAACCCCAAATCTCTTGAATCAATTAGAACACTTCCTTGTGAGACGACCTGAGTTGTGCCCTCTACTACATTTCTGGTGCAACTTAGCACTTTATAAATTTTTAATTTGTTGCGAGGCGACACTCGCATCAGACAACAACCGTCATCTTCATCTTCTGCCCACTGTGTCGCCTTGCCAGGATAATAGCCGTTGCCATGCGGTCTCCATCTTCATCTTCTCTCCTCATTTCATTTCCAACTCCAATAGGTTTCCTTTCTGTTCTAATTTGGGAAAAACCAAAAATAAAAGGGAAAAACACCTACTCAAAAAGAATAAAAAGGAAAGGAAAAGCTAAATGGGAAAAAAAGGAGTTATTGTTTGTTAATGTTGTGAATAGAAAATGCAGTTGGATATGTTGTAAAATGCTCTCACATAAGGATAAGAAAAATATGCCCAAATTGTAAAATATAAAAAACAAAAAGAAAAAAGAAAAATAGGCTGATGATTTTGCTCACAGATTCTTATATGGTCGAACTGGGGATTTAGCTCAATGAGTAAACATGGTAGCCTATTTAGGCCCATATATTTTGTGAGCCAAAATAGGCTAGGCCAAAGCGGACGGGCCCCACCTATTTGACAGCCCTACCTAAAAGGTCGATAAGGGAAACAGAGAGGTGTGGATCGACCTTCGCTCCAAGACTATATATGTAAGTATGAAATCCAACACCTTAGTATTTAAGTTTTATTACATCTTCATTTATGTGATAATTATTACTTACAATGTCTTGTGTCTTTTTTCTACAACGTGAATATACAAAGCTATGGGAGGAGGCATAGACCCAATACCAAACCCGGTTGGCGGAGGTTGTGCCTGATACTAACATCCTTCCTCCAAATGAGGAGGAGATTTGGGCCCAAGGAATTGGTGACCCTTACAAGGGTCACATGTCAGGATAGAATACTACACTGATAGTATGTCCTTGTCCTCTGCCACTAGGTTAGATGGGAAAATGCCTTGTGGGAGCATGTGCATGCCTTAAATAAGGAGTTGCAGCAATAGGCACAGTTATCCAAGGCTCCAATCAGGCAATTGAGCGACAAGGAGAAGCTGAGGAAGATCAAATGGAGAAACTCCATGGAGTAGTGACGGCAGAAAGCCAAGAAAAATAAAGATAAATTCACGATAATTAAGAAAAGATGCAGGCTGATATGAGATTCTTCAAGAAGATGGACACCTCAGATCTGGTAGCAAGCAACCCTCCTGGCGCCATTCCTGTCCATTCCTGAGGCCTACTCGTTTGATATGATGACAACTCTTATGACGATGACGATGACAATGAGGACTTTGGCTATTTTTTTTTATTTCTATTATTTTATGGATATTGTTGTATTTGTCACACTTTTGATCTATAGTTATTTTATTCTATATCTTGAGTACTATTATTGTTTATTTCATTACCTGTGTTTATTCGTCATTTCATTACTTCCTTATTTCATATCATTTTATTTTATGATTAAATAATTATATAAATAAAACATAAATTAATAAATGCCAAATAATTAGAAAAATTATGCAAACACTTCACGTTTGGCAATTTGTTTTTTTCAAAAAAAAAGAAAACGACAAGTCCTACCCATCAATAATAAATCAATATTTTAATTGCAAAAAACAATTATGGAAAGTTGAACCCATTAGTAAATCCATTGGTAGTAAATAAATAAAATAATTTTTTTATTTTTGGATCTTATCGGTAAAATTAACATGACCTGTTGGTAATATTGATTTCTTGATGACCAAATTGATGTATTTTTTATACTACTATTCCTGGTTTTTATTTTTCTACCCGTTAGAAATTTTGACGGCTTGCACTACGTCAGTTGTTATCTCCAACCAACAAAAGCTGACACCTCGTGTCTATGGGTAAATCGTCGATATCCATGCAATTTTTGTAGTATTATACTTGTCCACTATACAAGGTCTGTTTTCTTTGTAAGGCCTTGTACGATCTTAAGTAGGCTCCATGAGAATGATTTGACCAATTCCGCTCCATTTTTGGTCAACTTTGTTTCTCATCCTATCCACATGACTCTACTTTATTCATTCATAGAATTGATCATGGCACCATGCTACTATTACTTTATGTTGATGATATAATTATTCCTGGAGATGACACCTCTGACATTGTTGATCTGAAAGCATCTCTGAGTAGCCATTTTGATATGAAGGATCTTGGCCCCTCAACTATTTTTAGGGCTTGAGGTTATTTCCTCTATTGATGGTCTATATCTATCTCAAGTCAATTATGCCTGATCTTATTTCTCGATATGGTCTTACAAATAGTCACATAGAATCAACGCCTCTTGAGACTAATATATGCTTCACACCAATGGACGGTACTATTCTAGATAATCCTACTCTCTATAGACAATTAGTAGGGAGCCTAATCTATCTGATTATTACACGACCTAGCATTTCCTATGTTGTTCACTTGATCAGTCAATTTGTGTCTACTCCATACTTTATTTATTTTGTTGTTGTTCTTTGCAAAATGTAACATATTAATATTTAACTCTTTATGCTTAAGTCATAATTAGGCTAAAGTTTATATTGTTAAGCTTTCGTCTCATAAATATCCTTTCACTTAAAATAACTTTGTGGAAAATAGTATTTTTTAAAAAATTTTGAAAATCTTAAAACTAAGAACATAAGCCTTTGCGTGACTAGGCATAAGATGCTACTTACAACTGTCTAGCATGAATCTCAAATAACATCTCAAGGCAAAAGAATATATCATATGCGGATCCAACAAGCATCATCTCAAATCAAATAAAAAGATAGTTAATGGACATACATTCATTCTCAGCATTCTCATAATCATAAACATAAACATAACATAAGAGTGTTAATACATCTCTATAACATAAAATATGTTATAAGTGGCATCGGCCCATGGAAAGGACTTTCACATATAATCACAACCAATGCTAAACACAAACATAAAAGAAACATAGATGATTACCAGCCAATAAAAGTCCAAACTTAGATACAGGTAATCCTCAAATGAATTAAATTGAACATAGAGAAGTCATAATTCAAGCATAAATAAATAGTGTACATGTCAGGGATAAATAAAACACAGATGAATGAGCATGTAAGCATATAAAATAAGTAAATGATGCATTTTCTATCTTCAAGGATCATAAGTCTCATGGCTCTAGCCAGGCCCACGGGCTCTTCTAAAGCTAACACAAAAATAAAAAGGGCGAGTAACTAAAAACCAACTCAATAAGGGTTTAGAAAACATAATCATTATCATCGTACTTGTCTCCAGTCACTTCAGTTTATTATAAAGCAAAGTGGACACACCATCATTCATTTTGTATGTTTTGAAGTGACAATTCATTTTAAATTATAATCTCATGATGCATTGCATATTTCAAAGAATGCATGACGAGGCATGAATAATTAGAGCATAAGACATAAACATTCACTTAGGCATAATGTTCATTTCCCTTTACTTTTTCTCATATTTTAGGTGACTTAATGTATTATTTTGGCTCACCACCTCCCTTTATCACATGGCTACAAATCAACTCCATATCACAAAATCTCTAGGTTATGTGCTCATAGCTACTAGTCATCAATAGATAAAATAATCGAGTAGAGGGGTATAATCACCTTCCTTTCCTATCACATAACTGGGGATTGAAGTAGCCAGCTTCAATCCCCATGTGACTCGAGACCAAAAGCTTATGTTTTATTCTTTATTTATCACCAAGGCATTTAATCACATACTATTGTATAAGCCTTCCCAAGTGTGCCTAACATTTGTTTTAAAAAAAATAATGATTTTAGTCCTTTGTTTTTAAGTCACGTTATGTGAATATTAGTGGCACATAGAGTGCCATATAAAATTAATTTGAAAAGGTTATTGTTGGCTCATCCTTATTTCTTCATTCACCATACATTGCTGCTACTATTCACATTTTTGAGAGAGTTTCTGCTAAGTATACTATTTATTGGGTACTCATCTGTGCTCCGTTTTGAATGAAATTTCAACCAGTTACTCCTTGACACTGGGCATTTTTCTAGTATACACAAAACTTTATTCTCTCTTTGTTTTGGTTTGACAATTTGTACATGTTTGGATATTATTTTCACTATTTTGATAGTGAGTAGAGTGTTTATATTTGAGTGCTTTTTGGTAGAATTATTTGGCTTACTCTATGATATTTTTCATAGTGGAATTTTCTAGACTAGGTTGTGTAATTTTTTGTCTCTCTCACTTGGGGTTTTCCATATTAAAAATTCTTGTATTCTTCCTTACCTTTGCCAATTTATTTTTCACACTCTCCAGATATTATTTGTTCATCGTATATTTTTAGCTTGTCATATATTACACTAATCACATGTTCTCTCAAGTTATAAAGGTTTTATTCTATTGAATATTTGTTATCTTTCCCAACACATGCATATGCTCATCACAAATAGTAACATGACATTCCTTTCATAATTATCATGCCATGAGCACTTAGCATAAATGACTTCTTGTTTATGTGTATGAGACATAAAACATGCACATTTCAAGTTAAAAAGCCAAAACTAGGGTTTCACATGCCTCCTTCATTATTCATTCATGGTTCATGCTGAGGCTTATGAAACATATATATTCTTAGCCCCACTCTATTACTCCAATCCTTACTTCGCAATGGATTAAACCAAGTTATATTTTATAATCCTCATTACACTTCCCAAACACACCCTTTTCATATCACATAATCTAATACATTCCATCAGGTACCAATCCAAGAATCATGGAAACAATGCAAATTCACAAGAAATCATCATTATAGAGCATACTTTTACATAAAAGCACGAAACCTTTCATAGCTCACTTCCAAACTTCTCAACAATCAATTAGTCAACAGAATTCGAGCTCACCAAGGAACCTTAAGGCCAAAACACACACAGGCAAATAATTGATATAAGTTTCCCAAAAACTAGATTCATACTTTCAAAATTATCATTTCAGCTTAACAATAACTACAAAATCAAGCAAAACACAAAACTTGAACCCAAACCTTGAAACTCATATGAGGCCGCCCTCTATGTGAGCAAAGATGGAGTTTCAAATTGATTTTTATTTCACATCAATACAAACACATGCTATATAATCTCGAAACAAACCCATTTCCAACACTTTCTTTCAAATAAAACCAAATTTCAACCAAATGCCCCAAAGTCTCCATTTAGGCCGAAAATTAGATAATCAATTATAATTATCAAAGACTCACAAAAAACTAGGTTTTTCACTTCTAAAATTATCATTCTAGCCTACTAATAGCTACCAATTAGTCACAACCATAAAACCACATCCCCAATACCCAAAAAACACAACTTGATCAAACCCAAAAAGGCAGAAGGGAGTTCCAACAAGATTTTCCAACATATTCTCATCTTTCAAACATGAAATATAATCTCACAATGAACCCATTTTTGACACAATCTCATTAAAAACTAAAACTAAAACCCCAACTCCCCCCTCAATGCACCCCAAAAATTGCTGGCCATATAGAGAAAAATAGTTTTAATTTCTAGCACACCAATTTAATGAGCACAGATTAAAGATTTAGAATGAACCAATTTTCATAACTCTTTCCAACAAAAACAAAGACACTTCAAACCTTAGTCTAGGGTTACAATTAAATCATTCAAATGAAGGAAAACAAGTAAGAATCCCCTACCACAAGTGAAGGTCAAGTTGGAAGGGAATGACTGCATTGTGAAAGCAAAAAAAAGTTCATGACTATAGCCAAAGGCATGACCGCTATGAATATACTTAGCCCAACCCTAACCTATGTTGATACTAGAAATGTCAAAATGGACTAGGTCCGTTAGGCTAGCCGCCAAAAAAAAAAATTTGTGGGTTAGGCTGAACTTTTGAATATGCTTATAAATTTCATCTCGCCTAACCCTCGGACTTAGGAAGGTTGGGACAAGCCCTATCATAATTGTCTTTTTTTTTAAAAAAAAAAGAGATAAATTATGTGCTCACAAAGTGGGACGAGTTGGTCTGCTTTGACATGTCTTATTTATTTTTTAGGTGTGGCCCTTTGTTTTCCTTTAACATCTCTAAATGACATCCAACATATATGGCTTATCGCTAAAATCGCTAACACCCAACAAGCTTTTGTTTTAGGACTACAAAGACTAAACGGGCTAAGTTCCACAATTTTTGTAACAATAGATGTACATATTTTTTTCATGACAATAATTGTTCTCCGTTTTTGGGTCGAAACAATATTTGCACTTTATGGACAACAAAAACTAATAGCACAACAGAACCATTTATTCTTTGGCCTGGGCCTACGGCTTCTGTGATCTTTTCTCTTTTTTGGTCAATAGTTCTTCAATATTGTTAAGTAATGGATTTTTGACCAAAAATATACGTAACAAATCAAAATAAACCACACGACTCAAGCCTTAACATCGAAGTTTAAAAATAAAATTCAAGTTCGATCAAAAGAGTATAAAATTTAAGACACCTCCAACTAGTTAAGGTAATTTGACCCTTCGACAACAAAAAAAAAAAAAGAAGAAGAATAAGGTAATTTGACTCCAAAAAACTAGCTAAGGTAATGGATCATACAATATTAGCAAAAAGTAAAAAATAAAAACAAGATAATAGATCACAAATGAAGAGGAAAAATTCATGGTTGGAGATCTTAATCTATTTGACCAGAGAGAAAGAGAGACCTTATTCTATAAACTCTTTCTTTTTCTCCCTTTCTCCTTTGAGAAAGATGACCATAAAAAAAGAGAAATGATAATGCAATGCATTACGCGACGCATACACACAGAACTAGGTGGAGGTTAATGTGTACTATCATTTTGAAAGCCTATGGTGGGGCGAAGACTTAAAAAAATATGAAAGGAAAAAAAAGAGGCATGTGTTTTTCTCCTGCATTTGACTTTGCTCCTACCCCTGAAACCTATCCCTCACACCACCCTCGCTCTCTCTCTCCCTTACACTCTAAAATTGCAAAAATCCCTCACATCCGCCTCACCCCAAACTCTCCCTCAAACACTTCCTTATCACCCCATCTCCACTCGAAAGTCGCTCTCCTATACCTCATCTCCTATGCCATTGAGTATCATCTCTGGCAAAACCTTTTAAGTTGTTGTTGTTTGCTCCTCTATGCCTTGCTATGGACAATCTCAACTATTGGCATCTCGAGATCAACTAAGGTGATATCACTCTTCCTTCTTCCCTTATGTGTGTGTCTCTGTCCCTCACAAAACTTCAAACCAGGTAACCAATGTGCTCTATCTTGATTTTTTTTTTTTTGCACCTTTTAGAATATTGAGGTGCTGGTGGTTGTGGTGGGGTTATTAGTTTGGACTAGTTTATAAAAAATTAGTGTTTATAAAAATTGCTCAAAATAGCTTGCTATACTATATCATGGGTTTTAAAATGTTATTGATGTCAACAATTTTATATTCAAGTTAGCTATAAAATGGGATAAACAGAAAGATTTGGTGAAAGTTTTGATTGCTGACAATCTAAGTTCCAACAACTTTTCTTTTTGTTGGCCTGATAGGATTTTGCACCTTATAAAATCTACCTAGTATAACAATAGTTATCATTAAGGGTGTGTTTGTGAGTTACAATTTTGGAGGGAAGGGGAAAGGAGGAATTGTAATGTCCAAAATCCCAACTCGCAAACATACCCTAAGGGAAATAATATACTCATGAATTTGTGGTTGAAAGATTAGTTGGGCTATTGTGATATGAAAAAGAGATTGATCCAAGTGTTTAACTGTAAAGTGATTTTTATTATGTGACATTCTAATCTATAGCTACATTTTCGTATAATATTCATTATTTGTCCTGAGGTATGATAAGTGAGAGTCTCTTAATGTGAAGATATTCATGGTTTTCATTGGAAGGAATAATGATACACTATAGAGGAGCAAAAGGCACGAGAAGGTGGGATTGTGACTTAATTGATTATCCCCATAATTAACATCTCAAAGAGCAAAGTAATAGTTAAGGTTTGGGGATGGTTATTTTAATTTGAAGAAATTGGCAACCAACATCAACATTTTGAGGATGGTATTCTTTTCTTTGTTTACATCGCCAAAAAAAAAATGTCATTACTTTTAATTTTCACTTTTAATAGTATTTGATACATGGTTATTAACTTCAATAGTTAATGTTTGGTGATATATCCACGCTTCACAATTAAGTGTTCTAGTCTTAGTATGACAACATTTTGAAAATATAAACTGAAGATCTTTCTTAAAGTTTCACATCACTCCATGTATATAACCATGCAAAAGACAAAACCATTTTTAAACTCTGGTTACTTTCTTTTATTTATGATATCATCCATTCTGATACAGGATTTATCATACACAAACATATATATTAAGTGATAAGAACATAACCCCACTCCCAGTGGACTTTGGAGGACCAATCTTACAATTGGAGATTCAAACAACTCTAGTCAGATTGAGCTTTGCAATGACTTTTGTGTCATAATATTCGACTTTTACTGATGGCCATGATGTTATATAAATGACTCTAGTCTTTCAGAGTATATGTTTCTTTTGTTTAGGTAATGTGGCAAATATATAGTGATTGATGGGTTGCGATGATGAAATCTATTTTGTATATAGGTATAGTATACACATTTGTCAAATATATTGGTTTTAGAGTTTCATAACATATTTTGTACTCAATCTTACTGGAGTTGTTTGAATCTCCAATTGTAAAATTGGTCCTCCAAAGTCCACTGGAGTGGAGTTATGTTCTTATCATTTAGTATATATGTTTGTGTATG
Organism: Dalbergia oliveri; assembly: GCA_030441495.1. NCBI lineage: Eukaryota > Viridiplantae > Streptophyta > Magnoliopsida > Fabales > Fabaceae > Dalbergia > Dalbergia oliveri. The sequence goes on from JAMLFY010000003.1 coordinate 42,432,699, forward strand.
ATAAATCATGTGCAATCAGAATGGATGATATCATAAATAAAGTAAGCAACCAATTTATTTTTCCTATTTACAGTTGTACAAGATGGTTGTTGCACACTTAGAGGCTCAAAATTCACATCGTATTTTTTCGATTGATGTGCAATGGATATTGCTAGTCGGAAATAACCAAGATTGCTTATGGAAGAAATCAGATGAATAACATTTTATTTTTTTGTTGGTTGTATTTTTGGAAGCAAATGATTGATTGGTAACAATTGTGTATATAGGGAGTAATGTTTGTAAAAAATTATTTTCTCATGTCATTATATAATTCACATGTGCCATCAAATATTCTATGGTCATTTTATAATAAATCTATCTATATTCCCAATTAAGCAAGTCAATCCTATCTATTGCAATTTGTAGAGTACCTATCTAAATCTCCAATTAAGCAAGTTAATATTTTCTTGTTAGTGATAGGTTTTCTGTTCAAATTTGGGTTACATATATAACAAGTGAAGAGGACTCCTTAGCGCTATCACTTAATGGAGTGAGTCTAAATATAAGAGATAATTAGTGTCAAAATCGGTGTAACTTCATTTTTTTTTTTTGCTACCAATGGTTGGTAAATGTCTAAAAGATGTTGGTGATTCTAGTTGAAAAAATCAGTAGGTTGACAAGAAAGTTGGTAGTGGCAGGTCTCCTTATTCATGAAAGTAATAGAATTTTTGTGTAAATTTGAGCTATATAACAAATTTAAGAGGACTCATTACCCCCATCAATGCAATTTGTAATATACCTATCTTTATCCATAATTAAGCAGGTTACTATTTCTCTTATCATGAAACCTGGTTCTAAATATTTGAGCATTGATTGAATTTTTGTGAAGATATTTATCAAGCCAAATAAAAAGAAGATAAGGAATAAAACCTTAAATCCTTTTCAAAGAACAACATATTTTTTGAAATTGCATTTTAAGGTAATTGATAGATTAAGAACAAGTTATGAGCACTCCTTCACTCCATGAATTGATGAATTGATAACATCCAATTTATGCTCCAAGGCCAAAGAGACTTGAAACTTTTTTTCTATACACGTTGGTAAGTGCTAGCAATATATTGGTGATTCCTTATCAATTTGTTGATAATCATTGAAAAAAACTAGTATTTTATCATTTTTTGTTTATATTAAAGGAGATAAGAATTTTATGAAAAATTGAATTAGCGAGCTCCTGTAAGGACTCATGGACTCTTTGGATTGATGAATTGATGTTCAACACAACATTCAATATGTATTCCAAGATCAAAGAGATTCAAAACATTTTCTGATTCACATTGGTAAGTCATACCAATATGTTGGTGATTTCTTGTCAATTTGTTTGTGATCATTCAAAAAATCTGGTATTTTATCAACTTTGGTTTATATTCAAGGAGATGGGAATTTTTTGAGAAATTAAATTAGCAAGCTAGTGCAAAAGACTCATGGACTCTATGAATTGATGAATTAATGCTCAACACAACATCCAATATGTGCTCCAAGATCAAAGAGATTTGAAATATTTTTTTATTTACGTTGGTAAGTGATGCCAATATGTTGGTGATTTCTTGTCAATTTATTGGTGATCATTCAAAAGCTGGTATTTTAGCTTTGGTTTATATTCAAGGAGATAGGAATTTTATGAGAAATTGAATTAGTAAGCTAGTGCAAAGGACTTGTGGACTCTACAAATTGATGAATCAAGGCTCAACACAACATCCAATATGTACTTCAAGATCAAAGAGATTAAAAATATTTTTTGATTCACATTGGTAAGTCATGCCAATATGTTAGTGATTTCTTATCAATATGTTGGTGATCATTCAAAAAAGCTAATATTTTATCAGCTTTGGTTTATATTCAAGGAGATAGGAATTTTTTTATTGAATTCCTATCTCCTTGAATATAGAATTGTTGACATCAGGTCAATAGGAAGAAAGCTGTTGGAACTTAGGCTCACAATCAAAACTTTCACCAAATCTCTATGTTTATCCCATTTTATGGCTAACTTGAATATAGAATTGTTGACATCAATGACATTTTAAAACCCATGATACAGTATATCAAGCCATTTTGAGCAATTTTTATAAACACCAATTTTTCATAAACTAGTCCAAACTAATAACCCCACTAGCAGCACCTCAATATTCTAAAAGGTGCAACAACAAAAAATCAAGATAAAGCACATTGGTTACCTAGTTCAAAGTTTTGTGAGGGATGGAGACACACACATAAGGGGAAAAGGGAAAAGTGATATCGCCTTAATTTATCTCGAGATCCCAATAACTGAGATTGTCCATAGCGGGCACAGAGGAACAAACAACAACGCTCAAAAAGTTTCTAGCAGATGATGCTCAATGGCAGGGGAGATGAGGTATGGGAGATTGACTTTTGAGTGAAGATGGGATGATAAGGAAGTGTTTGAGGGAGAATTTGGGGTGAGGAGGAAGTTAGGGATTTTTGCAATTTTAGAGTGTGAGGGGAGAGTAGAGCGAGGGTGGTGTGAGGGATAGGTTTCAGGGGAGGAGCTGAGTCAAATGGAGGAGGAAGACACATACCTCTTTTTTTCCTTTCATATGTTTTAAGTCTTCACCCCACCATAGGCTTTCAAAATGACAGTACACATTAACCTCCACCCACTTCCGTACGTATGCATCCACGTAGTACCTCACATTTGTGCATTAGAATATCATTTCTCATAAAAAATAAAAAAGAGGTAAAATTCCAGCATTTTTGTAGTGCAAGAAAATTCCTACTTCAGTACATTCTCCATCACTGACTTTAGATACTATCTTAAACTTTATGCATACTTGCTTAAATATATGTGATTTGTTTTTTCGAAAATAAAATTTGATTATACCTCTTAACAAATATACGACTACATGGAAGAGCTAATAACAATAGGTACATTGTCTATAGACTAACGACCATTTTTTTCCTTTTAAATAAATCTATTCAAATACTGAAGATGTTTCTTTCCATAGTCAAACATGAATAATTTCATATCTAATATGTTCCTCGCACAAGAATTTTTTTTGGACTTGAAATATAAGTAATTTTTAAAAAAAATGATGGATTATAATGATCAAATAGACTACTTGATCATAGAAGCTTTAATATTATATGATGAACTATGTCTCCTAAAAGTACTTAAATAACTTTATGACTACCACTCATAAATATTTTCTTATCTCGCCTCAAATTTCTAATCTAACAAGCATTTATCAATTGCTAGTTTAAATTGGCTTGTCATTATATGAAAAATGAATATTTTTAACAATTTTAATATTAAAAGAGTCAATAAAAATATTATCAAGAAAATTTTATAAGTATTTTCAATAGTCACATAATGTCAAGATTATTTTTTTATAATATTTTTATTAATGCTTAATTATTCAAAATACTCATTTTTCTTGAAGTATGCCATCATATTATTTCAAGCTTCATTGTCTGACCCCTAGTTTGTTTTTTTTAAGGTAAATACTGAAATGTAACAGTTGACTTAGCTTGTTGTATTACTTTCTTATCTTTGTTTTTAATTTAGTAATCCTTTTGAATAAAAATCCTTATGTTTCAAATCATTTAATCAATCTAATTTTGATGCACCTGTTAATCACACTGATAATTATGTGTTGTAAACTCGTGATGTCATATCATATTATCATTAACTCGTTATCATATCGTAGACACATTACTTTTACATCATTTCATTAAATTACTTACATTAAAGTTTTTATCAAATCGTAACTGAAGACTAAATTGCTAAATGTTTTAAAATATAAATAACCAAATTAATTGAGCTAAAACAAAAACAAATTGCTTATTTTACCTGCAATTTACCAATTATGTTTAATATATATTATATAATTGAAATCTTCCTAAATTGAGATAGACGATTAAATATGAAAAATTCTTATATATTTGTATTCATTGTATGGACTCATTTTAGACTCGTATGGAGAGAAAACACAAACTAGTGAGTGTTGAAAAAGTATTAGAGCCTATTTGGTTTCAGTTTTAGAATTTTGTAAAGTAAATATTGAAAATTAAAAATAAAAATTAAAAATTAAATTTTGTAATTTTTACAGTTTTTAGTATTTTCTTTATTAAATTTAAAGAATTGGAAAATTGAAACCTAATTGGCCCTAAAGTAATGGGTCTAGCATCTTTGATGAGTCTTTCTTTTTTAATGCAAAAAGTTAGGTGAGGAAGCATAATTAAGACCCTAGACCTCGAGTAGTAAACAGTACAGTCCTTCCCAAAAGACCTTATCAGGATTCAAAAACTTGTGATAAAACTTGTCAAGAACTCAACCCATTTTCATTGAGGTAATCCTATTGGATTTTGATGGGTCTTTCTTTCTCTATGTGATTCTAGAACAGATCCATAAAATAAGTAAAAATACTACTATTCTCTCTCTCTCTTTTTTTTTTTTTTTGGGTCGGAAAATACTATTATTCTTACTATATTTGAATGAATTAGTCACTAGCTATGGGCTAAGGGGTCGACCATGGAGCCAAAGAAACTGACATTTATTTATGTCCGAGCGATATCTCAATTACTGGAGCTTGCAGGCTAAGGTGCGATCCCTATTTGTGCAGAATAAACAATAGATGAATCAAACTCACATTGTGCCAGCATAATGTGAGAATTAATATTGGGCCAAGCATTCATTCAATCATGAATGCTGAAAGATCATAGCCATGGATAGAACTTGGGGTCGATTTCACTCTTTTGTGAACTAAAATGGATATATAATATTCCATTCATAGGGTCCAACATAACACTTATTGCCCTTCATTGAGATTGAGGACAACAGTACACAAGTGTTGGCCACTAATATCTTCCCTACAAGCTAAATTAATGAAATATACAAGATTTGCTGCCAAATATCGTAGTGGTTGCAGGAACAACAACTTCAATTCAAAGCTTACGATACACTACCAACCATATACTAATTTACACACGAAAAACCTGTGATGTATAGTGGTTGGCCCCAATATATATGGGACGAGGCAAGCCTTTATTTTTACGGGGTCTTGTGCCACAATGTTTAGGTAATTCATTGCCTGGTTAGATGGCAATAGGCTTAATGTCTTAGATCCGCACATGATTCTGCCCAGCTAATCAGGTATTGCATGAGTCATGGTAGATGGATTCTCCGATCTTGTTCCTTTTGAGGGCTGGATTGACAGGGAAATTTAGAGAGATGACATTAACTGTACAATCTGTGAGGACTTCATCTGGAAATAAGCCCAAGCCATTAATAAGGGAAATAAATTTTGAAAGGACAAAAAATGGAAAAAGAAAAAAGGGGCGTCTATCAGAGCTTTATTATGCAGAAAAGTCTGCCATTTTCTGGAGCAGAACGTGACCTTGGGTCGACTCAAGTACCCATTTGTCCCAATCGTTCATATGCCAATGCGCCCTTGAAAAGTCGTCCCAAAAGGAAGCTTCCCTTCGGGGCTTTGACCGAAAAAATAAAAGCCTAAACCCTCAATTTAATATCCTATATTTATAGTATGTAATAAATTAATTTATCAGATTTTAAAAGTTTCATCATAATTTCTCAAATTTTATAAATGAAAACAAGTTTGTTCCACTAGTTTATCCTCCATTTTTAAATTTAAGGGACTGCAATGGCACTTTTCAAATTAAAAGAACTAATTTGTTTCCATTTCTAAAATTTAAGGGATTATAATGGAATTTTTTAAATCTAAAAAACTAATTTATCCTTTGTCATAAATTTAAAAGACTAAATTCAGATTTTAGTCAAAATAAAATAAAAAAAGAAAGCTTCCCTGGTTTGAAGGAGAGGGTTATCCATCCATTATGACTAGTGGTAAAAGTCCACTGATAATTTGTACTCTCTACAAATTTGAATTTTCTCTATTGCATCCCAACTGTCCTTTTTATTGTTAATTTTTATTTTACTTTATCTGTTTATTTATCAAATTAAGAAGTATTAATTTTTATTTACTAGTTATACTTTTATTGTAATTAATTGTGCCTTATCTTTTTTTATTTTTTTAAGAGCATAACAATACTTGAAGATTGTGGCAAATAGGGGGAATCTTGTCAATTAACACACTTTGACACTGTTAGCAATATTTATTCATTATTTTCTTAATGTGTAATTTTTTTTTTTTTGGGACAGTTGAGATGCAATGAAGGCAATACAATTTTATGGCTAGGTACATTGAAATTTCTATCAATTTCCCTAAATGTGGGTTTGGATGGAGTATTTAAAATACAAGAGAATTTAAAATGTTATAAAATTAAAATGCTTCAATTAAGTTCCCTTCAATTTTAAATTTTTTTGGATAGATAATTATATTTTCTTCATTTGTAAAATACTTTGTTTGGGTGAAGTAATTATATTACCTTGATTTTAACATATTTTATTTGAAAAACATAAGATAATTTTTTAAAAAATAATAGGGTTTTTTTATTAATAATCAAAATTCAATTGATCTAAAATCAATTATAATAAGTTCATATTTCATAAATTATATTAAATTTCATTTACAAAAATTTTAAATTTCAATTATAGATTTAATTTTTATATAAATAAAATAGAATGATACATAAATATAACATCATGTAATATAAATTTAATGTTAAAAAATTTAAAATGCAACAAAATGAATTAAAAATAACATTAAACGAAAATTTTATAAATATAAAGAAACTCTAATGGAATATAATAAAAGTGAGACTTAGCAAAATGAGAAAAGCGTATACTTGTATGTATAGGAATTTCCAAAATTTCATCTCTATAAGTGAAAATTAAAATCCTCTATTTTAGGTAGATAAAATTCCTCAAATTCTATAATTTCTTCTAAGTTAATATCCACATATGATATTTTATCATGAAAAATTTTTAATCCTTCCAAAAATTACATTTTCTCCTATAATTACTCCACCCAAACACACACTAAGTGACTCATACTTTTGGACAGATGGAGTAGTAAAATCTAGGATTAGCCCATCTGCATATGATGGATTTGCAGGTGAATTTTTCACATATGACCTTTGAGTGATGCATTAACAATCATATTGTGTTTGGGAATTAATCGAGTATGGTTTGGGTGCGTAATCCACTAGGGGCGAATTAAGTGCAAAATGAAAAAAATAAAAATAAAATTGAGGGAACATAATCCGCTGGTAGCAGATTGTGTGCTTAACTTTTCAACAAATAATTCGCTACCAGCCGTTTATGAAGTATAAAAATTGAAAATTTAATGTTTTGTTATTTGTTTGGTGCAAATTCGCTCCACACGCTCCTCATGGAGAAATGAATAATATTTCATTTCGTCTATGCTACACATAGACCTTGTGGAGAAACGAATAATAATTCATTCTATCTATATAAACTCATACGAAGACGAGACAGAAACATCATCCTCCTCTATGTACCCCGATTGCTCTCTTTCACTTTCGAAGGGAACAGAATCTGTACCATTGTTTTCTTTTTTGGAGATTTTTGATCATAATTCACTTCTAGCATATTTGTTTTTTCTTCCCATACTCATCCCAATTTTTTTCCGAAGACCTATATTCTCATATTAAGGCTTATCAATGTCCGTATTAAAATTAATTTTCCTGGATTAGCATTGTGATTATCACAATTGCAAGAAATTTGAGAAAATATGAATAATGTGACCATAATTACTGTTGTGATGAAATTACGGAGAGCATCATAGTAACGATATTAAGTTCATCGTTGCAATTGTCGAATGCAGTATAAAACTATACATCAATGAATAATTGCCTCCAAATAGGCCTAGACTCTCAATATTCGATAAGATGAGTGGAGCAAAAATAATAGACGAAGAGCTAAACATTAAAAAAAAAAAAGCACTCATTTTTCCTCCAAAACTACATCATAAATACTTTCAGTTGAAATTTTAAGTGTGAGAAGAGAAGTCTCACATTAAGATTTGAGAATGAACAAAGTGAAGAAGCATATAGTATAGAAGGATTTGCTTATTGTCTTAAAATTTTGAGTCAAAGACATGTTGTATGATATGCTTATGTGTTTTTTTCTTTAGCCCATTATTTGAATATAGCAACCCCTCCTAACACTTTCTCCCCAAGCAGACTAACAAAAACAATGTGATTCATCAAACTCTTTTCATAGTCACCATAACCTTTTTTTCCTATGAGATTTCTCAATTTCCTACGTAGTTTTGCTTTACCCCCTGCATTGCACATAGGTGATGTTTCAGAACAAAGTCCATAATGATTGAAATTTATTCCACTCCAATCTCAAATTTGTGTTTCCACCCATCCAAAAAAACCAGTAGAAGGAAGCTGATTTGCATCATCTAGTGAAAGTCAACGACACCCATCTAACCATACTACTTGACAACACAGCAGATCAAAATCTCGGTTGCATCTAAGAATTATTCCACCTCATACTTCTAGACACTTGATTTTGCTGGCCTAATAAACGAAAATCCAATCCAAATCAAATTTCCCTATCTCATTTATGAATTTAGGAAATAGCGACCACATTAAGCAGCCCTTTACAGTTGTTGCTTTTTAATTGGAAAACCAGCCGAAAATGAGATGTTCGCACCAACCTTGATACCCTTAACACTGCCTGATTTGAATAAAAGTATAAAAGTCTCCCAAATCACTTTATATTTGTCAATAACCATACTGATTTTACATTCCCATGAAGCCCACGGGCGAACTTAGAACAAGATACAACCACACTTAATTTTCAAAGCCCTGTAAGCCATAAACCAGCCGTGCCTCTAAAGCATATAAGGGCATTGTTTGGAATGTTGTATTAGGCATGATAGTATAAGCTTATACTATACATTATATTTTTATATGTTATTTGGTGTAGACAACGTATTATATAAGCTTATATATCATAACCCCTTTATACATTAAAATACTGTATAACTTAATACAATTGAGGAGGGTATTAGGCCTAATTAACTTTTAACGTATAAGGTTACTTTTATTTTTAATATTTTATTAAAATAAAATAATTCTTAAATAAATAATAATAAATAAATATTATTAACAAATAATATATAATATCAATCTAGTTGTATACAATAAAAATTAAAAAGTAATTATAATTAATAAATATTAAATAAAATAAAATATTAAATGGAAATAAATATTTAAAATAAATAATAAATAATATATAAAATTAAGGATAATAATAAAAATATTTTGAGTTAATATTTATTTTAAAATTAAAATAATTATAATTAAAAATATAAAATATTATAAATATTATAAATATATAAAAGAGTTATTTAATATTTATATAATTTATTGAAATAATAAATAATTATAAAATATTGAAATAAATAATAATATTTAAAATAAATTAAATTTTAATTAATAAATATTTATATAAATATGATATTGAAAAATTGTATTTAAATCATCAATAAAAAAAATTTATTTTATTTAATATTTAATTAAAATATTAGAATTATTTGTAAATAAATGGTAATATTATAAAATATAATATCTTATACAGTGTTACACCAAATATTGTATAGTATTAAAAATTTATCAGGCCTTATACTATCAAGTCTTATCATATTAGGTCTTATACTATTAGCTCTATCTTATCGTGCCAAATGGGTCCTAATACTATGAGACATTGACACATTCCCAAATTTCTTCTCAGCTTTTAGAACCTTGATATGATCTTTGAGAAATTTTAATCGTAAATAAAAACTAAAAGTGATCGAGTTAACTTTGATTTAAGACAAATTTTATATGTTAGGAGTTTTAATCTTAGAGTCATTGTTTTAGTAAAGATTTTAAAAAATTATAATTATAATAAATTTAACTAACAAAATTTAATGGAAGATTTTGAATTTCACTAAATTTTGGCTTGTGTGGATGGAAAAATTAAAGTAAAAAAATTATTTTTAAAGTAATGAAATAAGAACATATTATTTAGAAAATGCAAGACATTCAATTTTTTTTTCAAAAAACAAATGTTAGAATAACGTGACATAAATAATAACATTTAGATGAATAAGTGAGTTATATCGCTACATTTAATCTAACCACCATCATACATTCTGCATAAAATTCTGGTTAATTTATTCTAGTTGTATAGCATTACTCATTTATTCATGGGTTTTTTTAAAACCAATGCTCTAAATGCACTAGTTAAAGAATAAAAAAAGACAATTTTTGAAAATTTTTAGTAGGTTTTATATATTAAAAACTTATAGGATCTGTCTAGTTTTTTAAAAAAAATCAATTTTTATTTTCTATTTCAGATTGTTTCTTGTTTTTAATATTTTGTCAAGAAAACATTGAAACTAACAAAATTCAGTTTTTCAGTTTTTATTTTTAACTTTAACTATTCTTTTTACAAAATTTTTAAAACAAGAAACCAACTTAGAACTGAAAATTATTTTCTAAAACCAAATAGACCCTAAAATATTCACTTTTCAATACAAAATTGGCCTTTTTTAAATTCTTAACTTGTGCTGCTAAGGCACATTATTTATTTTTAAATTATTAATAAATTATAAGTATAATCAACTTTAGCACTTTTTTTTTTTTTGCCTTTTTTTAAACCCCTTATCTTCCTCTGCCCTGCTGAGTGCAATGGAATAACTTTTCGTCTTCCTCTCCCTGGCTTTGGGTGCAGCCACAGGTGCGCGCCGGATGGTTTTAACCAATCTGTGGTCAAAGCGAAATCCCATTGGCTGAAACACAAGGCAAAGTCAAACCCTTCACGTGCAAGGCGTTTAAGTGGAATGAATTCTACCTTACACCCGTGGAGGAAAGAAAATTCATCCCCCACGAGCTTTTTAATCACAAAATGTCTTAGCATTATATCCAAAAATATTATTTTAATATTTAAAAAATAGGTATCTATTAGGACATTCACTTTTTAACAATTAGATTTGATGATAGTCCTCATTCATCTTATCTATATATCACATCTAATGATTAAAAAATAAATATCCTAATAAAAATTTAGTTTTTAAATATTAAAATAACACTTTTTTATTATAATAAGTGGTGAGTCTCATATAATATTTTAGAGGTGTTAGTGTGGAGGAATAAACACTCTTCCTTCATGGAGCATGTAAGAATTGGTCCATTCAAGTAGCATCATTGGGTCATATTTCCAAGGTAAAATAACTGACAAATATTATTGTAAACTCAAATTTATAGTAACAGCACAATCTTAACAATTACTTTCATAATGTTTATATATTTTTAACGTTAAATTTATTTTAAATTATTAATATGTTGTCACATATAAAAGTCACTGTAAATCTGAGACTATATTATTATTACTAAAAAATAATTTGACTTTTACTAATCAGTATATTATGATTACTAATTAAGAAATTAAGAATATGTTAAACTACTTTCATTCTCAAATAATTATCTAATTGATATGATCACTAATTGCTAATTTGGCTCAAAGATGATTCTTTCAATTTTCTTGATAATTGTCTAATTCATCGATAAATTTTGCAATGATATCCATGCAAAACATTTTATCGGTAACTCCGTAACTCCAACTGCTAAGGAAAGTGTTCGCGTGGGCACGTGCGTGGGTGTACAAGTACGAGTTCGAGTCCATGCGCGCACTCGTGTGTGGAGATTTTTTTTTTTTTTATTCAAACGAAATTAGTCTTCCCTAATAAATTTTGAATACTAATGGTTTAGATGAATATTTATATAATATATTTCACTTCTTAAATTATAAAAACGACTAGTTTACAGTATTTATTTTTAATTAGTTTAAAATAATTTTACCATTTACATGCATTATTTTATTGTATATCCTTTTATCGGTTTTCAGTACCATGTTTTCTGTTTTAGGTTGTATCATGCTACTTCATTTAAAAGTTATAGTTTAATTAGAATCAAAGAGTTATTGATTGTGTTTTAAAATTAGGATATTAAAAGTATTTAGTATCTATATCCATATTATTAAATCCTCTTACATATTGTAACTGTTTTTTTTTTCGTCACTCACATAACACGATGAGGTGATGCATTACAATGAACAAGATGTGCATGATGTAAGCAATACTCGCAATATTGTAACTTTCAATTTTACAATTGGATGCTTTTCTTTTGGTATTTAGGCGATCACGTTAGTGAACTGTAAAAGTAAGAGGTTAAGCACCCTTGAATAAATAAGTATTCAATAGTAGTTAATCACTTATTTTTATACTTTACTAACATTTTTACTTTAGATGAGTCAAATTTCTTTTTTTTCAGACCATAATTTTCAAACAATTTAACATGAGATGACTTAATTTCATTCAGACACCTAGCTATTAAGTGATTTTTTGGGACATCCTAGATATTCAAGAGAGAAAAGATGAGCATTGGTGAGAGAAATTGAAGAAAAAATGAAGTGGCAGGTCTTATATGTTTTTATGTCTTTGGTGTGTGATTAGTGTTTTGAATTTTGTGGGGGTTCAAATAATACTATTGTTAAAAATTTTATACCGAAATAGATCCCATATGTTGGTAGTTAAGAATTTCTTGATATGTTTCCTTTTTTAAAAAAAGCTTCATTCACTTAATATAATATAATATTAGATAACCTTCATATTAACGTACTATATAATTTTTTTCAAAATATTTGTATTAATAATTTATATAATGTGGCGTTAGTAAAACTGCGATATTAGCTATAAATACCCATAGAAATGTCACAAAATGCAACTTTATATCAGAGAAAGGAAAATGCATATAAGGTTATAGCGCCCTTTTACTAACCTTTTATTGAACGAGTAGGTGTCAGCATAACTACCAAGCAATCAATAACCAAGCATTTCTATAGATAGAGGCAACAATATGCGTGCGGCAACGGATAATAGTTTGTGGTTGGTAGCGTGAAACAATTCTTTAACAAGAAATGAAGCTCCGATGGATAACTAACCCGAAGGGGAAGATAAAATTACTGGCATATAGGAGAAGACGATAACACCCAGAAAAACATATCAAAATGCAGCAACCACCTTGAAGGATGACCATTTTTTCTTTTTTTCTTTTTTAAAAAATGGGAAAACTTATCTACCACCAACGGAGGTTAGTCTAAAAAAATTATGGCATGTTTGGTTTGAGTTTTTAATGTTTAATTTTCATTTTTTAGTTTTTCAATTTTTCAGATTTTGTAAAGGAAATCCTGAAAATTCTGAAAATTCCAAGTCTGTTTGGTTTTATTTTCTAGTTTTCAGTTTACATTTTTTAGTTTTCAGTTTTCAGATTTTATGAAGAAAATCCTGAAAATTTGAAAATTACAAAATCAGTTTTCAATTTTCATTTAAGTTTTCATATTTCCTTTATAAAATCCTAAAACTAAAAAACTAAAAATAAAACTGGAAATTGGAAACTTGAAACTGATACTAAATAGGTTTTACAAATTTCAATTTTCAGTTTTAATTTCCAATTTTCAATATTTCCTTCACAAAATTCTAAAAACTAAAAAATCAAAAATAAAAATTGAAAACTAAAACCAAACATACCCTTAGGAGAAAAAGAGAAACAAAATTGTAACCATATGATCTAGTGTTTAAAGAATCAAAATTACTCCATGCATATCTATATCTATAACTTAACTTTTCCACGGTTATTTGCCTTACAAAAAAGAGTATTAATTATTTTGTATTCTATCCTTATTAAATAAATAAACAGGAAGAATAATCAGGTAAAAGATAGATGAGGCCTTTGCTGGTGGCAATGTATAATTCTTTCTGAAAATTCTTAAAACCTGGAGAGTCTTTCCTAATTCCAGTGAGATGACGCTCACTATTAACTCACCTAAACTTTTATTTATTAAAAAAAAGTAAAAGAGAGAAATGAATTTAAGAGATGATTATAGTTTTTTAAAATATACTTAAATTACTTTTTATATTGAGGCTTATTCGATAGTAGTATTTTTTTAATTCATATGTACATTAAAAAATAGACACTTGCTTAAATAAGATAAAATATTAAATACAACTATTAAGTAAAAGATACAAATACTTTTTAAGAATAGTATTATTCTTTTAGTACTTATAAAATTATCTTTATTACTCAATCTTTTATCTTTCTTAACCAATACAAATTAGCTCACTTGAGACCTTCTGCTCATATATCGCCATAACTCGAGTTTGATTATTAGGTTTCTCATATTGGTGAGTGATATATAATTACATCTCTAAATACTTGATGAGCCCAAATATGTCTTGGCCATAGTTTGGACTAATTTTTCCCTCAACCTAAACATTTTACTACAAAAAAAATTTATCTTCCTTAATTATATTATCTCTCATACTTTAAAACCAGTGTTGCTTTCAGTAATTACTTTCTCACCTCCATTACTCTCTTCCTCTCTCCTCCATTACTCTCTTCCTCACTTATTTTAATCAAATTTAATAGGATATAACTGAAAAATAATTAATACTCCTCCATTTTAGAATATTTATCTACTTTTAGATAACTTCATATTTTAAATATATGTCAATTTTATATTTCAATAAATCATTAATTTTTTACTTTCAATACTATCCCTAATTAATTTCACATTTTCAAGGTATTTCATTTAATATTAGTCTTAAACATTGTGTTATATTAATTAATATATAGGAATATATTAGTCCATTCACTATATTTTACTCAATTACCAATACCATTTATTATTTTTCTTAATATTTATGTTTGTCTTAAATTGAAGAGATATTTTAAAGAAAAATATTATTTTTACTCATGGGATGTGGAACAGGTGTTCACTCACATAAATATAAATAACATAACTCTATTTTAAAAGAGAGGAAATATTGTTTAATTTTTTAAAAGGAACAATTATATTTGTGAAAAAAAATTTAAAAGTAAATAGTTATTTGAGAATAAAAGTACATTTCAATATGTTTTTGGTCCTTATAAATATAAATTATTTTGATTTTAATTCCTTTCAAACTTTAAAATTATTATTTTAATTTTTAGTCCCTAATTTTTCTAATATTATGTTTTGGTCCCTACCATTAGTTTGCACTATATTAAATAAAAGATATTTATAAGGACTAAAGAAAGACTTTTAAAATGCATATTTTAAACTACTTATAATGACCTAAATTCAGAGCGATAAACCAAAAACCCCAAAAAAGTAAATAGAGGAATTAAAATCAAAACCACTTATATTATATGGATTAAAAACATATTTAAACCATAAAAATAACATGTTAGGTAAAGGAAAAAATAGAAAAAATAATTAATAATTAAAAAATAATTAATATTGATTTAATATAGTTAAGTGATAAATAATTTAAGATATTTTTAAATAATTATAAATGAATGAAAGGAGGTTAAGTGCACATAAATCTTACCTTTATTAATTGCTAAAATTATACTGAAGGGTATTTTACATAGTTTGCAAAGTTTAGGGTATCGTGATGCAATTTGAAAAGTTAGGATGTAAATTGCATGACGTAAAATTAAGGGGACAAAAATATGTTTTTCCCTTTAATTTATTACCAAATGTTTTTAAAGAAAAAAGAAAGAAGACCGTAAGAAGACAAACGGGCCTTGAGACGGTGGAACCAAAGTGCTTCCAACAGAGGAGAAAAAAGACTAGGTAGAAGGGAGAAGGAGAAGCAATAGACTTTTCGGCTTGGACTAGCTACTATCAACTTCGTTAATTTTCAAACAATACCTGCTTAATCTTAAGACTCATCCACATAAAATAAATATATTAATAATCTGCATAAGATTCACATATTCAACTAAGATTAACTGGTAGATATCATAGCATTAATATTAACGGTAATATAGAATAAAGTACTTCTTGTAATGTACACTTTTTTTTTCTATGTAGAGAGAGTAAGGTGGTGTTATCTTCCTACTCAGGCTTTTAATTTAGAAGGGTAGGTTCCATTTGCAAGAGCTCTAACAATAAGGTCTGATTCACAAAAGAAGAAACTAAAAGACAGAAAGGGAAAAAAAAACTATGGACCCTTTGATCAACCCCACTCTAAAGCTAGAACAACCCCACTGTACTTTCCTCCAGTGACATGCTAATTAGATCTTCATGGCATTGTGCTGCTGTTCCATCATCAAAGAGCCAATTCTCCAGCATGGTGAGAGGGACTACTTGTTCTTCCTCCAAGTTCGGCTTGCTCTCTTCAACCGACACAGATTGATGAGAGCCACCACCATCAGATGAGTTGAATGAGGAGTTGAAGCTCATGAAATCAAATGATGATGCATTCTCTGGTGGTGTGCAAGTTATGTTGCTCTGTGCCCCTTCACTTGAACTTGACCCTGTGGTGGTCACCATGTTGCTGAATGAGTTATTACCTGAGTTTGTTTCAGATGATTTTGGGGACTTCTTCATCCAGTTTTCTAGCAGCCTTGCTATGTTCTCTGCACTTGATGCGTATGTTGTGGATGATGGTGAATATTGGCTTTGTGTTGTTAAGGCAAAGGGTGGTGTTTCTTGGTTAAGAACTGAATTAGTAGTAGTAGTTGTTGATGAGGGCTTGGTGTCAGGGAAAACATTTACATCATGAAGGGGTGGCTTGTCAAGGGACAGTGCCTCACACAAGGCTTGTTTGGCCATTTGGATATCTGTTTGGAGCCTTCTCTCCCACTGACCCTTTGGTTGTGATGATGAACAAGAGTGTCCTTCTTTCTTATGCCCTTCATCTTCGGTCTCAGTTTCAGCCTTCTTCAGCTTTTTCCTCAAATGGGTGTTCCAATAGTTCTTTATGTCATTGTCTGTCCTCTGTGGAAGATAAGAAGCTATAGCAGCCCATCTGCAATAATATACATAAACCATGTCAGAAGCAAATTAAAACAATTAAACTTACCCCCAATTTTTTTTTCTTAATTTGGACAATCCTAATTCATCATATTCATATACCCAAATTTGGAAATCTGATAAAATTGATTATTCAAGCTTTAAAAAAGATATAGCAAAAGATGAGAGTGTGGCTAGCTAACAGTAGTATACCTGTTCCCCAAAAGCGCTTGGAGGTGGATTATAATTTTCTCTTCATGATCAGTGAAGTTGCCCCTTTGATACCAGGTCGAAGATAGTTGGTCCATCTAAGCCTGCAGCTTTTACTGCACCTCATCAAACCTGAAAAAAAAAAAAAGGCAAAATTAATGGCACATAAAAATCATTCCCCTTCCCAAGAAAAGCAAAAAGAGAGAGAGAGAGAGAGAGAGAGAAAAGCACCACCACTGCAGGGCTATATTTATTTTTAGACCAATTTTAATAAATCAAACAGCATACGCAGTTCAGGAAAAAAAATAAAAAGGAAAGCCAGAATCACAGAAATGAAAAGGCTTAATAAATTATAATTAAAACGGAGTATTATTTTCTTTTACCTGTGTTGGTGGGAACTGATCTCCAATTCCCAGGACCATGTTCTTGAATGTAAGAGACCAAGATGATGTCCTCCTCCGGAGTCCAAGGCCCTTTCTTAATCCCAATTTTGTCACAGCAAGGTGGTCTCCCCATCTTATCTATATAGCTAGTGCTGTATATAGCTACTGTATACTCTTTTTCTCTCCTTATTCTGAGCTGTGATCAAAGTTTCTGAGAAATAAAAGTGTCAATTTCTGCTTCATATACATACATAAAGAGAGAGACTCAATTCTCAGAATGAGACTCGTTCTCTCTCTCTCTCTCTCTCTCACTTTCTCTCTTAGAAATGGAGGGACAATCGTTTTACAAATGGGGCTTGCCTTGTCCATAGTGTTAGGCACATATATATAGACCCAAGAGAACAATAAGAGAACAAGAACAACAAAGCTCTCCGTTTGACCAAATGGGTAAAAGATGAGGTAAAAAATTAAAAAGAGGTCAAAACGGACAGCAAGAGCATTTACTCATGCCTTGCAAAAAGTCAGCTTAGTGTCCAACCCTCTCTCTCTATCTCTATCTCCTCTCTCACTCTCCCTCTCTTCTCTCTCTAATGAACGTTACACACGAATCCGTGGGCATTCAATATGGCAGCAGTGGAAACACCCAGAAACAAAGGAAAATATTTAAAATCCCTCCTGGTTTTAGGTAATTTCATTCTGACCATTTAAATTCTTTTTCCCCTGCCGTGAAACGTTCAAATTTCTTGTAAGTCAATTAAATTCTTTTATTTATGCCTCAATGTTACTTTTTTTAATCTATTTTATAATCCTATCAATAATATTAATTATCTCTTTTCTTTAATTATTTTTCCCTACTTACTCTCTCTTCTTTAATAAAAGCTATAGCTGAAAGGAATAGAAATAATTATCTAAAATTTCTAAATTAATAATTATTTTCAATAGGAGGAAGTATTATATTTTTGTTAAATTAAATTAAATTATAATTTTTATTTTAATATCTATAAAATACTGATACCCTTTATATAATTAATGATTGTGATTTAATATATTTATAAAATTTGAATTAGAAAAACACATAATTTATTCTTAATCATAAATAATTAAAAAATATTAATACTCTTAAATTTTTGCAGTGGTATAGGAGAACCCCTAAATATAATGTTCTGAAAAACATATAAATATAGCCAAAGAAAGGATGGAAAAATTATTTGTTTTCAGATTTCGCTCACGTAGTGTGAACAAAGGTACTAACAATCAGCTCTTTTCGGCCCGAAATACAGTGGTCGCTGTTTAGTGTCTTATATAATACTTGGCTTTTGAATATAGCATGTGGCTATCAATGTAATTAAAGCTCGAGTAAAATTAGTATCGACTCCGATTCGTGATAACGTATTTATTTATCTTTTAAAATATAAAATATCAGGCTTAAACCTCAGACCTTGCGACGTGTGCTAGTTTATATTGCTTGATCATGATGTGGCTCACAAGTTTTTCAACTTCACCATATATAGAGATGTATGGTTTCTATCGTAAGTGCTCCTCGATCAAGAATACGACCTTCCCTCCCCGTTGTCGGCCATACCTGTGAAATTAGAGACTGTTGAGGGTTATGGTTACGAAATTTTGAATTTTCACCTAGTACAAATATACAGCTATACTTGATTTGATTTGACGTTCAATTGATGATAATAATAATAATAATAATAATGATGATGATGATGATGATGATGATTTATTGGTACATTTAGCTATGCGTGTTTCATAGAACATACTTCTTATCACTATTGAATGTAATTGATAATTAAGATGAGTGAGATGTCATCTAAGATAATAGGATAGTTGCTTAATGAGACACTCACTCGCAGATGAACAAATAAAATTTGTATTGATATAATAAGTAAAACAAATGCATTACTAGCTAATACAGTAACACATATCAATCATATTAAGCTCGTTTGGGTAAGCTTTTAGAAGAAGAAAAAAGTACTTTTTGAAATTTTTCAAAAATAAAAATGCTTCTAGAATTTCTTTAGTATGTTTATTTGTATTTCTCAAAAAAAGTAGAAGCAAGAAATAATTTGTCTTTCTTTTTTAAAAAGCATGTCTCTACATACTTCTGGTATAAGCAGTAGAAGAGAGAAGTGTTCTTGGTTGGTTTGGAAAATTATTTATATTTCAAATTATTCTCACAAATTTTATGAAAATATAAAAAATAACCTTCCACAAAATCACTCTCACCCTCATCTTATTTTCATTGTCACATTCGCAATAATTTAATTGTTCCATTATGTTTTATTTTGTGCATGTATTATTTTATAATTCAATAAAATATAACTCAACAATAATAAATATATATACATAATTAGTTTAATAAGCCCAATAAATATTACATAACATAAACAAATATAAAATGTTGAAGTTTTTTTATTTAAATATTTTTATTAATTATATTTAGTTAAAAATAAATAAGAAATTAAAATAATTTTATATTAAAAATTTCATGTGCAAAAAATACTCAAAAATCAAAGTATCTTTCTTAGAAAGTAACTTTTTGTACCCTTAATTGTAATTTTACTAAAAAAAATATACTTCTATAACTATATCTAAACGTATAAAAATTTTCAACTTTTGCTTCTATTTCTCTTCTACTTCTAAAGAATTGAAAAGGTACTTCTTCTAGAATTTTAACCAAACAAAGAACTCATGTTTTCTTTTTCAAAAAAAAAAAGAAATACATAAATCTCCTGAACTTAAATCCTATTTTTAGACCGAAGACCTTCCACATTTATCATATTATTAATATATATATATATATATATATATATATATATATATATATATATAGGGCGTATGACATGAGAGGATGATTTATTATGAGAATGAAAGGAGTAAATTTGGGACGTATAACCATACATGGATGATCATGATTGAAAGTTGATTAATGATAATTAATACTCACATACTCATTTAAAAAAGTCACATGATTTTATGTGACTTTATGTTTTAACCTTGAACATTTATGTAAAATCCAACAGTTAAAATTCTCATCTCACTACAATAAACCACTTTTCTCATATATACGTTATATATATATATATATATATATATATATATATATATATATATTAAATTCGTTAATCATGCATTGACTTTAATTATTGTGAGATAATCTTAGAAGATATCCTTTCGTTTGACCATTAGGATTAATATGCACAATAAAAAAATTCATTAAATGATCTTGATAATAAATGATAGTCAAATTAATTTTATAAAATTATTTTTATATTGAAATTACAAATTTAGGAAAATTTGTATTTATCCCTGAATTATAGGTAAGTATTGGTCCATAAACTTTAAAAATATGTAAATTGTTCCCTAAACTTGTCATAAATGTGTATTTTAGCTAAAGTAAGTATATTATACCTTTGAACATTGAAACATATGCAAATTGGCTCCTGAACTTAACTAAATGTGCAAACTGATACCTAAATTTTTTTAAATTTTTGATATTTTTGTTAATAATTGATGAAAAACTTATTGAAAATGGTCAATTTGCTTATTTGAGAAAGTTCAAGGGATTCAACTACACATTATTAACGTTTAAGATTTAGAGTGTACAAGACCAATAGTTTAGAGGGTAAATTTTTTAAAAAATTAAATATATTTTATACTAACTACAGTAATTATACTGTGAGAATAAATTAAACTTTAAAGTTTATAAAAAAAAAAAAGAAGGAGGAGGAGGAGGAGGAGGAGAGGGGGATAGATTTAATAATATGATAGCTCAACTTGCAGAAGGGATGAGGAGCTTAGGAAAACAAGAGTACATCACAAGTGAAACCAAAAAATCAAAATGGCCAGAACATGCTCCTATAGCACTATGTTAATAATGTAATTTTTTTTTTTGGGGTACGGGGGTGTGGGGGATGAAATATGTTAATAATGCATTTACTTCTATCAATTATCTCACAATTTTATTCTTTACCACAAAACTTAACTTTTGTTCAATAAAAAAAATTATTTATTTTATTTGTTTCAAAATAATTAATTTTTTTAACTTTAATTTTGTTTCACATTAAAATTTTGAAAAATTAATAAGAAGGATAAAGACAAAAGCAAAAAAAAATTTACTAGCTGGGTACAACCGTCATACAAATGAAAACGATTTGTAAATATGACAAACACATGATTTTACGAGCACGGCTCACTGCAAAATCAGACACCTCTTCGGCCGAAAGTGCAAAAGAAATTAGTTAAGTAATCAATAATTAAGACATCCAATCAATAATTTTAAGAGATCTATCTTGTTGCAACTCATTATCAAATTATAATTCAATGTTCCATCGTACTTTATTAGGAGGTCGCACTTCAATACAATTTACCAAAAAAGGGGAGACAAAACTCTTTAACCACAACCAATCATACACGCCTTTACATTTTTCTTTCATACAAAGAGATATGAGAAAATTAAATAAGGAGAGATAAATCACATTTAATCAACGGTTATGCGGGGCCGTGGATTCAGGATCAGTATCATGTATGATATGATTGCATTCGCATGGCAATGGTGGGGAAGGGAGGTATTGCTTCAGTTTGAGAACGTCGACAAGTATGTGTTCATTTTTTGGACTCCTGGACCATCGACTATGAAAAGAAATAACTAATGAGAATAAAAGAGGGGGCTAGCAAACCGCCATTCAATGCCGTCTCTTTCTTTCACTCTACATCTATAATCAAGTTCATGCAAATTAAATAGTTACGCTTATTTAAGTTTGTAGAGCAAGATAAAGAAGAGTAGAACTTTTTTATAAAAAAAAATCTCAGACATTATTATAGTGAATAATCAATATTTCACATAAGTACTATTTAACAACTTAATTATAGTATTAAAAAATCATTAAATTAAATGATAAGGATAACCCATAAGTACTATCAAGATAAATAATGAGTTTAAATTTGATACACTTACACTATAATCTAATCAGAATATTTTATTTATATAATTTTTCAAGTAATAAATGAGAGAGCTAATTATCATGATGGATATGACAATTCATAAGTAAATAATTGCCTGAAAAAATTTTATACCATTGCTATATAGAAATTAAATCGTTAAATGATAAAAAAGAAATTGTAGAGCTCTTATGATTTTTTAAATAATTCATTATTAAATCTCCCACTACTTTCTCAGACTACTTTCTCAGTTTTCTTTCCCATCTGGTTCCGGTAGAATGTATGCTAGCCATATACCGGGTAGAGTTAGATTCTTTGAACTGTCATATACCGCAGGATCTGAATCATGATTCGTGGACATGAAATGTTCGAGTACTGATACTCACAGAGCACTGGCAAATGGCAATTGATAGTGGCGGTTACATTACAATTGCCTTTAATTTGTTGCCGAATAATAATAGGGGTCCGTCAAGTTTTATATAATATATTGACACACACCATGAACTATAAACCTGTATGTAGTAGTACGATATTGTATTCCGTTCGTTTCGTTTCAAATATTACTTCACCACTTAAGTAATATCAACGTGGCCTACCTTTCTGCGCTCTCACCACTCGTTTTATTTTTGTTTTTTGTTTTTTTTTTATTGATCTACACTCGTTTTTATTAGCACCAAGTTCTAAGGTCAGCTATAGAACCAGCCACACTTATATGACGGTGTATATATCAATATTTTATAAACACGTTATCGTAGATATAGGTGAAAATTATAAAATAAATTTTCATTCATATGGGGTGCAATCTGCCCTCCGTGAGAGTTATTGAAGGACGAATCTTAGGGCTTTTTTTCATCAAAATAAACCCAAAAAAAAAATAATACAAGAATGAACCATTCAAATATTAATTATAAGGAATGAATTATTTTGTTTTGGTAAGAGCTTTTCATATAAGGTTCTTACGAAAACAATTTATATGTATTTTTGTAAAAGTCTTCTATGAAAATAGATACAACTAATTTCATGTCTATCTTTGTAAAAGCTTTCTATGAAAACACATGCAAGCCTTCTATGAAAATATATGCAAATCATTTTCGTAAGAGCCTTTTGCCAAAAACAAGTTGGTTGCCTATATAAAGTATTTCATAGTGATGGTCCTCCACTAGTTTCACTTTTTACTATTTGACTCAAGTTGAAAGAGTAAAATCTTAGAGAAATGGCGCAAGAAAATCTTTCCTGATCTCAATGTGCGAGTATCTACATTACGGGACAATTGGACCAAATGGTATTTAAATTTATTTAATTAAGTATTAATCTAATTATTTAGTAGTTAATGTTACCTATTAGGGTATAGGAATTAAATTACTTTTGATAATTATTTGTTATTAGGATAAATAGCTAATTAATTGCTATTGTTTAATTTATTTTGATGATTATTGCTAGTTAATACTTAGTGAATGCATATTAACCAGTTAAGTTTATGGATTTTTTTTAATTATTTTAAAATGTTTCCATAGTGGATAATTATTTGTTATAATAATTTATTAGTAGTTAAAATATCAATATAAGTTAGGGTTTTGGGATCATTGCTACTAAATAGGGTTTTGTGTTAGTATTTAATTTATGTAACAAATAAATATTTCATAGAATTTAGTGAGTAATTATTTGTTTTATTCATGTAGCTTGATCATATCCTACAATCCAGGCATATAGAATATGACCCCAGGCGCCTATTTTGCTCTCTTTTGGAAAGGTGACGACCAAGCGTCACACATTCCACCTTTCATATGGAGAGTGCACAATCACCCTCCAGGATGTTACTATGCATTGATGGAGTCGTAGTGAGCAAGTGCATTGGTGCATTCTAGAGATATGCTTCGAGACATTTAGACCATGTGTGAGCGCTTTTGGGCTCGGTGTTGGATGTTAGGCAGAGGCTAGGATCATTTGTGAACCTTTCATGATTTGAGTTCTAGCTACCTAAGAGCGCATTAGAGATAGAGGTATAATGTCATACTTAGGCTAACATTATACAGTTGATTGGCCAGTTTCTAATGCCAAATAAGTCGAGTTCCTGGATTCATCTGAAGTGGTTGCCTTTACTAGGGAACTTTGGTTTGTGTGGGACTTTAAGTTGGGGATCTATTGTGCTTGCAACACTATACCGTGCTTTATGTCGAATGACCAATTATCAAGTGACTGACATAGGAGGATGTGGGGTGCTCCTTTGTCATGGGCATACTATCAGATCCCATCACTCGTCCTCCAGGTTTTGAGATTAGGTTTCCATTTGTTGGCAAGTAAAACACTTCAAAGATTATTTTGTTTTCTCTTTGTACCTGTATATGTTTAAAATTCTCTAAGTTTTGAAATGTTACTTTTTTTAGGGGTAGGACTACTATATTTGAGATTAGACCTTGATAGGGCTCGATTGGTGTAGATGAGGAGACTTATTGATGCCATACCTATTGATAGGGTATTATTACATTAAGGAATTTAAATGTTGTGTTGTGAATTTAAATATTATTACAAAGTTATTTGACATATTTGTTAAAATCAATGCAGTTCACATGGATGCTATATGAGGAACCCAACATCATGGTCGTCATGCCAGATTAGGTGATAGCCTCAATTGAGGTTTGTAGATCTGTTCCTTGGTGTGCTTCGAGATAGTGCGGTGGCACCAGAGGATCTTGTCATCCGCTAGTTGGGGGACACAACATATCCCCGACTGATGAACATTGATAGGTTGCATGAAAAGGACGGGCAAGGGTTGATTAGAAGTGGTGGCGATTGAGCATGCAGTATATCATCAATACAAGGATGAGTGGCGCAACACCACCGTGTGTACGTATATAGGTTCACTGTTTTATTTTGGGATTCAAGGCAATATTAATTAATTTCTTCCAAGTATATCCCTATTAATGAAAGAGAGAAAGAAGTGAAGGGGAGAGAGTAATTAAGAAGAGAGGAAAATAGTGAGGGCAATTCATTAAAATAAATTTAAATTGTCTTAACATCAAAATTGTGCTAATCATTTTCTTAATCCTTGTGCACATTTACAAGTAGACACTTATTTGTGGGCGACAGGAGTAGTTGATATTGATTATGAACATGTATTTTTCAAAGAAAAAGTGTCTTTTATTTATATAAATTTAGGCATTTAATTTTGTTATATTGATAGTGTGAGTTTTACACAATTATTTAATCATATAATTTCACGTAAGTAAATATGGCTAACTCACACCCTATTACTTTAAAGTCATACAAATTGAGAGATTTAGGCTTAGTTTGGTATTGATGTAGTTCTAAAAGCGCGAGCACTTTAACCTTCAAAACACTACCTTACAAAGCCATAGTATTTGGTAATAGTGTTTGATAAATACGCTCTAAATATCCATAATGACAATAATGAATATAGATATTAAATAGTGTAATTTCTATATTTATTATTATTAATTATAGTAAAATTATATTAATCTTTTGAATTTTAGAAATCAAAAGTCAACCTTAAAAGCATCTCATGAAGTGCCTTCAAAAGCACCGCTATCTTTTAAAAGCTAGAAGCAAAAACACCTCGCCTTTTTGATTTACCAAATAGAAAAAATTGGGTCATATTTTTCATAAGTCAAAACACTCTTCTCTGAATAGTATTACCAAAATCACCCTTAATTTGATTATAGTATCAATTTTTTTACATTATCAGGATATCCAAAGTAAACTCTAATTTTAAACAATTTTAAGTATTATTTCAATATTATATAAAATTAAAATCATAGCTTTAAAAAATTAAAAAAAATACAGCATGCAAATATTTTTTGTAAAAAAAAAATTAACACAAATGTGCCCATAATAATACTACTTTCATTTTTCAAATAAGCGTCCCTTTAAAAATTTAGGCAATACTAATTATTTTTTTAAATTATTCCTTTTGTTTCAAAATAAATGTCCTTTTTAATTTTTATGTTTATTTATGTCCAAATACATCACTTTATAAATAAATCTAAAAATAAAAAAGATATTTATTTTAAAATTGAGGTAGTATATTCCTATTAAGAGAGAGAAGATTAGTGGAAGAGAAAAAGCAGTGGTCATGAGAGATTAATTAAGAAAGATGAATGAAAGTAGTGAAAACAATTTAATTATCTTAATATTAATATTGTATAAATATTTTGTAATTTATTTATGCATTTAAAATTAGACACTTACATGTTACGGTTTCGGCAAAATCACCGCCTCCTCTGGTGAGAATCTTTCCTCAAAGTTCTAGAAAGTTACAGAACCTATCCACCAGCAATTGTTGTCAGCTGATCTTGATAGACATGACGTTGTCGTTGCATGATGAATTACTGGCTAGCTCTGATTGAAACTAAATGGAAGTATTACGTACTTGCTTAAATTACAGTAATTTATAAATGACTACTACTATAGTTTATCCAAAACATTTTTCAAAAATTAATCTAAATCCAAATTCCAAAGAGCTTGACAGGGTTTTGAAATTTGGATAGCCAATGAATGCCAGTATGTACACGTGTAATATAGTGTGGCAGATTGGGGGATGTTTGGTAAGACCAATGTATTAAAGTTGGGCCCACATGCTATCAAGTCCATTTATCCGAAAAAAGATGGAATATCAAGGGCTCAAAATTTCTGCCTCAAGATACACCAACCATTAAAGATCTTTCAGCTTGTTCATTCATACTGCCCTTTTCCAATCATATCAAGAAGACTTTTTGAGTCCTTGATCACAGTTTTACGGTCATATTGGTAGAAGTTAACCTAACAAAGCAAAGTTAATGCTAAAGAAAATCAAAGAAGAAGAATGATACATATCTACTACTATACTTATATCAAATATTTATATCAAGTTAGATGACAAAATAAATATACGTAGATTGTATAACTACGAAAGGGTAAAGTAGGAAGAAGAAAAATGAAAGAAAAACAACGTCTTCCTTTTTCACAATATGTTCTCTCTCTCTCTTTCTTGTTTCTCTCTCTCTCTCTACGTTTCTCTTTTCGTTCTTCAGCGTTAAGGAGGAGGAGGAAAGAAGAAGAAAGAGTAAAATTGATAGAGTACAAACTAATCCTCACAGATGAAGCTAACTCATTCCATTTGATTTCTTATGTGTTTGTGATTTATGTCTCAAGACATGGATGATTTTTTGTTTCTAGTTTTTGAACAACAAAACAAATTGAGAATGATTCTGAGAAGCTGAGATTTGTTGTTATTGTTAAAAGTTGGATTGAAAAATTATAAATACGTATTATGAAAAATTATAAACCAGGTATCAAAAAGTTATAAACCATTATATAAAAAGTTGTAAACCAATAGTAAAATATTGTAAACCAATTAAGGATACATGTAAACAGGTTGTTGAAAACTAGAGCTGAAAAATTGTAAATGCGTGTTACGAAAAGCTATAAACTAGTATGTAAAAAGTTGTAAACCATTGCACAAAAATTGTAAATCAGTAGCAAATATTGTAAACCAATTGAAGACACATACTAACCAAGTTGTTGAAAACTAGAGTTGAAAAATTGTAAATGTGTGTTATAAAATGTAGTAAATTAGTATGCAAAAGTTAAACTATTGCACAAAAGCTGTAACAGGAGCAAATATTGTAACCAATTGAGGACACATACTAACAAGGTTGTTGAAAGCTGGAGTTGAGAAAATTGTAAATGTGTGTTACGAAATGTTATAAACCAGTATGTAAAAAGTTATAAATCATTGCACAAAAAATTGTAAACCAATAACAAAATGTTGTAAACCAATTAAGAATTATATGTTTTCACGTATTCAAATTCTTAAATAGTATTTATATCAAACTATAAAACTTTAAAAAAAAAATTGATTATGTAAACCAAACTAAATTTAGTAAGCACAACAATCTCATTACTAAATAAATAAACATAATTGTCAATATTAGACTAATTAACATAACACTCTCGATTAAATTAAATTTTACAAATAAATAAAAATTAAATTTTATTAGTATATTATTTAGTTCTATTTTCATACAATTATGAATTTTATTAATACAATATTATTAGTACAATTTTAAAATTTTAAAATTTCCTATTTGATCTAATTTTAAAATTTTTAAACATAGAGTCCTCAATTAGTTTACAATATTTTGCTCCTGGTTTACAACTTTTTGTGTAATGGTTTACAACTTTTTACATACTAGTTTACAATTTTTTATAACACGCATTTACAATTTTTCAACTCCAATTTTCAATAATTTGTTTAATATGTGTTCTCAATTAGTTTAAAATATTTTGCTATTGGTTTACAATTTTTTGTGTAATGGTTTACAACTTTTTGCTACTAGTTTACAACTTTTCATAACACGTGTTTACAACTTTTCAATTCAGTTTCAACAATAATAACAAATCTAACTTCTAGCAGTTATTCTTAATTCGTTTTGTTGCTGAAAAACAGAAAAAAATCATTCATGGCTTGAGACGTAAACCACAAACACATGAGAAATCAAATAGAATAAGCTTCATCCGTAAGAATTAGTTTTATGCACTACAACGATCTTGATTCTCCTTCTTTCTTCCTCCTATGAACGATGGAGAATGAAGGGAGAAACGTGAGAAAGAAAAAGAAAATGAAAGTTTTTGGATGAGTGTGTGTGTGAGAGAGAGACAAGAAAGACAAAGAGAGGGTTATGAAAGAATGAAGGATATTGCTTTTTTCTTCTTCTTTCTTCTTCCCACTTTGCCTTTCCGTAGTTATACAATCCCCATACATTTATTTTGTCATCTAGCTTGGTGTAAGTATAATGGTGGATGTGTATCATTTCTCTTAAAGAAACTCCCTAATCTAAAAACCAAGGCTTAAAACTAAGGTTAAAAGCTTTTTTTTTTTCTTGTTTTCATTAATCACAAATGACTACATTTAAAATACTAGAAAGTATTCTAGAATCTTCTTAAATTATGACACCTCATCATAAGCTATAGAATATTCTTACTAAATATTCTCTCCTATTTTTAATAACTTTTATCCTAATTCTAGACTATCCCGTTGGATATTTCCCCTAATATTATCCTGTAACATTATCATCCCCTTGACATCAATCTTGTCCTCAAGGTTGCTAAACAAAAACAAAATAACAACTTGTCTAAAAATTATAAATCCTAAACTCTTTTTTAATAAGAAATACATGGAAAAAAAAATTCCCAACATGATCCCATATAGAAAATCTAAAATAACATAAACTTGACCTACTAATATTTAGTAAAGTAGTAAGCTTCCCCAATATGGGCAACCAAGTTGCCAGCCCATTGTCAATTTTGGGCCCAAGAAATTGGGTGGTTTGTTTTAACCCATCATGTAACACACTAAATTTTAAACCCTTGAAGCTCAAGTTATGTTAAGATTAATCTTTATTTATTATGTTCTGGTCTCATAATTTTTTTGATTTGACAAAATAAGACATAAAAAAAATAGCAATAATATTTTTTTCTTTTTATAAAAATTAAACTAGAAGCCTTGCATGTATATATATCACGTACAATATTTATTTTACGAAAGTGACTAATACATTCACAAATACATATGAATCATCCAATGTCTGAATAATATATATATTATAAATACATAAATAAATCCAAACGGAATGTCATAAATACTACATTAATACTAAAAACAATAAATATTTTAAAGCTTAAGATTGTTAGCCTTGGTATCAAGTTGTCTGTTAGAAGACAATCTCACCCTAATCAAAGTATTCAGAGAACAAACCCTGGTTTGGTGTCCATTACAAACCTCGTTAGGTGCCCTTTTTAGAGTTCAATATATATATATATTACCTAGCATGCTATTGTAATATCCCAAAAATGAAGCCTTTAGGAAGGTTATGCTTAAACTCCAAAAGGGTTTGGAAACGATTTTCTTGGCATCACAAAATTTCAAGGATACTTATTTGAAGATATTATAAATTATTATTATTATTGTTGTTGTTGTTGTTGTTAACATATGTAGCATTAATATATATATATCAATTAATTAATAGCTTATGCACTCTCTACGATTAAATTATGAATTAATTGTTAAAGTATAAGAAGTGTTCATATAGCAAGATTAGCTTCAGATTCATAGATATCAGTTAACTATTATCAATTTCTAAAATTAATTTTATTTATATAGTATGAGAGAACCCATTATTATTATTTTTTTTTGCAATAATAAAATAGATAAGTAATAATTAAAGATTAGTTAAATCATTGTTATTATTATTAGTATTACTCTTATTGTAGCAAGTGGACAGTTTCTATGATGAAATATTTAATGATGAAATTATTATTTCATTAGTAACAAGCTGAATACAAGGAATAAGTTGCAGTGTTTGAGTTTATTATTGATTCAGTTAGTTTATGTATGTTGAGATCAGTATAGTAAAATTACAGCATATCTTGGAAAAGTCATTAACCTTAGTTCACCTGGTTGCCAAGGAGGCGGTGTACCAAGCAACCATGGAGGTCTTATGAGATGTTAACCTTGGTATACCTAGCTACCGCGGCCATGGAGGCAATCCTATAAGACTTTAACCTTGGCATACATAGCTGCCATGGAGGCGGTATATCAAGTCATGGAGGCATGCTTTTCAAAGACCAGAGAAGTTCGGGACCTAGTAAGGTGCCCAAAAGAAGAGTTATTTATAGACAGCTATTATCATTCTTATATATATATATATATATTCATTATGTCTAGAGTACTGTTATTTATGATTCAAATATACCACATGATATAGTCCTTAAGAGGACAAACCCATAAGTAAATGTTTATGATGCAAGCGAATGCTTATAGAATATGAATTCAGTTTTAAGTTAATTTCCTTTAAGTTGGATTTTATTTAGTTAAGATAGGAATCAAATTGAATGTCTATAAATATTATTATTATATAATTATTTGCATGTCCATGTTGTATATATTATTATTATGTAGTTCCTTATTGTCCCATATGAACTGTGGGTGGCTGTCCTCCTGAGTTTTGATGAATTCACCCTTCTCTTCCTCCCCCAGATCAGCTACATGCTCATTTGCACCACAAGATCTACTTCAGCATGTAAGCATCTTGGTGAGCTTTGCTTTGGAGTGAAACTTAGTTAGTTTAATAGTGCTCAAGTGATTGTGTAGCAGATTCGGAACATGCATAATATTATTTTATTTATTTTAGAATTTTAGATATTTTATCAATTATATTTGGCTTCAGTCCAGATTATGGTTATTATACGGTTTTATAATTAAGATTTAAGTTTTGGAACATTTTTCAGAATTATATAATTTAGTTAAACTTGAATATATTTATTTATGCATATTAGTCATCACGTTACAAAGGTTTCATAGAAAATAATCCTTCACATGCTAGTCACATTCCCTAGGCGGGTCGTGACAGCTATATTATCAAATATTATTGTTTCTCTGTTAGTTGTTGTTTACAATAATTATTTGTAATTAAGTTGTTATTATGTATTTGAATATGAAATTTTTTTCAAGACTGCTGCATGATTATTATTAAAGGATATGGCTCAAAACTAACTACTCCGACAAGTTGGGGCGAGATAATTTGATCAAGGGAGAAAGGAATGGATTTGGGTTTTTGGAGCAACTGGGTATGATGAGAGAAACAATGGTCAGTTCTTACGGCTTTAATATATCATGCACATGAAAATGTAATAGGAGTTATATAATTTTTTAGGAAATTGAGTTTGGTGGGCTGGATGGTGCCTTTAGGCGAGAGGGTTTCAATTTGGAAGTTCTGTAACAAAAGGGCATAGTCACATCATGTCTAACAAGACAACGTCCTTGATTGCTGCGGGTGCTGGTGGTCTTGTGGGTGGCGTCGGCGGTAGCACGACGGAGGTGTCAGTGACGCTAAGGAGAGACAGGTGGTGTCGGCGTGGGATAAGAGAGACAGGGAATGGAAATGCTGCTTTTGGTGTATACCACACATCGATGGGGTGTAGGTGTTCTACATATAATCTCTATCATTGATATTAAGATGAGTGATTGAGATTAAGTAGTGTGTGGTGCTCCCTACTTAGTAAGGAGCATTGCAGAATTTGCCTAATAGAAGAGGGTTTCCATTTGGAAGTTTTGTAATAAAGGGGCATAGTCATTATTTCAAGAATGATGCAGGTGGAATTATTAACATGAGTATAAGGTTTTGTTGTTAAACCATCTTTCCCAAAATTTTATAGTGATGAGTTGAGTCATAAATGATTTTATATCTAAAGTATTTCTTTATGTCAATGTCTCTTTTTTTTTTTTAATTTTAAACGTGAACAATTTATCATACATGAGAATAACAAGGATCAAATCCTAACCACTTGGTTATTATGGCTCTAATACTTTGTTATGAAACTATGGGAGTGATTATTGTCACTTTTAAACATCTATTGCCACTTCTATTTATGGTGATTTTTAGTTGATTTTTCTATAATACCCTTCTCATGCTTAATCAAAATAAGGGAGATTAATTGCTCTATATTAATCATAGTTTTATCTTAATTTGTTAAAGAAAATTGATGAACATATATATGTGACGATTTTTAATTGGGTTTGGACTCTTTTACAAACCTCCCCTCATATGTTAATCAATTGCCCACTACACGATCAATTCATTTCTCGTATTATAAAATAAGTGAGAAAAAAACCAGGGCACATAATTTTTAAAATATTTCTAACGAAAATTTTCGTTCTTTTTACTATCATAAGTTTTATGTAACCACTAAATATTATAAGTAGTTATAATTAAATTATCTAACAAAACTCTTTGCAATCATGTATCAAATTATTTTTCTAAAATTGTTCTTCAACACAATAATGCATAAATGATTAACAGTGAATTCATAAAAGTATTAATAATTGAAAATAAATAATAATAAAAATATTACAAATCATAATTACAGAAAATATAAAAGAAAATAAGTACTAAAAATTAATTGGTCAATAACGATAAATTTTGGTATTAATTGTTTCTATAATATTTATTTAATCATATTAACCCTAGATGTTTAAAGATTGTTTATGTATATTGTATATTATGATTTTTTTCGAGTTTGTATATATTCATCTTTACTTAATATTTTTCAAAAGATAGTGATTATTATAATATTTAGATAATTTTTATATGAAAAAATTTTAAACAGACAAGTCAATATTTAGAGCTAAATAATAATCTCGAAGATGTTAATTATCTTTACTCTCACTCTTTTAGTAGCCATTAAAAAAATATTCTAGAAAAATGCCCATACATTTTTTACAGTAAATATTAAATAACTTTCAAAATAAATTATTATAATAATTATGAACATAGAATAATTATTGTCCATTATTTTGATTAAGTATAAGAAGGGTATTAAAGAGAAATCAACTAATAATCACCATAAATAGGAGTGGCAATAGAGATTTGGGAATGAAAACTATTTCTTCCGAAAACTTAATTTGATGGGTAGCTAAAGTGGAGTTGAGTGGATTGTTTTGTGCTACCAGTGAAATATTGTAATGAATGTGTATTGAAAATCACACAAATCTGTTATGAAACAGAGGTATTGGAGGTTGCTAGGTTTTAATGGAGGAGAAATTCTTACATGAATCTAGACCATAAGGTGGATTATGCTTTATCCAACGTTAGTGTGACATTTAAATTTTAGTTAGTAATGAGACCCACATTTTAACCTAAAATATTACTTTATCATTGAATAGAATACAATCTACCTGACACTCCATGACTATACAAGTATTTCTATTTAATAGATGGTGAGTTGAGTTCCTAAAAGTGTGTCACATTATTGGCGAAGCTTAACATCAACAATGGGGGCCATGGCTCCCAAACCTTTTTTAGAAAAAATTAACTCATATATAGAGAAGTTTTGTACTTCTTTCGGTTGAAAATAATTATCCAATTTTAAAAATTTTATTTTCTACAACATTATTTTTTGGATAAATTATACAAATCTCCCTTGAAGTCCATAAATATTACAATTAAATTCTCTTAGATTTTAAAATAACAAAGAACTCCCTTTATTTATTTAATTCTATAACAATAATCTCCCTTCATCTCAAATTTTAAATTTCTAAAAATTAAAAAAATATGCAAGATGACTATTTTACCCTCAGCCCTAACCTTTCTCCAGTCTCCACCCACTAAGCCCACTCCCTCCATGGCACTGCCACCCATGAGTCATCAACACTGGAAGCACCCTTACTGTCAATTGTAAATTCAGGAGGGTGCAAGTATAATATTGATGAACCTCAGGGAAGATCTAAGTAACTTGCTCTTTTTTTTTTCGTTTATGCCTTTTATTAAAGAAGAGAGATAACCACGAGGTTGAGATAAGGTGGTAAGGCTATTTATTTCCTTAACCAAGAGTCGAGAGTTTGATTCTCACTTAATTATGAATAGAGCAATTTTAAAATTTGTGGCTAGCGTTTAACCCCTTAAATGGACTTGTAGTACGCGAATGGATTAGTTAATGCGTTTGGTGGTGAATAGCATCAGAAACCAAAAAATAAATAAATAAATAAATGAGAAGAAATAGTTAAAGAAGAGAGATAATTAGTACCCGTCAAGCTGCACTTTTATTTTGCAATGCAAAATAACAATATATATTTTAAAAATAGATAGTATAATAGTGATATCTCTTAAGAGATTGTACTTTACTGATAAATAATAGAGTTTAATTTGATGTACTAGCACTATAAAAGAACTTTACACTGTCATGCAATCAAAATCTTTCATTTAGATTACTTTTTAAGTAATGAGTATAAAAGTCAACTATCATAGTTAATGTGGCAATATATGATTGGATAACTATGTAAATTTTTTTTATACTATTAATGCATATAAATTAAATCTAATAATATATACATTTTTTTCTTATATAATCTTTCTATCTTTCTACTATATATAGGTTTTAATTGGAATACATCAGGATAAAAAAATTTTACACATTCATTTAATCATATAATGATACATTAATAAATATGATTACTTTCAACCATCACTACGTGAAAAGTCATACAAAACTAGAGATTTGATCGAGTGGATGACAGTGTAAATCCTTGTATACTGTTAGTATATTAAAATCAAAGTCTTACATATAAGTTGCATTCCATGTATTTATGTGCATTAGTGAAAAATGAATGTGGGTTAATTATAACTGTAGAACAAAATCCACGATGTCTTAGCAAACTGAAACCGTATGGTCACATTTTCTTTGTACCATGAGCCCCCATAATTCATTTGAGCCCACTCTTTCCTGAACTCTCTGCCAATAGTTTTAAGAAGAATAAAACAAATCCAATCTATTCCATTGCAATTGAAGCACAACTTTCTATTTACATGAAGTGGCTTTAAAAAAAAATTAAAACATAAAACATAATTTGGAAAACGAAAAGAAGAAAAGGAAAATAGCCAATCAAGATAGTGCATTTGTTGTATATGCCATTAGGAAAGGGGCAATGGTGGGCCCATTGGTGATTCACTTTCCAAGTTGAGATACTCACCAATGAATGCCACAATTAAGCGACAACAATATGCACATGGAATGTCCTAATAATATATTTAAATCACATGATGAAAATAATTAAATATTACTAACATACAAAACAAGCATTGTGGGTAGTGGTCCTTCCCATGCTAAGGTTGTCCCAATTGGATGTGAGGATAACACTTCTTCATTTCTCGATGCTCAAGCATGTTATTAAGACAATTTTTTTTGATAGTGTGTGATTAAGACAATTGAAAGAAGATGATAAAAGGAAATCGAATTAGAATAGAAAAAACTGCCCAAACCCTATTAACAATTATTTGTTCAATATTTATAGGGTAAGAATGGAAAGAAAAGTTGGACACCAAATCCAAACAATTTCTTTTATTATATCGTATAGATTAAGGGTAGTATGGAAGTCAATATTGAGATTATTTCAATTGTTTCCTAAATTCCTATACAGATTTAAAACTAAACAGTTATTTCCAACTATAGAAAAATAAATTTATAAAATTAAATGTGAATATGTTATTTCAGGTAAATGATGTGAACATTCTCCATAAATAGGCTTTTCCAACATAAAAGTTTATTAGCTTATAATTTTAATTACAAATAACAAAATACATCACAATTTGAGCGTTACTTTACAGTGGAAATATTGTTTTGTTAAAATACATAGGCAATAATAAGAGTTGAATAGAAGCTTCAACAATCAAGTGACAAATTTCTTAACTCTAAACTTTGCACTGATTACTAAGGATGCTCAGAAAATATTTTACATTTTTGGGTATATATTTGGACATGCAAGAAAGAAGTTTTTTTTAATAAAAACTAATTAAAAATAAGTTTACATATTTGGCTAAAAATTTTGACTGGATTACACGTGACAAATTATAATTTTAAGGGTAAAATCAACTTATAAGTGAAAAAGGTATTTTTTTCGAAACTTTTAATTATAACAAAAGTTGATGATTTTAAATTACAATATTTTTACCAAAATAACTGTAAGTATCAAAAGTTATAAAATATAAACAAATCATTTTCATATTCATCTTAATGATTTGTCATATAAAAATAATTATCTTCATACAATACAAATAAAATACATTACTTTAAAATTATTTTATTTTATAAAAGCATGATTATTTTTATAATCAATAATTAAAATAACTAGTATCTGAATCGTGTTGTTGCGTGGACATTTAAAATGAGTAGACACCCAAAAATGAAATCATAGTTATCCATTACAAATGATTTAAGCATAAAAACAACTTCTCCATAGATGGTATTAAAAGAACATCATACAATGATTCTTGTCAAGGCAAACAATATGAATGTCAGCAATCCTCTGTTTTGATTTTGTTCTCAATTTCGTTTGATTGTATATGTATAGTTATGCAACCTTTGTCGTAGATCCTATAGGAGGTATCACGTTACCCATCAAATGATAATTTTTCCCATACAATATGAATGTCGGAGGTCCTCTGCTTTGATTTATTGATCTATCAAATTTTCCATCCATTAATGTGAAAGCAAATATGTTATTGTATACTCTTATGTAATCACAGAAGTGGTTACTTTTTGCATGTTTTCCAAACAATAAATCATCTAATATTTGTGGGCCCTTTTCAACATTGGCATTTCCATTTGACCTCCTCTAACTCCGTAGTAGAAGTGCTTCCCAACTTATTTATTATACTAAAATAACGCACCACAATGTTCACATTCATGGGTAGCATCTAATGTCCTAGTAATCTTAAAATAAAAAATTGATGCAAAAAAAAAAATAATATCGTTAAACCAAATATATACTTATACAAAATCTACTATGTGAAAAAGAAAATACACATGTACAAAATTTTTAAGAGTATAATATCCATTAAGATATTGTAGTTTACCTTTTAGAAGTAGCTTTTTTAGCTTCGTCCTCATTATCCAAAATAAAAGTTTTATAAAAATTGAATATATATCTACATAGAAAAATCTATTACGTAACAATATTTTTTATTATAACCAAATCCAAACATCATAGTTTATAAATGTACAGATAAGCACCTGAAATAGGATTTTCGAATTGAAGTGTCTCCTTTGTAAACATGCATTAGCACTTTAATTGGATAAGTCTGTGATTGTAATGTTAAGCAAATATCAATTAATTAATATTGATATAGTTCTTGAGATTCAATATGTCCATATGAGACTTGGAAATAGCATAAAATAAATATTAGACTTGAAAATAACCATCATTTATAGTTATTTAAGTTTAGTATATAAATGTTTTGGACTGTCAAATATTAATCAAGAATTGTATCAATTAGATGTCATTTGGGTATTGTTATAACTAATCTCAAAAAGAAAGAATTTAAATATGTAAAACAATACGAACCTTAAATAGAATTTTGAAGATGAGGTGTACCATCAACTAAAAGTCCATTGAAATCTGCATTCAAAAAATGAGATATTATAATATTTACCCAATAGTTATTAACAAATATTAATATGAATTGATATTACAAAAACATAATTATAACAAAGAAAAGTTGGTAATTGTATTATCAGAGTTTTACAAATAATTAATTCTCATCATATTCAATAATCTGTTTCGTTAGTTTCAGAAAAAAAGTAAGACTAAATTTCTTACCTGTATAAGTGTCTTTGTAATTATAAAAATTGGCTTGAGATTATATGGTGGCTTTCTTATTATAATATTGTCATAAGATTGGCCAATTCTTTTTATTTGCTTCCAAAAATCTTTAACGACTATATCATAAAAAATAGTTCTTAAATATAAATGAAACCCATATACGTTAAATAACTGGGTATTTCTTATTATTGTAATTGAAATAATAATTAAAAGAGGAAGACAAACATCTTATCATTCATATCATAGAAACAACCCAAAAAAAAAAAATGAGAGGAAACAAACTATCTTCTTTATAAGATAAAATAATGAAAATTAAAATATAATTTTTTCAATTTCATTTTTGAGAATCACTAAAAATTATAAAGTTAAATCTGAGAATGAGGATAGACAAATTTTATATTTAGTTCAATTTTTATAAATGGTTAAAACTAAATTTGTGTAAACTTTATATTTAGTTCTATTTTACTAATGATTAAAATTAAACTTATAATATATGTTGTTCTATTTTATATTCATAAAATTATGAATTTTATTAATACAGATTTATTAGTACAGTATTTAAGATTTTTAAATTTTCTATTTTGATATAATTTAAAATGTTTTGATTTAGATTTTATTTTCATATATAATAGTTTATGCTTTTAAGTTTTAACACAAAACATTCAATCATGTAAACTAAAAAACCAAAAAAACTAATACACAATCAATTAATCATATAAAGTTAACGAACCAAAAAAACAATACAGGGGTAAACACATTCCAATCAATGAACTAATATTAATGTAATGATTAATCATAACTAAATATTAAAGTAATTTACTCATAAACCTTAGAATGTAATTGAATAATTTCATAATTTATTATTAAGTAATTATTAATTTGATGTCTAAGGACAAAGAATTTTCTATCATTCTATATATATTGAGTACCAAAGATTCAACTAAATCACTTTTTTAATATCGTTGAAGAAAACAACAAAGGTGCAAACATAAGGTTCATGGTTGTTTGTAACGAGTAAGAAATTGGATATAGAAGAATTATGAAATCAAAGGGAGAATAGAGAAAAGGATAGAATATCAGATAGGGATGAGAGAATATCATAAAGAGGGGAGTCACATTTCATTTCACATATTGATTGATTGATTCCTATTACAATTCCTAACATACCTATTTATACTATTCTTTATTAATTAAATCTAATTCTACTAATTGGGCTATTAGGCTCATCCCATGTACGTTACATTGTTCTTTCTTTCCTTACTTGTTTTTATACATTTATCTTTTATTCAACTTAAACTTGAGAAACTCCATAATAATAATAATAATAATAAAGATAAGACTTCTTATTTAGAAAATATTTTATTTTTACCAATTCATGTGCCCTTTTTAATTTTTGACAAATGTATGCTGAATTCTCACAATTTTCAATGTGAAAAAATTGTCATCATTTTCAAGTTTTAAAAATAAATTTTTTAAATATAATCTATTTATTTATATAAATAAAATTCAGTCCATATGTAATTAATGCTCAAAAATTGAAATCAAATCATAACTGGTAGGGGTATTTAAAACTGAACTGAAATGAGAAAAAAACTGAAAAATTTAAAAAAATTAAATACCAAACAAATTAAATAGATTATTTGATTAATTTGTTTTTAAAATCCTATCAAATTTAATGAGATTTGAGTGGAATTGATTTGATTTTAAAATTTAATACAAATCAAATCAATTTTGCTTTCTAATCATTCCATATACAATATAGTGTATTTAATTTAAAATATAAGAATTGATTTCTATATCAATTTAATTCCTATTCCATTTAATTATTCCAAAAATAAGATTAACTTAATTCCTATTCCATTTAATTATTCCAAAAATAAGATTTAACTTAATTCCTATTCCATTTATAAATCAAATTATTTTATAATTTTAATTATTCCAAGCAAAGGTTACTATTGTACCATTTTAAATATTTCATGTTGACATAATTACCCGTACATTCCTTCATGCGTTTGGAAGCTTTAACCTCTCGCGTTTCACATTATATTTCAGATTTATCTCCATCCAGGCACGATTTCACCACTCTCTCTAAGGCGCTATTGTCCCCTTCCTACGCTCACCATTTTGATTATGCTCACCTCACTATATTTGATTCTCCATTCCATTTTCCATCTCGTGGATCTCAATTCAATGATGTCTCAGCCTCTTCTCAAGTATCTTCATCGTCGTTTCATTGGCCCTCCTCTTTTGGTTGTCATCTCTCCTGCCTTCGTCCCTTAGAGTATGTTTGTGAGTTTGGGTTTTAGAGGGAAGAGGAGGATTTGTAATATAATTTTATACTATAAGTTCTTCTTTTTCTTCCATTCTCCTCTAAAATCCAAACTCACAAACATACCCTTATCTCCGTCATTATGGTCATTGTCGTTTCCTCATCTTATATCTCAGTTATTCCAGTTCTCTCCACCAATTCGTTTCTCATCATGCTGGTTAGGACTTAGCTGAGCTCCTCTCTACAATAATCACCTCAAATAGTTCCTCGCTCCTTGTCGTGCTATGTCGTGCAACACCAATGTTCGAGGATTGAGGTTCTCTTTAAACTTTTTCTACCTATTTTTCTTTGAATCCACAACATTTTTTCTTGAAAAAATTCAATAACTTCTAGTTATTTTTCTATGGTAAAAGTCACGATTTTTCAGCTTTAATTAGGTTTGTTTCTTGGTTATGAGTGTTATTGACTTGGTTTCTTATTTTTGACTTTCGGTGTACTGGGTTTTAATTTCACAGCTAATATGAACAGACGCTAGCATTTGTCATATCATTATTTACTTTAAAGTTTATATATGTATTGTGTAATTAATTTTAATTTTAATTTTATGGTTATTATGTAATTTACTTGTCAAACTTGTTGGCCCTCCTGAAAGTTTTCTTAAAGCTCCGTCACTGGGCCACATGGTTATGATGTTGGTGTTGTTTCTATTTCATTGGTCAGAGCCTTTCTGTTGGAGTTTCTAATGTGAAGAAGTTATTAATGAATATGGATGTTGATGATTGATTAATATATTATCATAAAACTCTGGATTATGCTTGGTGTTGTTGGTATGAATTAATTTTTGTGATTATGCTTTTAGATGTTATTACTTTTGATATTCCTTGGCTCCTTCTTGTTATTACATGAAGTTGTTTTTAGATTTTTAATTGCTCGCTCTATTTCTTATTGATAGTTATTTTCAAGAAATCATTTCATTTGGATACATTAAAATGTTGATATATCTAATTATAATTTATAGTCAGATACATTAATTTTTTATGTATAAAAATACTACAATTTTTAAAGAGTGACTATTAATAAGGAGGAAAGGAAATACATTGGGAAAGAAAAGGTGTGCATGTGCTTGTAATTGCAGTAAAGTTTGTGCAACAGCAATACTTACAAATTAAAGGGAAAGAAGTCTTTTAATGGACGTTTTCTATATATATATTGTTCTACCTTCTTTCAGAAAAACGGACACTCGACAAATTAATACGAAATAGTATTATATTTGGTTTTAGGAGTATTTGTGATATTTCCTCCCAAAATCCAATCATATATTCCCTCTCTTTTGGAATGTCAGTTCACTTTTAGATAATTTTATATTTTAAAATATTTATTAATTTTATATTTTAATAAAATATTAATTTTATTCTTTCAATATTATACCTAATTAATTTCACATATTTAAACCATTTCACCTAATATTAACCTTGAATATTATTCTGTATTAATTAATACAAATGATATATTAATCTATTCACTATATTTTAATTCACTACTAATATTATTTATTCTTTTTTAATATTTACATTTGACGAAATTAAAATTAAAGGGGCAGGATATCCTATTCTTCATGCCAGATAACCCTTTAAAACTCGTAGCATGAATTGAGAATTGTTTTGTTATTTTAAGAATAAAGATGGAAAAAAGAAAAAAGAAAAAAAATCTAGTTGGAATTGAAACAGATCACGAGGAAGTCTCATTTTGCGCCATGATCATCCCACACTCATCGATACCAAGTCAGCTCAACAATAATGACACATTGAAAGCCCAAGATTAAGATGGGTTGAAATTTAATACGTATCTGAATTAAGAAAATGTTAGGAAAACAATTAAAATTAGAAAAATTTAAAAATAATTTATTAAACTGTCTTTTATTTTTGTAATAATTTAATTTTCTCTTTCACTTTTCATTATATCTCTCTCCTCCTTCAATACTATTTAATAGAAGTATTATTGAAAATAAATAATTAATGCTACTTAAGTTTTTGAAATGAATAATTAGTTATAAATGAAAAAAAATTGAAAATGATAATTATTCAAAGATGGAGAAAATAAAAAAAGAATATTGATAAAAGGATTATCTTTATTTTTTTTATTAAAAATTTAGACTGATGAGAAAACTCACTCTAATTGAAAAACAAAATCTAAGAATGAACATAAATCATAGCGATACATGAGGACAAAAACAACCAGGTGAATTAACCTCTAAAAATAGTCTTATATATTCGATACATTGCTATAAAATATTTTATATTATTAATTAATTATATATAAGTATGCAAGTGACTTTTGATATAATTAACAAGAGTTAAATATTTTTAGCAATATGATAATATCTAATTTGATGATCAGATTAATCTTTTTTGTTGCTAATGATGAGGTTAATTTTGATGATATTAAAATCTTAGTCTTTTATGAGTTTTGAAATAATTATAGTAAGAGTTAAACACATTTTTTAACCCAAAAAAGAGAGTTAAATACATTTTTTGGTGCTAGAGTTAAATACATTTAATGACATAGTTATATATGATTGACTGAGTACTGCTTAAAAAATCTACAATATTTATAGTATATGAAAATTAAATCTATTAAACGAATATGCTACAATGCGAGTTTTTCAGAGACAAACATGTAGTTTTTTGCCGAAAAAATTGTGCAGTAAAGTTACATCAAAATTAAAATTTACCATTATAAAACTTATAGTTTAGAATTCAGTAACAAGACATCTTAAATTAATTAAATAGTGTATATATATTAATATATAAATAATCCTCATGCAATTCAAAATGCTCCTTTCTAAGAGATAAATATGCACAATTCGATATAAATCATGTTGAAAGTTCTCAAGATATATATAAAAAAATCCTGCGCTGATGAACTTTAGAATCAAGATGGTTTATTGCGTTTTGCCCTTAATAAAAGATCAAGTGTGAACTATTAATAAGTTAGACATTCGATCGGAAGTGTTTTTGACTAATTCGCAGAGCCAAAGAGGCTATTTATTGGGCGGAGAAAGCAAATGCAGACGCGTCCAAAATCTGTGACATAGCGTGATGGCGGCAATGTTCCAATCCAATCCAATGTTAATTGCAGCATGCACTTGCAAACAAATTGTTTGCTGAACAATTCGTTTGGCTTATATGGCAGAAAAGTTTCACTTCCTTGTTCAAATGGTATAGAGACACATTTCGTACATCAATTTTGTTTTCTTCTATCAAACATATAGTAATAATCATAAAAGGTCTCTTTGGGATTAAATAGTTGACTTTTTTAACATGCTTGATATTCCCACCTCAATTTCTGACGCTCGCAAGACACCAATTATAAAATGATTGGTTTTATTTTTAGCTTCTTATATAGTTGACGTTGTGGAAGATGTGATCTGATTGATAAACGAAAAAAAAGGGTTTATTTAATATCATCATAGGGTACGTGGAAGAGAGGTATTGAATTGGAATGCCAAGATAAAGTTGCATTTAAGAGTTAGGTGTGTCCGGAAAGGGATCGATCAACAGTTCTCCACTCAGTGTCTCACTGAGGGTGTGCACGTATACTGTTTCTTACATAAATTTTAATTTTGGTTGATGATGTGCAATTTTGTAATATGTGAACAATTGATGAGACTGAATTGAGAGGATACGAAACATGATC
Organism: Dalbergia oliveri; assembly: GCA_030441495.1. Classification (NCBI taxonomy): domain Eukaryota; kingdom Viridiplantae; phylum Streptophyta; class Magnoliopsida; order Fabales; family Fabaceae; genus Dalbergia; species Dalbergia oliveri. The sequence continues at coordinate 42,477,134 of JAMLFY010000003.1, forward strand.
GATCTATCTACCGTGTAAATAATTGACTGCAGGATGTGAAGAATCAGAGAAAGGCTTTTTTGTATTCTTCCTTTTGAGCAGACTTTTGTTGTTGTTGTTGTTAGTTTTTTTTTTTTTTAAATATTATTTTCTGCGTGAGACAATTGTGTTAAAAAGTCACCTACAAACGCTTTACACCCTTCACACCCAATCATTCTGGGTAATGTTTGTATCCTCAATCTTGTCGCGTCTATTGGCACAGAGTTAGCTGATGTTTATTTCCCTGGAAACTATCATTGCTTCTTCTCCTAGAAAAAATATTCACTCACAATCGGTAGGCCTTCTACGCCCACGTAGCATTACTATATCAAACACTAATGTGGTCTTTTTTAGGACTTTCAAGCCACCAAATTTCTCCAATTAACACACTAATGAGGTGTTAATTTTCTAGTGTTCAAATAATTGCCCTAGTAGACAGCAAAAGATGATGTTAAATACTCCTTCTAATTCAATATACCTGTCAAAAACCAAATAACACACATATTAAGGCAAAAAAAAAAAATAGTGAATGTATAAAATTATGACTTGACAAAATTATCCCTATATGGTCATCATTACTTATCTAGATAAATACATCGACACATTCAAATTAAGATTATAAATGGAGGAACAAAGTTAATATTATGTAGATCCTGTAAATGGACATATATTTTAAAATATCAAAAAGTAAAAGAAAATGACAAATGTATTAAAATGGGGGAGTATAACGAGAAATGATGCACAACAACTACATGAGAAGAGTGTGCTTTAGAGATATATTAGATTAGATGACCCTGTTCACTATGAAAACTATGTTAGGCTTGGTCAATGTGGGAGAGATAAGACAACTAGCAAATTAATCTTTCGTACTAAGTGATATCTAAAAGAGGTTCACCGTCAAATTGGCTAAGCTTGCTATTAGGGTCCATGGGTAAAGTCGCAACTTTTTGGTTTAAAAACAAGTCTCATGTAACAATGAAAGGGCATTGGAGATTTTCTAAGGAAGAATGCCCCGTTTAGAAGAGGGTGGTAATGTCTTGCAATGAATTGCGGAAATGAACCCTTAGATCTCAAAGGGGCTAAAAATGGAGGTGGGGTATGAGTTGAAGTTAGTAATGTGAATTTTGGGAATGAGGGGCTGTTGAGATCATTGGTGGGAGACATTCATATGGATATAAGTTTTGGAACGACATTTGGGTGCTAGATGTAAGACTTATAGAAACATTGCCAAGACTTTTCTCCTTATCGGAGCAAAAAGAGTGTAGTGTGAGTGATTGTGGGTTTTGGAACGGGCTGAAATGGATTTGGAATTTTCACTGGCGAAGGCAATTATACCAGGGGAATTAGACCTCCTGCTAGAACTTCATAATGTGCTAGCTACAACCATGCTCAAGAGAAATGCCCATGATAGATTAGTATGGAAGTTTGAAAAGAATGGTAAGTTCTAAACAAAATCAGTCTCTAAAGCCATTAGTGCAACAAAGGTGGTAGTGGAAGCGTTGGAAGAGTGTGCTCCCACCAAGAGTGGAGATATTTATGCGGTTTCACTACAATATTTACGTGAGATATCAATGGGTTTATCTATGGATTCAAATTTTACCGATGGGCTTACTGATAGTTACGAGTCATCGGCTTTTGGTTTGTCAATAGAATATTACCGATGGGTAACAACACCCATCGGAAAGTCTTGATGGGAATACCAATGGATAGAAAAATTAAAAACCAATTGGTGCAAGTGTATTAAAGGCATCACTGAGCTTGTCAAGGAAATAATATTACCAACGAGCATTTAATCTATTACCGAGAGGTATTTTATTCGTACCGACGGGTTTTGGAAATAAAAAATTTTATTCATTTATTTAATACCGATGAGTTCATAGATGGGTGTCCAATTTTATTTTTTATTTTTTAAAACTACATTCATTTCTGATAGGGATAACCATCAGGAAAAAAAATTTTTTGAGGCTGATTATATTGCTGTATGTGAAAAATTTACATAAACTATCTAGTTGTTTGACATTTATTTATTTATTTTTATATAATAATTTAATTATCAATTAAAATGATATGAAATAAGGAAATAATGAAATGATAAAATGATAATTAAACAAATGAAGTAATGGACTAAATAGAAAAGTATCAGAATAAAATAAATACAAAGTGCGATAAATATTAAAAAAATATCCTAGATGTAATAGAAATAGCTAGAAAAAGACTACTTGAAGTCCTCCTCCTCCTCCTCCTCCTCCTTACGTCAAAATCATTTGAGCCGTTAGAGTCGTTGCCACCATCAGATGAGGAGCCTTTAGTAATGGATAAGAGTGGCATCTTGGGAAGCTTCTTGCCAGAGGTTCCTGAGGCCTTCATGTTGCTGAAGAACCTCATCATATCGGTCGTAATCTTCTTCTACATCCTCTTCAATTTAATTTTTTCTATCTTGGCCTTCTGTTGCTCCTGGCTCCATGGATAGCTTCAGCTGTTGGCTCAAGCTCCTCCTCCCTACTCGGCCACCGCCTCTAGAGTCCTGGAGAAGTCGTGCCTGCTCTTACCTCCTGGATAAGCTATGACTTTTGCTAGCTTCCGATTAGGGCATGCACATGCTCCCGTGAGGCATCAGGGTCGTACCCTAAACCCATGAGGCATCATCCCCAGCCTGACCTAATGGCGGAGGATATGTACCTACTATCAGGGTAATACCCTATCCCATTAAGGTCAACCCAGAGCTAAGGTCAACCCACACCTCTCCTGTCTCCCTTTCCTACCCTCTTGGGTGTAGGTCTCTTGGAAGCTCCTCTTGTTTCAGGGCGGTTTAACTCCCTAGCTTGCACGGAAATTGTCACAACCCGACTTGGATCATGACCGGCATGTGAGGAATCTCATCCCCCTAAGCCTTGTGATCGCTGCATTGTTCTATATGCATACTTTATTCATAAAATAAATTTAAATCGTAATCAATTCTTATACTAAACTCATAATAAATCTGAATAATTCTTTTCATAGATGAAATCTGAAATTGTAACTGTGATATAAATTATGCTGAGTTGATCATTTACAAAATAAACCATGAATGCTAAGCTTTTTTTAATATAAAAGAATCATGGTACACAAAATATAAAACATGAACATATATTTATGCATGTGGTCTGGGACCCTACCCGTCATATCACTGGAGCACTCTACAAAAAAAAATCCAAAATACTTCACGTTAACGTGAAGCTCACCAAACCAAATAGGCTACTACTAAGGGGGAGGCAGAGGATAATCCGAGCTACACCTTATCTGGGAAAAGGAAGAAAAAGGGGTAAGTTTTGTCACAAAACTCAGTGAGTAGATCCTCACTCATAACCATAAATGGGACATGAAAAATGATACATAGTAACGATGCAATAAGTATAAATCATCTCATTTATAATTACATACTGGTTTCAAAACCATAGTTGCTAGAATGTGAAAACATAATAGCTCTCAAAGAAATTACAAAAAGGAAACAAACTATCCATCATCTATAAGATGGGTGCTCAATCCCTGAATCGTGTCCCTGGCAAACTAATCTAAACAAGGATAATTTACCCTTAGCGGGTCTTGATATACAAAGGTTAAAGGATTAACTGCGTTAACTCAGTTTGTTCCTCTAGGAATTCCCTATCTAAATTCACACTGAAGTCTAAAAAGAGGGATTCTAAACTTTCTAAGTTTAACCATTCCAATTTCTTTATAAAATAAAACATAACATTTCACATTTTCATTTCCTCATCTATATATTGTTCTCATGAAATAAACCAAGTTAAAAGAAAACCATAAATAGATCATGTGATAGCAATTATATTCCAAGTGTTCTCCCATGCATTTTGATAAACATAGATTTTCATGCTAAGTTTCAAAAACATATTCTCTAATCCTTGCTAAAACACAATTAAATATTTTAGTTCATGATAAAACTCAAGCAAATATTCTCTAATTATTTTATGATGCTAGAAATAATTTATCGGATGACCAAAGTAAGGCCATGAGATCAAATCCACTCATCTAAGGGGTAGACTATGAAGTACCAACACCACGGGACTTCAAGAAGGGATGACACCAACGTCTGCCATTGAAACAACACAACTAATAAATAACTTATGGGAAGCTCTAGATTACTCTAGACATACACTAACAACATTGGGGGAGCACACCCACTTGACAATAATGAGAGAAATAATAAAGCCTAACTTGAGATCATGAAAGAATGGAGAGAATGGAGATATAATCTAACAACATACACATACTGTAAAGCTTTAGGAGAGGAAGATTAGGGTTGGATTGAGAGAGAAAGGGATGAGAAATGTTGGGGGGAGGGTTTCTGTTTCGTGAGGGAAAGGGGAGCACGAACTGGGTTTTATAAAAAAGGATGGACCACTTATTGAAACAACAACCTTTTTTTATACTATACTGACACGAGGTGCTTGCTATAGCGAGTAAACGATCCCACATTGAGTACACATAAACAATCCCCAAAGCACAACACCCCTCTACATTAACCAAGAACTCATGATTCTCTCCCCAATGCACATCCTCCATAAGCTTCACTAACTTGGGATCTTCCTCCTGTTGTGCCTTAATCTGCTCTACTAGGATTGACTAGGCTCTAATGTGAAGGAGAAAGGCTCTTGAATGACCTATGCCAAACCGAACTCCTCAGCCTCTAACCCATGGATATCCTCTATTAATGATCGTCTCAAAGGTGCTATGTGGGCCAAAATTGCCCATGGACTTTCTACTCAAAGCATCTGCTACAACATTGGCCTTGCCTGGGTAATAGGAGATCATGTGGCCGTAGTCCTTTAACAACTCTAGCCATCAGCGCCACCTAAGATTCAGATCCTTCTGGAAAATGTACTTCAAGCTCTTGTGATTAGTGAAGATCTCACAAGTCTCTCTAGGTAATGCCTCCAAATCTTCAAGGCAAAGACTATAGCTGCCATCTCTATATCATGACTTGGGTAATCCGCCATGCCTCTTGAGCTAGAAGCATAAGCTACAACTCGGCCATGCTGCATAAGGACACAGAGTCCGACTCTAGAGGCATCATAGAACACCGAGAAACCACCTATGCCTGAGGGCAACACAAGAACTGAGTTGTGGTCAAACAAGTCTTCAACTTCTAGAAACTCTCTTCACATGCGTCCGACCACTGAAACTTGACATTTTTCTGTTAACTTGGCCAATGGTGCTGATCTTGGAGAAGTCCTTAACAAACCTCCAGGAGTAATATGCTAATCCTAGGAAATTCCAGATGACAAAAACTACTGAAGGCCTTGGCCACTACGAACCACTTTAACCTTCTTTGGATCCACTAGAATGCCTTCCTTAGATACTATATATCCAAGGAATGCCACCTGATCAAGCCAAAACTGACACTTAGAGAATTTGGCATACAATTGATTCTCTCAAGGTCTATAAGACAATCCTCAAATGCTGCTCATGCTCTTCCTTGCTCCTAAAGTACACTAGGATGTCATCAATGAAGACAATCACAAAGTGATCTAGGAACAGTTTGAAACTCTGTTCATCAGCTCCATGAATGCTGTAGGGGCATTGGTCAACCCAAAGGACATCACTAAGAACTCATAGTGTCCATAGCGTGTTCTAAAGGCCGTCTTAGGCACATCCTTGTCCTTTATCCTCAATGATGGTACCCGAAATGCAGGTCAATCTTTGAGAAACACCTAGCCCCTTTGAGTTGATCAAACAGTCATCAATGCATGCAAGGGGTATCGGTTCTTGATATCACCTTGTTCAGCTACGGTAGTCTATGCACATTCTCATAGACCCATCCTTCTTTTTCACAAACAAGTCCAAGACTAGACCAGGACCACCTGAAGGTGAGGTACTCGATGATGAACCCTTTTTCAAGCAACTCTAGTAACTACTCCTTTTGCTCCTTCAAGTCCGTAGGAGCCATTCGATATAGGGGAAAAGATAGGCCGGACTCCAAGAAGCTTTATCCCGAACTACACCTCCTTATCTGGAGGCATACCTGGTAACTCCTCTGGAATACATCTGGAATTTGCATATGCTCGAAACTGACTCCTAGCACACGACATTTCCACATCTCTGAAGATAAAAACCCACATTGCCCTTGTACATAAGTCGTATGGCGCTCATTGAGATCAAGTTAGAGGGAACATAATAACTAGTACCCCTGAACTCTTGGAGCTTGCTTTCAAAAACCTCAAATTTCACCACCTTGCTATAGTAATCCACCATAGCATGGCATGAAGCTAACCAAGCCATGCCTAAGATGACTTCAAAGTCGAACATATCAAACACATGAAGATCTGCTAGTGTCTCCATGTCACCCACCGACCTTGACCTCACAACCAGGATATACCTCATTGGAGATAGAGGGATCTCAGAAGGTACCCTAACATAGAAAGGCTTCTCTAAACTGGTAGAGGATCCTTGAATTGCATGGCAAAAGAGATCTTAACAATTCTTGGCAAACCGCATTCCTGCGGACTACTCAAACAAGGATAACTTGCCCTTGGTCGGCTTTGGTATACCAAGGTTAATGGATTAACTGCTTTAACTCGGTTATGTTCCTCTAGGAATTCTCAATCTAAAGTCATACTGAAGTCTAAAAAGAGGGATTCTAAACTTTCTAAGTTTAACCATTCCAATTTCTTTATAAAATAAAACATAATATTTCACATTTTCATTTCCTCATCTATATATGATTCTCATGAAATAAACCAAGTTAAAAGAAAACCATAAACAGATCATGTGATAGCAATTATATTCCAAGTGTTCTCCCATGCATTTTGATAAACATAGATTTTCATGCTAAATTTCAAAAACATATTCTCTAATCCTTGCTAAAACACAATTAAATATTTTGGTTCATGAAAAAACTCAAGTAAATATTCTCTAATCATTTTATGATGCTAGAAATAATTTATAGGATGACCAAAGTAAGGCCATGAAATCAAACCCACTCACCTGGAGGGATAGACTATGAAGTACCAACACCACGGGGACTTTGAGAAGGAGGGATGACACCAACGTTTGCCATTGAAACAACAAAACTCATAAACAACTTATGGAAAGCTCTAGATTGCTCTAAATATACACTAACAACATTGGAGGAGCACCACTGACAACAATGAGAGAAATAACAAACCCTAACCTGAGATCATGAAAGAATGGAGAGAATGAAGATATATTCGAACAACATACACATACCATGAAGCTTTAGGGGAGGAAGATTGGGGTTGAATTGAGAGAGAAATGATGAGAAATGTTAGGGGGAGGGTTTCGTTTTAGTGAGGGAAAGGGGAGCCGAACTGGATTTTATAAAAAGGGATGGGCCACTTATTGAAACGGCAACGTTCTCTAATCCTACACGTCACGGGGTGCTCACTATAGCGAGCCAATGCAGAAACTGGGCATAGAAAGGCTCGCTTGTTCACTGGAGCAAGCCAAACTCGTTGAGCGAACCCTATGCATTATCCTGAAACTGGAGCTGACTTGATTCTAAGATCCGAGCTTACCCTACACGAGTGGGTCCAGAGAATCCCTAGAGCCGTACGGAACCTGTTCAAGGACATGTGTACCTCGAGTATTATAGAAATGTACATTTAATACAATTCAAATGTAATAAGTTAATAATATATTAAATACAAAAACATTTAAGTTACCAGCCGCTTTGGGTCCCCTAGGTGCTTGACCCAACATGTGTAGTCAGCCCTTTCATTGAAGCCCGGTTTGCTTGCCTTTCTCCCTATCCTTGAAGGTCTGTCAGAAGGCCAATGGTGTTAGAGCTTAGAGGGTGGCATTATTCACTCGAGCTGCTCATGTGCCCCTTGTAGACATCGTGGAACATTTTCCGTAAGCACTTAGAAAACCTAATCTTCGAAGCCCTCTTGATGGGTCCCATGTTCTGCAAGATGTAAAAGGACCTCTGCATAGTAATCATAAGCATATAGATAATATAAACAAGATTTTAACGTAATCAAGTAAATTATAACATTACCTTCCACTCCTTCCACCACATCTCCTTGACATCTTTCGAGATGTCGGTCAGGAAGGCCATGAATGGTTATACATGCTCTGGATAGCCTCTATAATCTAGTGGTGACCCTCAAAAGGATAGAAGTTGTTACACAGATAACCAAATTAAATACAATAACAATATTTTAAACACCACACCTAATATGAAATTAAAATATGTAATAGAAAGCATGTTTAACTTGACTTGTATTTACCATCTGGCCTAATCTAGCAAAGTGGTCTACCATCGGGTCCCAACAGCCTACTGAGTCCAACGGCCTACCATCCGGGTTCCATATCTTTGACCCACCTGAGGAAGTAGGGGTCTGATGAGATATGGGACTGGAGTCGGGCAAGTGGTATGGCTGGGCTGGGTTCACTGAAGGATAGACTATGACTAGGAATAGGATAGAGGTGTAAGGCCAACATGCTTGGGAGTGGGCATTATCTGAAGGGAGAGGTGGTGGTGGTAGGGGTAGTGGTGAAGGTGGTGGCAAGTAAACAAACTTTCCTAGGTCAACATGTGCCTCTACTAGCCGTATTGAAATAATTACACAATCCACAAAAAGATATAATTACATTTGTAAATTTAGAATTGTTTCAAAACATTGTTGCATATAATATTTAGCACCTTAGTTGATTTGAATGTTTAGGACTATTTTCATAATCACTTTGTTGTTGACCATTATATGCATCATCATTACTACTATAATTTATTTCATCTTTGTGATTTCTCATTGGGTGATGACTTGTGCATCTAATTATGTCAACTTTCCCAGTATTTTCCATTAAGGATTTAACACTTTAGAGGATTTTAAGGACTGCTTATCCATTAATGCTCTTGAAAGGGATAGATCGTCCACTTAGTAAGTATTTTCAATAGTATTTTCCTCGTTTAATCCTACCTCTTTCTTTTGTATTGTTTACAACCCTCCAGTTTGATCAACTTTTCCCATATAAGACATATAATAAATTTTGCTAGCATTTTGGGCAATAATAGATGGATAATAACTTGCATGTGATGTTATTGATTTCAAAGATTTTTTACTTATTATGTTGTCGTGTCCCAATTAATTGCGTTGACCACACTATTCATATTTGAATAGTAAACATCTTTTTGTAGGTGCATCAATGTACTCAACCTCAATGATTTCCTTAACCACACTATACCAATCACATTCTCTATTCCAGGCATTACCTTTAACATAAACACCAGTATTGTCAATTTTTTTCCACACCCCAATTGACTGTGGAACTTGTACCTATTAACATAGTACATGGGCCAACTTACAGCTTTATATTTAGGCCCCCAAGCTAAATTAAACAAATGGGGATATGTCACATGATTATTTCTATCATGCACCTACACAGATTAAGTTTCAAATATCAAATTGGCTTTTATCAAACAAAATTAACTGACAATAATGTATTGGGCTACATAGTTTAACAAAATGGATTTACATATAATTTAAACCAATCTGAAAATTATTGAAGAGTCTTGACCATACAGTTGTTTAAGGTATTTATTGTTGAAAATATCCTTTAGATCATTTTAAGGATGCATAGCGTCACAATTTTCAGTTAGGAAAAGGGTTATTGACTTACATTTTAAATTATTGCACTTCATCACAATTTATCAAAATATGTAAGTGTGTAAAACTCCACTCTTCAGAAGTCAATTCTGGGCTAGCTCTTTCAAGTTGCATGACTAGGTTGGTTGAAGATGAACAATGTTGGTGAAATAAAGCATTCCCTTCCATCGTCATTACGACCAGCCTGACTTATCCTAGATTGAACATGGAGCTGAAAGTAAAATGAGCAAAAATTTGAAGTCTCTTTTGACAGATACGCATGACATATTGATCCTTCCATTTGAGACCAATTCTTCATAGTTTTTTTAAACCCTCCTAATTCCTTTTCAAATAGATAAATCCACCTGTACTAAACTGGTCCACACGCTCATGCTTCACATGCCAAATATATGGGCAAGTGTTCTATTTAGTCAAGAAACCTGAAAGGAAATATTCTCTGATTTGCATAGATTAAGGGGAATGCTTTTTTTTTTGCCATGGCAAGTAGATCATCAACCCTAAAAGTAATAGAGTATAAATTCCTGAAATGCTAACTTAGCTTTGTTAAGGGCTTCCAACAACATCAGGTAACTCTTTGAATGCAACGAAAAACAAACACTCCATGAAGACGTGATAATTGTGGTTTTTCATGCTAATAAGCTTATCTTGTGCAACATTGACACACCTACCTAAGTTAGAAGTATAACCATTGGACATTCTCAACTCCTAAAGCCACCAACAAACAGTTTGTTTAACTGGAATTTGAAGCATATTTATTTTATGATATTAGATGTTATTTATATTTAACATGTATTACAAAGATGATTTGTTGAATATTATTTTTATAGAGAATTATTAGATATCATTGAAGAAGTTATTAATATTTAAAATTAAGTGCAAAATTTGTTGATTATGTAAATTATTATTATTCCCAAAAACTATCGTTTTGTTTAAGTGATTTGATTTTGATTTCAAATCCGATGTTGATATTAAAGATAGAGCATCATCACGGCTGGTGTTGTTGGTTGTTCAAATGGGTAATGTCAGAAGCTTTTTCTTAGCTTTTTGTAAACGTTTTAAATCTCTAATTGTTTTGGAACGTAAGTGTTATAAGGGAATAGATGGGAATCACATTAGATATTGGAATATTGGGTACATATATATACTAGGTGCAGTTACATCATATCCTAAAAATAAGAAAGCTAAGCCTATGATTAAGGAATGCATATATGCAATTTAAATGGAATAACAGATTTATAAAGATACACGTTGATAAACTAAATCTGGTAGGAGTTGAGTAATTCAAACAAGTTCAAATGAACGCACTTTGATATTGTTTTGTCCGTTAGTATATATTTAGTACATTATAATACTCTTAAACACTTTTTTTAGAACCCTAGCCATCCAAGGATTTTTCTTTAAAGAGAAAAACATGATTTCTGTCAATCTTCTTTGATTAATCTCTCAGAACTGTTCTCGATCATATCCATCTATGGATTATCAGTTTAACCAATCTTTAGGGTATTGTGATATAACTTTCTTATTCAATTCCAAATCATCCTTGATTTTTGTCTATAATTCCATGGTAGTTGAGAATGTCATTCCAGTTCCCTAGTATCATATATGTAGTGATTAGGCACTCTTGGCAATGAACATGAGTAGGCTTAAGCTCATGGTCATAATTTTTGTCATTATAAATATCTTCCTGGCATCGTATGCACATTTCGTGAAATATTGAAGTTGATTTATGCCATGTACAAACTTTTTATAGTTTAAGACAAGTTTAGAAAATTATTATTTTCACAGTTATCATGAAAAATATATTTTGGAAAATTGTGGTAACATTATTGATATGTTTTTATGTCATGAAACTAATATTTTACCATTTTAAGAAAAAATTATTTAAAAATATTAAGCTAAGCTTGATTTGCTAAAATTGCCAGACATGTTTTATGGATTTGATGAAATTATCGTGTTTTTAGACTATGGAGTTTTTTTTTTAAATCATAATTTTGGAATCTCAATTATGTATTATTGAAATAGTTGAACTAAATATGATTCATAACATTGACTAAATACATCTTTTGTGGGTTTGAAATCACCATGTCTACAAGCTGGTGATCCCTTAGGCATAATTTTAGAACCATAGTTATGCTTGACAATTAGATTATTAGAATTGTATGAATTTAGTACTTTAAGATTTATTTAGTTTAATTGCAAGTTAGTTGAATACTAATTAGTGAGAAATAGAATAGTGAGTTAACGACTGTAGGATCGTTAATCTTGATTCCAAGTGATCTACTATAGGACTAGCTCAACCCAGTTTCAAAGGAATCAAGTGTAGTGTCCGTATTATGGGACCTAGTTAGGTGCCCTTCAATTTTAGTTATACACTCAATTAGGAATTTATTCAGTTTAGCTCCTTTTCTCCATTAGTTACTATTTACAAATTCAGAGAAAATATTGTTTTTAGAATAGCTATATATATATATATATATTGTTGCCCCAAATGGGTTGTGAGTGGAGATTCACTCAATGAGTTTTGATGGACTCACCCCTCCTTTCCTCCCCCTTACAATTACGGTTCAGGTTTAGTTATTGTTCAAACTAGCCTTAGTAGCCTTGCAGTTATTCTAGTTGTGAGCTTCAGTTTGTAGTGAAGTATAGATTAAGTTGATGGTAGAATAGAGTGCTCAAGTGGTGTGTGGAGTGTCATTGGACATTATTTAGATGCATAACTATTTTAAAGTTATGTTATTTTGTCATAAATATATTTTTTGCTATTCCTTCTAGAGGATAATTTAAGATTATTTATTTAAGTTATGGATGTTGGAATGATTCGAAATAATTAAATATTTTATGTATTTCATGAATAAAGTTTTCAAGAAGTTTTGAGGAATTTATTTATTTAATTATATATTTATTTTTATGATTTATTATGAGCATTAAATTAATAATTTACTACATATGATTGTATGAAATTAACTCCATAAGACTTCCATAAGGGATAATATCCCTTATATGTTAGTCACAATTTTTGGATCGTGACAAAATAATGACACACCAAATTATCCTTCCAATAGAGTAACTCCTAGAAGATACTTTGCTTGATCCAATTATGGTATACCGATAGCCTTGCAAGTCCGCCACTTCTCCGACTTCTATTATTTTTGGGAACTCCTTAACTCGAATCCCACAATGGGCAACCACTTAGTCTAACTGGAGGCTCATCATATTCAACACAATTACTTTTAAAGTGATATCTAGTTAACCTATATGGATGATCAACATCTAAGAACCTCCTATGACAATGAAATCAAGAGTTCTTTCCTTCGTATTTTAAAGTGAATGCCTTAGTATCCTCCATGCAAATTGGGCAAGCTAATTTACCTTGTGTCATCCATCTAGATAACATTCCATAAGTTGGAAAGTTATTGATGGTCCATATTAATGTTGTCCTCATCATAAAATTCTACTTTGTTGAAATGTTATAAGTGAGAATACCCTCGCACCACAACTCATTCAATTAATCAATTAGGGATTAAAGATATACATCAATCTTATCTTTTGGATTTCAGGGCCAAGGATTATATATGTTAAGAACAAGTAAGGATCTTTCATACACATTTCAAGATGGAGATTGTATGACATAACAACTACAGGCCAGCACAAATAGGGTTTGCTAAATTGATTAATTAGGGTAAATCCTTCTGAATAGAGTCCTAATCCAATATTTCGAGGGTCAGAGGCAAACTCAGTATATGTTCAATCAAAATGTTTTCATGATTTACCATGCAATGGATGAGTTATCACACCATCAACCCTCTAATTATCACTATGCCACCTCATATGAAAAGCTGAGCTCATTGATGTATAGAGTCTTTTGAGCCTAAGGATTAAGGGGAGATAGTGTATTCTTTTCCAAAGGACATCCTTATACCTCATCCTTCCCCATCTCTTATGTCTAAACCAAGACTCGTGCAGAAATTACACTCGGTCAATGCAAAATCATCTTTATAATAAAGTATACGGCCTTTCAAACCGCACTTAATCTTTATTTCCTTCAACCCAAGTTTAGAAACTAATTTTTTACCTTGATAAAATCTTCTGGAATAACATAGGAATTCACACTTAGCTCACTGATTAGTGCAACCAACTGATTAAAAGAACTTTGGTTTTGGATTCCTTCAAACTTAATACTCAACATCCAAACTGTTAATGACAACTTAAAGTGCACACAATCCTCCTATTAAGGTTGATTTGTACCTTTAACAGGCTATAAAATCTAGTGGCATATTGGTTGGGCTCCAACTAAAAGCTGAGAATAATGCGTCGGAATTCGACCGCAGCATCAAAAACCATATCTTGATGTCTACACATGTTGTCCTTTCATGACACATTATCCATATTGTGCTAAGCTACATGGACCCCACAGAACTATTTCTAATCCAAACAAACCCACTTGATTTCCTGATTAACTACCTCCCCATGCTTGGTCCAAATCCAATAGTTAGGCATGAATCCCCACTTGTACAAATGAATCCTTATGGTATCATTAGCTAAACACTTCCTACATTTGTACTTATTACATAGAGACTTAACTTTTACCTCATCAATGAACTATTGTGTTTGACATGCTACCCTCTTAAATTCTTCAACACCATTATAGAATTCCGGTTTAATCCCCCCTCTATCAAGATCCAATCTACCATATATCCATGATAAGTTTGAATGAAATATTGCGCATGTGAGTAACCCTAAACCCTACAATTTTTTAAAGACTTCACATTATTACTTTTAAACACATTCAATTTGTCTTTAAATGTTTTTAATTCAATTACTATTAATTTTATTTTCCTAACAAAAATTTCACAAAATATCGATTGCATCTCCGCTTAAATTAGGACCTTCCATTTTCAATTAATTCAATACATTCTACAATCAAAGACATTATTAAATGTCAACAATGTAATAGACATATTTAAACAATTACATTTTAACAATTAAATCAAATTCACATAATTCTAAAAACTATTCTAGAGCACATCCCTTTATAACTCTACAACATGCATATTCTACAATCCTCGCAAACACAAACAATCTCCACAACAAACAATATAAACAAGTTGGGAAGGACCTCACCTTTTCCTCAGTCATGCGATCCCATTTCCTACAATTCTATCCTAGAAATTATAAGCCTCTATCCTTCATTTGTATTAAAGCATACAAATAATAAAAATTTCATTACTAACCTATATAGCAGTGCACAACTAAAGAATCAAAAGCTCCCTGACGCAAAAAATCCAATCTTGAAAATAAAAAATGGACTAATAATTAACACTGTTATAAAATTTGAAAAACAAAAATGCACGATAAAAATAGGAAAAAAAAACCAAACCAAAAGTCTCCACAACAAACACAGTCAATGCTGCCTCCAATAGAACTCTTACATTAACAAAATAGCAACAATAATCACTCTACCATTGCATTTAAAACCAATACTTTGGGCAATGAAAAAGAATAGAAAAACTAAGCTAAATCAAAAAGGTAAACCGACTAAAATGCTTAGAAACGTACCTAGATCGCAATGGTGGGCTCGGTTTTGCGAAATGAGGCTTTGGCGCGGCCAACAAGCAAAAGCCATGGTGATTACGCGAGAGAGTGAGAGAGAAGAAATAAATATGTTTTGCAAAGTGAGGGAGAAGGGTTTTGTCATGGGTTATTTATGTAGGTTATCGATGGGTAAACTCGTCGGTAACCATTAAATAAAACGTACGTTTGAGCTTCATTAGTTAGGGACGAGTTTACCGATTTGTAGGAAAGCCAAAGAGACATGTGCCAACGTCCCAAAAATTCAAAAACCCCAGGATACCCATCAATAATCATAAAAAATGAATTTAATTTAATATAAACCCATTAGTGTAGTCGTCAATAATTAATAACAATAAAAAAATAAATTTAATTTAGCCCATTCATATACCCATTGATAATGTAAATTAAAAAAGATAAAAATTATTTAGTACAATCCGTCTAAAACCCATCAGAAATTTATGTTTAAACAAAATAAAAAATCAAACAAATATACGCATTAGTCCACTTGTCAATAAACCATTCGTGGTAAATGGCCCGCTTCCATATACCGACGGTTGCCGAATGGGCTTGGAATAAATATGCAACATGTAGGTAATTCTGGATCATAGAAATTCAAGCCACCATTATAAAATCAGGATAAATAGCATACCTGAATTGGTGCCATCAGAGATTAGTGATTAAGAAGAAGAGCATTCTTCTACCAAACCCTTCTATCTATCTACTCTTTCTGAAGGAGGCCTAATGGGGCAAGCTAGAAATGCATATCACAATAAGTAGTAAGAAGGGAACCTAGCTATTTATAACCACAATAGGCTCTTCCATCAAGAGTCATTGTTAGGAAAACCTTTATGGGTCAATAGTTATTGGGCCAAGACTATGCCACCTAACCACACTAACTTTAAATAACAAGTGTGCATATCCCACAATATGTATCAATGATAAATTGGGCTTATCATGCTTGTATACAACCAAGATCTTATCATCAACCCAATTTTCAAAAAATAAAACTCACAATTAATTATAGCCTACACAAGAAAATTTCAACATTCTCTCACTTGGACAAAATTAATTGTGTCCTTAATTCTTTTACAAAACATTTCAAAAATAGAATGTAGGGATGATCAATTTAAAAAAAAATAAAATAAAATATGTGGCCATATTTTGAAAAAGTGATCTTGAGGCAGCACCTTTCATATGACTCTGAAATAATGTCAATTATGTTGAATCATGCCAGTTATTAATAACTTATTGACATAACTGCTTTCCATGGTCACAAAAATAGTTTAACACTATAGACACAAGTCTTAGTGTGGTAATGTAGCAAGAAAAACAACATCCAAGAATTATCCAAAATATATGTTGTTTTCTTGTCCCTTTAGTTTCCCTCCACACTTGTTTACAATATATATGAGATAAATCCAACAACCTATCTCACATATCTGCCATGGCGTTTTTGACGAGAGAATCCACATACTTGAGTTCAACACGAAACTCAAGTTCATTAATATAAGTACACACAATAGCATTATCAATGTTGCAACTTTAACTATAATATGCGCATATAATATAAAGAACATGTGTACCAACTTTATTATATAAGTCAGTGATAGAAAAGATAAGTTAATACACAATACTCCTACTAACCAAGAACATCAAAAGAGCTCAAGACACCCATATTCACAACATGTTTATGAAAACATATGGGCCTTAAACCCTTGATCAAAGGATTTGCTATGATTGATTCTATATTGATATGTTCAACTATTATCTTTTTTCCTCTTACTAAATCTCTCACTATCAAATACTTCAACTCCAAATCCTTAGACCCATTGGATGTCTTACTATTCTTTGTGAGAACACAGTTGCACTTGTATCAGGCAATCAAGGTCGGTTTGGAAATAGAGTTAACAATTTGAAGTCCAGTAATAAGATTTCTCAACCAAACAACTTGAGTGGCTTCATAGCAAGCAGTGAACTCCATGCATAGTAAAAGCTTTTAGAGTTTGGTACACTTTTCCAAGATCCAGCTCATCTAGCTAGCATGAAAACATAGCCTAAAGTAGGCTTCATATCATCAGTGCACTCAACAAGATCTGAATCACTATATTCTACTAATTCAAGACTTTCAACATTCCTATACACAAGCATAAATCTCTTGTCCATTTCAAGTAGCTCATCACCTTCTTAATAGCTGTCCAATGTGAGTCCTAGGGTTAGAAAGATACCTTCCAAGAAGACATTGTGAAGGCTATGTAAGTTTTTGTACAAACCTGAGCATACATCAAGCTTCCTACTATAGTTGTATAAGGAATGTCCTTCATTCATGTTTTCTCAATATCATTACCAAGACACTGAGATTTGCTAAATTTTTCCTGATTAACCATAGGCACATCACTTGGCTAGCAGCCTCCCATGTTAAAAAGATCTAACACTTTGTAAATGTAAGCTTTCTAAGATAACCCAACAAACAATGTGTTCTGTCTCCATGTATCTCAATGCCTAACACAAAAGAAGGTTCTCCAAGGTCTTTCATGTCAAAAGCTTCACATAACATTTTCTTGGTTTCAAAAAGTAACCCAATATCACTACTGGCAAGTAGAATGTCATCAACATAAAGGATAAGAAAAATAAATTTGCTCCTACTCACATTGAGATAGTACATGATTAACTGATTTTCCATGGAATCGTGTTAAGTGACCTAATCAAACTTCAAATACCATTGATGAGAAGCCTACTTTTGATAGATAAATTTCTTTAATCCGCAAACCATTCTTTTAATATCTTCAAAACCTTCAAGCTAAACCATATATACCTCTTCAGCCAAATCACCATTTAAAAAAGCCATTTTGACATCCATCTAGTGCAGTTCTAAATCGTAGTGAGCAACAAGAGCCATTATAACTCTAAAAGAATCCTTTGAAGACACAAAGAGAAAGTTTCTCATAAGTAGTTCCCTCATTTTGAGTAAAACCTTTTGCCACTAATCTAGCTTTAAATTGCTTAGTCTTGCCTTTGGAGTCCCTCTTGGTTTTATAAACCCACTTGCATCTAATATGTTTGTAATTTTCAGGAAGTTTGGCTAGCTCCTATACTCCATTGTTGGCCATTGACTGCATTTAGAAGATTGAGGACAAGATACATTATCCTTAAAAGTTATAAGGTCTACTACTTGTCCAATATCATAGTTGTAACACCTCACTAAGCTCTAATTCTTCCACCTTAAGTTTTAATATTATTAGTATTTTAAACAATAATTAGATAACGTAATATTATTATCTTGTAATCTGAAATTTTATGAGAACTTTTTTTTTTAAACCTGATGATTATTTCTCATTTATAGTTCTATTCTGGAATAATGTATACCAACTGGAAATCATGCATCTATAGATTCCAGGAAAGAGAGGTGGGTCACAATGGACACGCTTAAATACCAAGTCTTTCCTAGCCAGAACCTTTCCAAATCACACTTTTAGGAATACACTTTCTTCCAGCAATCAAGGTAATTTTTAAATGACAAAGAATATTTCTTTTCTAACATATTACTATTATTTGTTAATCAGGAGTTCCCAGTTTAGACAACCATCATCTATAGAAATAGACTTCACTACTAACATCAATCCATAGGATACAATACATATTACACATTCAAGATACATTAAGGAAAACTTTAATATAACCATATAACATAACCAAAGTCTAGTAACAGATAGTAAAGATTCTATCTAGCACACATAATAGAATCTGATTATTTAGAAACTAAGTCCAAGGCTACATCCATTTCACTGCGATGACGATCCATGTTATCTGGAAACATCAAAGAAAGGGGTGAGAGAGTCTCCAGGAGGGTGATGTTTCAGGGGAGTCCCATTTCATCCCAAAAATACTAAGAATAACACGGAGTGCAATAAGATGCAATCTTTTATATTAACTCAAATTATATTTTACTAATGTCAAGTAAGATAGAAGTGCACAATATCAATCATAATAAAAGTTCAGAAAAGAAGTGTCATAAATAATCATGAGTATACTGTAAGCTCCCTTTTATAGTATCATGTTCTTTTCAAATGATTATAGTCTAAGGTTTACTTCATATTGGATCTGCGAGAGCTCATTGCTGGCGTCCCCAGACAGTGAATACCAAGTCTTTGTCCGCTAGCATGGCGGGCCCAAGGTATCACTATAACGTACACCAAGTCCTGTCGCTACAAGGCGGGCCCGAGGTGTCGTTTAGCAACTGCAAGACTAAGTGTACACCAAGTCCTTATCCGCTATAAGGCGGGGCCCGAAGTGTCACTTATTTATGTATTCATTTTACATAGTGCATACAGTATACATAAAGAATGAAAATTACATAAAGTTTACATGATTTCTTTCATATTTACATATAAACCACAAGATTTTTCATATTTACACATTAAGTCCAAACAACATAGGATTCCTAAAATACTCATAAAACCCATATTTCTTACAATTATTATTGAAGCACCAAATCACACTATTTTTATAAATTCATTTCCTTTATAATAAAATATACTTAACTTAGTTTTTCATCATATAATAATTTATTACTAATTCCATAAGCCTAAATACACCCAAAATTATTTCCAATCTATCTTTAGAAAATATGTAGGTAAATTACCTTTATATGTTCAATATAAGTAAAAAATATTTTTATCAATATAAAGATATAATCATAGGATAAATAAAAGAGCAATAAAATCTAAGAAATATTTAAAAATAAATAATTGAAATTATACCCAAACTTTAAAAAATCACTTCAAGCATGAATCTAGTTAGTTTATATGTCATATTCCTAATGGGACCTTAACTTAAATCTTTGTAAATAATATTTCTTAATGTTAATAAATTTATATTCAAGTCAAATATTTATAATCCAAGGTCCATAGTCCAAGATAAACATAACACATAAACCAAGCTAAATATTACATGCTCAAAGGTTTAAAATCCATTTATTATAATGAATTAAATCCAACACTTTTAATGAACCAAAAATGTTTTATGATCAAATACATAATGAGGTCAAAATCAAGCTATATTACCTTAAAATTTCACAACTTTTGCACAAAACTTTATTAAATGAAAATACATGGTTTAACAAATTTAGACAATATTGAAATAATTGAAGAAAGCATAATCAAAATTTAAATGATCTTAAATCATATTTTTTAACCATATAAGTAAATAAATAAATATACATCATATACACATAGATTAAGTATTTTATGTCACAATCTTTAAATCATTCAAACATATTAAAATCATAAACACAAACTTTGAGTATCATAACAACATCATATATGAAAATTATGCATGAAGCTTATTAGTGAAAGAAAAACCCCTACTTGTTCTTGGAGCTTTAGAACTTAGCAATACCCACGCTAGATCAGCAACTTCTTCAACTTTTCTAAACCTTCTCTAAGGGTTCTAATTCATGTATAAAGGCTGGGAAGTGTTGAAGTTAGATGGTGATAAGAAGAGGTGATAATTTGGAGGTGATTTGCTAAATATTTGTAAATATTTTTGTGTGAAAATAAAGAAAATGAAGAGAGAAATGATGGCTATGAGTGTTGATAGATTTTGGGCAAGAAGAATGAAGTGTGGAGTGATGTTTAGAGGGGTGCTATTTATAGAAAAAGTTTAGGATTAAAATATTACTAATTTCATAATTTATTTATCATATTTGATTAGTTAAATATTAAAACTAACACTAAATAATTTAATAAATTCTCAATTATCATTTAAAGACATACTAAAATATTAATGAAGTGATTTAAATTTATTTATTAAATTTTAATATATTTAAATATAATTTAATAATTAATTATTCAAAATAAGGTAAATTTGCTTATACTAGTTCATCTTAATTAAGTTAATTAATTAGTAAATGACTTATTTTTTTATTCAAACATCATAATAAGATTATTAGAGATATAATACAAATATTCACGAAATTTATACAATTTTCTATAATTATTTATATTTTATTTGATATTTTACACTATTGCTAGTTTTATTAAGAATTAATTATTAATTAACTAATTATTTATTTAACTATTATTTTTTTTTCTTCTTTGGCAGCCTATAGGTTTGAAAAACATGTCTAATAGAGTTATAGAGGGTGGAAAGTTGTCTTGAATGATTAATATATGAAAATGACAAATTTTGCATATTTATCTTAAAGTTATATATACTAAATAATTCATAAAATCATCATAAAAATTAATTTTCCTTAATCTATTGTTAAGAACATGTTTTTACCTTATTTATAAGTTATCTATAATTTTTGTGAATTTTTTCTATAATTTTTAGTATTTTTAATATATCTTTACCTTAATTAGGTCTAATTTGAGCTAATTAAAATAATTAATTATCTATAAATAAAATATATAAATTTTATATAGCAGCCCATGTGAATTTTGAGCTACCTAACATGATAAAGAGACAAGCTCATCTTTGTTGAAATTTTTAGTCAAAGTTTGGTTGGTTGTTGAATAATTATAATATGAAAGTTTGACCATTTAATTTTATTTTTTCAAATATATTTTTCTTTCTTCCATGTGGCTGATCTAGGTGTTAATTAATTGGTTTAGTATTATCAGCAAGATAAATCAAGGTTTAGGAAAATTTATCTTAAATTTTAAGTGATTATTTAGGTAATTTAAGCTTTAATTAAGTCAAAATTAATTAATTAAAGATCAATATGATTTTTAACACTATCCATAGCTTAATGGAGAGACCTATTTCATGGTCCTCATTATTTAATATCATAACTTAGTTAAAAAAATTTTTACAAGATTTAGAGTTATTTTCTAGGATTTTTCAGAGTTTATTTTATACTCCATAATAGGTTATTTTTGTGCAATTATGCTAATATTATACAAAATTACTTAATATTGATATTTATAATCAAATTTATGTTTAAGGTATATTTGTAATTTTTTATCATTTTTTTAATAATTTAATGACACTCTAAGCTTTTCTAATGTTTCTGTTAGCTTTTTTTTACAACTAATTATGTTATAAGTTTATTTTCTATCCTCTAATGGCATCTTTTGTAATTTTAATAAAATCCAATGGAATAATTAAAATTTTACATTTTGGTGTTAAGTTCCAGATTGTACAACTATTAAGTTTTGTAATATTTTTAATTATGCATTTTTTTCAATAATTATCCTTAAATATTTCTTGCCTAAACAAAATCCGCATACTATCAAAATAAAATGTTATAACAAAGTAACACTATATTAAGAAAAATTTGGGTTACAATAGTCATGCACTCTGAGGTAAACATAATAATATTTGTATAATACCTCGAGTACACGTGTCCCTAGATGCATCTTGTATGGCCTTAGGTCCCTGGACACATCCGTGTTGCCCAACACCTAGAAGTGTGAAAGGTCAAGAGATACTACTGAGAATTATGTAGCCTCCCAAGTAAGCGAGTCATTCTGTGTAATTTGTACTAGACAGGCTCGCGAGTGGGCCTGACAGAATAATGCAAAACAACACAGTTTTGAATCTGGTACCCCTACCCTTTAAAAACACCCTCATTTCGGCCTCCCCAACTAGAAACTCGAGACCTAGCCACCAAAACACCCTTCTTCCCTCATTCTCTTAATCTACCTTCAATATTCTTCTTCTAACTCAAAGGTAAGCTTTGTTTGTGGATTTTGCTTCCTTTCCTCCCAATCCTTCATGTTCTTAGGGTAGCCTTGTTGTTCTTTCATTGATATCAAGTTATGGTGCACTCTCATGGTTGTTAGAATCAAATTTGAGTTACCTAGAGATTGAGCTAGAGTTTTATTGCTTCAATGATAGATATTGGTGTCATTCCTGCTCCATAGAGCTTAGCTAGTGTTGATCCTTCACTTTCTACGCCTCCAAGTAAGTAGGTTCAATCTTGTGATCTCTATATTGGTCATTAGAGATATTTTCATTAAAATTTGGCCTAATGTATGATTTTAGAGATTATTGCAAAGAGATTAGAGACTTTTTTTTATTTATGAAAATGTGGTTTTTAGAATCGCATGAACTATATGGTTTTATGTAAAACCATGGGACCATTGTTGCTAAAAATGATTTTACGTAGAGGTTAAATATGAATACGATTGTATTTAGAGGTTTTATGGATATTGTAATGAGTTTAAGAGTATTATGAATGTATGAAAGAGTTTTGAACGAGAGTAGAGCACAATATAGAGTTTTAAAGAAAAGGATTAGTTTTATGACTTGGACTAGACAATAGCTATAGAAACAAACAGTGAGTTAATGGCTGAAAACAATCATTAACATTGGTACCAAATTGTCCCCAAGGGACAATCTCATAGAGCAAAAATGGAACCTAGTTAGGTGTCCAATTCAGTCCTTCCTGAACCACAGAGATTAGAGAATATGTTTTGCTATGATTGACATGCATAACTAGAGATTTTGTTATATCACTTAATTTGTACATAACCAGAGATTCATGTTTCTCTATTAGAGTACTGTTGTTTTGATTAATGGAAATAGTGATTTTGATTGTATGTAAGTAAAAAAAAATGTTCTAATGCTTTATTATTATTATTATTTTATGTATCTTTCCTTAGTGTCCCATGAAGGGGATTATAGATGAAGATTCACTTACTGAGTTTTCAATAAAACTCACCCCTCTCCTTTGTCCTATTTACAAATACAGTGCTTGCGAGTCCTTGTCACCACCTTCTTCCCAGCATTAGAGTTTTAGTTAGTGAGCTTCACTTCGGTGAAGCATCTTTTTCTTTAATAGAGTGTTCCAGTTTCATCAGGCAAGAGTCCCGGACCATAGAGCACATTTTGCATTTTGCATACCATGATAGTTTACTCTTGATTTGTATTTAATGATTTAGCATTCATGGTTATTTTGTATCAGAGCGAGTTTATATATGTTTTGTATCATAATTTACGAACCTTTGAGTTTGATTTATGAAATATCAATTATGGTTATATTGATTTTAAAGAACAAGTGATTTGTATGTAGAAAATTAATTTATGTTTTAAATGATTTTTACATTCTAAATATGCAAATAGAGAGACTCTAGAGGTCATGAGGCTTACATGAGGATGAGATTCTTCACGTGGGTACATTCCCAGTGAGGTCGTGACAATTTGATATTGCAGGTCTTCTTTGTCTCTCAAATCTCCTAATAAGGTCATCTACAAGAACCTTTATAGGTTGAGGAACCTCAACATGGATAACTAGATCATCAATAGGGGCATCATGTCTTTCCATTGGCGTGACAACATCATGGAAAACTAGCAATGGCAATGAAACTATCTCAATAGTGTCTGGATGAACATCATTTGTTAAGGGAACTTCAGCATCAGCAACATCACATTCAAGAAATTTTGTAGTTAAAGACTCCACAATCTTATGACCTATACCAGGACTATAGAGCTTGTAGCCTTTTACATGGTCTAAAACCCTATGAAAAAACACCGATTAGTCTTCGGGTCAAACTTTTTTTCTATAGGGTTATACAATCTTACTTTTACTAGACATCCCCAAACTCTAAAATGGTTATGGCTAGGCTTTCTACTAGTCTAAAGTTCAAAAGTTATTCTAGGTAAGGATTTGGAAGGGACCCTATTAAGAATATATAAGGCAATTTTAAGACATTTCCCCCGCAAAAAATTTGGCAATTTGGTCCTACTCATCGTGCTCCTCATCATATCCTTAAGGTGCGATTACGGCTTTCGGCCACCCCATTTTTATTAGGACTACTAGGCATGGTATATTGGGCAACTATCCCACATTCTTGGAAGTATTTAGCAAACAAACTTGTATGCTACCCAGAAACGTCATGTTTACCATAATACTCACCTCCCCAGTTAGATCTCACAATTCTAATGACTTTTCCCAATTGCTTTTCAACCTTAGTTTTGAAAATTTGGAATTTTTCCAAGGCATCTGATTTTCTTTTAGTCAAGTAAAGATAGCGATATCGGGAAAAATCATCAATAAAAGTGATAAAGAACTTATTTTTGCATATTGTAGAGGAATAAAGCCCACTAATATTGGTGTGAACAATTTCAAAAAGGTCTGAACTACAAGTTGCCCCTTTCTTTTTAGTCTTGGTTAATTTGTCCCAAATACAATCCACACAAATTTCTACATCATAAAAAATGATCGATTTAAGAATATCATTTTTAACTGATCTATCAATCCTTTCCTTAGAGATATGTCCTAAGCATTTATGCCACAATGTATAAGATTTATCCTTAATTCTAGCACATTTTGTAGTTGAAGATTCAACAACTAAAGAAGCATAAGGATCATTCATAGCCAAACATAAATTATATAAATCATTGTCCAAAAAACCATGTCCCAAAACTTTAGAGTCATGTATCAAATTAACCTTTCCACCATTAAAATTAAAATGAAAACTAACTTTTCACTACCAGGTATCCTGAGGTTGTCGTCTATTTTTTTTTATCAAAATCTAAATAATAAAAAATGTGTGTCAACCAATTGGAACATTATCGACAGGTCCATACCGTCAGGAACACCTGTTGATATCCCATGGACTTCTGGTAGTGTTTGTAATAGTGGATAGAATCAATACTAGAGCAAGACCTGATAAGTTTGAAATTGTTCTACTGAATCAAACGGCTTGCGTCATTTGTGAGAGAGCTGTTAAAGATAGCTATGATATTTTCTTTGACTGTGAATATATGTTTATCTTGTGGTGTTCTAGTTACAAGAGAAAAATGTAAAATGGATGGCCATTCCTAACCTAAAAGCATTCTTGGAAGTGTAGATAGGCTTGTCAATGAGAAAAGTTGAGAATAGAGAGTGGTGGCCAAAATTCTTTGTGATCTTATGGAGTATATGGAAATGCTACAACTATACCTTTTTTTGAGAAGAAGAAATTTACCCAAAATGATATTTTGAACAAGGCAAAACTTTGCCTAATTCAGTGGAAGTAGGTTGAACTAAGGAAAGTTTTTTGCATTGTCATTTCTTTACTACAACTATTGCCAAAAGTGCTCAATTGGACTATTGCTAAGTTGGCTACTATAGAGAATGTCTCCAAGTAGTCAATGCTAATTAACTCATTAAGTAAATCCTTTGGCCAAAATGCATGGCTTATAGCGAGACACCTTACCATTAGGGTTATATTTCAACTTATAAATTCATCAACCATAGACCATATGTGATTGTTATTCATAGCATCCAACTTTTCTTTTATTGTCTATTTCAACTCAAGGTGTCTAATGGCTTGGTGAAAAAATTGGAGCTAAAAAACTGGAGTGACATTAGAAATAAAATCACGTTAAATAAGTTGTGTCTTGTGATATTATATGTAATCTAAAATAGGGTACTTGGAAGTGGAGATTACCTGACAATAATAATCAATGAGGCATGCAAGAGTTATATTTAGATTGTTGAATCTCCTGAGAGGTAGAGGGTGCTTGAAGGCTAGAATAAGGTATGGAATTTCATGGTGGAAGAAAAGATACCTCAAGAAAAGTGTTGTTAATAGATATGAGTGGTAACCAATGTTCTGAAAACCAGATTGGACCGTCCATTTCATCTGGCAAACTAGAAACCATACCCTTTTCTAGTTTGGGTATTTGTTGAAACTTGGATGCATTGGTAAAAAAAATGTACAAACCAGTCAAAAATCTATGAACCATATGAATCGGTGGTGATTCACGTACATGATTTCTAATCCAACCAAAAAATGAAAAAAAATCCTTCCATGATGGCTCATGGAAACTATGTTGCAAATAGCTGCCTTACCATT
Source organism: Dalbergia oliveri (assembly GCA_030441495.1). Taxonomy (NCBI): domain Eukaryota; kingdom Viridiplantae; phylum Streptophyta; class Magnoliopsida; order Fabales; family Fabaceae; genus Dalbergia; species Dalbergia oliveri. The sequence continues at coordinate 42,504,132 of JAMLFY010000003.1, forward strand.
AATGGGGTGGTTAGCTCAAACCACTGACCATTGGGATATTGGGCCAATTGGGTTTTACTAACTTCATTACATAAACATGGGTAAAAGGAGGTGGCTAGGTGTCAAGGCTTTATTCAAGGTCAAACGCTCATGGTGGCTTATATTTTCTACAATGCTTTTAATGACATGGAATGGTTGCTCGAGTTGGTGGCAGCAATGGAAGTCTAAGTGGAAGAGAGAATGATGAACGTTTCTATTCAATGTAGAGGAAGGAGGTTTCTACTATGCAAGCTCATGATGGCCCCATGGTGATGTGATGTTGATTGTGTTATGGTTGCTTTAATGTAAGGGCAATGTATTATTGTTCAAATAGTCGAAAAGTGATGGTTAGTAATGACGCAATGGTTAGTTGAGGTGGTAAGGTGTTGGTTTTGGGCCAGCATCTGGATTGGCAAGGCCCAGATGATGTCAAAGTTAGATTTGACCATAGCGTTTGGTAATTAATGGCTTAAGTAAAAATAGTTGCACCCTGACTAACAACTATAGCCTTTGACCTAGTGCTAAGCGTTTGATCCAACAAATAGTATCAGAGTCAATATCACGAGTTTGATTCCTGAAAATCATGAACTGCTGGCAGGTGCAGGGAGGGGATTGTTGGTTGTGGGCTAGCATATTGCCTTGACAAAGCCCAGATGGAGTTGGAGTTAGAACGGACCATGGCACCTTCTAGTGGCTTAGTAAAAAGAGTTGCACTCTAATTAACTATAGCTTTTGGCCTAGTGGTAAGTATTTAATCCAACATAAGGCTTCTAGCTCCGTGACAAATAAATGCTTAGCAAAACTTGTAAGTAAAATGGTTTTTGTTGGTGAAGGTGTTAGTTGGGTTTTTTTGTTTATTTTATTTTTATTGTTAGGGATCGAATCTTTATCTAAATTATTATTTGACTTTGGGTGATTTGGAAGGAAAATAAGAGAATGACAATTTTGGATGCTGAACAAGCCAATTGGGGTTAAATGGAAAATGCAATGAAATGCATCTCATTAGAAAGGAGATGAACAGAATGGCATCATTGGAAGCCAAATGACTAAACGATGTCATTCGGGCTCTTGACCTTGATAATCTTTTGTGTTAACATTCAACATGTACAATTCTATTAACTTTAACAACTAGTAATTAACAAAAAGAGTAACTTAATCTAGTATTTTAATTTTCAGGCATCGTGCACCTGATAAGTATGGTATTATACACACATTTGCATCATATTTGAGTTTGAACATTAATTTGAGCATTAATGAGAATTGTTGAATAATTGCATTTCTTGCACTGTTTTTACGTTTTAATCATAACTAGATTTGTAGGCCTCTAAAAATTATGCTCCTTGACTTATAAAAGAGCTAAGAGGATTATTTACAAATTTCATAAATAGCATAAAAGCTGGATTCAAAGTATAACTAGTCAAATCAAGCTCAAAAGTCAAAACAGTGGTGCCTAGATTTGAAATTGATCATGCTTCAATAACCAGAGTATATCTCCTTCATCCTAACTTCAAATGAGGCAAATAAGGTTTTTTTTATTTTGAATAGAAGAAAAAGATCTACAATGCTCTTGAAGATACCAAAAGCTAATTCGAAGGTTTTGGGTGTTAAACGAGGCCCAAAAGTGAATTGACAAGGTGCTATCTGAAACACGCACTCAAATTGTGCTCGCAATTGAGGATAGTTTGGGTTTAGTTTTAGTTTCTCTCTCTCTAGTTTTCTTTCTTCTCTTAGGTTAGATTTTGTTTTATTTTTGTTGTAAATTCTCATGGAGAATTAGATATTAGAGCTAGCTTAGGGATTTTTCAAAGGGCTTCAAAGACTCCATCCGTACCTAATCGCCTAACCCTTTTTTTCGGTATTCTTGACCAATTTTTTTCAAGATCAAACAATCTGTGAAGGATGCTCATCAGATTGTATTGACCGAATGAACCTAAAAATCTAAACCAAACCAGGGAAATTGGTTTAGCTCGTTTTGGATTAATCGGTTTGCTTCAAGTTGAAACCAAATCAAACTAATATTTGATTGTACTCCCTCCATTTCATAATAGTAGTTATCATGGGAAATGAAGAGAAACTGATACAATATATCTAGCCACAATTATAACCACATACAGTAACCTTTTAGTATAAATTTCTCTCGATTTTCCATAGTGACTATTTTTATGAAATAGAAGAAGTATATGTCATATTTAGTTTTATTGGTTATGGTGAATTTTCGATGTTATGTCTCAGTACATCTGCAGGAGTTTTTAGGATTTTTCTTGTATGGTTTTGCTCCCCGCCTCTTTGTTCTGAGGGCTAAAAAATTTTATAAAATAGAAAAAAAAAACCGATATTATTGGTTCAATATTTAGATTTAAGATTTTCCAACACAAAAATAAACTCTTAATCTGATCACTCGATTAAGTTGTCAACAAAAATTTAAAAGTCTTCTCCAAAATTGAATATTGAGATTATGCATAAGTTGAATCGGTCAAATTGGCTACTGTGACAATAAATCAAACCAAATATATATTATATTATAGTTATAATACTAGTACAATTTTAAATAATTGTTACAATATTGAATAATATTTTATTGAATTAATTTTTAACAAAATGCACCATTAATTATAAGTTCACATCGTACAAATTATATTCATAAAATTTTTAATTACTCTGAAATTATTTAATTTAATTTTTATATATATATTAAAATCAATATAAAATATATACTTAAAATAATAAGAATAAAAACTACCTGATTATATTTTTAATGTGTTCAATTTTTATGAAATTTAATATAAATTATCTTTGTAATGAATAATTATAATTTAATAATTAGATTAATAAACTATACTTAAAGTTATTCTGATATATCTTGATGTTAACCCTTTGACAATAATCGACGACAAAAATGTAACATTTATTATTTCTTTTTGTAGATTAAAGTTTTCAACATATTACAACTCGTTGTTCATTCGGAATTCAATGGATACGGACTAGAAGGTCACATCTTATCATGTATGGTGTGTACATGGACAGCAGTAGAAAAGTAAACGTGGACAGCTACGTTTAATTGGTGATGGCGGTGCTCCTTACTCCTTGGACATGGCCAATTGTACCACGGGGTACGAAAAAAATCCGTAAAGCAGGCACCCGTGGAAATTAGTCAAAATGAAGGCATAGATGAGTGCAAGTTTAATCCCATGGGGACAGGGTGCAGTCCCATTTACTAAATGGGATTGGAAGGGGAAATAAGGTTTTGACATGGGAGACTCACCAATTTCTCATCTATATAAATTTTTTGAATATTAACTTCTATATGTATATATATATATATTAAAAGTGGAGGTAAAACTGTAGATTTTCCCGCATACGTGCAAGTGGGGTGAGGACCAAGCTATTCTGACACTAAAGTCCTTCAATGAATAAGGCATACGGGTTTAAAGTGTAATGAGTTAAAGAATTTTAATATGATACCTAGGGCACTAAGCCCCTTTTACAGAGTGAGGTTATCCTGCAATAAATCAGGAAATAATCTTTCCTGAATAAGATAAGGAGGTTGGAAAGTGCAAAGTGATGGTTAATCACCCTTAGATGAATGACTTTCATTATATATGAGTCTCACTAAATGATATAATAGATTTGCATTATATATGTATGTATTTTCATTTTTAATTTAGATTATGTTGCATTAATAGTATTTATTATTGTATATTTTTATGTTTCAAATTTTAAAGTACTTTTAAAATTTTTATGTTTTGTGAATTTTAATTTTTTTTTAATAAATCCTAGAATACCCATGAAAATTCAAATTCCCACCAGAATAAGGAATGGGGACCTGCAGCTATGGAGAAAAACTAGGTGAAGAAAAGATGGGACATAGAAATAATTATATATGATTATAAAGCTCATAATTGTATTGTCATAGGAAAATGATATTTTAATTCAAAATATGGTCCTATCACTAATTTAATGTAAATGGTTTCTTTAACAAATATCCTAAGAACACCCATTAAGAAATAAATAATAGTAATATTTTAAAAGTTTTTAATACGTACTCTATCTTGAAAACTTCAAAAACTCATGATTCAATATAAAACTTATTATTCTGGATTTCTTCGAAAAATCTATAAAATAAAATATGGTTGTATTATGGGGTTTTCTAATAAATGTCTTAAAGATATTGAGTAAAACTTTATAAAAGGTATTTTTTCATTAAAAATTTGATTTTCTAAGTTCTCAATATATAATATCTATTAAAAAACTTACGGGCCTACTCTTTTTTTAATTGAATCATGAGCAGTGCATAAAAAAAAAACCCTATATATTTTAGTAGTGCATAATTCATTTGAATGCTCTATAATCATGCAATAATTCTTAAATGGGAGGGGCCAAAATGCTCTGACACCACAAAGGGCACCTACCTATCAATAGTGGGATCAATATCGTTCAGTTATGTTAGGTTCATGGTAGGAGTCCACAAACAGGATGAAAGCATCAATTTATGGGTGGGTGTGGGCCCTCTTCACGAACCAATGAGTAAGTGACATGTGTCTTATGATGACGCAATCGCTGTTAAGAGATGTTACAGAGGTTCCTTGCCAGGTGTCGCCCTCAGAGTCTGGAAGAGAATTTCAAAGTGATCATCACCATACTGTTGCCAAATGTAGCTAGCTCTATGATGGGGTACTGCGTCCGACAAAAGGATTCAATGTGGCGTGATCTCGGAGGTGCTGTCCTGCGACTCAATTCTATTTTGCTGTCACCTTCCCTATGTTCACAAGTCAAACCTTCTTACCTTCAACTGATTTCCTTTTTGAAAAAAAAATGATAAATTATTACATAGACTTTAAATTTATGATTTTATTATAAATTTTTTATTATTAGTTATTATATGATTATTATTTTTATTAGATGGTTTATCAAATAACTAATAATAAGGTGTAATAAATTTAAAGATAAGAGATCGATAATAAACCTCATTTAAAACTATTATTTTACCACATACATTACTTTATTATTTTTTATTGTGAAAGTAATTTTCTCTCGCCCTTGTAATATTCAATAATGATAAAATGAGTGATTCAATATGACACCAATTTTTTGTTATTAAAATAACACTAATTTTCGTTTTAATATGGAAATGGCCTTGAGGTATTCTTCATGGGAATCAAATTATAGGTGTGAGAGCATTATTACGAATATTATGGTTACGGGCATGAACGTTGAATTTGGACCGGTGAGAGTTAGCTGAGCAAGTTCACAAGGTACAATTCTCATCCCTCTTCACATGAGAAAAATGAACAGATATGAAATGACTAACGAAAGATAGGCCGTTTGAGATGATTTGACCAAAATAGTTGTCATCGGCCGTGGGTCGAAAGAGGGCACAAAAAATGTCTCCTGTTTTTGGTGAAAAGTGTTCCATGTTATCACTTTCAGAATTGCATTCAATGTGTAGCAATCAAGACCCAAGAGCAAAACTGAGGCCCAACATGCAACCCAACGCTTCATATTGTCTCGCGTCCAGGGCCAACACAACACACTCTCCATGTCATATTACTATATTTGAATCTAGTTCCTAAACTTTAAGAATTTTATAAAATCTATTAATTTAATTATTCTCAATACCATTTATAATGAGTTAATACTATTATTTATAGTCTAAGTAACTAACTCATAATCCCACTAATATCTCTAACAATCTAATTAATTTAATTATTCTCAATATCATTTATAATGAGTCAATACTATTATTTATAGCCTAAGTAACTAACTCATAATCCCACTAATATCTCTCACAATCTAACTGATTACTAATAATACTTCTAACAAACTAACTGACTACTCTGGGGTATAATATTATCCTCTCCTTCAAAACAATGTTGCTGATCAAGGTTGAGAAAATAAAAATAATTTATTTCTAATTATAATCTATTATTTCCTATGCAAAACTTTTTTGAGTATAACCCACCAATATCTCATTGTATAATTAGGCTAGCAAAAAATTGGTTTGAACGATTTCCTGGCAATACAAAAAAAATTTCTATTAAATTGAATTAGGCCCAAGATATTAACAATATGATTTTCTACATAGTTATCCCTCTTCTTGTTTATGGATTGAATGTGGCCATATTGGCCCAATTGGAAAACACCCAACATTGCCTTTTGTTGTGTCTGCTTTTGTATTTCTTCCTTTTTTTGATTTGGGGTTGCTTGAACCCTAGTATCATGATAAGCAACCTTTTATTGATTTGTTGCTAATTTTGCTTCTTGAGTTTGTTGAGGGACAACTCCTTGATCTTGCAGATCTTGTGGTGGCTATTGGTAGATCTGATTGTTGGATTTGATCCCTTCTTCTCACTCAAGATCCAAATCCAAAGCTTCATTCTAGAAAAATTTTGGTAGAATGGGATGACAATCTTTGGTAACGATGGAGAAACGCGATCTCGAAGGTCATTTATGTTGTAGTTGGATTGCACTAACTCCATTATCGAAACCATTTAAAAGCTTGACCTGTGAAACCTTCTCTCTCTATAAGTCTCTTGTCATCTAGTGTTCCTTTGCATTCCAAAATGATCCTGCACAAATGGCCCACCACCAAGCATTTTTCCCATCAAACACAGGGAATTCCTCTTTGGGGGTGAGTGATTCTTCCAGTTGGCCATGGGAGAACCTCTCAATGAAAGCAACAATGATAGAACTATATTCAAATCTAGTTCCCAAATACCAAGAATTTCATAGAATCTACTAATTTGATTATTCTCAATATCATTTACAATTGGTCAATCCTATAATTGATAGCCTAAGTAACTCACTCATAATCTCATTAATATCTCTAACAACCTAACTGATTGTTAATAATACTTCTAACAAACTAACTGACTACTTTGGGGTATAACATCATCCCTGATCACATATCCACATCCCCACAGGCCACCATCATGACAAGTGGCATCAACATTAATCTTTAACTTACCATATGTAGGTATGGGTGGATTTACATGTACAGTTGACGCTTATGACCCCACCAAAATTTTTGAAATTTGTTTAAAAATATGTAAATATATAAATATTTTGATTCTACTATTTTATTAAGTTTGATCTCATATTAAAATAAAAATTATTTAAAAGATTTTAGTAAGCTTGTGAATTAATTTTTCTTCCATTATCTAAATTTTCTGGATTCGTCACATAATCCTTTCAAAGCAGCCCATTGATTAAGTTAACGAGGTATTTAAAAAAATTAATACACTTTTTAAACTCAATTTTACTATAAGAATTTGTATTTATATTTAGAGGTACCATTATGTTATTTAAATATGAATTCAATATTTCATATACTTATTTTTTTTTGCATATTTTTATTTATTTTTTAACCTTGTTGGATAAGAATTACAAAAAATCATTAAAACATTTGATGACAAGGAAAGCATTAATTTATTTAATTTATTTTTTATTGAATGACTCAAAATATTTATATATTATCTCTCACTTACCATAGATAAATTTAGTAAAAATAGGAAATATTTCGCTGATGATTTGTTGCAATAACAAAACATCAATTAAGCAAATACTCTAAAATGAGGATTTAAAAAAATTAGAGAAGTAACGCAATCATATTTATTAAATGATATTTTTCACAAAATATTAGATAATAATATAATAAAATGTTATATTAACATGCATTGAAATTAATTTATTCTAATTAAATATTTTAAAGCCAAAATTAATTTTACTATTTTAGCAGTATAATGATAATATTATGACAAGACTAAATCTGCAACAAGTTACCACAGCACAGTCGATGGAAATTTAGGTTTCTTTTTTTTATTTTTTTTTATGATAGAAATTGAGTTTGATCAACTCAAACTTTTATTTTTTACCATAACTTTACCACATAAAGGATTCTAAGCTAATCTTCAAGTCATCCAGTGCCAGCTGGAAAGGCCAGTATCGCACTTCCTCTTTTTCTTTTTTTTTTTTTTTTAAGCAATTTATCTGGATCAATGAATTTTATGGGGCCTATGGCTCGACGTACAAACCATCAACATGAACCTATCCTGATGAGCCCATACGAGCACCTTCAAGTTGTTTTGACGAGCCTTAAATTCGAACTTACCTTACCCAATATAACCATGGGGATTTAAACTTCCCCCATGCTAGGGACATTTTGAGGATCTCAAGACAACCTTCGAGAGATGCATAAATTGCTTCATTTCTAATTTAAAATTTCATCGATCTCTAAGAAACATGTTCAATAATACTGTCTTACACGATCTGAATACGACTTGAGTGTTAAGAGTCCTTTTCCAATTCCACGCCGAAAACGTTCCAAGCTTGAGATCATCTACATTACATGATCCAACTGCTACGAATCAAAATAAGATGTGTAACTAGCTCGATACCCTAACTCATTTTAAGGAGGGTCAAGGCAAGAATGCGACGAGTGGTTGATGATGCCACATCTTTTTATTAAAATGTTACAATGATGCTTGCAAGATAGAAACACATATAATGTCGTAAATTCAACCATGGAACTGGTATTTTACAATTTTTATTTAACTTTTAATAAATTCGTACAAGGCAAAAGTAAACATATCACTTATTAGTAAAATATGCATCACACATAAGAGGAAGCAAACGACAGGGCTATTTATTAACCGGTACTAGTGCATCAAGCTGTTGGATGAAGATTTTAGTGCAGACTGCCTCAAATAATGAAGAAGTCCCACTGATTTATTATGAGGAGGGACAATCTCTTTCACCAATTGGTGATCAAGAATAGCCATAAGCCAAGAATATAACACATGAAACTCCTTCAGCACCATGAACTGTATCCCATGAGCCTTACAAGAGCCAAACAATGAACAAAAGACCATGTCAAGTAGCCCAGCGTTGCTTATGTCAACACAAGGATTGCCTTCAGCGGAAAAAGTCTTCATTCCATTTTCAGGCAGATTCAACTTCTCAAACACTGCCTTAATGGCCTGTTCTTGTGCTTTTCCTTCAGTTTTGAAAACTACTGTAACGGTCTGAAATAGCTGTGTAATAAAGAAAACACAACCATCAGTACAAAGGGGTTTTGTTTGTGAGTTTTCTAGACAGAAATTTCTGTCTCCTTTATATTGGATTGAAATAAAATAATTCAGAAAAAAAATTATGTCTCTTAATTATCAATTTTTTTTTTTTGGAATGAATTGACACAATTTAATTGAAGACAGACAAAGAGCATAAAATAAGTTAATTAGTTCTATAATTCAAAGTTCACAGCTAGCTAGCAGCTTAATCTTATAATCTTTTGGTAATGTTGCTATGGATGCTTGCATTAAATAAGGAAGCCTAGTGTTCTGGTCTGATTAACTCTGACCTCATTTGAGCCTTGCCAAGGTAGGATGTTGACTCACAGCTAACAATCCCTCTTGTAGCAACTGTCATATGCAGTCCATGCTTTTTCAAGAATCAGGCCTCCAAGCCAATCTCACCCTTTCCAACACCTAGAGCAGTCTATACTTTTCGGGAATCAAACCCATAATCGTGGCTCTAATACTACTTGTTGAATTGACAGCTTATCTGACTCTGATTCCATCCAAACCTTGCCAAGAAAGATGTTGACCAACAATCCACATTTTCAAACACTTTTAATTAAATACATTTTTTTTTTAATTTTATCGTTCTATTATTTGTTATCCTTCTATATATTAAAGACCAATGGTATGTGGTCTAAATTGGTTAAATACAAAAATCCATAAAATATCTGTGGCTTTAAATGATCACATCTTAGTTAAAATATATTGAAAAGTCTTATTTGATACATAATATAAGACCGATAGTATTAGGTAATACTATAAAGTCAATTTTTATCATATGTTTGATGTCACCTATGACAATATAATATTATATAGTCAAACCATTTTTAACCTATGCCTATGGTATTAAGTTATCAGGTCCTAAAAGGTCTGATAACATCCAATAGTATTATTTTTACTAGTCAATTTTAAATTAACGATACTTACTATTCTACATCAACCACACACCCCCACCAACCTCTGCCGCCCGCCATCGCGTCGCCGCACCTTCCACCGCATACACCCATCGATCCCCGTCATCGCCCACCACTCAGTTGCCGTCGCCGCCCGTCATCCCCTGGTCGCCACCTGCCACCCATTGGTCACCGCCCCCGCTCGTCAACTATCAATCATGTGACACACCAAACAATGGATAGTTTAAAAATTCATACAATGGATAACTTCTACTATACTATCAGATCTTATACTATCATGTCTAATACTATCATATCTTATCCTATATGATGCAACGGTAGGACCTAAAGGAAAATGCTAGATAACCAGAAACTTATCCAGAATGATGTGGTATAATTATTAGCTTTTAGATGAATTGGTGGGGCATACCACTTTATTTCATCCAACAATCACCTGTAAACTTATTTAGAATTTTGTATCCAGAATGATGTAGCATAACTATTAACCTTTAGATGAATTGTGAGTCATACCACTTTATATCATCCAACAATCACCATAATTTTTATCAAAGATTCTATACATATTTTTCTGAAAGGGTAGCATTACTCTAAGTGAAAATACAAATAAAGCTAGGTTTCTTCTAATTAGAATTGCTTAAGGAAACAAAAAAAATGTTTAAAAGTTTTTTAGTGAGTCTTATATATTGAAAGCATCAAAATTCATATTTTCAATATTTTTTTCAAAGTGTTAACAAGTGCTCTTAGAATACTGGTAAGAACATTCATTAGATATGTCCAGAAAATTTTGACAAGAAAACAGGAAAGTGTAGTGCAAATTCTCTTCATACTAACAATCATTTATTTATACTACTAACTCATTATAATGACTTGAGTCAAATAAGAAGCACAGCTGGTAATTACCTGTTCCTTGATAAATTTAGACCAGAAGTACGTTAGAGCTCTTTTATAGTGATCATCAGGGAGCAATTTAGGACCATCTTTCCAGGTTTCATCAATATACTCAAGTATCACAACTGACTCACGTATGGCCTTTCCATTATGAACAAGTACAAGAACCTTCTTGTACACATGATTGTACTTGAGGAGCAACTCACGTATGGGCTTTTCCAGGTTTCATCAATATACTCACGTATGTTCCTTGATATATTTTTCAATTGCTCAAATCATCATATTAACAAAAAGGTGACCGATCCTTGTAAGAACTGGCGAAAGCCACCCACCAACCTTTGAATGTTACACACCATCCAGGCATACTTTAGTTCAATTCTTGGTTAGTTAATTTCAAGGCTTCCTATGCTTAATTCATTTGAATGGCAATTATTCACAGGCACACACTATACATGAAAAACCTATTATCCTGTATTTGAGACATGTTACAATATATCATGATTCCTCCTACATGCACGTATGGTCATGCATGTATTAAAGAAAACTTATTCTACTCATAAAGCTTACCAGAAAATCACATACCTTGTATGAAACCATTTGTTTAACAAGTAATGACACAGGATTTATATACTCTAATTTGTTCAAGTTAATAGAAATGCAATGTTCTCTGAAAGACCCTAAAGAATCAATTACTAAAATTTTAGTTGGCATTCAGTACGTGCATATCATTTGGTTCAATTCTTAATTCACGAAATCCAGCACTAACCATTTGCATGCCTGGTTCAAATCCTCATTACTCACTATTGTCAATACTAACCATGAGGGATCCTTTTCACCTTATTTACTGGACCATATGTAGTCCTATCTCTCTTTTCCTTAGAATTCTGAATCATCACAACAAGATCAATCATTCCTAGAGTAATAAGATTTCTAATATCTAATTACAAGAGATGAAATATTTGTACTTGCAATATTTTGGAGTATGCATATAATCAAAAAAGGACAGCAAGCTGCAGTTAAAGAGATCAAGGACATTCAATATGCATAGTGATCAAAGTCAAACAACATCATAATGCATACTCAAAGCTGATCAGACTACCTATGTCATATTGTTAACCTATTTCACATACATGCTATACTCATATCCCATAGTTGCACAACTTCACCATACATAGGATAGGAAGATGAATTAAAAGTCCAGGAAACGATAAAGACTCTTACTAGACGTAGGCACGACTAATTCTTCCTAAAGGCCTCAAATAGCATCTCGTTAGTGCAAATGGTCGTGGTTCCATTTACATAAACGTTATGCCATTTGTGGACACTTGCTCCGCACCATGTAGAGAAACCTAATGCTCTGATACCACTTTCAGAGATTCGATTCGGACACGTGATCGGCACGTGAGAAATCTCATTCTCACATCAACCTCTGGACCTACTAACTGTCTCTACATGCATGCTCTATTCATCAAATCCATGAAAATAAAAAAAATTTCTCTTTTCTACATATAAATCACCTATTCTTTAAGTTCAAGTAATCAAATTATCCAAATAATCAAGTTTGTAGTTTCATAATCTATCTCTAAGGCCTAACGTTGCAATACATTATGCAAGTATACATTACTCGTTTCAAAGGCCATGAAATCAATATAATTAGACCATTCAACATAAGTCCTGAATACACTATCATAGTACGCAAAATGGAAGACATAATCTAAGGTCTGGATCCTGCCCACTATACCTGGAGCACTCTAAACAAACCAGACTGCATGCTTCACCCCAGGTGAAGCTTACCATCTGACACTTTACCGTTGGTGAGTAGAATTTGCAACAGTTGTTCTTACCTATAAAAATAAGAGAAAAGAAATGGGTGAGTTTTGAGTACCAAAACTCAATAAGTGAGTCCTCACATGAAGCCCCCTTCATGGGACATCAAGGAACAATGCATAAAGTCATAATAACATCAGTAATACTCAAAAGTCATCCATAATCAAGTTTATGTATAATTTATATATCTATATTCAAATCATCATTTTATGAACTTAATAATAGCAATTTCTTCAATTTACTTTCTAATCTAAAGTCACATAACTCGTAATGTAGTAGCTCCTAGAGAAATAGTAATGTCTAATCTGATATTGTCGGGTCTAAGGGTGCCAGACACGAGCTCCACCCTCAAGACTTGTCTACGGGTGCCAACATGGGCTCCACCTTCTAGTCACATCTAGGCGTTACGTATCGCTATCCCTAGTGTGACAATAATGGACACCTAAGTAGGTCCCTTCTCTAAATACTCTAGCCCGGGCATACTTGGTACCAAGGTTAATAGATTTACTATCGTTAACACACAGCCTATTTCTCTATAGCTATTGTAAATAAATCTGAAAACCCTTAAAAACTTTTTTGTTCTCTGTGAGCTTTAAATCTATCTGATTCTAACAGTCTTAACTTAGCATAACTGTGGCTATAAAATCATGCCCAAGGGATCATCCTTTGTAGACATTGTGATTTCTATAGCCTATAGAATATGTAGCCATGCTGTTCTGAATCCCATGAAGATTCATGCTCTTAAATAGTTTGGTTCAATCTTTAACACACATTTCAATCTGTCAAGCTTATCTTAGACTAGAAAACCCAATATCATGCTTCAAATAGCAAAGTTTACAATCAAAAATTCTATTTTCTTCTCTAAATGCATATCTAGTTCAAACTATATAATGTAAATAAACCAGTTTTAGAATCCTTGAAATAATCATAAAATCCTTTACCAATTGCATATATCATCAATTCTATATAAAATCATTGTAACAAACATGGTTCCATGAGTTTTATCTAAAACAGGTTTCATGCTCTAAAACCAAGAGTTTGAAACATACAAACTAGCAGTAAACTTCAAACTTCTTTACAGAAATCTCTACAATCAAGCAGGAAATCATATTTTTTATGAAAATAACTCTAATGCACAACATAGAGATTACAAGTGCGAACCTACTCACCTGGAGGGTTGAAGTGAATGAATTACACCAATAGAACTCTTAGGAATACCTTGCATTAGTGCCTTCTTCAATGTTGCTATTGTTTTTTTAATTTAAATTGCTTTAAATTTTAATTCTCCAAACCTCTAATTTCCCAACTAAGTGTTGAAGTCTCATTGAAAGATGACCTAGGTTGTGTCATTTACTATATTTTTTGTGTAACTTAACATTAAATTAATTTTCTAATTTAAGGAAATAGGTGACAGCCTCCATTCAAGGTTATGCTTAGACAAACTTGCCATGGTGAGCCTACCTTTCGCCATGACGAGTCCCTCCTAATTAAAAACCCTCAAAATGATGCAATTTCATTAAATACGCCCTCTCCCTATATAAACCCCTCCCCCACATTTTGGACTCTAGAAACGCAAACTCTATTATCCCTAACTTCTCTTCGACCCTTCACTCTCTTTCTTTTTCAATCAAACCTCCCCCAAGCTTCAAGGTAAGGATTTGTTAATGGTTTACACCAAGTTTCTCTCTTTCTTCCCTTCTCATGTGGTTGGGTGTTTATGTTCTTTGTCGTTGTCAAGTTTGGGTACTCTCCAATATTCATAAAACTATTCTAGGATGGCTATAGTTTATTCATGAATTTTGTTGCTTCATGGAGACGTTGGCCAATGCCATTCTCGCTCCCAGAGCTCCATTGATGCTGATACCTCTTTGACCCTTTTAGGTGAGTAGGTCTAAGCTTATGGCTTTATTTTTTTGCCATTAAAGTAGTTTCAACATGACATTTGAACCTTTCATGAATTTAGAAATTTAACTATATATACTATGAACATGCTTTTAAAATTATGCCAAGTTGGAAAAATTGTGATTTTACCGTCTTCTATGAAAACGCGTAACTTTTAGAAAATATATGGGACTATTGGTGTTGCTTGTACGCTATCTATGTTATCATGTTTTAACTGCTCCTAGGAAATTATGAAAAGAAGGTATCCATTCCAAAGATTCAAAAGGAGTAAAGGATCACTTTGGTCCCTGAAATTATATGCATAATTCACTTTAGTATCTAAAATCAAGAAAATATCACTTTAGTCCCTGAAATTTTAAAAAATAATTCAATTTAGTTCTTATACTATTGTTCCTAGAACTAACTTGAATCACCAAAAGGACTAAGTTGAATCACTTTTGAAAATTTTAGGGACTAAAGTGGATCACACATATAATTTCAAGACCAAGTGAACCTTTACTCAATTCAAAAATGAGATGTAGAAGTGATGGAAAGCATTAGGTTGATAACTCTAGGTTTGAGATTTTAGCATATTAATTGTGAGTGATGTTTGGATAAGAATTAGAGAGAAGCTGTGAGTTAATGATAGTAAATTCGTTAACCTTAGTATACCATTACACCCACAAGAGGCAATTACTCTATACTTAGATTAGTCCACGAGGGACGTAGTTAACAAGGAACCGTTAAAAATCTTAACTAGGTGCTCTTATTTACGAGGAATCGAGCATTGCCCTTATAACTCTTTTAGTAATCTCTCTTACTCAAATTAGGCCACATAAAATCATGGAAGGGGACCCTACCTAAAAAACATATAAATGGTAATTGTATATTATATATTAGAATTTGATTTTTATACGATGTCAATCTAAAAGAATTTTACACTGGCAACCAAGTATGTATTACTATAATAGTAAAAATGTTTGATTCAACCACCGACCACCTTAAAAGTCTTACAAATAGAAGTATGCGATTGGATAACTATGTAAAACTCTTTTACAATGATAGGACACCAAACTTTATATATGATAAAAAACTGATCAAAGTAAACAAACCAAGCCAAATACAGATTCTAAGATATGCTGCCATTCCTATTATAAGGAAAGCATGCTTGTGAAGAAGCAAAGGGACAGTCCATTATGTCAAGCAGTGGCAGAAGATTTCAGTGCAGACTGCCTAATATCCTGAAGAAGTGCCACTGTTTTATCATAAGGAGGGGTTGCTTCTTTCACTGCGGGGATTTCAGCTATAGCCACCAGCCAAGAAAACAACACAGGAAACTTCTCTGGCACTATCAACTTGATGCCCAGAACTTCTTCCTGTGCCTTGTAAGCACCAAATACTGAACAAAACAAGATGTCTACAATTCCAGCGTTGTTATTGCCAACACAAGGATTGCCATCTGCAAAAACATTCTTCATTTCATTCTCAAGTAGGCTCAGTTTCTCATAGAGTTCGCCAATGGCTTTTTGTTGCGCCTCTCCTTCAGTTTTCACTATGATAAAAGTGGTCTCAAGTAGCTGTAGATAGTGAAATGAAAAGAGGAAAAAAAAAGAGTACAAGCATTAGAGTAAAATAGAGCAAAGCTTGATATAAAACTGACTTCTTGTGAAGTTGGCCCTAATAACTCACGGCTAATTAGCAATTTAATCTTTTGATTTCTCCACCATTCGTATAATTAGCATCTCGTTCAGCACTATGGCATCTTAAGGAACGTGTGCACTTAAATTTTTGGTTTGAGCAAAATTTCAAAAATATTCCCTTCCGAGTTTGGCACAGTACACAATTTAGTTAACAAACAAAAGGCTGTGAAATAGAAAAAAGTTTTCTGTTTAGTTTTGGAAAAATAGTATTCATCTTCTATTTCCAGGATCTTATGAAAAAAATAATTAAAATTAGAAATGTAAACTAAAAATTAAATTATACCGTTTAAATTTTTTTTTCGTAAAATTCTGAAAATTAATAAAAAACAAGTAGTAGAGAGCGGAACTAGTTTTTCATAATTCTCTGGAACTTTCTGTCAAACATGTAGTGTGCAATTCAAACTGCGATACCAAGATTTCTTTTAATTAAAAAAATTCACATAGGCTCAGCGTCTTTTGTTTCACTCTATTCAGTAATCCATCACCTGGGAAACTGAGGCTCGGACATAGATGAATACAGTCAAGTAAATTCTTTATAAGTGACATGAAATTTTATAGAAGGATATTTATTCATATACCGGATAGAGCCAGAAATTTAACTTAAACAGAGGGTCCAAAACTAAATGTTATTGACTAAAAAGAAGTTAATTTTATTTCACTTCCGTACAAAATATAAATGCATATATATTATATGAAAAACAAAAATTAATCACAACCAAAAAGTACCTGTTCCTGGATGAATTTGGACCAGAAACGGGCTTGGGCCCTTTTGTAGGGATCATCAGGGAGCAGTTTAGGACCATGTTTCCAGGTTTCATCAATATACTCAAGGATCACTACAGATTCAGATATGGCTTTTTCATTATGAACAAGCACAGGAACCTGCTTATAAACAGGATTGTACTTGAGGAGCAAGTCACTTTTGTTTGCTAGATCTTCTTCCACATACTCATAAGGTATGCCCTTGAGTTTTAGGGCCAGTTCCACCCTCTTGACATATGGGCTGGCCCAGAAACCGTATAGGATCACACTGTTCTGCTCTGCCATCACTCTCTAGTCTTAGATCTAGATTAATTTCTAAATAGTGGAATTCTAATATATCTGAGTAGTTGTCCCATATATGCATATGAATTATAAGGATTCCAATATTTGCCCTGAATTTGTTCCCCAAGTTATACTAGTATTCTTCAGTTGGCCACTGTGGATTGATTTCTTCTTCCCAAGAAGCTTTGCTTTATGCTCAGCTTGTATATTTAATATCTACAATATCTCATATTGATGCTAAAATAATTTAAAAAAATCAATAAACATTTTTTAATAATGAGCATTGACTTTTGGACAAGATAAAACACAATTATTTAGTATGGAGCTTCACAAAAGCGCGTACTATTCACTTTAATTTGTCTGGTCTATTATTCTATATGGAAACTATGAGCGAAATTTTTAGGGCCTATTTAGTTTGACTTTCTTGTTTTTAATTTTCATTTTAAGTTTTTTAATTTTTTTAGATTTTATGAAGAAAAATCGAAAATACTAAAAATTACTATAAATTCTAGTTTTCAAATTTTATTTCCATTTTTCAATATTTCATTCATAAAATACTCAAAACTAAAAACTGAAAATGAAAATTGAAAACTCAAACAAAAAATACACTTAATTTTTTTCCATCCATTAATTTAAATTTTATGAGTTTTACTGAGTAAAAATGTTATGCGCAAT
Organism: Dalbergia oliveri; assembly: GCA_030441495.1. NCBI lineage: Eukaryota > Viridiplantae > Streptophyta > Magnoliopsida > Fabales > Fabaceae > Dalbergia > Dalbergia oliveri. The sequence goes on from JAMLFY010000003.1 coordinate 42,522,153, forward strand.
GGCCAACTTGACCATTGAAAGGGGTTGACAAATAAAATTTTTACAAAACGTCCAAAGGGAAAAATTGATCTCTCTAAAGGAGGAAAAAAAACTAAATAAGTCTTTTTCAATTTAAAATTTACTATTATAATGTTTTAGAGTCATTTCATAGAAATTATTACACATGTCTTTTATAGCTTTAAGATACAAATGTCATTCGTATAGTTATTTAGGGTTTACTTTTCTCAATATTTATGTTTACAGATTTTTTTTAACTTAATTTACAATTTAATTATAAATTATTAATAAAATCAAATATTATAATCATTAAAGATTACATTCATCAATAAAATTAGAATCATTAAAATTATGATCTACAATTAAAATTAAGAATCATTAAGAATGGAAAAAAATATAAAATTAAGAATCTTTAAAAAATGGATTAAATATAAATGTATTGGGGTGATAAAAATATGAATGATGACTATTACAACAAAAAATCATGTGATATGAAAAAAAAAAGGGAATACTTTCATCGTGATATGCCTTTCACTTTTCCTAGAGAAATTGTTTGACACCTTTTATTTATTTGGATGCACTAAAAACTCAATTATTGTGAATAATTAACAATGAAAGAAATCTATTATATTAATATTTCAGACTTCTTTCATGGAAATTATTACACGTGTCATTCATATAGTGATTTAGGCTTCACGTGTCATTTATATAGTAATTTAGACCCTATCTTTCTCAATCTTTATGTCTAAAGATTTTTTTGAACTTAATTTATAGTTTACTTATTAATTATTTTTCATATGAAATAAAATCAAATATCACAATCATTAAAGATTATAATTTGCATTAGGAGAGGATCCATGTCAATAAAATTATAATTTTCAATTAAAATTAAGAATCATTAATAGCCTGACATTATGAGGGTAATATAAAAAATTAAAAAAAAATATTTTCAAAATAAATAACTTTTAATATCAGCATATTTTTTAAGGTCTAAAGAAAACAGGCAAGTCAAATTGTTAACGAATTGCTAATTAGTTGATTTTGATATTATAATAATTCAAAATTTAATTTCTACCAAATTTATTCTTAATCAAATATTTAAGACTCGTTATCTACTATTATAATATTTGAGAGTCATTTCATGCAAATTATTATATGTGTCTTTCATACAAAACTTTAGGGTACACGTGTCATTCATATTATTATTGAGGGTCCACTTTTCTCAACATTTATGTTTACAATTTTTTTAACTTAATTTATAATTTAATTATTAATTATTAATAAAATCAAGTGTTACAATTATTAAAGATTACATAAATCAATAAAATTAGAATCATTAAATTACGATTTACAATTAAAATTAAGAATCATTAAGAATGGAAAAAAATATAAAATTAAGATTATTAAAAAATAAATTAGATATAAATATATTAGGCTGATAAAAAAGATATAAATATATTGGGGTGATAAAAATATGAATGAGTGCCCATTACAACAAAAAATCATGTGATATGAAAAACAAAATAAAAAAGGAGAATCCCTTCATCGTGATATGTCTTTTACTTTTCTCCAGAGTAATTGTTTGACACATTTATTTGTTTGGATGTACTAAAAAATATATCTATCTACTTGTGTCACTGTACCATATTTAATTTATTGCAACTTAAACATTCTAATCTATCAATTCGATAATTTTTTCATACTAATTTTTTTGAAAAAAACCTTCAATTTTTAAACATTAAAATATTTTAAAAAATCAGTTCCACGTTTACATTTCTTTGATAATGATGCTAAATATTTATTAATTTTTAAAAAATTAAACATTTACATTACTTTTTATTGAAAATAATATTGTAATTATACTACTCTAATAATTGAGATGGTGTAAATTAGGATATGTAATTGAAATAACAGAAATTAAATTTATTCATTATTTTTATTAATTAGAAAATATATTTTTATATTTTTATAAATTAAATATTTTAATTTACTAAAAAGATATAAACGGCTAGGGATGATAAAAAAAGTTGAAAGTAGATACACGCAAGAATTACCTACAATGGGAATGGGATTGAGGACATATTTTATCTTCATAGAAACAATCGATTGGAGTGAAGTCTCTGTTGTTAAACGGGTAGAGACGGATAACACACCTTTATTTTTTTCAATTATCTTTATTGAATTTGTATTATGTATATATTTTTAATTTTAATTTAGATTATGTTGCATTAACAGTATTTGTTATTATAGATATTTATATTTCAAATTGTAAAATATTTTTAAAGTTTTTCTCTTTTTGAAATTTGTTAATAAATCCCTAAATTCCTAGGGATTCCAAATCCTACAAGAAATGGGAAATTGGACCATAAGGTGAATGGGGATAAGAGACAAAATTCTTAATGACAACGAAGGTGTGAGACATATTCCTTTTCTCATGGATACACATTGTCATCCCTATAAATGGTTTATAATATAGTAAAATTATCCAGTTATTCTCTTTTTATTCAACAATTTTAACTTTCGAAATGTGTAAAATTTTCATAAAATATGCTCTTTATTGTTAGTTATAGGTCATCTACCGAGATGTTTTCAACCTTATAAACATGATCTTTAAAATAAGATATAAAATAGAATGTCACATTTATATTTTGTCCATTCATTTACTTATTTAACTATTAACTTACTTTTAAAATAAATTTATATACTCAATTTTCTATAAGATATATTTAAATAAATTATCATTTATTTTTAATAATGATTAAGAAACTATTTTTTATTATTTTCCCGTGCATACAAGGTCAAACAACTAATATTAGATAAATTGACTCCTTTATAAAATATAAGATAATTTAGTTTCCTAAGAATCATGAAAATAATTAGATTAGTCAGGAAATTAATTTGTCAAATTTTTTAAATTAGCAGAGATTTTTTTTTTTGGAATAACCAATTTGTTCACTTTTTTCAAAGGGATGAATTTATCCTATTTAAAATTTACGAGAAAGAGAAGGTTGTATCTAAAATTTTGTACTCTAGGCTTCCATTGTAGAAATGTTCATTCAATGGGGATGGCAATGAGAACATGAATCATGGGGTTGGCAAAAAGACACAATTCCAAGTCATTACAACTTGAGTTTAATTTAAATACTCTTGTACGATCATCTGATAAAAAAAATCATTTGAATATATTCTGAAGAAATAGTGAATAAGAGAGTCAACTATTATAGTTAACATGTCAATACATAATTTGATGACTATTTAAAATTTTTTCATACTATCAGTGCATAGAAAATAAATCCTTACAAATTTTAAATAGATTAATTTTAGAGTTTAATTTTATTATATTAACAGTGTTAAACTTGATAAATAGCATGTGTGAAATTCAACCACATTTCTATGGCAATGTATGATTGGTTGACAATATAAAAAAATTAAACTCAATAGGAAAATGTAAGAATATGTATAACATTTTTTTAGGTGAAGAATATATAATTAGATGGCTATTTAAAATAAGAGTTTAATTTCTATGTACCAAATAAAGACTCAAGAAAATGTCAAATCATAGTAGATAATTGCCTGCCACGATTTGACGCTTTCTTGAATTTATATTGGATGATGGTGTAAAATTGTATTAGATACTTATAAGTGCATATAAATTAGGATTTGACATGTGAGATGATTGATAAAGTACAAAAGTGAGGTTAATTATCCTGAATGAATAACTTTCAAATCAACAATCCTTGGATGAATAAATTATTTTATCAATCACCTCACTTTAAAAGAGTGAACCCCTCAAAATAAACTAGAAATAAATATCTATTATGTTAAAATTAGAATTACATCTATTTTAAGGGGATTGTTTGGTACCCTTTAAAATTCATCCAAATTTTTTAGATAATTTGTGGCTAAAAGTTTACCACGTATCCCACTAACTAAATTAATTAATATTTTAATTTTTTTGTTATGGTACCCAAGAGTAGTGATACCCTTTTGAATTTAAAGGTTGTAATTTAATTATAAGTATTTAAAATATTAATAAATTTAGATAGTATGATAAGTGACAAATTTTCAGTTACAAATTACCTAGAAGGTACCAGGACCCATGAATTTTATAGGATTGGAGAAATTTCTATATTTTAAATACTCATGATTAAATCACAACCTTCAATTCAAAAAGGTCCCTTGAGGTACCAAAACAATAACCCTATTTTAAATTCGAAAAATAATTATTTTCAATGGATTTTTTGATCCTATAAAATTTATAGATATCAGGACCTTTTAGAAACTTTATGACTAAAAATTTATCATATATTTCACTAATTAAATTTATTAATATATTAAATATTTTTAATTAAATTATAATCCTTAGATTAAAAATGATACTAGCAACCTAAGAGGTGCATAACAGCAACCTTATTTTCATTCCAATTAAAAAAAAAAATCAATCATACCCAATTGAGATTCGGACTTGCTGATCATAATAAAACAACGGTTGGATTACCAACGGATGTGGATGAGGGTCCTGATTGGCCTAAACGGAAGGGCCCACTTTCAAGGCTTGGCAACAAAAGGCTAAGATTGAATTGAAAAGGAAAAAGGAGACAAAAAAAATTCTTAGATTGAATCCATTCATTCAATTCAATCCAATTCAATCGTTTTATTCAATCATCGTATCCAAACCAAAAAGGCTCAGGTGTGACTTAACTAACCCAACCAACCAACCAACGGAACTTTCCTACGAAAGAGTGAGCAACGAACGAAGCACCTGGCCGTGAGACATTTGCGCTAGCCTCGTATTTTCCGGAACCCACATGCGAACTTTTGACGGGCACACACGAAACACAAAGCAAACACCATTGCCAACACACGACGCAAAGCAAAACGCCACGCCCCTCCGTTCTGCTTCTGCAATCCAGACAAAAATAAATAAAAAGACAATTTTCGTTGTTCCAAATCTTCCCACACATTTGTTTGCAGAGAGATCGTTCGTTCCTTCCTCATCCTCCACGAATTGCTCAATCATGAAGAAGATTCAAAGTTGATTTTCATTGGGGACCCACCACCAACACCGCTCAGGATTCATTTTCCATCTTCGCACACTTGTAAGTTAGGACTTTTTCCCCTCCTTCCATTCGCGCCTTCTCCTTTTATAACCATTTTTATTAACCGCCGTAACAGATTTTCTAACCTTTTTGTCTTTTAATTAATAATAAATAGGGAGGCGGGATTTGGTTAAGGAAACTGTTTCACTAATTGAATCCCAGGTTCTACCTTTTTATTATTATTATTATTATTATTATTATTCTTTTACCCTGAACTTTGCACGGTTGCTTGATTCTTAAATTGAGAATGTCCGGGGACTGATTTATAATAACTTGAAATTTACGTGAATCGTTTTGCTGCTAAGTGATCCCTTGTTTCGTTGTGCAGTCATAGCAATCTGATTTATTATATGATGATGATGATGATGATTGCTTTTGTTACATCATCATTCTCTTTGAAAGCAATAAGCACTTGGTTTGTGTTTGGATTAATATGTTTTGAATTGAAAATAGCTTGTAGCTTATAACTGAAATCCGACTAAGAGAGCTTTTGAAAAGAAACAAAAAGCTATTATTACCCCAAAAGTAGAGCATTGCCATACATTCAGACCACAAAAATAAAATAAAAAATGGCCACATTTTGGATAGATTACAATGGTGATGGTTGGCTGAAATAAAGTGGTACGAAAAAATTCTGGCTATGTAGTATTTTTCACACAACAATCCTAACTAAATATGCTATTGTACTGTTGCTTGTTTTGGCCATAGGTCTTAGTGGCCATCTTGCCATTTAGTGCATTTCATGTTTATATGCATTAATGTATTTCACTCTAACCATGTAGCAGTCCAAATCAGTTTGGAGGAAATAACTATTCATCATGGTTACCAAGGGGAACCCAGGAGACAACAGAAATAATAGGAGTTCATCGTCTGTTTTCATCGTAGTTGGCTTGTGTGCTTTCTTCTACATAATAGGTTTATGGCAACGGAGTGGTTTTGGAAAGGGAGACAGCATAGCCGTTCAGATTACTAGACAGACGGATTGCAGTGTTCTCTCTGATCTAAACTATGAGACCCACCATGATGGTGATGCTGGAACGATCGATGATTCTGAAGCAGAAGTTAAGGAATTCAAGCCATGTGAGGACCAATACATTGATTGCACTCCTTGTCACGATCAAAGACGAGCAATGACATTCCCCCGGGAGAATATGGTGTATAGAGAAAGGCACTGTCCTCCTCAAGAGGAAAAACTGTACTGTCTCATACCCGCACCGAGAGGTTATGCAACCCCATTTCCGTGGCCCAAGAGCCGTGATTATGTACCATATGCAAATGCGCCTTACAAGAGCCTGACAGTTGAGAAGGCTGTGCAGAATTGGATACAGTATGAAGGGAATGTTTTCAGGTTCCCCGGTGGAGGCACACAGTTTCCCCATGGAGCTGATGCTTATATTGATGAACTTGCATCTGTTATTCCGTTGGACAACGGCATGATTAGAACTGCATTAGATACTGGTTGTGGGGTAAGTCAAATCATAAAACTTAAAGGACATTCTTGTTTGGGTTGAAGCTTTTGTTTGTCATCTACTGATCTACATAATGTTTGCATAAAGAAATTCTTGCACATAATGGGACATCATTCCTGGTGAATAATTGTAAGCTTTCCTAGTGGGTGCTTCTGCTTCTGAATGATTCATTGATTCAATATTTTCTCATTTATTGAAACATATTTGTTTCTTTCTTGTTTCCTTTTCAGAGTTTGAGCTCGCATTTGTACATGTAGGTGGAGCTTCTATTTATCTATATTCTAGCTCATTTTTTTTATTATTGATGGTGCTAGGTTGCTAGTTGGGGCGCCTACCTGTTTAAGAAAAATGTTGTTACAATGTCAATTGCACCAAGGGACTCTCATGAAGCTCAAGTTCAATTTGCTCTGGAAAGAGGTGTTCCAGCAATTATTGGTGTTCTTGGAACCATAATGCTGCCTTTCCCTTCAGGATCTTTTGACATGGCACATTGTTCTCGGTGTTTGATTCCATGGGGTGCAAATGGTGAGAATGATTATGATGTTCCTGGACTGGGGCAATTAAAATATTTCCTTTGGTTCAACTAATAAAATTCTTGGTATCACTTTAGGAAATGATCAAATAGGTTATTAGGCCTTATATGGTTAAAAAAAAAGAATTTTATGATATATGCATGCATTACAATGATTCAAAGCCTGATCCAGATGGATTACTTTGATTTTGCTGTGGCTTCTGTTGAAATTAAGATTGACAGCTTAGGATGTGTTTGTGAGTTTGACTTCTGAGGAAACGGAGGGGAGGGAAGGGATTGGTAAAGTAAAATTTCAAATTTTACACTACAAACCCCTTTTTTCCTCCCTTCCTCTTTAAAATAAAATTCAGAAACACCCCCACCCTTAAAGGTTGACTTGTTACTTGTATTTTTTTTTTTTCACTGGCCATAGCCTACCTAAATCCTAAAATAATTTCAAGTGCCAAAACTATGGCCTACTGATTTATAATGATTTTCAAAATTTTTTTTCTTTAATTGATTAATCTTTGATTTATTTCCTTCTTATTCATCTTGTTTCTTGTTTTCTTATATTCTGTTGCATGGTTTATTAACAAAAGCAATACTTTAGCTTTTAGGTTGTTAAAAATAGTTTAACCTGTGATTGTTGGAATTTTTTCCTCAGATGGAATGTATATGAAGGAAGTTGACCGAGTTCTTAGACCTGGTGGTTACTGGATCCTTTCTGGTCCTCCTATAAACTGGAGGACTAACTACCGAGCATGGCAGCGTCCTGAAGATGAGCTTGAGGAGGAGCAAAAGCAGATTGAGGATGTTGCTAAACTTCTTTGCTGGGAAAAGAAACATGAGAAGGGTGAAATTGCGATCTGGAGAAAAAGATTAAATTATGATGAATGCAGTGAACAAGATACTCGATCATCAACATGTGATACCACATATGCCAATGATGTCTGGTAGATTTTTTAATTTCATCTTTTTGACCATTCTCTTTTGTTTTATTGATTACTTATTGCCAGGTTCATGATCTATACCCAGAAAGCCAGATACCTATTATTACTGTAGCTCCAGATACTGTGTTAACTTGGAAGGACAATATGAATTTCAATTTTAAATAACTGCCTAATTTTTTTCTCAATCTGTAATTTTAGAATAGAATTTAGCTCCTCTCATTTGCAAGACTTTTCAAATAGTAGGTGTGAGATTTACCTACCTGTGCTAATGTGGTAATACATGATTAGATGATGGTGTAAAAAAATTATACACTGTCAATGCACAAAAATTAAACTCTTATGAATAACAATAGTGCAACATTATTGAAATATTTACAACTGTTTTCCTGCCTTTAGTTGCCACTGTTAGATGCTAGTCCCAGACATATTTCTTAGGGTTTGTCTTTGGAAGGATACAATGAGTTATGTCAGAGTTATTTCCTGGCTGGTAATGAGTTGTCTTTCAAGATTGTTTTAGTACTTGAGAAGTTTCAAGAGGTCAGATTTTTTCAGTCCTTTATGATGTAAAGTACTAGTATAATACTAGTCCCTAACCTGTGGATTATAGGACTATGGTTTCAATTTTTATCTGAATGCTCTGACACTGTCTAGGTACAAGAAGATGGAAAACTGTATAAGCCCTACTAAAGCAAGCAGTACATGGAAGCCATTCCCAGAGAGACTCAATGCTGTTCCTTCCAGAATAACCACCGGATCCATTCCTGGTGCATCTGTGGAGGTATTTGAAGAGGATAGACGGTTATGGAAGAAGCATGTGAATGCTTACAAGCGGATCAACAAAATCATTGACTCAGGGAGGTATCGCAACATCATGGACATGAATGCTGGTCTGGGAGGTTTTGCTGCTGCCCTGGATTCTCCCAAATTATGGGTTATGAATGTTGTGCCTACAATTGCCGAGAAAGCTAACCTGGGTGTTATATTTGAGCGTGGATTGATTGGCATTTATCATGATTGGTAACTTCTGTGGCCTGGTTTTCTTTTTTTCGTTTTGGTCTCTCAGCAAATTTAATTTGTCATTGAGTTGGTTATATGTTTCTGGGGGTTTGTCCTTCTTATAAGCTAAGATGTTAACTCTAGGATTAGACTAGCCTTGATCTTCGTACATAGAGAATTTGTACATTGAACTTTTATAAACCAATAGAATAAGAATGTTTTGGTTATTTATTCAAAATGTTAGAAGTCCATATGCTTTCTTAACATAGAAAAAGCTATTGGGTGTCTTTTTTGCTAAACTACATGTCAGACAATCTAAGTTGCAAAAATTTGCATTCCACTGTTTGAAATATGCTTGCTATGTGGACAGTCAGTGTTTGTGACTATGTATTATAAAACAACGAGGGAACAAGAAAAGGAAAAAGAATAAAGGAGTCAAAACAAGACAAAGCATTAAAATCAATAGATTAGATAAACCATTGTCTTTGTCCATAATAGAATTTGTGTCATTGCACCCAATTTGGTTTCAATATCCACACTTCTCTACTTTGCTTTGACCCATGTTATTTCATTCTTAGTTCAAAACTGAACCTGTGTGGCTGGAAAAGTCATCGTGTTGAAGGACTTGTTCTTAGTTACTTGTTGGCACTTGCAAGGATCATTCTGAGAAACATAAACATTTGATGAAAAATATGTCTTTGTACTGCTGAACTTTCTGTAATAGGATGACATTTATAAATTCTTGTTTAAGAAATAAATTCTTAATTATGCTTTCAATAATTTACTTCCATATAATCTATGTTGAGTTTTGTTGGCTTATCAATAGTTAGATTTTCATACTATGCAAATTTGGTGGAGGGGGTAATAGAGATCCTTGTTCATTTTAAAATTTCTCTCTTTTCTACCAGGTGTGAAGCCTTCTCCACATATCCAAGGACCTATGACCTAATCCATGCAAATGGTGTTTTCAGCCTGTACAAGAATGAGTAAGTTGATTTATTTAGCAATCGTCTTATAATTTAACCTTTATTCCAGATGAGTTGTGGTTTTAATGGCCAGTTGTACTTGTCTAGAAACCTGGATAGACTAAATGATAGTTCCATAACCATAAATATAATTGCAATTGGTAAAGATGCCAAAGTTTATACTATACATACCTTGTGGTGGAAGCCACCTTGGAGACATGTTGGAAGGAAAACAAACTACTTGAGGTTTTCCCTGACTCAAATGATCAAACACAGGTGTAGCGCAGAAGACATTCTGCTGGAGATGGATCGCATCTTACGACCCGAAGGAGCAGTAATTTTCCGGGATCAAGTGGATGTGCTCACAAAGGTGAAAAAAATCGCGAGAGGAATGAGATGGAATACCAGAATGGTGGATCATGAGGATGGTCCCCTGGTTTCAGAGAAGGTGCTGTTTGCTGTCAAGAACTATTGGGTTGCCGGTGACAACACCACAAGTTCACAGTAACAACACATTATTGGAATGGAAGAATTGTTCCATGATGACAGCTTACAAAATGCTTCTACTTGTGCTTTGGAATCAACACAATTCTAGCTGAGTAAGAGAGCTAGGGGACATAACATTGTCTTGTGCCTAACACATCATTGGGCATATTGTTTATTTTGTTAAATGTAGAGAGTCAATAGATGTCCTATTTTTTTAGGCTTCATGAATTATAGTCATCAGATTTCTTCATTTGGCTTCCCCTAACGGGTTTTTTTTATCTTTTTTTTTTGGGATAAAGATATACTCTCTTGAGATCATGCTGATGTTAATTAAGATCTTGAAACTCAGGTCTTAGTAGAGCTGGATTTTGGCTTTACATTTTCTGCTTCTTTTTTGGTCAGGCACTGTCTCCTGCATTGGGTGGATTTTCAGGTCTTTTATGTGTAACATCTTATAACGTTAATCAGTTCCAATAGGAGTGGTTCCTGCCTGAAAGGTCTGTGAGTAAAACATGCTTTGTGGATAGTTAAAGCCTTGTTAGTTGAGGTGAATTGGGTATTGCGGTTCACTGTTTATTCACAACTACTAATGACGTTGTCATGGCTGAGTAATCTTAGTTGTATGCTAATAACTTTTTTCTTAAAGACATTTACTATGTAATCTAAGTTTATCATATATTTTATGGTGAATGCTGTGGTGTTCCTTACCTTGTAGGGAGCATCTCACACACACCTTGTTTTCCAATTGATAAGATTAGAGGGTTCTAATAATACTCCAATTAACTGGGTATACTGTGGTAATTATTTAGTTTTTGTCATACTGTTAAACTGTGATTAATTATTTTTTAAAAATGACCAAAATTTATTTGTGTGATCTTGGGACATACAGATTAGATTTTATTAAATTTTACGATCATACATACAATTTAAAATTATTACAATGTATTATATATATTTTAAAGTGGTTGAAATTTATCTATATAATTGTGAAATATTTCTACAAGGTTCTTTTTTATTTCAGGATTTTACAGATAAAGATTTGCTTAATTTCATATCACATAGATAAAATTTAGAAATTATTATTATGTATTATATATAAATGGTGTATCAATATGTGAGATCCCTTTTCCTTAAAATAATATATGTGATGATAGCTTTAGTTTATTTATCTAGATTAAATACTTTCATTGTCTAGCTTGATACATTATGTCAATATCTATTTAAAGAATAGATTAAATAGTTAAATTTTAGGCATTAACTCTTTAAAGAAAAATTGTATTTTTAAAAGAAATACGATTTTTGTAATGCTTAGTAATATTTTATTGGAATAATAATATTAATAATAATATATAGAGTCTTAAAAAAAAGATAAATTTAAAGAAAAATAATCAAAAGGAGAGGAGTGATGGTGGTGCATAAATGCATGTCCATCACCAATAATGTGCAAATGTCTCCTTTGGTAATAATAATAATAACAAAAAAAGACATGTCGTGACAAAGATCAATAAATTCGGTGGTGAATTTAAAGCACTATAAATGGATAGGTTGGATAAGAGCCTTCAGGGTGAAAATTTTAGAGAAGGGAAAAAGTGAGTAAGAGTGATAGTGGTGGTGAAGATTATGGTATACTAGGCTAAGTTTGGTGTATCACATACCAAGCTATTCAATGGTGAGGATCTGAAAATGTATTGATACAAAACTTACCTATTATACATGTTACAATTCTCCTTTATCATCTCTTTCTTTCTCCTTCACTCCTTTATGTGATTAACCCTTATATCTAAGCTTTTATGAAAGAAATTTCTGCAATTTTTTCCCACCTAAATAATAGATAAACCTCATGACAACACAACAAACAAGCTAAAGTCAATCACATCAAAGCAGGAGCCATTTTTTGGTATAATAAAAAAAAACCTTCAGACAACGAGCATCAATAATCTAAGCTTCATGTTAGGTCATGAACTTTGGTTTGGACTAATACTTTGGTTCATCAAGTTAACCAAAAGGCTTTTTTATTTTTGTGTTGATGCCATTTGGGTTTATCTATTAATTGCATTGCATCATGTTGAATGGACAGCTCAATAGTCCATACACAATAATTGTCTTGAAAAAATGGGAGTGGGCTAAACTTCCACGCCAATTGCCCCTAAAATCTGAAAATTAGCGATGAAGCTTAACCCTTAATGAATGAAATTTTATTCAGTAGAATCAATCAATTCTTGTCTACCAAATAATAATAATTCTTAAATTGCGGGTAAAATGAATACAATTGTTGCACTAGTAAGAGCCCGTATCTTCAATTTATGAGTTAACAAATCACAAAGTATACCTCTGACGCAGAGAAGTGAAAGGGGAACAAAAAGATGGTAAAGGATAATTATAACATATATAATAGGTGAGTTGTGTATCAATACACTCTCAGATCCTTACTATTGGATAGCTTAGTTTGTGATAAACCAAACTTGACAAAGAGCATGGCAGAATTTGTCGACTGTGGTTATGTATGTGATTCTGAAGGGAAGTAGAGTTAAAAAAAAAATAAGAAAGAAAGTTAGGCACAAAAAAAAAAAAGAAAAAGAGAGAGTCAAATAAAGCAAAGTTAGTCTATAAAACAAAAAAAAAGGTCTCAACATGTTCACCTTATTTTCATCAATTACAATAATTAGGTAGAAAATAAGTTTATTTTTATGAGAATAAAACCATAGTTACATATATCTTTAATTTTTAATCTTTTTTCTAAAATAAGGATTCAAGTAATTGGTGCACACTAGGTATCACCCAAAAATCCATTCCACATTAAAGATTCTGCAAAAAGTTTCAAATTGCCTTCCTTTATTAATCGACAGTCACAATGCCTTGCACATATTGCCGAAACCCTTCATCAACATAATCCAATACAAACTATCACTAACACTTCTAAATTCTCATTTATTTCTTAGTATTATTCTACATTCATTTTCATTTTCCAGTATGCTTTCCATTGGAATTCAAATAAAAATTGTGAGAAGCTTCTCATTTATTCCTTCTAACCCTCCTTCTCCCTATCAAGAGTTGCTGAAAATAGAGAGAAAAAAAAACACAAATACAATATATCTCTTAACAAAAGCTTCTTACACAAATTTTTATTTCCCCATCTCATCTTTCCTTCAACTTTTATTCTCCATTAATTTTTCCAAACCATTTTCTCTCATTCATGACCTTTTTCCTTTCATTTACCTCCTCCCATTCCCTACCTTCACTTTCTGATCTCATCCTCCCTTCTCCCATTCTCATGCAGCTATGGTTGCACAATGACCATGAACGGCGATGGAAAGGGAGATTCACGGTCCAAGGTTCTATAGACTTGAGGTTATGCAGTGCTCCTATAGCAATGGTCGCTCATGGTGGTTGAAACTAAGACACGGGGGGTACAAGCTGAAGATTGAGTCTCCTTTGGTGATGGCGAGCCTAAGGAATGACCTAATGGCTCGTGACAGCAAACAAACTAGATCTTCAAAATTACTTTTATGGTCAACTTGAATACTAATTTCGAGAGTGATTTCTCTAGTGATGTTGTTGGTCAATACCTATGATGAGGTCGGCATTTAACCACGTTTTGAAAATGTGGTAAAATGAAAAAAAAAATGTGGCTAACACAAGGCCATTGGGGTTTATCCAAGAGATAGATAGGGTCATCTAGGAGCTCAAGCTCAGTTGTGTTGTGTTCCCAAAGGCCATTGGCAAGCTCCACGACCATTCCAGAATCATTGACCACCATCACAGCTTGGCATGGCAAACATCAGCCTTGTGTTCTTCAACGACAGGCTTTCGCCACTCCAATCCCCAACCATCTTCCACGACTCTACACTAGCACCACTTAATTCTCTTCCACTTTTCCCCGTTTTCTCATATTTGACGTTGTTTTGGTTGTGATGCAAAAATTCTGGAGGAGCACAAGAAGAACCGCTCATGGATTAGGAACAAGATCCTACAGTTGTTTCCCATGCCTCTACTCGTTCCACTCTCCCCAATCTCACCACCACCACCACAACCACAACCACCTCATTTTGAATTTGATTATGATCACAACACCTTAGTGTTAGGGTTAGGGTTAGGGTTTTTTTAGATACAAAAGAAAATGTTTAAGAGAATCATAAGGGAGGGCCAAAGAAGCCCTCCAAATTCACGATTATTGTCCGCCGGCAACAACAACAACAACAACAACAATGGACTCATTCCTTCGTCTTAGGCAGGCCAACAACGTTGTCATCAACCGCGCCTCATGTTCTTCAACTAAAGAAGGGAAGAGTACGACGGAGGTGGTGGAGTCATGGTGGAGACTGGGATAAGGGCACCTCTGAAAGTATTTGGGAAAAGAAGTTGAAGAGGATTAGCCACATTATTTTTCATTTAACCACATTTTCAAACATGGTTTAATGCTAATCTCACCATAGGTATTGACCAACAACATCACTAGAGAAATCACCAATTTCAAGAACTTCAAAAATAAGTCTACATCTTTTTTTTTCACCTTATCATTGTTTCTCCACAAAGTCAAATAGCTTAACATCATTGATTTTACATATTTGTACCCATGTACATGACATATGGAGTAGAAGATATTGACATTTTTAAACTCCAAAAACTCTTAATTAACCTCCTTAATTCGTATAAGATGTTGACATGACATACACTAAATAAATAGACTAATATACAATCTTACACTAATGCTTTATAGAGATACCATAATCTGAAAAAGATTTTCACTAAGAATATTTAATGCCTTCATCCTTCCAAAAATCACCCTTTAAAGAATGATATCCACAAGTTTCTATACAATAATATTAGTTATGTCAGTGCTATTAATAATGGCTCATTAACTCCCAACATTTTCACTATGAATTTAGTAATTACCACACCATGAATTTAAAAATGCTTTTCTATGTAATTATACATGTAAATATCAAAATGACTTTTTGCTTACTGCATGTATATTATGTATATGTATATCCTGTTAGTTGTTTTATGTGGGTCAGTGAGAATTCACCTACTAAGTCTCTTGACTCATCCTTCCCTTCCTTCTTCTTATAGTTGCAAATTAGGTTATCATTTAACCATCGTTTCATAGTAAAAGCTATTCCAAGTGAGTTTTGCTTTCAGTGAAGCTTAGTCTGGGATTATATTAGATTAGACTCCAGTAGTTGTGTAGGCAAGATCAAAAACCATGCATTCCATTTTGAGATTATGTATTTATTTTCAAAATTTATGTACATCCCTTTATGTTTTCAGAATTTAAATATGGATTTGAAATGTAATTGTGATTCAAATTTATGTAACAAGCAAGATATGTGCTCATGATTCAGTTTTCATGTATTAAACCGATTTTCAATTTTGACTAAGATCATAAAATGAAATAGTTTATGATTTCACGAATTGTAGTAGTACATGTTGAATTAAAATAAGAGGCTTCATGGCTATGTAAGTTGAAACATTTAAGTTTTATGAATTTGAATATTATATTTTGAATAGAAAATTTGATTATGAGTTATATTTCATTATGTATTGAAGAAAATCATGATAATCCATGCATTTAGTAGTCAAATTACGTCCAAGGCTTAATTGGGGGCCCAATACACTCATGTAAATCATGTTCCCTAGTTGGGTGGTGATAGTATTCATTTGAGCGCAATCACGACAAATGGTTGTTGCACAAGCAAATAAGCGAGGTAGGCTCATGTTAGTGATAATCTTGGCCATTTATTGAACCTTTATACTTAGTTATATTTTCATTGATAAAAGATGTTATTCATTTTCTTTATTATTATTTTACATATTACATATAATAATAAATATATCCCTAGTTGATCATTAATATTATGATGTATGACTAGTATAAGCTTAATTGATAGTTATTAAAATAATTACGTGTATGGTACAAAATTAAGTTTATGAGTATTTGTTATAGAACAAGATCCTGGATAAACCCGTTGTTAGATCACGCATAGATTAATGTCAAAAGTGATTCTCAAAGTAGTTATAAAGGAAATCTTCACACTAAGTTACATGGTTTCCTACATAAAGAGTATTATGTTTTGACATAATTAACGTTATCTTTAATCGGATAATTATAAAGATTGTGGTAGAATATAATGCAATTTAGGCATAGGATATTGACTAAACAAAATGGGGTTTGTCCCTTTTTGAGAAATGTCTATTTGGCCCATCGATAAGTGAGACGAGAAATGTATCGTCGTGCTCAAATGAACTAAAGGAGTCATAGTGTCATTTGATTTATCAATCTACTTGGAGATCGAGAAATTATATTTGGATACTATAAGGATGATATTCCTCATGTCTTATGTTCAAATTAGATATCGTGTGATAAAACCATTATGACATATTCTATTGGTTAAGTTAATATGGACTTTTTAATTTATTATTACTTAGGTAGCCATAATGTCTTGCTAGAGGCCATTTATGACTTGTAGGTGTGATAGTTGTATTACGTCCACTGCCAACGTAATATAAACCTATTGAGTTCGTACACTAAGAACCTATTAAGTATCACTAATGCAATTTAGGCATAGGATAGTGACTAAACAAGATGGGATTTGTCCTTCTTTTTGAGAAATGTATTTGGCCCATCGAATAATGAGACTAAAATGTATCGTATGCTGGAAAATGAACTAAAGGAATCATCAATGTCATTTGATTTATCAATTTACTTGAGATCGAGAAATTATATTTGGATACTATAAGGAATTCCTCATGCCTTATGTTCAAATTAATCTAATATAATAAAAGGATTATGACATATTCTATTGGTTAAGTTAATATGGACTTTTTAATTTATTATTACTTAGGTTAGTCATAATGTCTTCTTAGAGGTCATTTATGACTTGTAGGCGTGATAGTTGTATTAGGTCCACTACCAACGTAATATAAACCTATTGAGTTGTACACTAAGAATGTAGAAACAGGATTGGAATGGTTTAGAATTTTAATTTTAAATATATAGAAATATATAAGATATATTATCTATAATATTAAATTCGTGTATTTATTTTATTTATTAGATAGTATAAATTTGAAATATGATGATAAATATATTGGATATTATCAAATAAATTTGAAATATTTGTTTTCAAATTCTGAAAGATTTTTTTAACCAAATATCCTTTTCCTAATTAGCTAGGATCACGTATCTTTCTATAAATAAAAGAGATAAGATTTTTGGGGCATGTGTGACAACTTTCAAAACCAAGAATAATTGTAAGAAACCCTAAATCGAATTAGGGATCACACTGAGCTAGCACTAGACAACCATTCATGACCATTTGTGTGTAAAAACTGGGAGAAGCCGTTCATTAAGCGCCTATAGTCCAAGCATGAGGATCGGTTCTATAGTAACCCTGGTACATAATTCGATCCCTACCTTCCTGATCGATTCACAAAGATAGTTTTGGGTTTTTGCAAAATTTTAAAATTCCGTTGCATAGTCCGTATTGTACAATTGCATAAAAACGAAACAACTCACTATAACGAGAGCCCCAAATGTTGATAAATGCCCAACGACGCATTAAGTGATACCCCAAACCCCTTAAAACACCCCAATTTAGCCTCTTCTTTCAAACTTTAAACCCAAATACCTATAATACCCGTTGTGAACACCATATTTTGCCCAGATTTTTTTATCTTTTTTATATTTAAAAATGTGGCGTGAGGATTCTAGGCTCCTTTCTTTATCATAAATTCCTATCCATCCCCCACCAAGCAACACAAACAATATACAAATGGTTATGATGGGTAATAACATTATAAAAAGGGAAAATCAACAAGGAACTTGGTAGGGTAAGTTTTGCTCAAAAAATGGAAAAGGTGAGAACTAAAAATTAAAAGAAGTGGGGCTCCAGCCATCTCCTGTGCTTGGCAAATAAGGATGGGCTAGTGCTCCTTGCACATGAGGATGGATGGTGGAGCATCCAACAACTCAGAAGCATAGGGAACAAGTCAAATTGAATGCTCTTGCATTTCAAAGAATGGAAATATTAGTAAATTATCAAAGACCATCTCAGTATAAATAATTCATCGGCACAAAGGAAGGATAAGGGAAGACGGACACGACCCAAGAAGAACCAAGCATCGCAATCACCTTCCTCCATTTTTACTACAGCCATACTCAGAAAAACCAAATCACACTCCGTCACCATCATCATACAACAACTTACAAAAAAAAAAAAATCACAGCAAACCCCAACAAGCAAACCATCCAAACTCCAACACCCCTTTCTTCCCCAAAAAGGAAAACAAAAACAAAAAGGGAGGTGCAGCAACCTCAACTGTCATCAAGCGATCAAGCCGGGTGAAGCTCCCCCAGCACCACGCAAAGCGCCGTGAAGCTCCCCGGCACCACGCGAAGACGTCGGCAGCCCTCCCAGCGGGACCCGCCCAGACCATCCGGCCGTATCGCACGCCCAAGACCAAGCCGGGCATCGGGAACCCACAAGACTGGCAGGCGCGCCCGCTTGAAGGCCGCTCAAACCAAGCCACCCATCGTGCGAGTCCCTGGAGCGCTTCCAAGCGCGGATCCGCCAAGCACCGTGAAACCCGAGCGGATCTCCCTCGGCCGACCACCGCATCGGATCTTCCTCCGCCATCACCTCGCGCCACGGAAGCCACCCAAGGTTCCTCTTTCTCTCGCCGCTCCTAATGGAGCTCCTCTATTTTTCTTTTGGTTTCACTTTCCCACTTTATGCTTGGATTTAGAGATTTGTTATAGTTTTTTTGTTGGTTTTGTAAGCTCCATCCTGTTCTAGTTGTTAGTTTTGTTTTTTATTTTATTTTGGGGTTGGGCTATCTTTGTTCAAATTTTGGGTATTGGGTTTGTTGTTTTGTTTCTTGGTTGTCCATAGGTTTCAGCCTGGCTTTTATTTTTCCTTTCTTCCTTCATTTTTCGAGATTTTGGGCTAAAATCATGGTTCATTTTTTTCGGTTGACATGCTCTTAAACTAGGAACTTTCTTTTTTTTTTTGTAGTTTGGGTCATTGTGCTAATTGAAATAAAACTGGACCTCCCTAAAGAAAACAAATAAATAAATTCCTTTTTTAATTTATCAAGAAATAATGAAAATATTTTATCCGTAACAATTAATAATTGTGATTGAGAGGTGAATGACTCATTCATGTATTATTGAATTGTAAGGATTTATTGAATAGCTCAGTGCTAACTTGAATCCCGTACAAAAATCGGATTTCTCTTTAATAAATGATCAGTCAAAAAGTTTCAAAATTAAAATCAATCAACACATCTCTATTCCTTAATTAAAATCCATCAACACACAATCATTTTCTACAGAACGACGTGGCTTTGAGTTCCTCATTGCACAGAGGATACGTCGTAGCAAACAACTATCAAGCCAAAATTAATTTTTCATTAAATTGTGTTCTCATTTAATTTTTATTCCTTGCTTTAATTTTATTTTATTTTATTTTATTTCTGTACATAATTATAATTACTTTGGGGAAAACTAAATATTATTAAAGTTATAATTAATTTGCATAATGAGCTCTAGGGTAACCATATTTATACGGATGTATTAGGGTGCAGTGGGATTAAGTTTCCACCCTTCCCTAATCATAATCAGACTCCGAACCTAGATCTCTTTTAAAAAAGACCAGTTTACAAATTAAAAAGGTTTTCCAATTTAATCAGAATTAAAGTTGGTGGCGACTCCCATTTTACATTTATATATTTTAAAATCGGTTGTCATTCCTTGTCGCGGCGCCTCGGGTACGTTGTGACAGTTTGGCGACTCCAGGGATTGAGAGAGTCAAGCCCATTAGAGTTGATTATGCAAATAATTATAACTTTGTTATATTTATTTCCCCTTATAACATATCTGCTTTACTTTATAATTTTCTTTTTATTTTTTTTTTTGTAAATAATAGTTTGTTTTATTTGTAAATATTTCTTATTCAAACATTAGGATAGAAGACTTTTATTTTGTATATTTTGGAACCTTAGGGTAGATGACTTTTGTATATATATTGTTTTGCTTGTCTTCAGGAATTTGTATAGTCATAAGGGTTTGAAAGGTTTGTATGCTCCCTGCACACACTTTCACTATCACTGTCCTCACACACTATTTGGGCTCTATACCCGAGCCTTGGAAAACCATAGGGCAAGAAGGGGTTTTGACGTTGTTATTGTGAGGCTTATGCTTCCTTGACAGTCGTTGACTCACCGGTTGTTACTAGAACTATGGGTCGCCATATTGTGACTTTTATGTCCCTGTGGGTTGACTCATGGAACTGGGTCTTTATCTTATTGGTAAAGGCAACCTGGGGACCACAACTTTTAGGGGTCTAGATCCATCCAAAACTGTGCACTACTAGAATGACCTTAGCTGGCCACCTCAAGTAGGGTCGACCATAGAACCACCAAACATTAGGACCTGCCTCATTAGGACACAAGGGAGCATACTTCTTCTTATTTTATCATACATCATCTTTTATATCATGTAGCATTTATTATAAGCATTACAACATGCATAATTGGTTTTTATTCTTTCTTTGCATAAGTAATTCATATTTTATCATGCATAACATCCACATTTTTTTTCATCAAGCATGTTTATTTTAAGCATAAAAAAAAACCATATTTTAATTGCCATATCACATGCATTCTTTTCATGTAGCATACATATTTATTCTATTTATTGCATGCATCTCATTCATTCTTTTTCTCTCCTTGAAGGATCCTTTGGAGGCAAAGGAATATCATTGTATTAGACAGTAAATGATGGAGAAAACACAACACACTAGCAATGTATCCAACTCGAAGAAATATTTCAATGTGATGGCAAGTATCAGTTCTTGGAGAAGTTGCACTGGTTGAGTCAATTGCTACCTAATGAAAACAGGAAAGCATTCTCAAATAAGTATGGTTCCATTCTGGACCTATTGCTTATATCAGTGGAGACTTCTCCTCAATGTTCTAGCTCAATATTGGAACCCAGCCTTGAGATGTTTTGAATTGCCAAACATCGATATCACTCCTACCATTGAAGAATATGCCTGCATGCTAAAACTACCAGTGAGAAAAAACACCTCTATCTATTTTCATCAAGAACAACATACTTCAGATGCAAAGATAGTAGAACAATTTGGGGAATTATTAGGGTACCAGTGGCCCAAGTGAAGTTAGCAGGGACATCCAGAGTTGAAGGGAGTGACTAAGGCATTCTTAGAAGAACATCTAAAGGGCCTGGGCATCGAAAAGATTGGACCATCTTTGCAAGAGTCCTGGCATTTGCTATTTATGGGCTAATATTGTTTCCTTCTCTCCAGACATAATTGACCAAGCTGCCATGGATGTTTTCTTTGCGTGAAAATAAGCAAAGGAATCCAAGTCCCGTTGTATTGGCTGAAACATTTCTGACTTTAAACTTTTGCCAACAGAAACAAAAAGGAAAGCTTTGATGTTGCCTGCACCTCTTATACGTGTGGATCATCACACACATGTATGCAGGGAATCACATCAGAAATGTTTCAGATCCATTAAGAAGCTTTCATCGTATTCCAACAAAGGAAAGAAGACCAGGAATGGAGGGCTGAATTTGACGCCATAAAGGAACAATCATTCAAGTGGGTTTGTCCATGGTACGAACATGAAAGAGGTAACATTATTCTTAGCTGTGGAAAATATCATAATATACCATTGATGGGTCCAAGAGGTTGCATTTCCTATACACCAACAATAGCACTCAGACAACTTTGTTGGACACAAAAGAAACCACGAGAAGAAGCTTGGAGGACTCTACTTTTGGTACAAGGAAGGAGACACACTAAGATGTTATCACGAGAAGTTAAAGAGGCCTGGAGGAATGTTCACATGGCAGGGAGAGATGAGTTAGGAAAACCACTCGTAATCAGTACTCGTGAATATATCACATGGAGGGAGGCAAGAGAAGTACCTCAAAGTGTCCCTAGCTTTCCTCACGAAAAGGGGAATGATTCTAGGTTGGTTGACAGATAGAGGTTATGAAAGCTCAGATGAAACTCCTAGAACAACAAAAGCAAGCCGCAGAGCTAGAAGTCATCATCACACGAAGCCAATGTGAGAAGAAAGAGAAACTAATTGAGCGCTGAAAGACGAACTTGCTTATACCCTGATCAAGAAAGGAAAAGACAGGATCCAGAACCTTGAAAAAGAGGTCCGAATGATGGCTAATGAGAAAAATAGATTTGTGAAGCATATTAGTCAACTAAAGAAAGCAAATGAAGAATGGGAAATGAAGTTTGGCCAACAAAAACAAATAAAAGAAGAGTTGGAAGTCGAAATGCAAGGCAAAAAGAAGAGTTGGACTTGAAGATAGAGAAGTTAAATGCACTCTTAGCACAGGCTAAGGAGGAATGTGACCAAGAATGGGCCCGTTTCATGAAATGCCAAAACCAACTTCTTTGTATAGAAAATGCAGGAAGATTTTGGAAGAAACAAGGGTGATTGGGCAATGAAGGCTGAAGCGTGGAAAGAAAAATATACAAGATTAACTGAGGAGTTGGACCGCCATATTCCAAAGTTCATCTATCACTTTGAAAGAGCGGAAAAAGAAGTTCAAAAGAATATCAGGCTTCATTTGCCTGGTGAAATGAGTGATTTCATGGATATGAGTAGAAGCTTTGCTAGAGGTCTTAAAAGAAAGAGAATGACTATTCTTGACTCAGCTATGATGTAATCGCACTTTTGAATCAATGAAGCAAATTCATATTTCTCCTGGGATGACGTGCAAGACTATATTCATCGTGGAGCAAAATCTCCCTTGCATATATTGTCAATTACATTTCTGCCTTATAGAAAATATTTTCTTCTGTGTGGAATGTAAGATCGCTTTACATTGCTAGTGTGTTCCTAACAAAGTATATTGTGGAATGATAGTCCCTATACTGTTGTCCATCACATATCTTTTCTTATGGACAATACGTCCTCTGAATGAGATCAAATCCATCGCGTCAAATATAGATGTTGTTCCTCGCCATCAAAGGGTTTTCTAAGCCTTTATTTTTTTATTTACTCAATTCTTTTGTTTTATTGATTTAGGATCTTCAAACATTGCTCCTTCTAAGAAAGCTTTGTCCAACACTAGTGCACGGCTAGAGAGTACGAACTACGAAAGAATCGAGAAAAAGAAGGCCGAAGATAAAGGCAAGAAAAAGGCTATGGCTGGAGATAACAATGACCAAGGAAGGAATCTAAGTCAAGAGATTGACGACCTCAAGGACATGATGAAGTCATTGCTTGGACCAGAACTTAAGCAATTCATCGTTGACACGGTGAATAGGGCAAAAGAAGACGCTCCAAATAATGAAGATGAAGAAGAACCAGTCGGATATGATGAGGGATCTATTCCACTCAAACAAAATGATAATGGTTCTGTTAATGAAACTGTAAAGGAGGCGGAACGATTGAAGCTTAAACAGGAATCAGGAAAGCATGCAGGAGGTTTCGAATGCTGCGTGGGCCTAGCCCCTATGGCCCGATGAGTATCAGAGATTTATGCTTGGCTCCTAGTGTAGTCATTCCTAAGGACTTCAAAATGCCCGAGCTCATTAAATTTGATGGTAGTACTAATCCCATCATGCATTTGCGGATGTCCTGCACCAAAATGGGAATGTGGTCCAAAGAGGAAAACTTCCTTATCAGCTTTTTCCTGAAAGTTTAGAAGGCGCAGCATGGGAATGGTACATGCAAATGGACCAATCGCAAGTAAGGTGTTGGGAAGACCTAGCTAGGCTTTCACAAACCAATACAAATTTAATCTGAATGCTGCACCCACTAGAGACCAGTTAAAAGGGATGAGGAAGAAAGAGAATGAATCTTTCAAGGAATATGCCCAGAGATGGAGGGCCCTGGCTGGAAGGGTTGTCCCCAATGTTAGAGCAAGAAATGTGTTCTTACTTTATTCGTACGCTGGAAGGTCCCTTTTTCAAAAACATGCTAGGAACCCATGTAAAAGAATTTGTTGATTTGGTCGAAATCGGAGAAAGGATTGAAACCAACATCCAAGAAGGGAAGGTAGAGCTAGTAACGGGGAAACAAGTGAGTCCCAACCCAAGAAGAGTTCCCATTTTAAGAAGAAGGAGAACACCGTTAACTACATCCATCCTCAGTCTCATCAACCTACTCCCGGCCAAACCACTATCCGGCTTACCCACATACACAACACCCATCCTACTTGCATCAACAATATCAATTTCCAAGAGCCATTTCACCCCAAATACCATACACACCTCAACCACATCAGATCAACCATGTCTCCTATCCACGACCTTACACATCACCCAGACCATCAAACACCACCTCAAGCCCCCAACGAGCCATCTCTTTACAACTCCTCCACCATTCAATACCAACAACACCCGTAGGCCTCCAATGGAGAACGACCCTTACCTGATTTCCATATAACACATGCCGAGTTGTTTAAGCACTTGTGTAAAGACAACTTGCTAGGCCCACGTCCTGGGAAAACCTTTATGCCACCATATCCTCGGTGGTATAACCCAAACCAAACTTGTGATTATCATTCTAATTCCCGGGACACTCATCGAAGATTGTTACGGGTTCAAGCGCGGTATGGCGTTTAATCGATAGCGGTGCCATTAAGCTGGAGGAAGAATCAAGGCCGCACATAAGGAATAACCCATTTCCCAATCATGGTGGAGGACAGGTGAATTCTCTGCTATGAGAAGCATGCAAGTCAAAGAGTAGAGAATGTCAAGCTCCCGCTGAAGGAGATCTTAGGAACGCTGAGGAAGGCGGGTTATGAGATAGAAGTTGAAGGAGGGAAAGGTAAAAGGACGATGAAAGGAGACGAAGAGGATTGGTTCTGAGTGTTCCAGAATGAAACACCATATGGAGGAGTGTCCAATGATGAAGTTCTACATTGAAAAAATGATCAAGCTAGGGGTGCTCAGTTATCAAAGGGGTCGAAGAGAGCATCAATATGACCCACCACGCACCCCCGTTTTCAAAGTTTACAACCATGAACCATCACTTGTTTTCAAGGTGCCTAAGCCATTTCCATATGAAAGCGATCATGCGGTCCCATGGAGATATGAAACTATTGTAGAGCCTCGCTCTAAGACATCTGGAATAGCACCCCAATCAAAGACAAGCACCTGTCTTAAGGTATCTAGTTTGTCTTCTCATCTTGCCACAACTACAAAGTCTGAATATGGCAACGAAGGTTGTTCCGAACCCTCTGCATCGGAGTCTATTACAAATGTCACGGAATAGGGGGAGTTACTCGAAGTGGCAGATTTTATACTCCAGCAAAGTTTTTGAAAAGCCCCCAGGTGACACCTGAAAGACCCCCAAATGACGCCTGAAAGGAGCCAAGAAAAGGAAGAAGAAGAATTCTTGAAAATAATGAAACGAGAGTGAGTATGATGTAGTGGAACAATTGAAGAAGACTCCAGCAAAGATCTCACTCTATTCCTTGATATTGTCTTCAGAGGCTCATCGCAATGCGATAAAGAAGGTGTTGGATCAAGCATATGTATCCAAAGACATAACCCCAGATCGGGTTGAAGGAATCGTGAACGCGATTAAAACGGCTAATGCTATCACTTTCACAGAAAATGAAGTCTTCTCTCATGCACTAGGCGCCGAAGGCGCTCCATATTACCCTCAAGTGTCATGGTTGCAATATCGCAAAGGTATTGATTGATGGAGGATCAGCCTTCAATGTGCTTCCTTATTCTACACTACAACAGCTACCGATTGATCCCTCCATGATTGAGCCAAGTGGGACGATAAAAGCATTTGATGGGTCATTGAGAGATATCAAGGGGGCCATCGATCTCAAGTTACAAATTGGGCCAACTACCTTTGTGACCAGATTCCAAGTAATGGATATTGAACCAGGGTACACGATGCTAGGAAGACCCTGGATTCATGAGGCAGGTGCTGTCCCTTCAACACTTCATCAGAGGGTAAAATTTATAGATGGCGGGAAACTTGTTACCTGTCAAAGGAGAAGAAGAATTGCTGGTAGCTAAGCCAGTGACGGTACCATACATTGATTGTGTTGAAGATCAACTTGAGGTCTCTTTCCAAAACCTCGAGATAGCTGAAACGGTGGAACCAAAAGGGGATGTACATTCAGTGGCCGCTCGTATAATGCGCAAGAGCGGATTTGAAGAAGGAAAAGGGTTAGGAGTCAGCTAAGGAATCAGGAGCCGATCTCTTCCTGACAACCCTGGAAAGTTAGGCCTGGGATATGAAGCTACAAGTGAGCAGAGTTTTTGAATCATCCAAGAAGAAAATCCCACATCTTAGGGACACGTTTCCTGCACCTACCACAATAGTGATGATAGAAGCGCTGAGTCCATACTCTTGAAGGAGGTAAGGAAGCACCTCGGTTAATCTACCATAGCCTCGAGCCATTGAGCAATTGGGATTCTGAACCCTTAGATGATTTGTTATTTTGAGTAATGAACGCTTTGGTCATCTTTGTTGTATTTCAGTTTTAATTGAATAATGAAATGATTATGCATGGTTCCTTTTTTTCATTCATTTTGTGTCTTCTTGCATTTATCTCTTTTTCTTCCTTTATTTATTTCCAATCTTGTCTCAATTCCAGGGACTCATCTTCTTCAAAACCTTCGTCTTGTGCCAATAATTGTGAAAACCCATTAACTAATTATTGCATTACAATGGACTTGAATGAAAATGAACAAGATGAAGATCCTAAGTTGTGCCAACAATTTGCCAAAATCATAAATTCAATGGAAAAGGGATAAATCCACACGATGAAGTCGTTGAAATAGAATTTGGGTTGAAAGACAAGAAAGAAGTGAAGATAGTTGACAATCCAGAAAGGAAAGAGATGGTCGCATTATTCCGAATTCTTAGATATTTTTGCCTGGTCCTACAGAGACATGCCTGGTTTGGATCCAGAAATAGTGGCTCATAAAATCCCTTTGATTGAGGGGATGGAACCTAAGCGACAGAAGTTGCGGAGAATGAGTCCGGAAATGTCACTTAAAATCAAAGATGAAGTCAAAAAGCAACTTGATGCGGGCTTCTTGGAGGTCCCACTCTACCCGATGGATAGCCAATATAGTACCAGTGCCGAAGAAAGATGGAAAGGTCAGAATGTGTGTGGATTCCGGGATTTGAACAAAGCAAGCCCGAAGGACAATTTTCCTCTCCTTCATATAGATGTTCTAGTTGATAACACAGCTAGAGGTCATCGATTCTCCTTCATGGATGGTTACTCAGGCTACAATCAGATCTTGATGGCAGAAGAAGATAAGGAAAAAACATCTTTCATCACTCAGTGGGGAGTATTTTGTTATAGAGTAATGCCATTCGGGCTAAAAAATGCTGGAGCGACGTATCAGCGAGCGATGGTGACCCTTTTTCATGACATGATCCACAAGGAGCTAGAGGTGTATGTGGATGATATGGTAGCAAAGTCACAAGAAGGGGAAAGTCATGTGGCCGTGCTCAGAAGGTTGTTTGAAAGGTTGAGGACTTACAAGCTTCGGTTGAATCCAGCAAAGTGCATCTTTGGAGCATCCACTGGAAAACTATTAGGGTTCATCGTTAGCAAGAAGGGCATCGAAGTTGACCCAGATAAGATCAAAGCCATTCAAGACATGCCAGCGCCAAAGACAGAGAAGGAGGTTCGAGGTTTCTTGGGCCGTTGAATTACATAGCTAGATTCATCTCCAATTTGACCTACACCTGCGAGCCGATATTCAAACTATTGAAAAAAGACAATCTGGGTAGATGGGATGACAAATGTCAAGAAGCCTTCGACAAGATCAAGAACTACCTGTCAAATCCACCTCTCTTGGTTCCACCCACACCAGGCGGCCACTCATACTATATCTTCAGTGTTACATGGGTCTATGGGGGCAGTCCTGGGCCAACATGATGAGTTCAGAAAGGAGCAAGCCATTTACTACTTGAGCAAGAAGTTCAATGATTGTGAGTCTCGGTATTTGGCTATGAGAAGACATGTTGTGCACTGGTATGGACAGCAAGGAGGTTACCAATACATGCTCTACTATACAACTTTGCTTATATCTCGTGTGGATCCCATGAAGTACATTTTTGAGAGCCCGCACATCTCCATGAGAATGTCTAAATGGCAAGTGGCTCTATCAGAATTCGACATCAAGTATGTGATAAGAAAATCAATAAAAGGGAGCGTGATAGCCGATCACCTAGAGAATCCACTCAAAGAATATCAACCAATGGAGCTTGAATTTCCTGATGAGGATATCCTAGCAGCTATGGAAGAGGACAGAAAGAGAGGAAGAAGGAGGCTTGATGTGGAAAATGTACTTCGACGGTGGTCAATATCCGAGGGAACGGAGTTGGAGCAGTCTTAATATCCCTGATGGAAAGCAATTTCCAATCGCTGTGAAGTTGGCATTTGATTGTACAAACAACATGGCGGAATACGAAGCATGCATAACAGGCTTGAAGGCGGCGATATCCTTGGGTGCAATACTTGGAGGTTTATGGGACTCAGCTCTAATCATTTTTCAAGTCAATGGAGAATGGCGAGTCAAAGAACACAGGTTCCTGTCATACTATGAACACCTTATGAGCTTGAAAGATGAGTTCAAGGATGTCAGTTTCCACTACTTGCCTCGGACCAGAATCAGTAGATGCTTTAGCTACCTTGGCCGTGATGACCAACTTCAACCTAGAAGTGGATGTAAGGCCCTTGCAAGTGACCGTTAGAAGAGAGCCAGCACATTGTTCTAACATTGAAGAAGAGCCAACGGCCAACCATGGTTCCATGATATCAAGAGGTTCATCAAGGAGAGAGAATATCCTACAACGGCAAATGAGAATGACAAAAAGACACTCAGACGATTATCCATGTCATTCTTCCTCTCGGGTGAGGTATTATACAAAAGGAACCACGATGGAGTTTTATTAAGATGCGTCAGTGCGGAAGCTAACTCCATCATATCAGAAGTCCATGAAGGTATTTGTGGTACTCATGCCAATGGCCACACATTATCCCGACAGATTCTCAGCAGGGCTACTATTGGCTCACGATGGAAAAAGACTGCATAGAGTTTGTCAGAAAATGTCACAAGTGCCAAATCTATGCTGATCGAATCCATTCTCCTTCGTGCCATTGCACACTCTTACGTCACCTTGGCCTTTTGCAATGTGGGGCATGGATGTCATAGGACCAATTAGCCCCAAAGCCTCCAATGGGCATCGATTCATTCTGGTAGCCATTGATTACTTCACCAAATGGGTGGAAGCTGCTTCCTATGCCAATGTAACACGAAAAGTGGTAGTGAAGTTTCTGAAGAATAACATCATTTGTAGGTACGGGTTGCGAAAACTCATCACAGATAATGCCACTAATTTCAACAATGCAGAAGTACAGAACTGTGTGAGCAATTCAAAATCAAGCATCACAACTCGCTCCTTACCGACCAAAGATGAATGGGGCTTAGAGGCAGCGAACAAAAACATCAAGAAGATCTTGGGGAAAATGGTCATTACCTACAAAGATTGGAGTGATATGCTGCCTTATGCATTACACGCCTATCGCACTTCTGCAGATCCTCAACTGGGGCAACCCGTATTCATTGGTGTATGGGATGGAGGCAGTGACGCCCATAGAAGTGGAAATACCATCGTTAAGGATATTGGCGGAAGCTGAATTGGAAGAAGCCGAGTGGGTCAAAATGAGATATGAGCAATTGAACATGCTTGAAGAAAAACGGCTAAACGCTATTTGTCACGGCCAGTTGTACCAGAAAGGATGGCTAAAGCATTTAATAAAAATGTTCGCCCTCGAGCTTTCCAACCAGGTGATCTTGTTCTGAAGAAAATTTTGCCAAATCAAGAGGATAACAGAGGCAAGTGGGCACCCACACATGAAGGCCCTTACATCGTCAAAGATGCATTTTCTGGAGGAGCATTGATATTGACTGACATGGAAGGCAAAATACTTGCTAAACCAATCAATTCAGATGCCGTGAAGAAGTATTTTGCCTAAGCAAAAAATAAAAAAAAAAAAAAAAAAAGAGAGAAAAAAATGCTCGCTAGGTTGAAAACCCAAAAGGGCGACCTAGGCAAAAATTAGAGCACAAAAGAGCGATGACAACTCTTAATTGCTAGGTTGAAAACCTGAAAAGCGGCCTATGCAATGGTGAAGGGCCAAGTCAATGGTCAAGAAGCTATATGGAACATCGAAATTGGGGCAATTTGAGTATCATTAGGTTATGGCATATTGTTGAGCACACAACGAAAGACTACATTCGCGATCATGGATTTCAAGTTTGTGTAGCCGATAAATCAGTGAAATGGGTGATCACATGAAAGCAACATTACCAGTCTTTTCTTTCTTCATTTCTTATCTCTTAACAATTGTTGAAATCCTGTAAATACTTTCCAGTTTGAAATCCAATAAAATTGTCTTTCTCTTTCTCTATGTCTCTGTTATCCTTCATTCCCTACCAAAAATCTTTGTTTTTGTACTCTTTTTAAAACCATGCATAATCAGGACATTATGACTGAAGTATAACCTAAGGGACTAATTTGCTAACAAAGCTCATGACTGATAAGTCAAATAAAGGGTTCGAGAATCGAGATTAGATTGCAAACAAATTGAGACAAGGGATCGAGGAAAGGTGAGAACAATGAAAGAACTGGGGCAAAAGAAAATGTTGAAGTGTCACCAGGAGAAGATATGTTTGAAAATGCAACAAAGAGGCTCACAAGCTACTTATCTAAGGATACAACTCATTGGGATAGACAAAGGCTTTCCTGAAGAGCAATGTGAAGATACCTTAGACTTGGGCAATTTTAATTTTTGAAAGCTATTGTCATCATTTTGTCACAATGCACATCATCTCTATATTAGTTTCGCATCATGCTTTGTATCATTCATCATATTATCATTGCATCAATTTTGCATCATTCATATCATCATGACATCAATCCCACATCATCATTTCATCAAAACTATCAACCACTCATTTGCACTTGTTTTCGCATACATTTAAATTTTCACACACCTTCACAAAATTTTAGCTTCACATTTTTACATGTTACATGCTTGCACATATTACAAGCTTTTACATTTATTTTCACAAGTCTTTAATCCGCTTTCACGTTTATTTTCACATGTCTTTAATCTACTTTCACGTTTATTTCATAAGTCTTTACGCTTTCACGTTTATTT
This sequence comes from Dalbergia oliveri, assembly GCA_030441495.1. NCBI lineage: Eukaryota > Viridiplantae > Streptophyta > Magnoliopsida > Fabales > Fabaceae > Dalbergia > Dalbergia oliveri. The sequence goes on from JAMLFY010000003.1 coordinate 42,553,840, forward strand.
CACAAAGTCTACCGCTTTCACGTTTATTTCACAAAGTCTTTACCGCTTTCATGTTTATTTCACAAAGTCTTTCCGCTTTCACATTTATTACCGCTTTCACGTTTATTTCACAAGTCTTTACCGCTTTCACATTTATTTCACAAAGTCTTTATCACTTTAACGTTTATTTCACAAAGTCTTTACCGCTTTCATGTTTATTTCACAAGCTTTACGCTTTCACATTTATTACCGCTTTCACGTTTATTTCACAAGTCTTTACCTGCTTTCATGTTTATTTCATGAAGTCTTTACTGCTTTCACATTTATTTCACAAAGCCTTTACCTTTCAGTTATTTTCACATGTATTTCTTGCTTTCACGTTTACTCTCACCAGCCTTTACCGCTTTAACATTTTCTTTCACATCCGTTTACTCCTTTCACAAATCTTAAAATTCATGTCTTTATTCGCTTCTACATGCATTTACTTTAAATTTTACATACATTCCATTTTCATATACATTACATTTCGCATGCTTTCCTATATACTTTTCGTTACATGCATTAGCTATGTGCATCCATCATGAGACTCTGCATCATTCATCATAGCATCCATCATACATCATCCTCTCCACAATTGTCCAACATCATTTATTATATCATTTCACGTTGTTATCATCCATTCATTATCACTATGCATTGGTCATCTAGCATCATCCATCAGAACATTTTACATTGTCATGAGGCATATTCGTCATTACCATCATACACACATCATTATCTTATCATTATAAAAAAAAAAAATTATTAGCAACTATCAGTTCTTCTACCACAATCATCATTCATTTTTCACCACATCATCTCATATCATCCACACACTCATCATCAACATGCATTGGACAAAATATGTGTTCATGTCTTTACTTTCTCTTGCAGTAAAATATCAAAGTCGTAAACTTTATATTTTCAAGAAAGAAGTAAAAGGGGCAACTGTGAACACCATATTTTGCCCAATTTTTATCTTTTTATATTTAAAAATGTGGCGGCAGTGAGGATTCTAGGGTCTCTTTTCTTTATCATAAATTCCTATCCATCCCCCACCAAGCAACACAAACTATATACAAATGGTTATGATGGGCAATAACATTATAAAAAGGGAAAATCAACAACAAGCTGGTAAGGGTCGGTTTTGCTCAAAAAATGGAAAAGGTGAGAACTAAAAATTAAAAGAAGTGGGGCTACAGCCATCTCTGTGCTTCAGGCAAATGAGGATGGGATAGTGCTCCTTGCACATGAGGATGGATGGTGGAGCATCCAACAACTCAGAACATAGGGACAAGTCAAACTGAATGCTCTTGCATTTTAAAAGGATGGAAATATTAGTAAATTATCAAGACCATCTTAGTATAAAATAATTCATCAACAAAAAGGAGGATAAGGGAAAGACGGACATAACCTGCAAGAAGAACCAAGCATCGCAATCACCTTCCTCTATTTTTACTACCACAGCCATCCTTGAGAAAAACCAAATCACACTCCGTCACCATCATCACACAACCTTACTTACAAAAAAAAATCAAGCAAACCCCAACAAGCAAACCATCCAAAACTCAAACACCCCTATTCTTCCCAAAAAGGAAAACAAAAACAGAAAAAGGGAGGTGCAAGCAACCTCCGAAACCACTGTCATCGGCAGCCAATAAGCCGCCATGTAGCTCCCCCCGAGCCATGCGAAGCCGCCGTGAAGATCCCGGCGGCGCCACGCGAAGACGCGGCAGCCATGGTTCCCGCAGCACTGTGGAGACCATCCCGGCAGAACCCATCGCGCGCCCCACCACGTCACGGGCATCGGAACCCACAAGACTAGGCAATTGGCCTGCGCTTGACGGTCGAACAAAGCCACCCATTGTGTAGTCCGCGGAGCACTTCCAAGTGCGGATTACCAACAAGCACCGTGAAAAGGAATCTCCTCGCAGCCGACCCACCACACCGGATCTTCCTTCGCAGTACCTCGCCAGGAAGCCACCCAAGGTTCCTCTTCTTCGCCACGGCTCGAAATGGCTCTCACATTTCTTTTTGGTTTCACTTTCTTTATGCTTGGATTTAGAGATTTGTATAGTTTTTTTGTTGGTTTGTAAGCTCCCATTGCTATTCTAGTTGTTAGTTTTGTTTTTTTTTTATTTTGGGGTTGGGCTTTTTTCAAATTTTGGGTATTGGGTTTGTTGTTTTGTTTCTTTGTCAATCCATAGGTTTCGTCGGCTTTTATTTTTCCTTTCTTCCTTCATTTTTCGGATTTTGGGCTAAAATCATGGTTCATTTTTTCTCGGTTACATGCTCTTAGACTAGGAACTTTTTTTTTTTTTTGTAGTTTGGGTCATTGTGTCTGATTGAAATAAAACTAGACCTCCCTAAAGAAAACAAATAAATAAATTCCTTTTTTAATTTATCAAGAAATAATGAAAATATTTTATAATTAACAATCAATAATTGTGATTGAGAGGTGAATGACTCATTCATGTATTATTGAATTGTAAGGATTTATTGAATACTAATGCTAACTTGAATCTCGTACAAAAATCGGATTTCTCTGTTAATAAATGATCGGTCAAAGCCCAGTTTCAAAATTAAAATCAATTAACACATCTCTATCCTTGATTAAAATCTATCAATACACAATCATTTTCTAGAACGACGTGGCTTTGAGTTCCTCATTGCACCAGGATACGTCGGCGTAGCAAACAACTATCAAGCCAAAATTAATTTTTCATTAAATTGTGTTCTCATTTAATTTTTATTCCTTGCTTTAATTTTATTTTATTTTATTTTATTTTTGTACATAATTATAATTACTTTGGGGAAAACTAAATATTATTAAAGTTATAATTAATTTGCATAATGAACTCTAGTGTAACCGTATTTATACGGATGTATTAGGGTGCAAGTGGGATTAAGTTTCCACCCTTCCCTAATCATAATAAACTCTCAAACCTTAAATCTCTTTAAAAAAACCAGTTTACAAATTAAAAAGGTTTTCCAATTTTAACCAGAATTAAAGTTGGTGGCGACTCCCATTTTACATTTATATATTTTAAAATTCGTTGTCATTCCTCGTAAGCGCCCTGTATGTTATGACACCGGTGTACACGTGTTTATAGATGGTCTGTATGGCCTCAGGGTCCCAACCTCCTTCCCGGGTCCTAAACTTCTCTTAAGTCTGGACCTTACACCTCATTAGAGGACTATATGTTAGAGTCACAATCTTGGAATAAGTCCTGATAATTATTCCTATAGGAAAATGAGTTGAAGAGTGATTTTTAATTAATTTTATGAAACTTTTAAACGTCTCGTTTTTGGACCATAAGTTTAGAAAACCATGAGGATTTTCAAATTTGAACTAAAACCCAAAATTTGGAGTTTGTTTGGTTGGGGTTTTGATTTTTTTGAGATTTTATTTGAATCTAAATTGGGGTATTTTCTTATTTACATTTATGTTTTAAAGTTAATGATGATTAAGTTAAAGTTAAGAAATGTAAAAATAAGTTGAAGGTGCTGAGAGGGTGTTGCAAATATTCTCTAGAATGGTTAGACAAGAGTAGGCAAGCTAGAAAGGCTCGCTGAAAGAGATATGTTCGTTGCAGCGAGTGTTAGCTTCAGGTTCGCTGAGAACGTATTTGATGTCAACACGTGTACAAAACGATAGTTTAAATAAATGAGCCCCCTTACCCTATATATACCCCTTCCACTTGAATTTCACCCCAAATTAAACCCTAAAGCTTCTCTCCCTCTCCTACCTTCTCACTCCATCCTCCATTAATCTATCTTTCCTAAGCTTCAAGGTATGCAAATGTTGACAGTTTGTCTCCTCCTTCCATTTCTTTCATGTTCTTGGTTTGGGTTGTTGTTTCTCCATGTTGTCAAGTGGAGATGCTCCCTTAATATTGTTAGAGTTATATTAGAGTTATCTAGGGGATGTTAGAGATGAATCTAGAGTTGTGGTTGCTCTATGGCAGTTGTTGGTGCCATCCCCGCCCCAGAGCTCCCTTGGTATTGTCGTTTATTGTTCTCCCCTCCAGGTGAGTGGGTTTAAGGTCATGGCTTTATTTTGCCATTATGATTATATTGGATGCATGATATTTGCTAAGCATGGAATTTGAAACAAGAAAAAGTATAGAATATGATTTTTTCCATAATTGTGTCAAGCTAGAAAAATTATGACTTATGATAACAGCATGAAAGAATGAGTTTTACAAAACCATGGGACCATGATTGCTATGTTGTGTGATATGAAAATGTTTATATGCTCAGGAAATGATCCTTTAAAATATGTATGATTTAAAGATGTTTATGAAAGTGTCAAATACATATTATTGCTTTATTGAAATATTAATTGAGCTATGTTGAATAAAGTATGGTTGAGCTTTATGAAGGAAATATGCTATTATGTTTTAGAGTTTTTCATGATTTAGAACCCAAGTGCTTTGGATTATGATTTTAGATTTACCAAGAATATGAAAAGTTATGTTAGCTTAAGCTTTGAATTGAGAATTTCAGATTTAAGGTACAGGAGGTACAAAATTTATGATTCATAGCAGCTTCAAATACATATTTTGTGGACTTGAAGTAAGAATGCCTACATACGGGTGATCCCTTGGGCATGATTTTCATAGCTATAGTTATGCTAAAGTCAGATTGTTAGAATTGTTTGAGTCCAGGTCTTAGAGTACTAATAATTTAGAGGCTCTCTTCGCCCAAGGATCCATTTTCAGCTATAGTTTTCTTTTTGTCAAACTAGTTAGACGGTAGAGAGACGGAAACATACAATTAGTTAATGGCCGTGAGATCGTTAACCTTGGTACCAAGTTGTCCGTCAGAAGGACAATATCGCCCAGCAATCAGAAACGAAACCTGGTTAAGTACCCTCAGCTTGTCCAACAGGGACTTCAAGACTTTACAACTTTAGTTATTATATATTTATTTATTTAACTAAACAAATATTGTTTCCCCAAGCTCTCCTGCCCTCAATTAAATGATTTCATGTTTGATTATGAGTTTTGAAATGTTTGATTATGAATCTATGGAATGAAAAATGTTTTCCTAGCTAGCTACGTATGTAAATATCAAATGATTTATGTTGATGCATGTATATTGCATTATGTATATATATTCCTTAATTGTCCCATGTGGGTGATGGGCGAGAGCTCAAAGCTTGGGTACACCTTTGACAGTACCTTCCTCTCATAGTTGCAGGTGCAAAAGTCGTTCGGTAGGCTAGGCGAGCATTAGATACCCTTTGGTGAGCTCTACATTGTTGTAAGGCTTAGTTTAGACTTCTGTTAGTTGTAGAAGTGCTCCAGGAGTTTGCGGGCAGGATCTTAGCCATACATGTATTTTGAGATACTGGAGCTATTTTCAAAATTTATGTATTCCTCTATGTGTTTCCAAAGTTTAAGTATGGATTTCAACTATTGGTTTTGATTTGACTATGTATTTGATCAGCTAAGTAGTATAAATCAGTTTCAATGGTTAACAGTGTCAATTTTAAGATTTATATCATATGAATGGATTAGTTTATGATTTTGAAATTTGTAGAACGAATTAGAAAAGGGTTTTCAAAGCTTTAATAGTAAATATTTCTAGTTTTATATAATTAAATATTATGTTTTAAATAGAGAATGATTTTTTGATTTAGAAGAAATGCACCTTTTAAATATTATATCATGATAAGTCATGCATTTGGAGACACTTCACTAGAAGACTTACGTGGATGAGATTAACTACATGCAGACAACACACCTTCCTCACTTCCACCTCCTTCTCTCCTTCCTTTCCATTCTTACCTCTTCCAAGCTTTAAGGTAAAGGATTGTTGATGGATTATGTTAGATTGTTCTCTTTTCTTCCTTTTCCTCGTGTTTGGTTATTGTTGTTATTGATTATTGTCAAGTTTGGGTACTTTCTCAATGTTCATAGAGTTGTTCTAATGAGTTTATAGTTTATTCATGTGTTTATGTTGCTTCCTGACCAATGTTGATGCCATTCTCACTCCTTAGAGCTTCTTTGGTGTTGACGCTTCACGTTTCACCCTTTAAGATGAGTAGGTTAAGCATATTAACCCTTATTTTTTGGCATTAGAGATATTTCCTTATATAATGATATTGGAACACGATTTAGGAATTACTTCTGATTAGTATGGTTTATTATGAAATTATGATAAGTTTAGTAACTATGTTTTCAAGTGCATCATGAAACATGTTTTAGAAAACTTATGGGACCAAAAATTGTCATTTAAATGATTTAATAAGCGATTATGATTAAATATACAATTTATTACGATGCTATGTATGCTTAGTATTTATCTGAATATTTATGTTTATGAAATAATGTTTTTCAAGAATCAGAAGTAGAGCCCAATTGACTGCAAGATAGAGAATTTATTTAGCTTTCATGATTTTTAGTTATAGGAGCTATAAAGAAATAAATAGTAAATTAACGGCTGATCTTGGTACCAAGTTGTCAGTGAGATAATTTCGCCCTACTCAGAGTATTCAGAATGGAACCTAGTTAGGTATCTAATACTGGACCTTGTTATGTGCTTTTCAGAATTCAAAGTATATCTATATATTATTATTATTATCATGCTATATATATTCAGATATTTATTTTCACTATTAGATTACTGTTCCATGATTTACATGAATTACTAGTTTCTGAATTCTTATGTATCTAAATATGAAAATTATTTTACAGTTTATGCATCTTTTAATATCATTATGTATCCTTGTTGGTTGTTCCATGTAGGAATTATGAGTAAGAATCTGCTTATTGAATTTTAGATGAAACTTACCCTCTCTTCCTCCTCCTTCCAACACAACTGCTACTCCAAATCCTTCTCAACCTTCAGTAGTAGTATTACTTTAGTTTGGGTTATGGGTGTAAATGGGTTGGTTTGGATTGGTTTAGCTTCATAATTTTACTTTGAAAAATCCAAACCAAATTGATCCAATCAACTTCATGTTGGTTCGGATTGGGTCATTGGATTTACCCTTTTTTTTTTCAATTTTTACCAAAAATTCAACAAAAATACCCTAAATTTAAAATATCAAAATTTTATATAATTAAATTCTCATATGATAAGATACTATATTCTAATGTGGCATAAGTTTATAATGATAATGAGATGACGTTTGTTTGGGTCTCAAATTGCATGTTAATGATAGTAGATGATAAATGAATAATAAATTTGAGTAAATGCTATAGTTAGTAATTAATAACAACAACAACAACAACAATAATAATAATATTAATATTGGTTTGGTTGAAGGATGCAAATTCGATGACGAACCAATATGTGATTGGTTCTAATTGGATTCGAACAAATTAACCTAATGACTTGATCCGCTTACACCCCTAGTTTGGGTGAACTTCACTTTGTAGTGAACCATTAGTTTATGTTTCTTTTAGAGTGCTCTAGTGATTTTACGGAATAGGGTCCTAACCATGCATGAGTATAGTATTTTGTTACCATGATTTAGATTTGATATGTATTTAAATTTATATAGTTTTATGGTTTTGTATAGAGCAACTTGTTATATTTTATTTAATGATTATCGATTTTAGACTTGACTTATAAAAGGGAAGAACACACACACACACACACACATATATAATTGAATATGTTTTAGAATTAAAATGACATTTAAATTATGTATATAGTACGACTCCGCAACCAGGAAACTGATAGGTGAGATTTCTCACATGTAGCTCACGTTCTCAAATTTAGTCGTGACAAGATCATTTAAAAGGAAACTCTTGAATAAATGTGAAAAATCAGATCATATAAAATCATTGCTTTATGGTCATGGTTTCTATAAATTATGCTTGTGTGAAGGTGATTTTAAATTTGAAAGAATATGGGTCATTTGAAATGAAGATGATGGCAACAAGAGAATGAGAGAATAATTGTTTGAAGAGAGAGAGAGAGAGAGAGAGAGAGAGAGAGAGAGAGAGAGAGAGAGAGAGAGAGAGAGAGAAGGGGAATATGATGATTTGAAGTTCAAAAGAGAGGGAAAAATGAATATATATTGGTTAAAATGTCCAGGTCATAATGTGTTGATATCTCACATTAGAATATTACAATATTTTTGTAATTAGAATTTATTTAATATTTGATAACGTATATAGAAATTACATTTTTTAGTGTAAATTCGATTTGATAATTTCTAAAAAGGAAACTCTTGAATAAATGTGAAAAATCATATCATATAAAATTATTGCTTCATGCTTATGGTTTCCAAAAATTATACTTGTGTCAAAGTGGTTTTAAAATTGGAAGAATATGGATAATTTTAAATTAATATGATCTTGGATTGATTATATTAATTGATTGATCATATAACATAAATGTCCATTATAATTAATTGATTGATTATTTTAATTAATTTTATGGATATAATTTATTTATTTATTTTTAATTAGAAAGTATAATAAGTCAACATATTTATTAAAAACCCCATTTTCATTTCCTGGGTCAAAAATTTGTTCCTTCATTTTGAACAATGAAAAAGAAACCCGAGCCCAAAGTAAAAATTTTGTTACTCATTTTTGGTTTAGGTCAATAGTTCTCATAATTGAGATTTAAGAATCACTTACTAAATTGATAAAATTTCCAACATTTGCCTTAATGTCCTTCTCATTTTCCAAGGAAAAAGTCATAGAAAGTGTAACAGCAAAATTTCTAATTTAGATTTCATTCATACTAATTTTTTTCAAATCTGTTGTCATTTCATAACCAAAAGCCAATTTTTTGTAAAAAAAAAAAGATTTGAAAAGATCCGTAGTTTATCAAAATCGATTATAGCTGAAAACTCATTTGTCTAAAATATTTTAATAATTTAGTATTTTAATGATATATATAATACATTGATTTATATTTTATTTACATTATTTGTTAATATTTTAATGTGAAATAATTTTGATTGGCATATTGATAAGCTTTATGATTTAAATTAAGACTTATAATAGTTTGAAGTTCAATATTTAATATAGAATATTTATATTGTAATAATGAAAGAGATATATGAAGATGTTTTTTTTAATAATTAATAATTAGAGTTATGAAATTTATGAACCTCAAATTACTTAAAAATGATATGTAAAAGTTTTCTTGAAATGAGTGTAAATAATTAATAGAATATATAATAGATTTAATAAAAAAATCCCAACTCATTTTATTGACTATTAAATGAGATTTTTAATTACTGTACACTCTATCCATCTAATGAATAATAAATGAGTCAACTTGAAGTTACTAACAAATGACTATAAATAATATAATATAACTCATCCAGCAAATATTCAGAACGAAAAAAGAAAAAATCCCATAAATACGTCATATCCCCAAAACACCCTGAACCATTAAGCGAAACGACGAATTTACCCCTCAAATGTTGACAGATGTCAGGCGCTAGTTGGTTTATTTCGTCAGCCCGCAGATACCGGTGTTTCCCACGAGTGTGCGCTCTAATAAAACCCCGCAAAACCCTAACACAAACACCCTTTTCTCGTTCGTTTTCACTTGTACTCCCTCCAACCAAACGCAGTGACCTACCCTCATTCTCACTCTCACTCTCCCTTACTCTTCGTAACGAAACTAACCGAACCGAAAAAGAGAAACTGTGCAATCAACGAATTAGGGTTTGCGTGAGAGAGAGAGAGAGAGGGGAAAACGACGAAGATGGTGGGCGACAAGTCGAAGAAGCTGAAAGGGTCGGAGAAGGGCGAGAATTGGAGGAAATGGACGGAGAGCTCGTCCTCTCCGAGAGAAGTTGCAAGAGATCCAAGACGAGCTCGAAAAGGTATCCATAAAAACCCTTTACTCTCAAATTCGCGAATTGTTTTTTTTTTTTTTTTTTAAATCTGTGATTCCTGGTTCAGCTTGAAACCTTAAATGCTAGTGCTAAGATAGCTTTGAATTTGAGAGATGTTAGTATACACCCTGAGTCCCGCACGTGACAACATTTCGGCTGTTCCAAATATAATTTAATATTATACTCTCTCTTTTCTGAATAACTTTCAAAAACCAAATAATACACATATTTAAGGAAAAAAAAAATCTTGGTAAATGTAGAAAGATATGAGTTGACAAAACTATCCTTCCGTAATCATTATTATTGATTTTGGTAAATGTGTTGATTATTTAACTAACATATTTATATTAAGAGTATAAATTGAAGAAGAAAAAAAACAATCAATGTTACCTAGATATGGTAAATGGACAGATATTCTGAAACATGAAAATGTCAAAAATCAACAATTATTATGAAACTGAGGGAGTAATATGTAGATACTATGAAAGTCAATAATTAATATGTTGTCATGTATTATGGCACACATAGATCCAGGTCTGTATTATCACCATTTGCTTTGATTTAGGTAATGGTTCTGGAGCCTCCTAATTGCGTATCACGCAATGTAATTATGTCTGTTTTAATTCTCTTGGTTTTTAGTTTAATTTTGATGCACGTACAATGTATATCCAATCAAATCCTGTTCTGCTGATGTATGATGTCTCAATTTATGATTGAATGATTTTCATTGACAATGTATTAAAATTAAGCTCTTTGTTTATTCTGTAATTAATAATGCTTGCTTTAATGTAGATCAATGAGGAGGCCAGTGATAAAGTACTTGAGATAGAGCAGAAGTACAACGAATTAGGAAGCCAGTCTATGATAAGCAACGAGATTATCAAATCTATTCCTGACTTCTGGTTGACTGCTGTGAGTTTTCTCTTTTTAAATATATTTAGTTAATTAAATGTTGGGATTGTGAAATTGTTGATGTTACAATGTTAGGAATGCCGTGTTTACATTTATTTGTTCTCTTTGTGGTGCAGTTTTTGAGTCATCCTGCTCTTGGTGATCTCCTGAATGACGAAGATCAAAGGGTTCGACCCCCTTTTATGACATCTGATTTGAGCTTATCTACAGCAATAAGCAATTATGAAGCATTTTGGTCCTTTTATTGGATGATCTTAATAAAGCAGCTTTTTAATCTCATTTAAGCTGTTTTGATCCTCTTTTCATATGCTGGAAATTGAAACTTATGAAAGTAAGCCTTAGAGAAAGCTGAAAACGGAAAAAAATGGTTTTATATTGCAGTTGCGTTGCAATTACTGTAATTGCAGAAAATTGTAAAAAATGTGGCTGATGTGGCCGCAATTGCGAGACATCCAAAACTGCAATATTGTGTCAGCAGTTGAGCTGTTTTCATAATTTCTGACTAAATTAACCTTAGTAAATTATCAAATTTCACTCTCATCTAAGCACTTGCTGAAGTGTCTTTACAAACACCGTTTGGATTTAGACTGTACCTGTGATAGTTGCTAACAAGTACTTGCTTGAGCTGTTTTACCCAAATTTTGTCTAAATCTTACATTCTGCTTTTTTATGTAAATTACTTGGGATGTTGTTTTGAAAGTTCCATGGAAGTACTTACCATATTGTATTTCCTTTGGTTGTAGATACCTGATGTATAACTCTAATTCATTACTAAATCCTTGTTTTATAGATATTTAAGTATTTGAGTTCTCTTGAGGTTGAGGATTGTAAAGATGTCAAATCAGGTTACTCAATCACCTTTGTAAGTTCCTTTTGCCCCTTTCCTCCTCTCCCCCTTTCTGCCTGCTGGTGCATATTTCATAGAAATGATAATCAAACCACCTGTAGGTTTTGGAAATTTATCTTTTGCTTGAACTGTTCACATCAACTGAAAAAGTGCATTTTAATAATTTCTTGTTCAGAATTTCAATCCCAATCCTTACTTTGAGGATGCAAAGCTTGTAAAGACTTTTACTTTCCTTGAAGAAGGAACAACAAAGGTTACTGCTACACCCATAAAATGGAAAGAGGGAAAGGTAAGGATATTTGTTTCACTTGGTTTTTCTGCTTTAAGCTTCTTCCGTCTTCCTTTTGCATGTTTTACAACTTTACTTCAAAAATAATCCTTAAACATGAAGGGCATTCCCAATGGAGTTAATCATGAGAAGAAAGGGAACAAGCGGGCTCCTACTGATGTCAGGTTTGTGTCTAAATATGTGTTAAGTGTTTTTTACATTTACAAATAATATTGAAAACAAAGAAAGCCAGCCATTTTCCATGTATACTCTGTTTAAGTGAAAATTTAAATTTGTAATGAATATTACTTATTGGCTTTGTATATAAGGTCACTGATTCTTCTTGGACCAGTTAGCTGTGCTTTTTCTTTCTTGGAATGCAAAATGAGCTTCTGGAGTTTTTCCTGGTCTCCAAATCTATTTTTGATAATAACTTTGTCCAAATTTTGTCTGCTAAACTAGTGTTGAGTTATTTATCCCACACACACAGTTATATTCAAGCTAATTAATCAGCACATTCATGAAGGGGCACCGGATTAGTGATGCCTGCATGGGTTACTAGACCAATTTCCTCTATCTGTATTCTTCTTTGTCGAAGGAGAGTTTTATTCCACATTTTGGCCTATGGCTGAAGCTAAACAAAGGGAGAAAAAGAAGTGAGAGGAATTCCCACCCAACTACATACCACCTCTACATGCTAGAGGTTGGTCATAATGGAGGCCAGTTGTTGATCATCCAAGATCTCATCTTGGGAAACTTATTCCAATTCCTACATATGTATAATAGAGTAGTAGCCATATTTACCTGCTCTCCTTGTTCGCAATCCATCCCATTAAGGCATTAATCATGTTACATGTCTTTGCACCATTTTCTATTTGAGCTGACCAGAAATATGAGAGGTCTTTTCACATGACAACATGATATCTTGGAACTTTAGGCTCCACATATCCTTGCACAAGCACAAGTTCCTATTTGTTCATGAGGACAACTCAATGGCAAGTTGGGCGGGAAAGATCAGCTGAAACATTACAATAACAACTGAGCTGTTTTCCACTAGGTGGGGTCAGCTATATAGATCAACTGGTGCCATTGCCCCCTTTCATCAACCATGTTTATAGACAAGGTATTAAAATCCAAGTCATTTTTAATGGCTACACAAGGTTCTATTAGTTCAACAAGAGGACAATATATTCACAAGCAGGGAGGATTCTATCATGCTCTATGATGTTGCAAGTCTTAAGGTTTTGTGGCAAATTTTTTTCTCAAGTTTGAATGGTATTTTTTATGACTACGAATTACAATTGAAGCACTCGTCGATTTCATCTGTCCACCTTGAACAACCTTATAACCAGATAATACAGTATCTGACCCCCCCAATTCAAAATTGAACAGAGTTTTACCTCTCCTTCATGAATCTAACAAATCAAAGATCTCCTCAGGCATTTTCAAGTGTACATGTTTTGTTAATAAGCGAAGCCTCCAAGATTTCTGTCAACTGAGCAACAGAGAACATGAGGAGCAATAGTTTTTGATTGAGGGTTAGGAAACCTTGACATGGATAATGTTCACGTATAATCCAGTGCCATTTTTTGAAGTCTGCTTTCAGTATACCTTGTAGCACACTTTTCCACCAATAAGAGCAGTGTATTTTGATTCGGGAGAGAAGTGTATTTTGGCACCAAATGTCCAGCCTCGATCTGCATTGATAATGTAGATTTCTAGAGTTAGTGAAGTGAATTTTTTTTCCTCCAGAAATACAGCCTTGTTTTGCAGTGCAGCAAATTTGAAAGCATGTGAATCCCTGATGCGCAGACCACCCTCATTCTCTGGATTCCAATGTTGCAACCAGCTTTTCCAATGAATGCCTTCTCCTTGCTACGCATCACTCCACTGAAACCTTTGCTTATCACTGTGGATGAACAAGCAACATCCACAAGACATAATATATGTAGGAAAAAGCAGAATCACAGACATAAAACTTCATTGCTTGCTTAAGATAGAAGCTTTTTTCTACAGCCAGAAATCTGTTAACTTTATCAAACAACTCCACATACATGGCTTAGGTTTAGTGTTCTATAAAGAATGTTAGACTTCAATCCAAGAGAAGTTGCTATAGGCATATTCAAGGGATCTATTAGTTTATCCTGCAGACTGGCTTTTTTCTCTGATACTTAATAGTTCAAGATATGTTCCCTTGTAGCCCGATCTACAGTAAGGCCGAATCAAGGTGCTCTCAAACCAGTGTAATGTAATCTCTAGGGTTATTCTGAAAAGGCGTGGGGTGTTGTAGTGAAGCTGATTTTGGAGAACCATAATATTCATTCAATAGGAAACCTAGGACCACATTGTAACATGTGGAGTAGCAGACATTACTTAACCCAATTATGTTCTCCCACTTGTGAAGCATATCTCTATACCGTGGAAAGCTTCATGGGCATTGCAGCCTGAATAGTTGTACCCTGATGAATTCCGTTTTGGTTAAAATCTGGAGTTCTGTACAATTTCTGGACTATTTGTTAATGTATTATTCTTCCTTTATGTTGGCTTGTTCCAGTATTTTTTTTTTAATAAAAGAAGAAATTCTATTAACAAGAGAATATTCCAAATATGCAAATTTTTATTCAATGATGGGGGAACAAATTAGAAGGAAATTTTTTCTTCACTTCTTTCTTGTCAACCAATTATCAAGCAATATTTTCTGTAGAAAAATTCTTCTCATAGCGCTGTTGACGAACACTGCATGGAACAGATAGTTAATAATTTTAAACTTTTTTTGTGCTGTGAATGCAGTTTCTTTAGTTGGTTTAGTGACACTGAGCAGAAAGATGATATGGATGACATTCATGACGAGGTATATTTTTCTGGTTTTGTATAATTCTTTCTGGAGTTGTGCATCCCTGCAACTGGTTCTCTATTACATTACAATTTACAAATTACAATCATTGACTTTCTTTAGTTTGTTTTTCTGTGTCACATAACTCCCAGTGTAATATATCCCTCTAAATTGCAGGTTGCAGAAATAATCAAGGATGATTTATGGCCAAATCCTCTCACTTATTTTAACAATGTAAGTTACTTTCAGTCCTTGTATCTTTACCTCTTCCTTGAATGATAATCATGCTCTTAAGAGTCACTTTGTCATTTGTTTTACTCTCTGCCATTGTCTCTTTCCTTGTGTTTCGAACATTACTTGATTATAATTTAGCAGGAGCCTGACGAAGAGGATTGTGATGAGGACGAAGGTGATGATGAGGTAATTGACACTCCATTTTCTTTTCCTAGACAAATCTTTGGTGATTTGAAAATGCTAGAGTACTGATTACCTACAAAGTTCAGTTAGTAGACAGTTTTTTTTTTTTTTGGGAGTGATATAAGATGGTCTGATCTAAGACTCCATTAAAAAAGGCAAAGAAATTGAACAAAATGTCGAGGCAAAATGTAGTGGAAGAATGCTGTACTGAATGTATTGATTTTTTCTGTTCCCCTTTTCCACCAAGTCTCATCCCTGGTGGTGTTGGTACAAGAATCAATTGACATCATTGGGCTCTCAAAACTTCTCTGGCAACTCTAGTTTGGAATTTAATGCCTCTCGGATCAAGGTTGTCAGGAGCGCTCCTACGTAGGAGCGGAAGGGTGAAACAAGAGCGTAAAGCGTAGGAGCGGAAGGGTGAAACAAGAGCGTAAAGCGTAGGAGCGTAAGCTCCTATCAGAATGGACAATTGCATTCATACAAAAATATATACACATATACCAACAGAAATAAGCAAAATTAGTCACGATTAACATAGTAATACTCCAATTAAAAATGCATAAAGTCAAACCCATAAGTTTTTGACATGATTTAAAACTAGAACATTAAAGAACACAACTCAAGTATTCAAGTACTAGAATTAAAAGACATCTAAAGTAAATCCATTGAGTTATGATCATCATATTCATCATCTTCTATGTGATCTCCTCCATCTTCATTGCCCTCTCTTTGAAGGAAATTATCAAAATCATCTTCATCAATCAGGAATTTCCAAATCATTTGAATAGCCAACTCTACCACCATCTTGTTCAGGGGCCAAATTAAGATCATAGAGGATCCAAATCCTCAATACCATCCAATCCTTCTTCATCTTCCACAATCCATTCTTCATTTGAATCCAAATCATCAATGTTATACTTACAAGTTTTCTAGATTGCTTCTTCTTGGCCAATCTAGAATTAGCCATCACAAACACAACATCATTCATGGTTTCCTGTTTCAAACAATTTCTCCTCTTTGTATGGACCTAAACAAATACAAAGAATTCAACATATAGCAATTGGAAAAGTAATTCTAAAATGAAATATAAATCATATTAGTGATAAGTTAAAAATTTACCATCTCAAATGCACTTTAGTTACACTCATCCTTAATGAACTACATGTTAAGCTCAACATGCGAATGGCAAATCTTTGGAGCTCTGGTGTTCATCCATAAAATCCCACCATTGTGCTGGAGTTTTGGTCTTAAGGGCAGCTTTAGCCACTTCCCTACCAAAAACTTTGCTCGACTCTTGAAATCTTCAAGTTGAGCTCAATCTTGGTTATTTCCTCTGTGTTCCCACAATTCTTTCAGACAATCATATAGTCCTCTCTTGACTTCATAATCAATTTTGAATCCATCACTATAATGCAATTGAGGGTTCAAGTAGTAGCTAGCAGCATGCAAAGGCCTATGAAGTTGACTATCCCTCTTACATCAATGATTTCCCACAATGGCATATGACTAGAGAATAGCAAAATTGGATTAGCCACTAAACAAACACAATAATATTCTAATTTAAACTAAACTAAAGAATGCAAGACTATTGTAGTTTGCCTTTTTTGACACCTTGAAAGGCTTTTTGGATTTTCTCTTTAGCTCGATCCATTTCCTCATAGATATACCCCATGGCTGGCTTCTCATCTGAATCCACTAAACGAAGCACATGGATAAGAGGATAAGCAGCTCTCAAGCAAAGAACAATGTCTCTCCAAAATATCAAATACAAAACAACATTTTCAACAAACTTCTCATCCCTTGTTTTTGCAAACTTGCTCGATTTCCATTCATTGGAAGTAAACATTCTCAACAATGCAGCTTTCTTCTCATGGAGGCAACCCAAGGTGAGATAAGATGTAGCAAAACGAGTCATCCTGCACCAAATCTCTCCTTGCTATGGTATTGCAATAAGGAAATGAGAAGGGTTCTTGAATAGATATAAGTTGTAATTCTTCTTCCCCTAGAAATTGGCTCCTTGTGAAGCTCCAACTTCTTTTTAAACTCCTCCAACATCAAGTCAATACAATGTGCAGCACAAGGTGTCCAATAAAGTTTTTTTCTTTTTCCCATCAACATCTCTCTAGGCTTTATAATTAGCTACAATGTTCGTGACAACCTTGCACAACATTCTTACCAATCCTCAACAACATCATCTATCATCTGAAATATCCTATCAACGTTTTGGAAATATGGGAGGCATCAACAAACTTCAAAAAAACAGTCCCTTTAGGACTATTCACCAAGAAATTCAATATAGTTCGCCTTCTCTTATCGTCCACCCATCAATCATAATAGTACAACCCTTTCTTCCAAAGATTTATATTCTTCGAATGATTCCATTGTGAAATCTACTTTTGCTTCAAGTATTTGACTCTTAATTCATGATAAGAAGGTGGCTTAAATCCTAGGCCATGCCTAGCAACCTTTTCAAACATCTTACCAAATTCTTCACTCTTTGCCACATTAAAAGGTATGGCATTAGTGTAGAAAAAAAGCAATTGCTAGACATGCTTCTTCTCTCAAATTCTTCTTAAATATGGTATTGATAGTAGCTTGAGAGCTAACACCCTTTCTCTTGAAAAGATTCCTAGGTGTTTCCACTTCCTTCCCTTTTCTTTCACCAACAGAAGAATCATCCTCACCACTATCTTTGTTGGTTGCTACTCCTTCAAAATCTTGTTTTTTTGTCCAATTTTTGTTGCAACCCAAGGACAACATTAAACATTTGTTTGCTCACCTCATCAAACTGCTTAGCAAGCTGAAGCATCTTTCTGTGTTTCCAGCCAAATGATGCTTCAATCTATAAATACTTCCATTAAACACCTTTCCACAATAATTACATTTTATTTTCCTTGAATCTCTATCAATACAAGTCCAGGACTCCAAGCCACATCACTCTTATTTCCTGGACATTCTTATTAACTTGTCTACCCACATTTCCATTCCCAGCAATACCCCTAGCTTCAATTTCAATAGGACTTCTACTCTCCCTATTAGCCCCTTCATTTGATGACATTTTTTCTTAACCAAATAATACCTAATCAACAATCAATAAAAATATTTAAACACAAAATAATAATAATCAGTACCAACACCACTTCATAATCAACTAACCACATTTTTCAATTACCCACACCCAAAACCAGCAAGAGCAGTAAAGTAAATAAATTAAAATAATAAACCCAAACTCAACAACACTCAAAACACTAAACTCTGAACCCAAAGTCCCAAACTCACCTTCTCTCTCTCTCTCTCTTCGAAGAAGTGATTGGAGCTAGAGTCAGAAGCAAATTGGAAGCAAAATGGAGGGCGATGGTGGTGCGATTTTGGGTCACCGAGCCAAAGCCAACAAACAGAAGATGCAGCGTCGCCTAAAGTTGTCAATGGTAGATGGCGGCTCATCAGTAGACCAAAAATCTGCCATTTATGCCCGCCATGGCCGCCCTTAATGTACAAATCCGCCATGCCATGGGACAATGGCCACGCCATGGCCACCATTTGACAAAGCTCGTCGCCAACGCGCGGGGACGCGTAGAGCGAGCGGTGAGCGAGAAGGCATGATAGTGGCGAGAGCGGCTTGACGGTTTAAGGGAGAATCTGAGGTGAATGAGATCTAGAGACAACTCTACCAGGTAAAGCTTCATAGGTATTTTTTTTCCAATTTGGAGGGTCAAGCCCAAATCTCTGGGCCGGCAGAGCTTGAGCGGCGAGCGGCCGCTCCCCCGCTCTTACACTCTAGCATGTCGCTGTCCCGCTTGACGAAAATGCACCCAAGAGTAGGAGCAAGCACGGTGGCCGTCGAAAGGACGAGCGTACGCTCCTATGCTCTGGCACGCTCCTGACAACCATCTGGACTCATCAACTACAACTAGGAGTCAGACTATGTTAACTCCCTAATCACAAATGAGATGTGAATTATATTTAATAATTCTACATTATAGAGATTTTCAGTAAATAAGACACAGAAGAATGCCAAAAGTTCTAATTATAATCATGGAAAGAAAAATATCAAAGAATTTTGATGCATTTAATGATGGAAAAATAATATATAGTTACCCACTGATTGGGTGATTGTCATCTAGCACAGATTTAACATATAGATTTGATTTGTCAAATCTTTGCATCTGTTTCCAGACTCCATGATTGTGTGTGTATGTCACAGATAACCACTAACCGCTTTGTTATCAAGCCAGCTTGAACTTCGAAAATAATCTCCATTGGGTTTTATAACTTCCAGTAGTTATTCGACTGGTCAATGTGCAGATTGACACGTCTCCTGTGGTATATTTTTCCTCTATCTTTTTCTTTTTCAACATTCCTTCCCTTGGTTGCCCTCAATGTTAAGGAGCTGTTGGCTTAATGCTATGGTGGACTGGAGATGGTTTGAGGGATCACGGTTTGTTCAGTGCTGCTTGTGATTTATCATTTCTTACTGTTAATTTCTGTGAAAGCTTGTCAGAGATGCAGACATCAGTCCTAAAATTTGTAGCTATTTTGAAATGCTTTTAAAGCCAAAATTAAGCAGTTGCTTTGTGTTTTGGAGTAAATATATATTAACATGTTTTGTTGTCTTTTATTTTTATTCGTACATAATATATGTATTTGGACAATGGTCTGACAAAAAGACCCTTATTGTATGCTGAATATAAAAAAAGTACCCAGCTCTTAAAGAGGGGCACTATGACAAGAATAGGGTTTTTTTTAACATACTCTCTGGCTTCTCTCCTTCTCCTTCTACTTCTTCTCCACCGCTCTCAAGTCTCTGGATTTGGATCTTCTAAAGTGAGAATCTCATTTTAGAGAGTAAAGTGAAGAGTTTCAACTTAGATCAATAGAGTAAAAAGGGTCCCACTTTAAATTTTATTGATCAAAGGTAAAATCTCTTTATTTTTCTCTATCTCATTTTAGGATCCAAATCCCATGTCTCTAATGTCTCAGTGAAATGAACCTACATTGAAACATTTGGCGACTCCACTGGGAAGGCATGAGATTGCTGTTAGCATATGGAAGAAGGAAGAATTGAAACCCCCAATCTTCAAACCAAAATCCCTAACCCCCAAATCACGAGCTTCATCTCTTCATTTTTCCTCTGCAACTTGAACAGTAGTGGAAACCTAGGCGTAGAGGCATGACATTGGTGTTCCTAATGACTACGAACAGCGTCACCACGACCAATAGGGAGCCGTGATGCTACCTTTCGTCCAACGACCCACATTCGCGACATAGAACTGCTGCCTCCTGTGAAGGCCCAACTGACGAGTGGGTTTTGCTCCCACGCCGTGGTTGTGGTTGCGTGAGCTACTCACATTATGAGCCTGCTCTTTGAAGGTGAACAGTGCATCACTTCCCTCGACCCACCATCGTCAACGAGTCTACTGGCGGCTACTCGTAGATCAACGATGGAATGATTGGTGACATTGAGCTTTTTCTTTTTGGCAACCCAATGGTGGGAGAGCGCCTCGAGAAGAGAACCATGATGTTGTCTACAACAACGAACCTGTGCCTCGAACGTTGTGTTTTTTTCTTTTCACCTTTCTATCACTCAATCCGAAGTACATGTTCACCATTCTCTATTCCTACATCTCTCCTTTATGAGCTCTAGAGAAATTCATCTGGAGATGTTCCTGAGTGGGTTCCCTTTAATGGGAAGCATGATTTTTTAAGTTTGTGATTTTTATTTTTAATTTTTTCTCATGATTCTGATTGTTGTCCTGCTCTAAAGGTGCTTGTACTATTGCCTGTGGGCCTCAGTGATGTCTTCATACTGGCATATTAGGTTATGCATTTGACTTATTGACAACTATAATTTTAGAATTTTAAACTTTAACATAAGAAGGCTCTAGTATGCAATTTGAGCGTATCTCATTCATTACTACACCCAATCCTTATTGACTAGGATATGATAAAAAATTTTGAATGTGGAAGAGGAACTCAGTAAATATAACTCAAGTGGAAATGTAAGCCTCTGTAAAGTTAATTACACATGTCGGTTGGGTACCATTTCATTCAAGCATATTCTTTTTCCTTTTTGTTCTTTAATTGCTACTTACGTATAATGTATAATACCCCAAGCGCACTAAACTTTCATTTCAAGGTTAGCACGTGCATGATATTACAAGTTTTATTATTTTTAGAAGCATTATATTTCAGTAAATATGCTGATAGTTAATGAACATATTTGATATATAGCTGCATAAGTTTTAGGGCCAGTTTAAAGACCAATGTGAGAAGACTCATGTTTTGAGCATAGAAATGTTAAGATCAAGGAGTATCTTTTCTTTAACTCAAAAAAAAAAAAAAAAGAAGAAAAATTGTATCTTTTCTTTTATCAATAGTTTGCATTCTTTAGGATGAGTTAAGCTTCTATGAGTTTCTATTCTGAACTCAAGTGTCCAGTTCCTTTTAATCTACTACAGTTGTTTTAAATGTGTAAACTTAAACTACCAGACTTAATGCCATATCTTGTACATTGAGGTTTCTCATAATTTCACTGTGTGATAAAAAGAATTATATGAATTAGAATGCATGAGTTCTGGATGTGTTCAAATAGCTGAGGTTGAAGGTGTCAAGATGCAACTGTGCTGTTTATGTTTTTATTAAGTTATTTCTTAAAAGTCCATATTAACTTCAAGTGCTAAGAATACAAAGAGTATTCTTCTCTTTCTTCTTGTTAATAAAATTTCTTCTTTTATCCAAAAAAAAAGAAAAGGTTACAGAGTGGACTCTAGTTAGTATCATCTGTGAAAAAAAAAAAAAAAATTCATGGTGAGCATGGTTTGAGTTTCTTTGTCTAAGAATAACCCCTACTACTAGCTTGTGCTATCCAGTATACTTATGCTTTGGCTTAAAAGTGCATCATACTTGTTCCCTTGAGATGTGGGCTAGCATTATTGAGGTTGATGTTTACTGTATTGCTTATCTCTTATGAGCTGTAATTTACTTCTTGGGTGGCCTTTCTTGCTCTAATTATTTTGAGGATTGTTATTTGCTGTTCAATCTCTTTATTTGACTCAAGTTGGGAGAATAACATTCCATTAGCTTATAGTTTTGCTAATCATGAGTATACTGATTAGTCTATGGGTGACTCATACTATATACATGATTTTATGCACACGTGGATATCTTGATTTGTGACATATGTTGCTGAATGCAAGAATTCTCTGGAAATTTGTAGTCATTCACATTGTCTAGGCTGGTCTTTCCCAATTCTAAAATGCAACTTTGTCATATTTTGCAAACTATGATGAAAATCTATTATTGCCTATTGCACAAAAATCTATTATGCATCATTCTTTGAATTGATAATGCCATATTGAAAATAATTGATTGATTGAGCTAGATCATGAATGGAAATTGTTGATTTTTAAGATCATCGCTTATGTTTGCCAAATAATGAAATTATAACTATTGCCTATAATTTTCTAGCTTATAAAAGGTATCATGCTTAGCAAATTACAAAGTATAAGCACAAATATCATGAGGAATTTGATAAGGTTGATGTCGTTGATGTTATTTATGAGCATTTGTTATTAAATTGGATTAACAATGACTAGGTTATCCAAGACAAGAACTTGGAATCCTCGCCCACTCAAACGTGAGTGGAGGCCCTTGCCCAAAGCTATAAGGGGGTTAACTCAAATCTTCGCTAAGCCCTAGCCCAAGCGACACGTAAGTGGGCTAACTTGGAATCTTCGGCCACTCAACGTGAGTGGAGGCCTTAGCCCAAAGCGGCAAGGAAGGGGGCTAACTTAGAATCTTTCCGTGAACGTGAGTAAGGCCCTAGGCCAAGCGGCAAGGACGGCGGGCTGACTCGAATCTTTGCCCACTCAAACGTGAGTGGAGGCCCTAGCAGGCCCGAAGCGGGAGGAAGGGGGCTAACTGGAAATCTTCCCCCAAAGCGGCATGTAGTGGGCTAACACGAATCTTCGCCCACTCAAACGTGAGTGGGGGCCCTGAGCCCAAAGCGGCATGAAAGGGGCTAACTCGAGATCTTCATCCACTCAAACGTGAGTGGAGGTCCTAGCCCAAAGCGGCATGGAAGGGGGCTAATTTGGAATCTTCACCTGCTCAAACATGAGTGGATTCCCTAGCCCAAGCAGCATGGAAGGGGTTAACTTGGAATCTTCACCTCCTGAAACGAGAGTGGAGGCCCTAGCCCAAAGCCATGAAGAGGGCTAACTCAAGATCTCCGTCCACTCAAATGTGAGTGTAGGCCCTAGCCTAAAGCGGCATGGAAGGAGGCTAACTTGGAATCTTCACTCACTCAAACGTGAGTGGAGGCCCTTGCCTTAAGTCACTTGAAGGGTTAGAATAAAATTAGCACCCACTCATCGAAACGTCAGTGGATTAGTGGAAGCCCTCGTCTTAAGTGGCTAAAAGAGGCTAGAAATAACCAGCACTCACTCATCGAAATGGGAGTGGGGGCCCCTGCTTGAAGTAACTGAAAGGGGATAGAAATGACCAATGGGCACTCATTGAAATGGGAGTGGGGACCCTTGCCTTAAGTGGCTGAAAGGGCTTAGAACAGAATCAATTCCCATTCACCGTAATGACAGTGGAAGTCCTTGCCTTAAGTGCTTGAAAGGGAGTAGAACAAAATTGACACCCACTCATCGAAATGGGTGTGGAGGTCCTTGCTTTGAGTGGCAAAAGGGGCTAGAACAAGATCAGTACCCACTCTCCAAATAGGTGTGGAGGCCCTTACCCAAAGTGGCTGAAAGGGGCTGGAACAAGAGCACCACCCACTCACCGAAACAGGAGTGGAGACCCTTGCCTTAGGTGGCTGAAAGGGGCTACTGTGAGATCATCACCCACTGACAAAAGCAAGTACTCAACTAAGTTGGCCAAAAGAATAAAAATAAAATTACAGCCTCGTTGTGGTAATGTTAGTTGAAGAAATGGCCCAAGGTGAGAATATCATTAGAAATTCACTTAAAGTGAACATTATATCAAGGTTAAAAAACATGCTCAATGACAAGCCTAAAAAAACACTCAATAGGTAATTGAAACATGCTCAATGGCAAGCCACCCTTCTTCATTGAGCAGGGGGACTGAAGAGACAAACCATCCCATCATGATAAAGAAATGAAGAAGAAATTTATTATACTGCCTTATGAAGCATATGTCCAAAAAAAAAAAAAATGAATGCATGAAATGATCATATACAATCTCCAAAAGTGGAGGGGCTACGAAGATGTAGCACATATTCTTAGTGCATTGAGAGGATCATTAAATTGATTAGAGCATGTGGCAGCTTCCCTGACTTCAAAAGCGAAGGTGACAAAATTGCCATGAATAGCTTAACAGAGAAAGATAATAAAAATGCCACATATGTATAAAGTCTATCTAGCAGGGTTACATACCTGGATTATTGTTCTTTATTTGTGAAAATTGTCACATTGTAAAATGATGGAAGAATCATCGTCGCTTTTAATATTCAATGCTTTATGTTTTCACATGCCCACAACCGGGGTATACACAAAGATATACAGTGTATTCTTCAAACCACGGCTTTAAAATCAAAAAGCAGGAAAACACAGAATGGACAAAGTATATCCAACAACAGGTAGCTTAGTCCCAAGTGCATAACACTAAGCATCTAAGAGACCTCCTCTCTTCATGATTTATGGGTTAATGGATAGACACAAATATACTCCCATTATTGTTGCCATAGGCGCAGAGAGAGATAGAGAGAGAGCCTATATACTAACTTATTTTCTGGCAAAGCCAGTTTAAATCGGCCAAAGAATAAAACAGGACCTATAAATCTTGCTTTCTAATATCAGAAAAGATATTAGCTCTGCTATTACTCCATATTGGATGGGATCACAGCTAGGTGAAATATTGCTGTGCTGGGCTCATAAAGTATTGGGAAAACCACTGTTATTATGTTCCTAGAGGCCATCCAAAGAATTCAAGAAATTGGATTTGCAAGAAAGCAAACAAAGGATGATTCCCAAATGAAAGGGGACTAAAGCCTTCTCACAGTTGTAAATAAAATGCATAGGCGTAGTATTACAATCATAAGAAGATTAATGAAACAACAAAACAGTAATAATGGTAAATGGAGGAAAAGAACATGTGGCGTTTAATGTAAAACTTATTTTCATGCACAATCGTTTGAAAACACACTTTTCTTTGCTTATGTATGGAAATCTTGAGATTATATGCCCCTTTAGAGATTTTCATGGTATAATGACAATAATTTGGGTGTATGTGTTCTCATTTCATCCTGCTCTTGTGATTAAATTCACGATTATGTATGGCCTGAGTTAGGGGTAGCACATAAGAAATTTATTTAAGAACTTGTATAAAGGTAAATTGCAGTATCAATTGTTTTGAAGTTGGAATAGCTGGTTCATAAACTATTTGATGCCTAAACTGGTTGTTATCTTGTTCTCATGTTTCATTATGATAAATCCTGATCATCTAGCTATGTGGACTTACTGCTCAAGCATATGAATGAGGTAGAGTGTGGAGCTTGTAGAATTTTGTTTATGATAGCTCAAATGAATTACTTGGTGATGAGATATTATTCATATATGGTATCATTGAGTTAAACATTTTACATTTATATGTTACACCGCTGAAATTTTGGTTCTATCGTGTGCTTCCACTACATGATAAGACACCTTCATGCATTCAGGTCCCCAACTATCAAGTTTTAGCTCAATTTTTACCATTTTCACAATCTGCATTATCTTGGCATCTACCGTTTTGAGTATATGCTGAAAACTACAACTTGGAACCATGGCGTTAAGTTTGTCGACGTTCCACACATGCTTAACACTAATTTTCACATCGAAGTCAGAACATGAGTGTGTTTGAAAGTTCTTGATATCAATATGTACAGTTGGTGGGAATTTTCAAATGCATGTGATATATATCTTTTGTTCCACTAAGTATTCTATGGGCTATTGTTTGCAGTCAAGTGTGTGCTCAACAGAGAGCTACACCTCTAAGTTGAGCAAAGAGCTAATGTTTTGGAGTAAATATATATTAACATGTTTTGTTGTGTCTTTTATCTATTTATTTTTTTCTTGTACATAATATATGTATTTGGACAATGGTACGACAAAAAGACCCTAATATGAAAAAGTGCCCAACTCTTAAAAGAGGGGCACTATGACAAGAACAGGGGGTTTTCTTTAACCCTAGCTCTCATGACAACTCTCTGGCTTCTCTCCTCCTTCTACTACTTCTCCTCCGCTCTCGAGTCTCTCATGTCTCAGTCAAATGAACCTATAACGAAACCCTTTGCTAAGAAATAATTAGTTAAGTAAACATACAAATTGCTGTTTATTTTAATGAACTCAGGTCTTTCAGGCTTTGCATTTGATACTTGTTATATTATTCCATTTATCTGTATAGAATATAGATATTATGGTACCATTTATAAAGTGCAAAATTTTCCTCATTTGCAGGAAAAGGACGATGATGACTCTGAAGATGATGATGATCAAGAGGATGGTGAGGATGAAGGTGAGGAGGATGATGGCAAGTGAAAATTGCATTATGCTGATATTACCTGTTTGGCTTAATCTGGGTATAGGAGTATGTAAGTGGGTTTTAGGGAATGATGATCATGGACACACTTTCTGGTTAACTCATGTCAGCAAGGGCATCTACCAAGGCCAGTTAGTGGTTCTGTTTATGACCATAATGTATTCATTGTCCTGTGAAGTTATTTCTGGTTTCGTCCCTAGTGCACTTTTCCAGATACTAATGGTACATCGGCTTTATTTCTCGGCCTTTTGTTGTGAAACTACATAGTAAAATTGAGGTATTTAGTTTTGTTTGGAAAAGAAATTGCAGTACCTAGTGTAGCTGTTTGGTGTTTCCTAGCATGCTGGATGACCGCTGAAAGCAAATTATACGAGTGATGTTCCCCGAAGCCGATGTTCAATGTTATTTCAATGCTATTCATCTGTTTTACCGATGCTCGTTTATTGGTTATTTCTTCCATCTTCTAATTTGGGGTAAACAGTACAGATCACCTTTCAAATTTGATTAAATTGCACTTTACCTCGTGTTTTTGCGCCCCCCCCCCAAAAAAAAATAAATTGTATTCCATCACATGAAATTTAAATAGCTAATAAAAAATATTAGTTGAAAATGATTTTCTTGTTTTTATATAGTATATGATGAAAAATAAAAGTAAAAAATATTAAAGTATTTAAAAGAAATAGATTTTTATTTTTTAATTTTTATATTTTATCAAATCATCAATTATTTAAATTTAAAGTAAATAATAAATTACATTGACACTAATTTTAAGTAATTAAAATTAATATTTATAACAATTGCAACTATAAATAATATTATTTATTTTTAAATATATAAATAAATAATCAACAAACATTTTTATTTTATTGTAATTTTATTTTTTACTAAATATTTATTTAAAATTAAAATTATTTATAATAATAATAGAATAACTGTATATCATATAATGTGACATTTTATAAAATGTCACACCAAAACTATATAATATTAAAATTAAAATTTCAACATGCCTAGCAACTATGTTTTATACTATTATATCTTATATTAGTAGACTTTATCTTATTTGGCGGGCATACCAAAATAGAATTCAATCGATTATTGTAAAATAAAACTATCACATCAATTAACAAATTTGAAATTTTATTGAAAAAACATAAACTAACGAAGAACCTAAAGCAACCAAGTAAAAGAATAAAAGGTTGAGTGGCAATGGAAGTGGTTATCACTTGAATTTACTTATTGTCACTCCTTATTTATTAAATCTTATTACAACTGTTCTAAAGTGTCCTTTCAATCTAATCTTATTTCCCTTATCAAAAAATCTAATCTTATTTCTAATTTTATTCATATTTAATATAATTAATATTTTTGTTCAAAAATGTTTCTCTTGTAATATTTTATTTTTGGCTAATTTCCCAATGAAATATATTAGATTTACATTTTTATATAATGAACGAAAAAATGTGACAAATTAATTTTGTTAATTTTAAATATAATCTTCAAACTGAATTAAGTTTTTTTTTTTTTGGTCATCGACAAGGTGCTTGTGACTCAGTATTTTGACACCATGAAAGAAATTGATGCTGCACTGCTGTCCCCAAGTCCTCTGCTGTATTCATTCCACGTAGACTCGGTACTGGTCGCGATGTAACAAACCAAATTCGTGAAGGACTTCTCCTAAGTTCTCATGAGTAGTTTCCACTCCACCAAGCTCTTGTGTGTCAGTATATATATATATATATGATGATGCCATGCGCATATACTTATTTTTCTATGCTGTGTGTTTAGTGATCTTGTTTCATATGACAATCTTCATATTGATTATCACCGTAGATACGAGTTTTTAAAATTATATTGTGAATGATGCATACCTAAATTATCAACAAACAAATATAAATACATTTTTATAGATCGTGGAACGATACAGCCATAAAAAAAAAAAAATTAAATTATGTTCATGACAAAAAAAGACTTAATTAAATTTGAAAACTATATTTGGAACTAACAAAATCAATTTGTTACTTTTTTCGTTCACTATGTAAAAATAAAAAATTTAATTTTCATAAAATAAAATATTACAAGAGAAAATTTTTTGAATAAAAATATTAATCAATTATATAAAATATAAATAAAATTAGAAATGGAAGGACATTGAAGGACAATTGTAATAAGGCTTAATAAATAGAGAATAGCAATAGCTAAAATGGACTGACAAGGAAGTGATGTTATAACTTATATTTACAAAATATAAAAAGAAAGAAAAAAGCCAGAATTTGATAGGTGTCGCGAGGTTTGTGCCATGCATAGTTGAATGGCTATGAGAGGAGGTGCTCATTCCTTGAAATTGATAACAAGTTATTCTTTCTTCATTCTACACCAATAATCGTTTAAAGTAATAAACACAAAAATTTAAAAACAATGTAGTAACTTTAATTTTAAAAATATATAAGAGAAAATTATTATGTGATTGACTTAAAAAGTTACATTGACTTAAAAATCATGATAAATTGAAGAGGTGATGAAAGAAAGTAAAATAATTACAATTAATAAAAATAAGAATAAAATTAGCATAAATATTTTTACTAAAATTATAAAATGGCAAATGACTATAAATATTTTTTTATAAAATGGCTATTATTTTATAATGAAAGGAATAAGAGATAATATTAGGAAGTGAGAAAATTAAAAGATAAACATTATTTATTGTTATTTTCAAATTAGTGTTGATTGGTTGTTAAAGGTGACATGGATGAAATTAGTGAAACGAGTTAAGAGATAATGCTAAGAAATGAGAGAATTACAAGTTAAATATCTTTTATTATTACTTACTCTTAAATTACAATATTTGAATGAAAGAATAAAATTTTACTTTAAAAGTAAAAAATTTTACTTTCAACCAATATCATTTACGGTCTTATGCGTTTTTCACAACAAATACAATTTTGCGTTATGATTTGAAAAAAGTATATTGGCTATAATGAGTTGCAACATTAAATTTATATCTTTAGACATTACAATTAAACTCTATTTTTATTGAAGATATAAAATGTACCGGTTTCATTCTACTATAGTAATCATTTAATAAAAAAAATTATTCCATATTAATTGTCTTCTAAAGTTCTAATATAAAATTAATCATTTTATATTAATTTACCCTTATTTCTATTAATTGTAACTTCTTTTTTCTTTCTTTATCATTTCTTTTGTTGACCTATATATCTATATATAACATAATTAATGTTTTTTTCAATTAGTTAAAGGGTTATTTAATATTTTATAATTGTTTTTGAAAATAAATCATAACTATCCAATTATTTTCTTAATTTTAGGATAAATGATAGTTATTATATAATTGTGGGAATATTTTTATATAAAATAAGCCGTAGTTTGTCTATTAGTTTTTGGCATAAGAATAGGATATAGTAAATAAATGGTCAGCTTACTTTTTTTTTTTTAGTTAAAAAGTTGATAACATTCACGGGCCAATTACTCACAGGATAAAACATTACAAGTTTAAGGTTGGCCCACAGTTGGCACAAGCTCATCGACCAAACAAAAATCACTCCACATGCTAAGTGATAAAGAAACACTACACTAATAACACAAAGACAGTGTATTCCATAGTGGACTATTGGCTTCTCTTGGAGAAGATACAAAAGCACCCTGCAAGTTTCTTCTAATAACATCAATCTATTAGGTAAAAGGATGCACACAAATTAACCTACTCTATAGTAATTCCTTAGTTTTTTTTCCCTAAGATTAACCTTCTTTTATAAACCAGCATTGAATCAAATTCTTTTCTTCTAACTTACAAGAAGCTTGACAATATACATGTATAACACAACTAATTTGTCCAACACGGAAGAAAATTGAAGAAAAAGAACAACACAGAAAGAAAAAAACCTAAAGAATAGAAGAAAAAGAACAACACAACATGGCTGATACAAAAACAACAAAGGCAGCAAAGA
Source organism: Dalbergia oliveri (assembly GCA_030441495.1). NCBI lineage: Eukaryota > Viridiplantae > Streptophyta > Magnoliopsida > Fabales > Fabaceae > Dalbergia > Dalbergia oliveri. The sequence goes on from JAMLFY010000003.1 coordinate 42,584,473, forward strand.
AAAAAAAAAGCAACACGGAAACTAACCTACACACACAAAAAAAAAACCTAGAACAAAACATGAAAAGGAGGCCAACTACCTCTAGCCTAAATACAATAAGATAAATTCAACCAAAACCATTAACAGCGGCGTAGATTATCACCTATCACAAACACAACTCTTGGATACAACTTGACATTTGAGCAATCACGAGATCTCCAAATAAATGAGCTATTCCACACTATCTTAAACGAGTCCAAAACCGCTGTTATGCCAGAGAATATATTGGATGGGAAATGACTCAAACTTTCATGTAATGGGATAGGTGGGAAGACAAAAAAAAAAAAAAAAGAGACAAACTGCTACTGTGCTATGGTCGGGTTTAGTTGTCAACTTACTTTTTAAAATATGTTATTTTTGTCCATTTATGTTTATTTTCTTTATTCTCTTGCTAATCAATGCTAAGTTGATTGAGGGCATTGGTTACAAAACAGAGTGAAAAACTTTTGAAACTTTTAATATATCAAAATCTTAAAAGTATTATTTTCTAATCAAAACCCTTTTTAAGTGCAGGACACTAATTAATAACACTTTTATTTTTTTAAAGAATTTAATAAAATTTAATAATGAATAAATTAAATATGATTTCCCAGGCCCACAGGGTGACTCACGCGTTGCGCGAAGATTTGGACTCAATATCCGCTGTTGCTCTGTATCTCCAGTAGAGGTTCCCTATGAGCATCGCATTTTTCTCTTGTTTTCCTTGATGTCTTAAAAAAAAATAATTTGAATAAATGAAGTAACTGATTTTTCCCCCTCTCACCTCATTAATTATTTCTCTTTCTTTTTCTCTCTATTTTTTTTTATTTTTTATTTTTTGGGTCATAGTATCATAGAGGGTGGGGGCGACCCCATTTGGGGGAATGTGGAGTCTCAGATTCCATAGGCAAAGCCATTAACCATTTGTGCTAGCCTCCAAGTGCTTTCTCTCTCTTTGATTGTTATCTCTTGTCTCATTCCATGAGTTACAATTTTTTTTTTGTTACAATAAATAACGATGATAGAATTAAAAGAAAAAAACCTAGTTAATGTTTTCTTAATAATCTTACATGATACATATAGTTTGAAACAACTTTTTGAAAAAAGGTATGAATAAATAGATAGAGATAGAAGAAATACAACGGTTGTCATATTAATACTTTTAACATTTAATTTTAGCATATTTTTAGTTTAAGTTTTTACATTGTTATTTAGTTATGCGTTGTCACTAATTGATAATATTATAATTTAATTTTGATGTATCATATAATAAAAAAGAATTTGTTTTTAATAGACTCGCAATGTAAAAATTTTTATATTATCATTTAAACAAGTTGCCACATATGCATGACTTTTGAAATAATGATGGTGAAAGTTAAACATATTTATTAATATGGTAATATATAATTAAATGATAATATCTATATATTAAAATTTAACTAGTATTATTAACTCTGAGAAAAATCTCTCAATAATACAAAAAAACATATATGGAGAATTTAATTTAATTTTGATGCACTTTTAATATAAAAGAATTTTACATTATCATCTAATTAAGAACTATTATTTATGAGATTTTTGAAGTTGTAAATGTAAGAGTAGATCACTTTTATTAATATGACAATATATAATTAAATAATAGTGTAAAATTATTTTATATAATCAATGCACCAAATTTAATCTAGCTCATGTTTGATTGGTCAATGGTATTTAATATATATTGTAACTCCCTCTCTCTTTCTCATCACTTATTATTTTCTTTGTTGACTTCTCATAATTTTTAAATCAATTACTTGAATAACGTAACTATTCACTAAGAAAAAAACAATAATTAAGTCTTTTATATACCCTTTTTCAAAAAATAAAATTAATAAATTACTTTCATAATTCTAGTACTTTAACAAGGTATTCATCATTCATGAACTTATTTAATTTATAGAAGACCGATACTTCAAATAAAAGTCATAAAATAATAATCATGTGGTGATAGAGAAGGACCGAGATTTTATATATATTCACTTGTTATATAAGATAACATTACTCAAAATAAGGGTGACAAGAAAAGAGATTGCATACTCTATCTGAGAAGCAATTAAGCAAGGGATGGCAGAGCGTTGTATTCCCACAGTTGACCTCTCTCCTTTCCTGAGGGAAGATGATGATGATGAGGATGGTAAGAAGAAAGCCATGGAAACCATCTCCAAAGCATGTTCTGAGTATGGCTTCTTCCAAATCGTGAACCATGGGGTGTCCCTTGATTTGATGAGGAGAGCCTGGGAGCTGTCCAAGACATTCTTCGATTACCCAGATGAGGAGAAGAACAGGAGCAGCCCTTCCTCCAATGCACCCCTTCCTGCTGGCTACAATAGGCAGCCTTCTAACTCACTGGACAAGAATGAGTACTTGCTTGTTTTTCCTCCGGGATCCACCTTCAATGTCTATCCTCAAAACCCTCCTGAGTTCAGGTAACTCATCAACACCCTCTCATTAATTTCCCATTTGATTTTATACATATATATTGAATGTGGTGCTAGAGTATATTCATGACATGACATCGTACCAAATGAGAGGTTTGATTTACGCGAATGTATTCGCGTGAGGGTGTTGTGATGTGACTTTATAATTTCTGTTATGATAAATTAAATTCACAATCTTCAAGTTTAAAAAATTATATTCACGTCAGGATGCATGATAATTTTTATTTGTGTGTAAAAATTACTTTTAACTATTAATGTGAAATAATAGCATCTTAAAAGTACTTTCCCTATGTGACTCTCCCATAGTAAATGTAATTTAAGTGACCAATAAGAGTAAAGCTGTATTGTTAAGGGGAAAAAATTTGTCAAAAATAAAGGTAATTATTATATATAAAATAAAGCAATATGATGTAGACATTCTAAAATTGACACATATGTCATCCTCGCTTTGAGATAATAAATTCGTATAAAAACTTTGATTCTCTCGCAATTTCCGGCAAATAATAGTGTCAAACTGTTTTCTTTTATTTTCTTCTTAGCACTATATTATATTGATTTTGTGTGTGAATAAAATGAATATAACGAAATAATTCAAGAATAAAAGCTGCGAGATTTTTTTAAAAAGTATCTTTGAATAGTTACCACTTGTTAAATATTCTAGCTATATCTTTCACATTACAATTAATGAATGTATGTTAACATATATGTATATGTCAAATGTGACAGGGAAGTGCTTGAAGAAATGTTTCTGCAGCTGAGCAAGACGGGTCTGCTATTGGAGAGCATTGTGAATGAGTGCTTGGGCTCCCTCCAAACTTCCTGAAGGAGTTCAATCATGATAGGAGCTGGGATTTCATGGCAGCAATGCGTTACTTCCCAGCTTCGAGCGACGGCAACAATGGAATCACAGAGCATGAAGATGGCAACTGCATCACCTTTGTGATCCAGGATGGTGTTGGAGGCCTCCAAGTCCGCAAGAATGGAGAGTGGATCCCTGTTGTTCCTGCTGAGGGCACCATTGTCGTCAACATTGGGGATGTTATTCAGGTAATTGAACCGTTTGTTTCACCCTTAATTCTTTCTTTCCAACTGGGTGGTTCTAATTCTTCTTCCTCTTTCTATTCAACCCCTTGTGCTCAACAAAATTTGAAGCAAATCCTCCAAGAGTAGTACCTAAACCATCATATTTTTGTACATTTTGTGTTGTCAAAAACATGATGGCATAGTGTTACAAGTCTCATATTAATTAAATAAAGAATTTTTGTCAATTAGTGTTCTAAGAGCACTGTTTAATGAACCAAAAACAGAAATATTTTAAATTTTTTAAGATATTCAATTCATTAAAAACTTTAAAACTCTACTTTTAAAGTGGGTGTGGCTGAAGAGTACAAATGAGGATAAAAATTTTATGAATGGATTCTATGATATAATTAATTTTACACATAATGCTCACCCTACAAATTTCCACTCTATTTTTTCTCTTCATCCAAACACAGCCTTAATAAAAAAAAATTTCTACTTTTAGCTTCATAAGCAATGGCATTAGTAATGGTTAGCAACACCCTTAAATAAATCAGAAAAATTAGTTTAGTATATTGAGAAAGCTCTCATTTAACATATTAGTCTTTTGAATTGTGATTTTCCTATGCATTTAAGTTGGTTTTCTCAATGTGAGTTGGGCTACATAGATACTACCCATAGGCTAGGTATGCTTTGACATCAATGTAATGGTGCTAATTGCTGCAATTCAAAGTCTGGTTGATTGTGATCTAACTAGTTCTGTTGAGATTGTGATCTAAGGTCTTGAGCAACAAGAAGTTCAAGAGTGCAACTCACCGAGTCGTGAGAGCAGCACGAAACCGGTACTCTTATGTCTTCTTTCACAACTTAAATGGGGAGAAGTGGGTTGAGCCATTGCCACAGTTCACCAAAGAGATTGGGGAGCCACCAAAGTACAGAGGATTCCAATTTAAGGAGTATCAAGCACTGAGGATGAGAAACAAGACCCATCCACCTTCTGGCCCTGAGGATGTGATCCACATTACTCATTATGAAATTAATTAATGCCTAGACTCAGACTACTCTTGTGTCTGCCCTCTTGAGATTTCATAGTTTTGGTTTGTTTGTGAACTTTTATATGTTAATGTTGCTCCCATATTTTGAAACCGTCAATAAAGAGGAGTTTGGGATTTGCAATAGCTTCAGGAAAAAAAAATGCACTCATATGGTGCTTTTGTTTTTAACTTGAGCATTTCCTTGGATTCTTGAACTTGTGGTGTTGTAGATAAACTTAACAAATGATAGTTGAGGTGGCTAGCAACTGAGTTCAAAACTGGAAGCTTTTGCATAATTTCCATTCCATTTACTCATTTAGGAAAGTTTGTCATGAGACTAAAATGATCTTTGAATTAGTTTTTCATATAATTTTACCAGCAAATCGAATCTATTAAATTTTCACCAATCTTAGACATGGGTTAGCACTAGCAATCTATTTTGACAAGCTTTGGTTGAGGTCAGTCAATTCTAACTATGACACTTAATAATGACCAAATAGACTTAAATAATAGGGTAAATTGCATCAATATTTTTCAATGTCTATTAAAAATACACTTACCTTCTCTTAGATTCTAAAATTACACCTACTTCCCTTGTCTCTAAATAATTTCTAAAATTCCAAAATTACCCTTAGTAAAAACTAACAACTCATCTTTCTTCAACCTTCACCCACCTCCAGAAACCTAAACCCCTATAAACTACTCAAAGTCTCAAACACACCACACCAGCCAAGAAAATGGAGTTATCATAGAAAGGAAACTAGCCTGACAACATATATTGGTTGTCCCCTCCATCTTGTTTTTCTCGGGCTAATTTCTAGAAATTGAACAGAGAAACTATGAAAAAAAGAAAAGAAAAGAAAACCTATAATCAAAGAAAAGAAAACCTATAATCAAATATGAATTTTTCTAACATATTGAAATGGAACTCTTATTATTCCATTGAGACCGGTGACATAGATGCATATACTACATCTTGCTATATAAATGACTTAATGGGCAAACCCTGTAGGTTCCATGCATTTCAACTAGGATATTGATTGAAGTTGTTTTGGCATGATTTCTGATAATAATTAGAAGGTGCACGCCCTTTTGTTTAAATTTTCACGTTTAGTTATTTAATCAGCCCTGAAAGCAGCTTCATCATTTACTGTGCGAATCGGTTTTTGGATGGCTTGGTGTCGAACCTGTAGGGTCGGGCATCGGAATTGGAGTTAGGCTTAGAGGAGCAGAAGACGGAGGAGGAGGAGTAAAGAACAGTCTTTAAGAGGAAGAAGACAGTGACAGTAGTGAAGAATGACATTCGTTAGAAAATTTAAAACATAATCCATGATATGAATGTCTTTTGGTATGTTTTAGACATGTGCAACCCATGTGCCCTAAAAGATAAGGGGTGTCATTGTAATGAGTGTTAAAAAATTAAGGAAGATGAGTGTAATTTTAAAATCTAAGAGAAAGAAAGGTATTTTGAATGATTTTAAGGGATTGATATAATTTGTCTAAATAATAAAATGTGTGCCTTGATTAATGGTTCTATTTTTTTGGCTTAATTATAAGTACTTCATCTAATAATCCATATTTTTACCATCGTACCAAACAAATCCTAATAAAAATAATTTTCATATTCTCAAAGTGCAACTGCAATCAAGAGACTTCATGTCACTTTGCTAAGAAAAATTTTTATATAGGTACAATTCTAAGAATCAATTCTTGGATACATTCATAAAAAAAAAAAAAAGTAAATGAGACCCATAGATGGATGAATATATATTGACTAAAGTTAATAGAACCCATTTTTATTATAAGTATGTCTAATATAATGTGTTAACTTATATTCATACGTATCTCCTTGCCTAATACACCAAGGGGTGAAAATGTCGCTACTTGTGTTGCCCAATAAAATGATACCGGATTTTTTTGTTTTTTGTTGTCATAAATGATACCCTCCTGAAATGCACCATGACCCAGTTGAATAGAAACATGAAGATCTAGGGAAAGGGTCAATCTTGGGCTTTCGTGTGATTTGTTTTGGACACTGTGCTTCTTACTTGTGTTGCCCGTACTACGGGCCGGCTGTGTGGGTCTATCTTCGGGCTCTGTTGTAGTGTTGGGCCGTTTTTGCTTCTTGGTTTTGAACCTACGGAACCAAAAATTATCAATATATCTGTTCAGACAAAACCAAAATACAAAATATCTGTCAAAAACTACCAAAAAAAGTACACATTGATTAAGAAAAGCAATGAATCGATATTGATAATGGTTCAAATTGTGTAAGCAGACGAAACTGTCTCTTTCTACAAAATTGATCTTGATTGATATATTGAAATGGAGAAAGTGTCCCACAAGGCAAACGCTATTATACACATAAAGTTTGGGCCATCAGTGCTTATAAGGCTTCTCTTTTAAGGTGGCTCCCAATGTGAGACTTATTAGATTGTCATCCCCTTCTAAAATCAGCGTCCTAACAACTGTGTGACACTTCACTCGAATCACAATTGTTGGGTAACAACAACAAAAGACATACAAACACAAATTTAACATAATTCAGTATTCATGGTCTACATTCATGACATCACAAATCATTTACTATTAGCAACTTTTGAATGGTTAAAGTTACAAATTATCCTTATAAATCTTTCAACATAGATAGCTCCTAAGGACTAACTATATGGAATACTTCCATTTTTGAGGATAACTAAACGAAACAACTAAAGCTATATTTATAACCTAACACTCTTGCAAAACTTTCACATTTTCTAGATGTGGGACTTTAGTTAAATCCAATATCGATTGACCCTCTGCTGTTTAGAACCCCCGAACACTCGCAATGCTTGATACGGTCCTGATCAACCCTCTTAACCCTCTCTAGTTGGTTGGCTCTCAATGAATTAGGGGATGACCAAAAGCATATTTTGCCAAAAACTAAAAGATATTTATTGTATTTACCAACATTTCGTAAAAGCTATTGAGCTTGTTTGGTTAAAATTATGAGATAAGTACTTCTTTAGATTCTTCAAAAGTAGAATAGAAGCATAAGTATAAATTTTTTATACGTTTGAATGTAATTGTAAAAATACTTTTTATCATAATCAAAAGTTGTTAAATTATTTGAATAGAAAAAATATAGAAGTACTTATTTTTGAGTAAAATTACAGTTAAGGGTATGAAAAATTACTTCCCATAAAAGATGTTTGAATAGTATTTTTTGTACATGAAATTGTTTTTATATAAAGCTATTTTTTATTTCTTATTTATTTTTAACTAAATATATATAATTAATAAAATATTTAATATTTTTTATGTTATGTAATATTTATTGGACTTTTTAAACTAATTTGATAAATATTTATTATTATTGAATTATGTTTTATTGAATTATAAAATAATACACGTACAAAATAAAATATAATATAGAACAATTAAGTTATTGCAACTGTGATAGTGAATATAGGATGAGGGGTAAGAGTGATTTAGTGGAAGGTTATTTCTTGCCTTTTTTGTAAAATTTATGAGAATAAATTTTGAATCTAAATAATTTCAAAAATCAACAAAAAACACTCTCTCTTTTCTACTATTTTTGCTTCTCTACCAGAAGCATATTGGAATCTACTCTTGAAAAAAGCAGAAAAATTTATTATTTGCTACTTCTCCTTTTTTTAGAAGCACAAACAAATTTGCTAAAAATTCTAGAAGTACTTTTTTAAAAAATAAATTTAGAAAAAGTATTTTTTTTTCTTATAGAAGCTTATCCAAATAAGCTCATTTAATTGATCACATTTTTTTATGGTCTTCTAGAAGAAGTCACAAATTCAAATTCAAAAAACTAAAAATTTATCAAATGAATTTAAATTTAGTAATAGGCCAAAAACATTTAACTTTTGAACTAAATAGTATTTACCTCTTTTTTATGTAATTCAATATAATATTGCTTTTTCTATTTTCATTTCCTAACTAACAGCTTCATGATTGTTATGTAAATTAAATATAATTATTAGAGAAATGATTATTTAATTTTTTATTTACTATTATTTGAATTAATTTATAGTTTTATATTCTGATAATAAACTCTAATGCACATGCCACTATGCTCATTTTACAGGGAAAAAAAAAAAAAGAGTTCCGGCTGCCGCGTTTCGGAGGCGTGAGCCATGAGGTTGATGTGCTCGCGAGGGCATAGCTTAGCATGAATATGTAGTAACATATTGATGTTGAGGCTGTTAGTATTTTTTTTATTTATTGTAAATTTTTTACTCTTAAATTTTTTTTAGTTTAATATTTCGGCTCACAGCGCCTATAACAAGTGAAATCTTTTATGCTGAATTCAAGTTTAAGTTTTTAAAATAAATAAGTAGAGACATACATAATTGAAAGGGGCCATGTTTTGTATTTGGGGATAACAATGGCCACAATATTGCAAGCAGCATCAAATCAAATAGTGGAGTTTTCTCAGTAGCATTTGCGAATGTAACATGATGATGTGGTAGTGGAGTGAAAAATATACTACAACAATGCCAAGCTAAACTTGACGTCAACATCGATCGCTACAAATTAGAAACAGCCATAAAATGTGCAATTAATTTCCCTTGTTTTAAATTTCTCCCTTCTTTTAGGTAATTTCATGTTTCCAAATCAGGGAATCGATCTCCAACATATTGATTATAAGCTTTCCGTTATTATTATTATTTTTTTTTCAATTTAAGAGCCTACTTTTCAAAATATAATATATTCGACAGTAACTAGGCTAATTATTTATTTAAAGTATCAGGGAGACAAAAATCCCTAAAATTTTGGTTGGTGAAACATCCTTTTTCGCTCAACGAAACGATCAAGTGGCCGCTGAAAGCTCAATTCCAATACCCTCTTATAAAATCTTTATCTATGCCAAAGAGGAGCCAGTTCAGCAAAGGAAAACGAAGTCTCATTAATATTCATCCACTAGTTCATTTCTTTTGAAGCTTTTTTTTATTAGTAAATATCCATTTTAGTAATCTAATTATCGGAAAAAAAATTTCCATTTTAGTCTTAATATTTTATAGTTGACTTCAGTTTGGTCTTGGAAAATTTTTAATATCAATTTAGTACTAATATTTTTAAATTTGACATCAATTTCATCATTCTATCAAATTGTTAGTAATTTCTGTGCTTATGTATCTTTCTTGACTAATTAGGGAGGCAATTTTCACTCATCAATTGAAATATAAATAAATAATTACATCAAAAGTTATTGATAATTTGATAAAATATGAAATTAATATCAAATTCCAAAGTGTTAGAGCTAAATTGATATTAATTTTTTCGAAATTAAATTAATTTTAACTTTAAAATGTTAAGGTTAAAAACAATATTTATTTTTTTAATCTATCTATATATCTATATCTATATTATATATTATATATAAGTAAAGTTTACTCGTCATAGTCATTAATGACTCATGCATTCACTATATCTTGCAATTATAACTCATTGTATTCTGTAATTAAAATTCACTCTAATTTATAATAAATAAAATAAAAAGGCGTGGATGACAGCACAACTAGAAGAAGCAGTTAATGTTATAGAAGCATTGCCATTTTAACACCTAAAAGTGGATGTCCAATTCAATACACTCTATTACCATTGGATGTGATAGATAATAAGTGAAGAAAGTTGAGATCACTATCATATCCAATAGTGATGGAGTGAGTGTTTCAATGGACATCCACTTTGAGTGTTGAAATAATTTTTTAGTGTTATGTGTTGTGGTTGTGGACTAGTGCATGCATATTTTATTTAAATTTGGAAGTTAAATTCTCAATTAAAGGGTGCTTCATCACTACAAATGTAGAGATGGCAAAGTAAGTCGATCCATCTTAATTCAACAAGCCCCACCAATGGTTTGGCTAAAATTGGGTAGGGTAGGTTCGCCCATCAAAGTAAAACGAGTTGAAACAATCAACTCATCCTGATTTTATGTGATAAAAATATTAATAAAAGTTTTACTTAGATATAATAATAGGATAATATGCATGTAAACTTTAAAAAATTTAAATTATGTATTTTATAGTTTTTACACATTTTAAATTACATTTCATAAATTATATCATGATAGACTATAAGAAATGAAAAATCCTTATAAAATTTGATCATAAGTCTATAATAAGCTTACAAAAGTGTACAAATTAACATTACAAAGTCCACAATCATAAAATACTATATATATATATATATATATATATATATATATATATATATATATATATATGGGTCATGTAAAAAAGTAGCAACAACATAGTCTATAACAAGGGTTTGGATCATCTAAGTGAACATCTCATTTTAAAGAGTAAAATAATGAGATTTTACCATTGGATCAATAAAATTAGAAGTGAGCCATTTTTATTTTATTGATCTAAAGTGAAATTATTCATTTTACTCTTTAAAGTGAGATTTTTAGTTTAGAGGATCCAAATCCTAGAACAAAAGCTAATTCCTTCTCAATCGATGGGCTGAAATTTTGTTGTGGCTTTAAAAGTCCAACCCAATAGTACAGAAAAAACCAACCCAACCCATAAAAAATAACGAATTAGGCAGGGTAGTCCAATGGATGAAGCTCATTTTACCATCTCTAGAAATTAGTAGCCATTATGGGGATTTGATTGTATTGGGAGGAGTGATTGTTTATTTGTTGTTTGTTAAGGTAGACAACAGATTGAAATTTGGATATGAGTATGTTACTCCCTTCTGTCTCTTTTTTTAAGGTAACATTTGATAAATGTCCTAGATAGAAAATATGGAGACATTGAGGACATAAACGTGTTTGAAAAAAAGGATAGGGACAAAAACTTCAAAATTATCTTCGTCTCAAAATAATTTTTGAGTCAATTTATGTCCCTTCAAAAGGAAGGACGCTGAAGACATATCTCTAGGACACAAATAGAAATTTGTTTCTAAGAATATTTCTTTAAACATTTCATATTTTATCTTTGCCCTTCTCACGTTTCAATTTTTCACCAAATTATAACCGACTATAGTTCATCTTTTCATCAACCACTATATATTGTACACCACTATCAAATATAATTTCATCTCCATCTTCATATTGTCTCTAGCTCTACTATCTCATTGTTTTTTTTTTTTTTTTTGGATAGATACAAACAGTTAAAGAAACGCTAACCGTTGAATAAAATTTATATATAAAAAATTATACTATCATTTAATTAGTAAATATAATAACTCTTATATTTAATAATCTTTAATAAATAATGTAAATGAAATAATTTGATTTTATAATATTATTTTTTATATTATTAGTATATTTAAATTACATTCAACAAATATATACCAACTAGAAAATAGATAAACAAATATAGATTTTAATTTTAATACATTGTTAGTGTAAAAGTGTTTTCACCATAAGAAAAAGTATTTTAACAGTTATTTTGTGTCAAAATTATTTTTCTTGGTAATATATTTTTATTGTCATTTTAATTATTCAAAATACTCATTTTTTTCTTGCAGTGCTTATCATCATCAATCAAAATATTTTATTTTTATGACTTTTAAGGAGTGGATGAAATAGTCAACTATCATGATTGATATAATAATATATAATTAGATAAATATGTTAAAAAAAAAATAGCCATGCATAAGTATAGATATTGCAGAGGGTGGGCTGTCTTCTTCAATATGACATGCATAAGTAGCAAGGCATGTGGTCTCAGAAAAGGCAGCAATGGTTAATATCTATCTGGTCCACTTCTCTGCTTAGCAATGCAGGTCCACGATGCCCTCGTGGACAGGACACACGACTCAAGAGGGTAACGTAACATTGAAGTCCATCATTTTACATCATACCAATACCCATTTTAATTTCATCCATCTCTATTTTATGGCTTATATATATCCTTAATTAATTAGTTAGCCTTTATTACTCTATCTAAACTTAATCAATTGAAGATTTATTAATATATAACGCACTAGTTATAGTTAAAATTATCTTTTGGGTTTTTACAACTAACAATCCTTTTCACAACGGGGCAATATATATAAATATCTCCATCTAATGATGAAGGTCATAGGAAAATAAATAAATATAATGCCTTTTCCTGGATGCTTGACAAACAAGTTAGACAGGAATGTATTCTAAATAATAAGAATAATAATAATGATTAGGGAAGAAGATAAATACCACAGCTTGTTGCAAAGTGAGCTTTGTGCTTTTAGACAAAAAAAAAGGTTCTATAGATAATTGAGATGTATTAATTTTATTTGTCTTGAACATGCCCTTTCTTTCCATCAAAAATTGAAAACATGTTAAGTTTAGAAACCAAAACAAAACAAAAAAAATGTTATTTTTTCATTTTGAACATGAAAATTGCCAATAATCGAGTCGTTATCAAGGATTCAAGAGAGCGTTTTTTTTTTTTGGTCAATTGTCGGTATGTTAGTATATATGCAATTCTTGACATGTAATTTTGCGACAATAACTTTTACGTTTGTGGTGTAAAAACTAAAAAGCTGAGGAATCTCACGTGGGCACTTGGCATTATGCCCTAAAATTGTTTGGGCTTGTTGGGAACTAATTTGAAATTTAATTTCAATTTCATGCCCAAAATAAAAATTGTAAGAAACAAAAAAAAAGGGAGAATGAATTAGGCTTTGACTTGTTGAAAGAAGCCACTAAGCAATGTGTTATTGACATGAGTAGATTAAATATTATTTCAAGAAATCATTTTTTTTTCAAACTTTTTTCTCAAAACAATTTTTGCTTATAAACAGTGTTAAATACAAAATAAACGTAACTAAGGGTTATTTAGGCTTTTAAAAAACAGAAAATAATTCATTGTTTTACTTTTTGAAAAGAGTAATACTATATATTCATAAAAAAATATACAAACTTTTTTTTTTATAAAAATCATAGTGATTGTCAGAAGAAATCGTAATATGACCCACTAATTTATTTAAAGAGTAACAATTATAATATATAATTATAAATACAAAAGTTCAACAAAACTTTTGATTATCTAACATTTTCTTTTAATTTTGAAAAATAGATAAATAGATATATATAGTTGATTCTCTTATAAGGAAAGAGAATTTTGAATCTTAAATTTAGAAATCACTCTCTTCTCATGTAATTATGATTTTATCCTTGAATTTTCGTGAAAAAAAATATTACTCTCTTCTCCCTCTTAATCTCTTTCTTTATGTTCCTAATTAATTATAGTTTTGTAACAAAAGTACTTTTAAACTTATCACATCCAATGAAACATTTCCTAATTTTAATAAAGTATTTAGCTATACAATTACATTCACTGGCAAAACTTAAAAAGTACCCGTAAAATCTTAATAAAAAGGGCCTAATTCTAACCCATGCTAAGCCAGTTTAGGTTGCGTGTGGCTTCCTAAATGATTTTTTTATTCTTGGAAATGCTATTTTTGGGAATAAAAATGTTTGGTATGCAAATTGAATACTCAGTGATATTACTAGGAATACAGATTATTCTTATAATGTTGATTGGTGGTGATGGTCTGGTCTCGATTGATAGTGCTCTAGTCTTAATTATCAGTGTTATCGATATCTCTCGCAGTGTTCTAATGCCAAGTGGATGGCGCAGTCCAACAATGGTTAGCAATGGTCGTTGGCCGATGGTGGCTCAACGGTTGTGATAGTTGTATTCACGGCTTAGGATTTGGGGATATTTTAATCTTTCATTTTCTAAAACATTTCATTCTCAAGAGAATTCAATATTGGGGAGTAAAAATGGGCTCATTTTCATTTCTGGAAATACAACACAACATTCCTGAAAATAATTTTTTTCTATGCACAAACCAAATATGAGAATCTTCCATTCATCTCTTTCAATTTTTGAAAAACATTTCGTGAACCACACGCCCGCTCCCTTAGTGGATTGTTTTTGGCTGCTTCTTCATGTAGCAACGCGTTGCAATCAGCTCATAATGTGTTATTAATAGGATGCTTCAATTTCAATATTATTATAATCACCAATTGATCTGCGTCAAACAAAGTGGATTACATAATGACAAATTACAGTAAAAAGTAGAGCATACACACCGGTTAATTGGATTTTTTCGTTGAATTATCATGCTTATTTACTTTTTGCAGTTATATCGCAATAAGCTAATCATTGATTATTATATGCAATCCAAAATTAACCTAATCTCTATCGGGGCTAGCGTTATTTGTCGTTATTCATGATTCGCCTTTACCTGATATAAGACTCACTAAGATTAATAAGTACAACATCTCAAAATTTTACTCTCACCTATTGGAAAGCTGAAACTGTTTGATTCAAATGCATGTAGCTATAAGAATAACAGCGAATATGAAATGGAAAAAAAAAAAATTGGGATATATATTCAGAGGAGAAGAACGAGAATTCATATAGTTCGCTGTCGTCTCTAGTAAGGAAAGTAAGTTAGCGTTTGGTTAGCCCCATTTGTTCATGAACTCAAAGGGTCACTTTTATTTATTTATTTTTTCTTTTTTGTGTTTTGTGGTCAATTCCAAGTTCCATACAAGAAACTAGAGCCTGTTCATAAATGCAAAGAAAACGAAATTGCTAGTGGTCCTTAGGCTGAAGAAGGTAATAGCATATATATGTCGATGACTACCTTTAAGTTTTCTTTATGCGTATATATTGTCTTTTTTCCTGTTTAAGCACTGTGATATTTATAATTACTGCATGTTGGCAATGTCATTTGTTTGATTTCATCATAGAAAGAAAACGTTTGAGAAATGCAGATCTAATATCTATGCTTGTAAACATGTGACTAAGTTATCTGTTCATAAAGCTAAACTAGGCTTGTATTAAGCTATTTAAATTAAGGGTAATGTTATATAGTCATAAAAATATGTATAGAAGTTTTGATAAAAATCATAGTAATTGCTACATGAAATAAAATGATATGGCATGCTTATCTATTTAGAGATCAACAATCATGTCAAATGTGATCACTATTAGTTGTAGATAACTACACACATGGCTAGCCTATAATAGTTTTTGAGGAAAAAAAATAAATATAAAGTGATGAACATGAAGCTAATCATGGATCATCAAATTAGAGCCATCCAAATTGAGTTGCCCTAGCTAGCTAGCGTGGAGTAGTGATGATCAAGCTATTTGCAAGGGCGTGTTAATGTTAATTTACAAATGCTAGTAGCTTCTGATTGATATTAAACTCTGCTGCTAACTATGTGAATTCAATTCACAAATCGCAGACACACCCTTATTAATATCAATATTATTATTATTATTAGGCTCAAAGGAAAGGCAATGGCCACTAGAGGAATCCCAAAGTTCCCCAGCAAAGTTGCAGAACAAAAGGCAAAGGCCAAAGGCAAGACGAAATGATTACTTGAATGAGAAGGGACCCACATGATAGCCTTTCCTTTACAGGTCCTTCAATTTTTTGACTTGAGATCGGGACCCACCTCGGCCACCATTGTCTTTATGGATTGAATGATAAAAAAGAGCACCTCACGTGGAGTCTGAACCAAAGAGGGCTGTCCAACCACAATAAAAGGGGCAACTCCTCCCTTCAATTCCATAAAATAAAATAAAATAAATAAAATTCAAAGATTTTTCCACTCTCAGTTTCCTCCTATTGAAATACAAACCTACCCCTCCATACAATTGAAATTTGAAAGAATAGAAAAATTTTTGCACGTTATTATTATATTTCAAAAGCTTAACACACACACAGCAACAAAGCAATTTCTTTTCTGAAAAAATAAATCATGCTTTTTAAAGCTCACCCATATAATTCCCACTTATAATTATCTTTGTTGCTTAAAGCTCTTACCCTAGTCCTTCTGTTTCTCTCTCCTAAACCACAACAATTCTCAAAGCAAATTCCGTCCCTTCTACAAAGAAAGAAACCTAAATAACCTAGACACACATCCCTCCTCCAAATATAGGCACACCAAGAGAAAGACCCACCACAGAGATTAAGCCCCATAAACTCACTGATCAAAACCTGTCTCATAACAACAACCATCTCAAGCACACGCCCATTCACAAAACCAACACAAGGCACAAAACACAGACACACACATATAGAAACCAATTATCAACTTCTTCAAATCCATCCATGATCATGGAGGGAGGTGATGATCTCCACCAGCATCACCATCACCAGCATCACCACCAGCATCACCATCAACACAAACAAAACTTCCCATTCCAACTCCTCGAGAAGAAAGAAGATCAACAAGAAGCAGCTTCATGCTCAACCTCGTCACCATACCCCTCCCTAGCCATCTCCGCAGAACCAAGCACCTCCAACTCAAGCCGTTCCAACAACAACAACCAGCTCCTTCCTCCACCCTCCTCCGACAAAAAACCGCCACCAAAACGAACCTCCACAAAGGACCGGCACACGAAGGTGGACGGCCGCCGCATTCGTATGCCGGCCCTATGTGCTGCTAGAGTGTTCCAGCTCACACGTGAGCTGGGGCACAAATCCGATGGTGAAACCATAGAGTGGCTCCTTCAGCAGGCGGAGCCAGCCGTCATCGCTGCCACTGGAACCGGCACCATCCCCGCCAACTTCACGTCCCTTAACATATCATTAAGAAGCTCAGGTTCATCTATGTCGGTTCCATCTCAGCTAAGGTCTTCCTACTTCAACCCTAATTTCTCATTCCAAACAAGGAGAAGCTTCTTCCCGGAATTTCCTTGTCTTCAGAGAATCCCAACACTTCCACCACCACCAACATGTTCAATTTTCAGTCAAATAGCCTAATTAGCGCAGGCATGCTGCAAGCCAAGCACGAATTGCGCGATACCAGTGACGCGCCAACCACCTTGGACTTGTCCGCAGAAGAGATTTTGGGAAGGAAACGGAGAAGCGCCACCGAGCAGGACTTGTCGGCTTCGGCGGCGCAGCATCAAGTTGGGGGCTATTTGTTGCAATCAAGTAGCACCGGTTCGATTCCAGCGAGCCATGCTCAGATTCCGGGTAATATATGGATGGTGGCGAATTCGAATAGCCAAGTGATGAGTGGTGATCCTGTGTGGACGTTCCCAGGGGTGAACAACAGTGCTTTGTATAGAGGCTCTATGTCTAGTGGATTGCACTTCATGAATTTTCCTACCCCTATGGCCTTGTTGCCTGGACAACAATTAGGGCCTTCTGGAATGGGTGGCGGTGGCGGCAGCGGCGGTGCGAATTTAAATGAAGGGCATTTGAGTATGCTCGCCGGACTTAGCTCTTATCGTCCGATCGGCGGTTCGGAGTCTCAGGCGAGTGGCTCACAACAATCACATCATGGTGGTGGCAGCGATGATCGGCATGATAGCACTAGTCATCACTCATAGAAAGGGATCCGTGATCTGATCTTCTTTCTTTCTTTTTTACCTACATGTGTTAGTAGTTTGATATGTGTTAACACAAACGTGACGTGAGGTTTGATTGCCCTATAGAATTGAGTTTTCATTTGTTTAATCCAATAGATTAATTTTGTTCTTTTTCTTTTTGGTGTGATTAATATTTTGGAAAGGGAGTTGGGGCTTGGATGATGGAAGAGAGAAGAGGGTTTTTTAGGGTTTGAGAGATGACACTATTTAACAGTTGATTATTTGGCTGGCTTTCTTAATTTTCTGGTAGAAAAGGAAACTGTCTCTCTTTTGATTTATATTTCACTACACAATATCTTATCATCATTGTTTGTGCAATTCGCTTTTCTTTTCTTCTCTGATCTTTTTCCCCTGAAAGACTTTTAATTTGTAATTTTATGCTTTTTCATATCTTACTCCCATAAACTTAAGGTAAGTCTCCATGGTCCTTCCTAACTAACTGGCATTTGTGTTTGCTACATTCTGATTTCTCTTTTTTTTCCTTTTTCAATTCACCTTTGATTCTTGGTCTTAAAGTATTAGTGCAGTAAAAGGGATGAAACAGTGCCACTGCAAGACCAATGTAAAAGTGTATATATCCGTATGGTATATATATACATGTTAATTTTTACACTATGCTTTTCGATCATTCTGATTCCAAGTCAAGGCCATGAATCTCGAGGTTCACAGTGCATAGATATATGATTAAGATTTTTCAGAGAGAAAGAGTCATGGAGAGAGGTAATAGGGATGGTGGGGTCAAGACCTTATCGGTTCCAGGTGTTGGCTCCGGTGGTGGGATCCATATGCTGGTCATTGCCCAAACCAATGTACAATGTCACTGACAAACAGGTGGATCATTCCTCATCTTTTTTTTTTTTTTCTCTTTTCTTTTATTTATTTTTATTTTTATATTTTTTTGGGGGATCATTTTTATGGAGCAGTTGCTGGCATCAGAGTATTAATGACCCTACTGGGATATGGCCCACTATTCCATCAATCAGGATCGTTCATTTGGCGGGCCATCATTTTTTTGATGGACGCATTGAATGATTGGGTCTGAGCTCAGCTAAGGTAAAAATGTGGAATTTGGTGTTTCAGCGTCATACACTCATCACCCTTCCCTTGTTTCCCTTCAATCACGTTTTGAATTCCTCCATCCATTTTATTTTTCGTACATTGTAATTGGCAAAATAAGATTTGAATTTATGACCTTATCATAAATTATCAAATTCCTATCACTACTTCAATCTTAGTGTCTTCCTCCGTCCACTCTTTGATTAGGCACAAACACAAGATATGCAGTGTGTTTAGGCCCTTCATCAAGGCACCACAGTTAGTACTCTTGTGAGGTTAACCCTTAAAACTAGAGTCATGATTAAATTAGGTTCTCTCCAAAATAACAACCCCACAATTTGAGTGCTTCATATTGAAGGTAATTTCCTTTTTTCCTAAGGTTGCAGTTCTCTTCACTAAACACAATGGTAAGATGGCTGTTTTATAATTATAGTCCCTTTTACTGCTGTTCACAGGCCTTGCCACCAATTTCCTTAATTAAGTTTATAAATTTGTATTATGTTATTGGAATCTAATAATCTCCCGTTCTCACTAAAAGAACAAGCAACATCTATGGTTGGCGAAATTGAAAATTAGTATGGAAGGGGGAAAGCAGGTTTAGGATATTCCCTCCACTATAGTTTAATTTTTGTTATGCGCAATATGATTGAAATTTTAGCTTTATTTATGGAGATAGTGTCAATTTCATTTATTACACGAGTGTAAAGCAAACCAAGAAAATTAAATAGTATATAATCTTGTTAACTCATAACCAAAAGTTGACATATCTGATTAATATAATCTGTTACTTGATGAAATATGCACGGTCGATGGAATAAGGTACCTTGGTGAGAGGTTCGAATATAATTATGGGCGCTGATAATGGCATTGTTTTAAGATATGGCTCCCACCTTGTGCAGCTGCAAAAGGCGAATCAGGAAAGCATAGTTGAATTGAGAAATGTTATTTGCCAGCGTTTCTTGTATGGCCAGTAAGGCCTATGAGCTTATATAATTAATCACATATACATATTATTGTATATATTGACACATGAGAGATCATAATTTAAATTGTGGTTGATCATTTGGCTGTATTGCGATATAAAAAACTACAAACAAATGCCATTGATGATTGCCGTTGCGATGCAATTGCAGAAAACATTGCAATATACTGCAGTTACGAATACAGTTGTGGACCACAATTTAAAAAAAAAAGATATTATAAGTCAAAAAAAAAAACCATTTAATGATTGTGTTTTGCTGATATCAATGAGATGACATTTCGTGGTGAAATTTTCTGATATGCACTACTGCTCACCGCAGCAGAAGATTGATGTGTCTTGTACTCAAGTAGAAGACATTGTTGTTTCATTCATATGATGCGTCATATATGCAGATACATCTTGAACATTCTGTTGTTAAGTTACAATCGCGCGTTATACAAGTTAGATGGGTCCTTCAACGTTGGTCATCATTTGGAGTCTGCAGTGCACAAGTGCAACAGACAAGTATGGTTTTTCAGGCTTTTTACGTAATGACCTTATCATACTACATGTGTATTACAGTAGCCGTATTTATGAAAATATGCCCTTTTGGGGAGAGAACAATTAATTACTGCATTTGGGAAGAAGCATAGTATAAAGTTGTAAATTTATTTATTTATTTTGTTTAAATAGAATTATAAAGAGTTCAATTTCTATGCATTATTTTATACTATTATTCAATTAAATCATCATATATACATAACTTTTCAAGTAAATATGATATTTAATCATCTTTAATGAGATAATACATAATTTGATAACAGGTTGAAATTAGTGTATCAAAAATATACTGAAGTCTAAACTATAAAACCTGGCTAAATGCTTCAAGATTGGAAACCGAAGCTAATACCTTTTTAATGTAAACATATTAATATATATCTGGCAGAAGATTTCTTGTCCATTTCCATCTTTTTATGTTCACTAGACACATCAACTGTTCATCTCAATTATATATATAAAGTAGCATAAGCAATGGATATGAATGATCATAGGGGTATGGCATTTTTTTTATGTGATATTATATTTAACATATTGATTGGGCATAATGCGGGACACTTGTATGCTAAAAAAATTTCATAACTTTTTTCTTTTAAATTTTTATTTTATCTGTTTTTCACATCGCTCATGATGAAGTTGAAGGTGGTGTTCAATTACAACATACAACAAACTTTTCTTTTTTATATGTTAATTCTTTTTAATTAATATTTGTATCATATAATAATTGGTTATAAGATCTGACTAATTCACCTCTACCAAACTGCATTACTTGATCACGAGATCGAAATTTAATTAATTACTGACGATAACTAAATTATGCTATTTGAGTTTTAGAGATAACGTCATAATGTTAAAAAAAGAAATGCTTTATATGTAGAAGGGCAAAATTATTCAGTAATCACAGTGAATTTACAAGCATAAATTAACTTCTTTTTTTGTCCATGACCTGGATATCCACGGGAGTGAGTTCAGTGACTAATCCTATTGGGGTTTGCAAAGGTCCAATTATGAGGATTATCGCCAGCTTCATTCCCATCATCCAGCGGGATCGAACCAGAAGAGGTGCTTAAGGGACATAGACCCTTGTCCATCTCTACCAACTTGCATTGGTAAAAATAATCAACTTTTTATTCGAATATAAATGTATCTTATGGATTTATTGGGTTCATTTGCATGGTGAGGTGATGTCACTATCTACCAGTCGGTAAAATTCATGTTTGTCATCTTTCATCAATGATTTGTCTGATTATTAGGAAGCGTTTTATTGGTCATTTATTACTTTTTTGGTGGTTATTGTTCATTTATTGTTATTATTATTATGACTAAAACAATTAACATATATGCACACAGCAGTGTGCAGCATTACCACCACTTGTGAAGTGGAGAATAAGGTCTAATGGATCGTACTAGCAATTGTTCACATGGATCTGAAAACTGACATAGCCACAGGAATGCGGTCCCCCTAAGACAATCTTGTATCCCAAAATTTTCTAGACACCAATCTATCTATCTCTCTCTTAAAGGGTGAACAAGTCGGCTAGATTTTGGGCACAAAAGGGGCTGCAAATTCACCTACTAAGAGGCAACAGATTCTATTAATTTGGTCAATGTAATAATACCTCCCTTAACTCCTTGGTTTTGGGCCCAGGAAATCTCTTAATCATGCCATGGTTCCTGATAAGGAAATATGATAGGTATTGATGCACCAGCATGTGCCTCCATACTGGCGTTTAGGCAACAACTTGGGGGTTACTTGTTCATTATGACATATAAGAAATTAGAGATACATCCACTCAAAGTCTCTGTGCACTGACCTGCTATGTTTGCACTTTGTATGGAGATGTTGGTGCTAGCTAGAATCTTGGTAGGGAGAGATAATTAAGCCAACCCATATGACAATTTGACATTCCATTTAAGTCCATTTAGATAAAAAAAAGAAAAAAGGAAAATTGAGACAACTTCCATATTTAAATCAGCAACATTTTATACTGCTGCACCCCAAAATGAAAATTACTTCATTCTAAAGTATGTGATGAAACCAAGAATTCCAAGGAAAGCTTAATATTCTAGGTGGTGTCGCTAACATTATGTACCTCTACTCAACTCTTTAACCTTTTGAGAAAGATTGTTGGACGTAGAATCAGAGGTTCTATAACTAAGTACTTATGCTTCAAAGTCCTCCATGGATGTTCTACTGTGAGAAGAGAGGTAGTAAGATAAAATATTGTTTATATACTTCTACTTAACAGCTTAAATTTTTGAAGAGACAGTTTATAACATGGGCAAATATATAGGGTCTACTCTACTCAAGCAAATTAAAATTACAAAATAAGGTAAACTATATATGCTAGCTAACTACTAGATATATCACATAATTAAGTAACTACATTAGCATACATAGATAGATGTACATGTGATAGATTTAAGTCAGTTGTGTACTCTTTGTGGTCATTAAGGAGGTAGTTGACTAAGTAATCAGGTGGTAATCACAGTCGTGTTTTTCCCAAACTAGTTATATATCTTGAATTGGTACACACTACACAGTGACAACTGATAGTCAGGGAGGTACAATAATGCAAAAGGTGCAGTTGCACAATAACAAGCAGTGGCACATCCCTCACGTGTAGTGTTGGATGATCAGTTATTAAGGATTTGTCCTAACTGGTGACTTGCTGCAGGTAGCATGTGGATTCTAAACTGCCCAAACATATGAGGAGTATGGGTATGTCTCCATAGATGCTGCATAAATTTTACTTGGAGTATTGTTATTCGCACTTAAAATTGAGCGTCCAATTAAAACATTTACTTCATCACTTTGGATGTAATGGATGAGTGAAGAAAGTTGGGCCATCACATCAACATGAAGTAATGTCCAATTAAATACCCATTTTTAGTGTTGAAATAATATTTTTATTCACTTATAGCTAGCTATCTCCAACTATATACTGTGGGATAAAAGGTGGACCACTAGGGAAAACAATGCTATATGTGGTACCATACTCTTATGTCCTAAAACTAAGAAAATATAAGAAAATTCATTATATATATATATATATATATATATATATATATATATATATATATATATATATATGATTACGTTGAAGTAGTTTGTTTGATATTTTGATTTTGATCAAGTGCTTATATACATGGCCTCGCAGACATACCGGGGGTTAGTAATATCGTCTCTATTTTCCCATTTCCTCCCTTGTCTTTCATTTTATAATGTTAATTAAAATAAAGTGCTGCATGCACATTAGCACAAGGAAAAGCCTAACATTCACGCTAGGCTCGATATCCTATAAATAGGCTTGAAGATGTGATTTTAGGACGTAGTTAAGATGTCAAAGTGGGCTTACCTCCTTTTGTTTGCCAAAATCACCTTCCTTTTAGTGGGTTGTACTAAACTTTTGAAATTGTGAAAAAATTCTAGCCCATGCAACCCACCCCCCTTCTTAACGCACGAATTTAAGTGGGTTGGGGTGAGCTGTCCACAAGCTTAGTCCTTTTTTCAAAAAAAAACTCAAATTACAATCTCAACAATCAGTACATACTCATAGGCTTTTTCTTGGTATAAACTACAACAACCCCCAGGGACAACCGAACAAGAAACAGAAAGCCCATAAATTGGAAATGGAGGTGTTCAAGCCCAAATTTAAAAATGACATGGTACATAGGTGAAAAAGTTAAAACACAATAGAAAAATTGGGTATGCTTTAATTAAAAAATAAGTTTTTTAAAAAGTTTTTTTTTTGGCAATTCTTTTTTGTTTTTGACGGCTAACCTGCAGCCTCCAAATAAGCTGGGTTAATTGTTTCAAGCTCATTTAACTTTGGTGGGTTATTTAACATCCTATTAAGCCCTAATTCTTCCACCTTGGTTTTTAATATTATTATATGTAACGCCCACGAGGGCGAGGAGTGATCGTCTGAAGAAACGTGGACAAGGAACGGCTCCTGGAGGCTTTAGCGGAGAGGTACATGAATGAACCAATTACACACTAGAATGAGAAGGATCCTAGACTGTGTAGGTATGAGACTATACAATTGAGGATTACTTATATGAATTGATTGGTACTACCTATACTAACAAGATGCATCTTCTTCAGGAGCCTATCATTAAAGAACTCCACGGTTAAGCGTGTTGACTTGGAGAAATTTTGGGATGGGTGACCTCCTAAGAAGTTTTCCTAGGGAGCATGTAAGTAAGGACAAAGCATGACCTATGTTGATTTGTAGGGACAATCATCAATCCATAAAGCAACATGGGATGTTACAAATGGTATTAGCAGCACTTCTCCTAGCTAGTACGGTGTGATTCGGGAATGAACCAAGCAGAAGCTGGTGGGCATGTAATGCCCGTGACGAGGGCGAGGAGTGATTATTCCGGAGAAGGCAGACAAGGAGTGGCTCCTGGTAGACTTTTAAACGAGGGGTATATGAATGAACCTATTACACATCAGAAACTAGTGGGAATGTAATGCCGATGACGAGGGCGAGGAGTAATCTTGAAAAAGACATAGACAAGGAGAGCTCCTAGTAGACTTCTAAGTGAGGGGTACATGAATGAACCAATTACATATCAGAATGAGAGGATCCTAAGATTGTGTAGGTATGAGGCTATATAGTTGATGATGACTTATATGAATTGATTGGTATTACCTACACAACAAGATGCATTTTTTTGGTAGTCAATCACTTAAAAATTACACGGTTAAGCATGCTTGACTTAGAGAAATTTTGAGATGGGTGAACTCTTGGAAAATTTTTCCAAGGGGTGTGTAAGTGAGGATGAAGCATGCTAGGAAGACCTATATTGGTTTGTGGACAGTAATCAATCCACAAATTAGCATGTTTTTTATAGGCTTTTCATGGGACAGGCCACCCGACTACTTTGACGTCTCTAGGTGTAGTCACAGAAGCTACCTCCTTCAACCATTAACTAAACTCTTGTAACTTATTGATTCAATAAAGTAATCATTTCAATTTTTAACACCCATGAGCCATCTCATCAATTTAGATTTCTTCAATTTCATTTCAACCCATTCTATAAAAACTAACAGTGTCAGAGCTATGTTCGGTCATATCCTGGGCATAGTATTTTTTTCAGCTATCCAACTAGACACATTAAAACCAAATCCACAAATCCTTATATATAACTATGACAATTTCAACTATCAATCTCCAAGTCCCCATTTTGTCAAAAGGCAATTATGAGGATTGGCAAAAGTAAAAAAAAAGACATTCCTTCAAGCACAAGACTTGTGGGATGTTGTCCAAGATGGCTTCACCATGCCCAAGAATCAAGCAACACTTTCCACTGCAAAAAATAAGTTGAAGGAATATTAGCAAAAAATTATGTTGCCTTATGCTTCCTACAACAAGCAGTCCACAAAGACAATTTTCTCAAAAATAGGAATATCATCAACGAAGGAAGTATGAGACAATTTGGAGAAAAAGTTTAGAGGTGACAAGAAGGTACGTGCAATCCTCTTACAACCTTTAAGAAAACAATATGCAAATATGAGAATGAAAGATTATGAGACGACACAAAAAATTTCTATACAAGATTAATGAGTTTAGTAAGTGAAATTAAAGTTTATGGAGAAGATTTGCTAGATAATAAAGTAGTGGAAAAGATATTAATTAGTTTGCTAGCTAAGTTTGATCCTAAAGTGTCAACAATAGAAGACATGAATGATTTATCAACCCTAATGGCAACAAAAGTAATAAGGTCATTACATACTTTTGAGCAAAGACTGACAAGTCATGAAGAAGATTCCATAGAAAATGCTTTCTGGTCTAAGATCAATATAAAGTCCTAGAAACTAAATAGAGGAGGAGGAAATTATTATAATAAAGAAAAATATTGTCATCTATGCAAAAAGACTAAATCACACTATAGAGGAGTGTGAGGCCAAATGTTAGAGATGCAGAAGACATTCACATTCAAGAATGACTGAATATAGACAACAAGAAAAGGCAAATTTCACTAAAAGCACTAAATCATATGAATTAATCTATTCAGCATATTCTGCTAATCTAGAAGTCAAAGAAACTTGGTACATAGATAGTGGATGTTCTAGTCATATGACAAGTTACAAAAGTTACTTGATGGAAGAAAATATAAATTCTGAAGTTGCTCTTGGAGATGGCAAAGTTTAGAGAGTTGAAAGAAGATGCACTATTACTGGCAAGAATAAAGATGGTCAACAAAGGTTCATCAACGATGTGCTCTACATGGCTAGCATAGCACAAAATCTATTAAGCATTGGTTGACTACTTGATAAAGGCTACAAGGTCATCTTTAATTCTAGGAAGTGCACAATCATGGAAAAAAGGTCAACTAATTGTTACAACAAAAATGACCAACAATAGAACTTTCTCAATAATTATGCCACCATGGCAAAGGAGTAGAACTACATCAAGCATCAAACAGAAATCAGTTATTAAGAAAAATCAAAAGGTGAGTTTATTTGCTAGAGAGTAGTAAAAACCTACAACAGTTAACAAGATAAAAGCCGAGCAACCTAAGAAGAATAATCAAGGTCATGAGAACAAAAAGAAGATGTCAAAGCTAAGAGCAATAATATGGATGTCAAAACTATTCAAGATTGTCAACCAAGACAAAGCATCAATAAGAAGAACAAGAAGATAAGGATTCAGACTCTAGAAAAGTACATATGCTTGACTACTATCAACACATTGAACAAGCAAGCATCAAAAAAGAAAATTATTAATTACTACCAACATTCCTGCAAGGACAAGCATCTAACCAATATTTTTACAATCATTGTTATGCAAATGTGCATCAAAGAGGAGTTTTAAAATAAAGTGATGCATATTGGCAATAGGAAAGGTCTAGAAGCATCAACTAATGGAAGTAAACTAACAAACACTTTAGGCTTGATATATGCAAAGCAAAACTAGATTAGTCTAGAAATCTCTTAAAATAATAATAATATGGTAACCGCCAATAAGATGAGGCGGTGAAAGACTTCCTATAAATAGACTTGAGGATGTGATTTTTGGGTGTAGTTGTAGAAGCGAACTCATTTAACCACTGACTAAACTATAGTAACATATTGATTCAATAAAGTAATAATCATTTCAATTCTAATACCCATTAGCCATTGCATCAATCCAAATTTCCTAAAATTTCGTTTCAACCCATTCTATAAAAAAAACGTATATATTACTCTACAAATTAAACAAGTTAATGTCTCACTACAACAATTTTTGCTAATGGCAACACTTAATTTTAAGAACTGAAAATGTTGCTTAAAATATAAACAGGCAACCCTTTCATAGGGGGAACATTTGAACAGGTTATTGGCAACATTGTGCCACACTTGAAAATGGTAGTCTTTAATAGAATAGGGAACCTTTTTATAAGGTAACTATGTCATTCGTAAATAGGCAACAATAATTTAGATAATATCCCACACTTTATAAGTGTTGCCTTTAGAATTCATTCACATATACCAAAAAAGTGTACCCTAAAGTTTTTGGAATTATGCCACCTTGGATTTCTTTTTCCTATAAAAATTCTGCCTCGTCACTCATTAACAACTACCGTCTTTGATGAGCTGGCATCCTCAATTCTAAGGACTTCTTTTAAACCTCTTTTTCTAGCCAACTTGGACATTCCTCCTCCCTCTGCAATTGTGTTGATGGTCCTGGTGATGACTCCTTCTCCGAGCCTTTCATTGTCTTGTGGCCTTTTTTCCTCTTCCCCATTGTAGACTTTTTTCCTCCTGTGCTAGGGAGTGCCTTTTATATTGGATACTTATGTACGAAGCCACATACTTAGCTATTTTCCCAACATGGATAAGATCTTCGACTGCATCATGGAGATCATAACCATTCTCCGTTTTGTGGCCATAACCGCTATGAAACTCGCATTTTACTAACCTTTCGGTATTGGCTCGAGGCTTATCGGCCTTGGCTTCTGTAGTCATTCCGTGAATTGAATCTCCTTGTAAATTTTGTCTAGGGGCACACAAAGGGGAGTGTATTTAGGGTACTTACCCCTTGGAGGCTTGAGGTTCCTTCGAGGGTAATCTTCTTTCCTCGAGCTTGCTTTTCGCTTTTATCGTTTTAAAGCCTCCACTCTAACGTGCATTGCTTCTTCCATATTCATATATTTCTTGGACCTATGCTGCAATTCTTTTAACATTTTGGGTTACCTATTTTGAGGGATCTAGCAAATTCACCCACTTTAAGGCCGTCGATGAATGCAACCTAAGCGGTTTGTGGCTCTAATGCATTGATTTAGGCTCATTAAAATGATCGATATACTCCTATAGCGATTCTTGTTCCTTTTGCTTGAATCCTAGAAAGCTAATAGCTGACTTGGGCTTAGCTAGGAACAAGCTAGCTACTCAGATCCGCAAAGCTCCCAATTGATCTTGGCGTAGGTTGATCACTGTAATGTCGTTTTCACCAGGGTGATCGAGAATGTCCTATACTTGACTGGATTTGGTCTCCATCATAGGGGTGTTCAAAACGCGACCTAGCTCGCTAACTCGTCCTAGCTTGAAGCTTATTGGGTCAGGTTCGGGTCCTTAGATTTAACCTAATGCATTTTTCCGGGTTCGGGTCATGCTTTAGGTTGGCCCAACTTGATCCAAATCAAAATTTCTTTTATAACTATATTTTTTTATGATAGTTAGTGAGAAATTATAAAAGTTTATGTTTAAATTAATACATTTTGGATGATTTGATATTATTTTTATAGTTAGATGGTTTGTTTTAAAATATGTATCTCAAAATATCTCTTGAATTTCGTTTCTTACTTGTAAAATTTTATAACTTTACTATGTATAATGTCAAAATCTCCATAGATTGTTTAAAAGCTGAGTTGACCCTTACCAGTCATTATTGGTTAAGTCGTTAGGATTTGGTCCAACCTATCCAACCTGTCCTTTGTACATCCCTACTTCATCAAGATACATCCTTGACTGAAAAATGTCTAGGTGGTTTTGGGAATCCATGGTTCGTCATATAACTTTATATCAATTAAGAGCTTGTATCCTTAGGCAACACATGATTCTCGGTATGCTCCTGAAAGGGGGACTCTAGTTCCTGATGCTGGGTGTTCTCACTCTAACTTTTGTGAGAGTGTACTAAGGAATCGTGATGGGGCCTTCTTAATGGGCTCAGGCTCCGTCTCCTGCTTCTCCTCGGACTAGGACTGCGCATTGTGCTTCACCTTCTATTCCGCTTGAGGCTTGGAGTTTACCTTCTGATATTCCTTAGGCTTGGGCCTCAACATCTTGTTAATGCTCAAAGTTTGGTATCCAGATCCGGGCCTAGTTTTCCTAGATTCAATGCTAGGCTTCTGCTCTTTGCCCAAATTTTCTCTCTTTAAAGGTGCTATGCTTTTTAGTTTCATCTACCCATTTCTCTTTCTAGGCCCTATAGATGTAAGGCCTGATCTATACCAGATACAACAACACTTGGTAGGGTATGGTAGAATTTGGGCCACTTCCACCTAGAAGCGGGATATGGTGGTTCTAAGCGCTGGTTGAGTGTAGATTGTCGTGACCAATGGGCTTTGTTGTTGGACAACGACTTGATTTACCTTAACCTCCTTGGATCCCGTCCATCAGTACATGACACAGTCTCTGAAGCCATCAACCCATCTTAATTGCATTATAGGCCGATGCCCCTTCTACTTCAGGGGTTAATTACGACTCTTATCGTTTGTTTGGTCCAAGCCATGATTCTTCTCAAATAGTGCAAAGGGAAGGGAGAACAACCAATGCCGTCCCAGCAATAGCGCCAATATTATGGGATGGCTAGTTGCTTCTTAAACTCAAGCATATGGTAGTATTAACTTCCCTTCCTCGTAAACCAATGGTGGGAGGTACTTGTAAGGACTCCACTTAACTGTGTGAGTTTGTGAAGCTAACAAGTTTCAGTATATGGTTCCTTTTTTCCTTATAAAGGCATCGCTCTTTGCAATGGCTACCCATGCATCTCGAAACCTGGAGTGACAGTTTTGAGTTAGCGGGATAGTTCACATTTCAAATATGAACGTTCACGCCTATTTTGCGTTCTGGTTTTCGTGTTTATAGCGGTCCATTAGCTACAAGTTTCATGGTTGAATTCAAATTGATTTGGTTTGACTAACTCGTTGTAGCCCTATTGGCCTTGTAATTGGGTTGGGTTTTTGGCTCGTAACAATAATTTAAAAGTATATATGCTCTATCAAATCAATTATTCAATATCATATATATATATATATATATATATATAAAATTAATCCTTGAAGAACAAAACTAATGGTATTTATTATTGGACTTAGTTTTAATGTGTTAATAGTATAAACAAAAATTTCATTGTCATTCAATCATGTATTGATACATTAATAAAGTTGACTTTTATGTTTAGGGTAAAATGCACTTAACCTCTTGAGCTATCAAGAAATGACACTTCACTCTATTTGCTTGAAAAACCCAAACTCCATCTCATTTCACTAAGGGTTTGTTTGGTGCATTCCGTTTATGATTTGATTTTTTTTATAAATTATATGCTAAATAATAAAAATAATTATAAAATAAGTAATGAATTTAATTTGTCTATACAATAGCATAAAATAAAATATTGGTAAATAACTTCTACTGAATTTGACACTTTCTTGAATTTTTATCTATTTATATTAAAATTATTTTATACTGTCAATTTATTGAAACTAAATTCATAAATAATACTAAAAATTATACAAAAATTAAGTTAACAATAATTGTTTCAATTAAAAAATTAATAATAATAATTTAAATAAAGAAGATATAAAAATTAAATAAATATTTAGAATGATATTAAAATATATAAATAAATGTTAGTTATTTTTTAGACAAATAATACAAGATAAATAATACTACTAATAAATAATATTAATATAAAATATATTTATATGAATGAGATTCAAAATATTAAAAATAATTGTTATTAATAAATAATTTAATTATCATAGTTAATAATTAGTTATCTATTATGATTTGATATTATTTTGAATTTTTATTAATTTACAGTACAAAATTTATTTTACGTGTCAACTAATAAAATTTAAAAAAAAATTTAAACCATGGTGGCTAGTTATCATAGGGGGCAGTTACCCAATATAATTTGATATTTTTAAATTTCTATTAATTGGTTTATTTTGCAATTATTATTTTATGAGTTTATTTTTTATATACTAACGGAATAAATGAGTTCTATAATTTATTTAAGCATATATTGTTAGCCAAAGTGATTTACTCCTATATCTACTACTTGTAAAGTCATTTAAATGGAACTATTAATTGGATAGTAATATAAAAAACTTTTATGCTATCAACACATCAAAATCAAATTCTTAATTTTTTTTATAATATTTTAATTTCATATAATATCAAATATAAAAATATATATTTTCTTTTCTTTTTCTTATAATATTTCCACCTTCTACATTTGTCATAATACATGTAGTGAACATAGAAAATATACAAAAGTAATATTATTTATGAAAGTTATATGCCAATATTTTTATTAGATATAAATTCATTCATGTGTTTTAACCTAATAACTTAAGCTTTTAGAAGAGATAGTTTTATGACATAGTATTAGAGCCTCTATGATTAAGTGGTCTATAGTTTAATCCTTGTTGCCCTTATTTCAAAACAAAAATAATTAAATTTTAGTACAAGGTAAAGTTAGCCTGTGTTGCCCACGCTTCAAGCCCCAAAAGAGGCATTTGCATTAGATGGCGTATTAGATAGAAAATCATTCATGCGCCTCAACTTAATAGCTTAAGCTTTTGGAAGAGAGAGCTTCATGACAATTTTATTTTATGCTACTATGTATGGATATTAAATTCATTACTTATTTTGTAATTATTTTTACTATTTAGCATATAATTTATTAAAAATTAAATCATAAAAAAGAATACACTAAACGCACCCTTAGTGAAATGGGGTGGAGTGTAATTTTTTTCAAATAAATATAGTGAAGTGTCATTTCCTGATACCTCAAGAGGATAAGTGCATTTTACCCTTATATTTATTACTTGAAAAGTCATGAAAATAGAAAAATTTGTTTGAGTGAAAACACATAAGAGTTTTATACTGTTAATACATCAAAATTAAACTCTACCTTATTTCTCTTGGGTTTGAGTCCCTTTTACGTGAAAAGGCCAAACTTTGTATAAGCTCATTGGTTATTCTTTATTAACATTTTTTTAAGTGTAATGTTTACTCTATGTTACTAAAAGGTCTTACTAACACCATTCTATCACCCGTGCATTGCACAAAAGAATAAAATATAAAGTCTAACGTTATATTATTCCTAAAATGATTTTTTTCATAAAGTTTTTTTTTCCATGAAGTGAAGTAAAGCAAACTCAACTCACAATAAAAAAGTGATGAGTTAATTAAGGATGTTTGCATTCCTAGTTATTTTCTTTAGTAAAGAATTTTCAATTTGTATAACATATGTATTATTGTCATCAATTCACAAATTATTAGAAGGCAAGTCAAACACACACACACACATAGGCGCCTAGTGATGCATCGCATATATGGAAGGATATTCTTCATGCGCGTGATGCATTGAGGGATGGTTTTGACTTTGGTTTGGGTGATTCTTCCTTTTGGTATGATGACTGGCTTGGTGTGGGTCCCTGTGTGAGCTTGTCCGTTTTGTTCATATTTCAAACTTGGAGCTTCAGGTGAGGGATGTTTGGATGGAGAACCATTGGCAGTTGGGGTCACTTAATACTATCCTTCTTGATCATATTAGAGATCTCATTCTCCAAAAACCAGGTCCTACGTTGCAAGGTGCATATTGTTGGGTGTGGAGTCCTCAAGTGTCAGGTGTCTTTACTCCAGGAAGATGTATCGTTGGCTCTTGGTGAGGGAGCGTGATCTTCAAGGTTCACGTGGCTGGAAATGGGTTTGGAAGCTTCTTGCTCTAAAAAGATTAGATTCTTTGTTTGGCTTTATCTAAAGGATGTTGTGCCAACGAATGATATGCGTTTTTGGTGGCATGTGGTAGGTTCTTTGTGTGTTCCCGTTGTCATGTTGAGCAAGAGACAATTATGCATTGTGTGCTGGCTTGCATAGCATCTTGTGCTGTGTGGTTACGGTTTAGGTTTGCTCATGACCCTATTTTCTTCTTATTAGATTGTGAAGGCTTGCTGAAAAGTATATGGGGTCTAAGGAGACGATCATTTTTCCTGTTTGTATTTGGTGGGTTTGGCGTTGAAGGAATAATATGGTCCTGGATTTGAATGCTTGGACGCGCATGGGGTGATGGGGAGAATCTATCAATCCATGCATGATGCTCACTTGTCTTTCTTTCCTGGTAACGAGGTTTGCCATGATCTTTATAGTGATGTGTGTTGGGTTCGACCTCGGAGGGAGTAGTGAAGTTGAATATGGATGGAAGTAGATTTGATGGTAGCCATCATAGTGGTATTGGTGGTCTCATCTGTGACCATGAAGGTGTTTGGTTGTGTGGCTTTTCTTGTGTGGCCCCTTGGCATGATGTGACCATGCTGGAACTCCTGGCTATGAGCAAAGGATTGCGTTTGGGCGGGTTCTTTGCAAATGTGATAGTGCTGAGGCTACCCATCTGGTGGGTGGTGTTGTGGGTTTACGTGCTCATGGCTTACATGCTTTAGTGATTGAGATTCATAGCTTGTCAACATTAGTGGAAGGTGCAGATGTGTTAGATTCCTAGGATAGCAAACCAATGCAACGATCACCTGGCCAAAATCCTCGCATCCTTCTAGTAACTTGGTGTAGGACTCTCCTCCTTCAGGGATGCAGCTTTTGCCTAGTTAGACCTGATGTAGCTTTTGTTTTGCTTTTTGTTTCTTTGTTTCATTACCAAACACACACACACACACAAGGCAAAATAATAAAGATGAATGACTATTGATCGACAAGATTAATAAAAAATTGAGTATTTACTAAATGTTATTTAAAAAAAATAATATTTATAGAATATACTCATTCCAAAGTCTTATAAAAGTAATAGATAAAAATAAGTTTAAAAATAAATATTGTTTGTAATATTTTTGCATATATTTTAAACGATACTGTATTTACATATAATTAAAATTAACAAATATATGAACATGTATTTGTTAATAGATAAAAATTAGTTTAAAAATAAATATTATTTGTAATATTTTTGCATATATTTTAACGGATACTATATTTACATATCATTAAAGTTAATGTATAGTCACCTTAGCAAAATTATATGGATGATAGGATCCAATTAATTTCTCGATTAAGTAAAAATATAGAAAGAAAAAGTACATAAGATAACTATAAAAAACGCAATGACGATCATCTCAAGACAAAATTTATTATCATTTTTAGTATTTATTATTATTTGAAGCAGGGAAACAATGAAAATCAAATGAAGATGCTAAATAAATAATTTATTTTTAGAATTATTTTACTTTTCATTTAAAACTCAATAAATATTATTGTTTAATGTTACCATGTAAGCGATTGTTATTGTGCCAGATAACAAAATCTTTTTCTCCAAATGTCAAATGCAAAGTCCAAATATAAAAATTCAACCAAGGTCTTCCTTTTATATTAGATTTATTAAATTATTATAAATACACCAAAAGATATAATTTTTATATACTATAAAACAATCTAACATCTAATATTATTTAAATTACTTATAAGAATATGAAATTATTCTATTAAGTTTGACAAACCCCCCCATTTTAACCCTTTTAGAATTTTAAATCACAAATTAGTTCTATAAAAAAAACTTTTAAATTGGTCCATGTAAAATTGAATCATCAAAAAAATTGGTCCATAATAAAAACAAAACTCAAATTGGTAGGGATCAATTTATTTGCTTATTCAATTTTGCATGGACCAATTTAGGAGTTTTTTTTAGTGACCAATTTATTTGAATTAAAATTTTAGAGGGATTAAAATAAGCAATTTTTCTTTTAAGTTTTGAGTTCTTTTTTGTATTTAAGGTGAAAGTGTTATCTAAATGTGCTTGGTTTTCCTAATAAATAAAGTGATACAACTATTAATAATGCTTTCAAGTTTATAAGTGGAGACTTTTTATTTAAAACTCAATAATAAATATTATTGTTTAATGTTGCCATGTAAGTAATTGTTATTGCGCCAAATGGCAAATTCTTTTTCCAAATGTCAAATGCAAAGTCCATATGGCAAAATTCAACCAAAGTCTTCCTTTTATAGATTAGATTAGATTGGATTATTGTATGATTTAGTAATATTTTTTAAGTGTTAGTAAAACTCAATTATATTGCAGTGATTTTTCACAAGAAACCAAAAAAGTTTACAGCTAATTTTCGAGGCTGAGTGGGTGCTTTGAAGGATTTCTCTTTTTTTTTTTCGAAAATTGTTACTGATTTAATTTTAAGGGAGAAAATTTTTGCAGGTGATTCTCATAGCAAAATTCGTGAGTAATTTAATCTGAAGCAAAATCCATATAGGTAATCAAAACCGTCCATAATTTGATTATTTTGCAAGTGATTCCTCAAGTAATTTTTATAGCAAAATTCGGAGGTAATTCAATTTGTAGCAGAATCCACAGATAATCAGAACTTTTTATGATTTGATTTTGCAAGCAATTTCGTTTGTAAATTTTGAAACAAAGTCCCCAGGATATTTTCGTAACATAATCCATAGGCAATTCAAAGCAGTAAAAAGCCACAGGTAACGAGGACCAAAACTTCCCACTCATAATTCAATTTTGCAAGTAATTCCACATGTAATTTTCACAACAAAATCCACACAGGTGATGAGGATCAAAACTTCCCACTTCATAATTTGATTTTGGAAGTACCCTCGTAGTTATAGAATCTGCAACTATGTTCGAAAATAAATTTTGTAACAAAACCCACAGCTAATACATTCGGCAACAAATTTTACGGGTAATATTGACCAATATTTAGTTTAATTTTGCAAAATTTCCACAGCTATTAAATTCATAGCAAATTTAGCAAATAAATTAGCAACAAAGCATTTTTAATATATATAATTTTTGTAGGAAAATTTATAGCAAAATTGAACTGTTCTAATCACTGTTCATTTCGTTTTTTCCTCACATGTACCTGCCAATATATAATTTCTTTCTAGCAATTCTCATTTAAATAAATAAAATGTCAAATTCAATAATCCAAGATAAACCTACCCATAAATATAACTACTTCAATGCCAAGACAAGTCAAAATTCATAAGTCAAATATAAGTATTAAGATAAGCAAAAAACAAACTAATAGTTCTAAGTAATAACTATGCATTAAAGTCTTCAGATGCACTCTCCTTATCCTCTTCATCATTTGAATCATTTTCATCTTGGAGTATAGGATTTGAATGTCAAGAACTTGATTTAATGCCTAACTTCTCCATCAATATATTTAATATGTTTCCTTATTTCAAAAAACTCCTTCTTCGTTTCTTCTCTCTCATTCCTCTCTTTTTCCAATTGAGCTTAATTGTAGGGAAACATTAAATGAATGAAGTGCACTTCTTATCCTTTCCTCAGCCTCTTCAGATATGTTCTCCATCTATGAAGTTTTCAAAGAGAGAGTTTTTATTAATTTGCTCAAAGAACTAAGCTCAGAAACTCTTCATTGTTTCTGTCCTCCTATTGAATCCACCATAATATGTTAATCAGATGACAGAGGTTATGACTATGCAACAACATCTCAAAAAATAGCCTCAGTGTTAATGGTGCTTTGTGGGGATAGTTAAGATAATACATTGGATTCTATAAATAAAAATGTTGGTTAAGGAACTATTAGCTAAAGAAAATTTTAAAAAATTCAAATGGCTTGAATATATTTTTGTCCCTAGAAAATATGCGAGATTTGGTTTTAACTTTAATTTTTATTTTTATCCAAACATTTGCAAAACTATTTAGTTTTAATCACTCCAGTTAGTTTGTCTCTATTAAATGTTGAGTTAGTGGATGAAAAATCATATTGTCCAATCCTATATGGTATGTGGTATATTATAATTAACCATATGTGTCACAACCTTATGATAAACTAAGTTATTAGATCTGGTAAGATAGGTTAATGGATTATTGAATAAGAATTTTGACATATATGATTATAATACGCTATATATGAATTTGATACCATAAAGGGCATGACTTTCTGTTAGCCACGAAAGCATTTAACATAGATAAGCTAATTGCAAGTAGGGGTAGTCAAATGGGTTGGGTTTGTCAAGTTGGCATTTCCAACTCAAATAACTAAACGATTAATCCGAATTACTTTATGGTCAACCCACAGTGGGTTGGGGAATTGGTTGCCTACATAACTAGAAATATAACAAAAAGATGGACCTAGCCAACTAGTCATTTTTTGATGGGCGTGTTGACACTTTCAATCCAAATAATCAAAATGGGTAACCCTTCCTGCCATGTTTTGTGACCAACCTGGTGGGGCTAAGTGTTGACCTGCCCCATTTGCCACCCCTAATTGTAGGGACTAAAATGAAAATATTTTACGAACATTTGGACCAAAACCATTTTTATTTCAAGGACCAAAACCAAAACCAAAACCAAACAATCTTGTATACTTACTCCATTTAATAACTCTTTATGCATATTGAATTTAATTGTTTCGACAATTAATTTATATGATATTATTTTGATGATTAAGCATGTAAATTTCAGAAATATTGGATAGCAATAGATATGTCATCTAATAATCAATATTTACTTTTATTTTCAAAAACGTATTATCCGTCAAAATAAAATAAAATAAAATAATAAGCTATCAAATCATTTTTAAATTATGTGAAATTTTATAAAGTTGATCTACTTGATAGAAATTTTAAACTCAACTGTTGGATTGAGATTTCATATTGAAAAGAAGTTATTAGATAAAGTATATTATAATTTACTCCCTATATATTGGGAGACGATCAAGTAAGAGGAATAATTTTATATGAATAAAATGAGTAAATTGAATTATTAGATCTTATATCAATAATTAAGATTAAAATTTAAAATTATATATATATTTTTTAAATCTTGACTATTTATGTATAGTAATATGAACTAAATTTTCAATTGATTTTTAATTTTTTTCAAATTCAGGTTGAGTTTTATGCGTGCCCACGTATCACGCTAGTTAGCTAAGAGAACTGAGGAGGAGTCCGCAAAAATGGGGTGGTTGTGAGTGGTGAGTGACGCTAGGCTTCATTTGGAACACTCCACTCATTCTGTCATTGTTTGTGTTGTGTCGTATAGCTAGCTTTTATGATGGTCAGGAGTGGAAGCTGGAGTTGGTGGACTCACTCCAAAACTGTTGGTTTGATCTGGCTTGTCTCTGCCTTCTTCTTCTTCACCTTGTTCCAGATGCTCCTCCACAACTCTT
Organism: Dalbergia oliveri; assembly: GCA_030441495.1. Classification (NCBI taxonomy): domain Eukaryota; kingdom Viridiplantae; phylum Streptophyta; class Magnoliopsida; order Fabales; family Fabaceae; genus Dalbergia; species Dalbergia oliveri. The sequence continues at coordinate 42,623,345 of JAMLFY010000003.1, forward strand.
CACACACCCTTTCATCATCATCTTCTTCTTCAGGTAAATTTCTCATCAGACACCCTTTTCAAACTTTGCTTTCATGATTTATTTGTTTTCTTTTGTTTGTGTGCGTATGACGTTTACTAGTAAGGTAGATTTCTCTATTGTAACAATTGGTGAGAATTTCTTCAACTTGGATCATTACATTTTGTCAAACTGATGATAATTTGGCTCTCTCCAAGACAAATTTGGCTTTTCTACTGTGTATTTATTTAACTTCTTTATTTGGGCTTAACTTACTAATTTTATGTAAAGATTTTTATATTATTTATTTGTTGAGGTTTTTATTCAAAAATTTGATTTTGGGTGGAGAAATCTGTGATTGTGGTACTAAGTTAAAAAGGGTCTGTCTTAGATTCTTCAAACATAAACTGGGAGAGAAGATCCAAGTTATATGAGAAGATGGTGAGAGATCTTGATGAGCATGGAGCTGCTTTCCTGCAACATGGTGAAACCTCTCAGTCATTGTCTCTTTCAGATATCTTTACTCTGAAGGATGGATCTGTAACACCTGTACTGAAGGTTGTTATAACACTTTAAGCTATGTTTTGTGGAGTTGCTTGTGCAGCAACTGATGATTAGTTTCCATATATGCAGCCTGCGAATCCTCCAGTGAGAGCTAATGTGTTGTACATGAGCACTGAATTCTCTGTCCCTGTCGCGTAAGCATTAGTGGATGTTATTAATGATCATTGTTTGCATCTATGCTTTACAATGCCATAGTTTTTTTGGAATTTGATCATGGTTTTGAATTGAATGATTATATTTAGATGCGACGGTCATTTAAGGATGCTCTTTCCTTTGTCTGATATGAGCTGAATAACTATTTGCTTCTAGAAAGTTCTTTTGCTTTGATTTGAAGCTTGCATACTAATGACAAACTGTTCACTAGATTCATGGGATATTGCTCATGAGTGGAGAAGTGGGTCATGCTAGAGATTCATGGTCATGGTAAATTTCAAAGGAGGTGGAGATGTGAAATCAAATTTTTAAACTACTGATCTGGCTAATGATTGGCCTAAGGGCACTAGTTAAGGAATAAAAAATAGAAAGTTTTGAAATTTCCAATGTATTCACTATTCAATGCATTGGAAACAAACATTTTACTTTTTCAATCAAAACTTTCCTTTTTCGATTCCTTAACTATTGTCCTTAGGGTACTAGTTAGCAAAATCCTTTAAACTATTGCAGAACTTTTCTAGGTAGATTCTGGCTACAAGATATGGTATTATGATGTATTCTTATACCCTAATTTATAGCATTTCATAGTACCACAGCAATAAGATGCTTGATGCTTGATCTTTTATCCTTACAGTTTTTGTTCTTTTCTTTTTATTATTTTAGCTGCAAGGTTTATTTATTTGCAAATTTCTGTTACCATTTGGAGCTTTGCTGTTTCATCATTAGATTCATATTTGCATTAAATGATAGTTGTATATTATTTACAAATAAATGTTGTTTCCTAAAATACTTTGTACTTTATTAGGAATAAAATTACCATTGTTTTTGTGTTACGGTACTTACTCTCCTTATATTGTACATTTTGGTCCCTTTTCTGCTTGGTAAATTACATTTTTCATCTCTTAAGTAGTAGGCCAATTCTTCTTCAGCACCCCAAAGCACAAACCTAAACCCCCTTCATGTTTTAGAGATGTTTATTTTGCCTCCTTAATTTAAACTTCCTTGAAAATTTTGGAATCAACAATCATGAATACCTTAGTTAGGAACTGAAAATACAGAGACCATCTCCCACCTCTATAATGATTTTCTTTGCTTTGCCAAAACTCCATGAATGGTGCACACCGCCTTTCCTATCTTTTCTGTTTTTGGCTGTTTAGGCCCAGGATTTATAGTGTTTCCCACTGCTCCATTTTCTATAATTTAAGCAGAGTACACAGTCTTCTCCATCAGTATGCTTAAAAGAAAATCTCAATGCATCTTGATGAATACTGTCCTGTTTAGGCATGAATAATCACTCGCAGTGTTTTTAAATATTCAAGGGGGGTGTAGTGTATCATTTTGAGAATTGATTGATGTGGAACCCCATGGATATAAAGATCTTGAAACCCTAGGCTCACACTTCACTTTCATAATGAACAAGATTTAGGATAAAAATCATCCCTACTAAACCCTCAAGAAACATGTTCTTGAAAACTTAGATAACAGGAAAAAAGATAGGGTTTTTCCTGCTAGACCACTAAAAAACTTGTTCTTAGTAACCTTGGTCACTGGAAAAGGGATTTTCCCTACTAGACCTCCAAAGAACATGTTCTTGGCAACCTAGATCAAAGAGAGGATAGAAAGTTCTGCATCACAGAACCAAAATGAGAATTTCCATTCTCACATTTTGAAAGAAACCTTCAATTTGTATTCATCATAAAAAACTGTGTCTATAGGCCAAATTGCCTATTTATACATAAATACTAAAAATTAATAAAAGCCTAAAAGATTTAATCCTAGATAAAGATTTAAGGTATAAATCCTAAGGTATAAATCTTAAACAAATCTTGAACAAATTTTGATTTACTGATCCTAATTAAATACAAATAAAGAAAATCAAATTCCAAAATATCAAAATAAGTAATAATGTCTTTTAAATCCACCCAAATATTTTGGATTCTCTTGCAAGATGCTGAAAAGTCCAATTTGCCCTTTGGTGCTCGTATCATTGATGGGTGTAAATTGTATGATATTGTAGATGAGTGCTTTAAAACTGATGCAGACAAAAAACTTTAAGGGGGTATGGTTTGATTATACCTTTGTTTTTTCTTTTGCTTTCCTGGTAAAAGGAACATAGCATACCACTTTTATAAATCATTATGATCATAATATCTTCACCTTCACATATCCTTCTTTATCATTGCATTTATCTTCATTGATTTAATTTTTTCTATTACTTTAAATCAAGTGATTTGATATTCATATAGACTTGCATGGCTTGCATGATACAGGGAGGCTGTCAAAAATATATTTAATCCGTACTTTGATAAAGGTAAGCTGTAGTTTGGACCAACCTATTACCTATAGCTAGTCAAAGACAACAACAAAATTCACAATTTAGATTCAATCGTTGTCTATATGTTTAAATATAATTGCTTCAACATTTCCTCTATTTTTTATTTTATTGGCACTCTGACGTGTGTGTAAATTAGCAATCTGGTTTCAGAACTCCAGTCTGTACCATTTTAGCATGTTTCATGCCTCCCACCATATTGTACCTGTACCTGCCACTGAAGAAGAGGTATACTTTCATTTTGAATATTTCCTTTTCTTCTTGGTGGTGTGCTAACCTAACTCATTAGATTTATTCTTGTTTCAGATAGAAGCTGAAGCATCTTCGGTTCAAGCTGTTGCAAGGACACTCTGCCCTCTGAATATTGTTTTGGATAGGGTGGTTTTGACTTCAACTGGGGTGCTCCTGGGTTGCTGGCAGGTTACTTTCCATAATCTAAAAGGATCATGTATTTTGTTTCCTTGTCCTTGACGACCAATGCACTATAGACGTTGAATTGCACATATGGACATGATTCCTTTAGACTAGTCTCTAGCAGCACCTCCACCTTCTCTCTCTCATACACAAATAAAGCAGTGTGATATACTGAATCCTATCCAGTGAAAATTTAGAATGTCGAAGCTTGACAAACATAAAGGCTCAACTAAATTGAGCTTGTTTCTAAAGAAAGAAAGTGAGGGTACACACTCTTAGATCAACAAAGTTCATTGTAATCATAATTCATAACTCACTAAATGATCTAAGGTAAATACCCCTTTACTTTCTCATTTTTGAGAGAAGCTCACTTCAGAGAAGCTTTTCTAAAGTTATTAGCTTTTGGCCTTAAGTGGTTCATTATTCTAAATTTTCCAATTTTACGACAAAAGTTGAAGATATATATATCTGTAGCATTTTACCTGTATTTGTATGATTCATTTGGTGTCTGTGGTTTACTGATTCTGGAAATCTTTTGGCACAATTTTTTTCACCATGAAAAGGAAACAGCAAAGCTTTGTTTGTCATTCATGCTTTTAAATAAATCCTTTTCCAGCTTTTTTGTTAATTCTTTTGTTTTCTTGTAACTTGATGACTGTTTACTTTCATCTTTGCTTGGTTAATTTCTTAGCACCTCAGGTAATTGTAGAGACTTTCAACCTGTGCATCAATCGGATACATAATAAATTTGAAACCAATAACAGAAAATGAAACTCTCTATATAACTGAATCAGTAGGTTGAATTATCTCTGTATTAGTATTTCAAACAACATTTACAACTCACAAACCAAGGCTAATGATTTTATACTTATTCTGTAGGTCACCTCAGGGACAGATCCCATAACCATTCGTGCTAAGTTGAAGGATGTGCTTCCACATGCACCAGAGAAGCAACTTGTAAGCATCATTTGAATTCTCAGTTTTGCAATAATTTCAGTGCAAGGAAGATGAAATCACTATGGCTTGACGCAAAGATACCTTTTGATGTTGCAAGATGTAATTAGAACCTTTTTTTTCCTCCATATATAAACTAAGTGGCTTTGGGAATTAAAAGGGGCTCCCTGGCTTTCCATTAGTCTGAAATCTCTGTCCTGAATGGCTGCGTTAATTTGAGATGCCTTCTTTAGAATTCTTTTATGATATTATAAATTCTATGGGATCCAATCCTTCTGTTTTGCTTGGTTATTAGAAACTAAAATTTCACAACTTTATGGTGCTTGATGATCTTCCATCATTGTTTTCGTCTGCAGTATGATGCTGCAATTCTTCACACGTCATTTGCAAGGCTCATGGGTCCACCTAAAGCATCATCTACGGTAATATGCAACTACAGTATTTCCTCAAATTTATTAGAGTTAACTGCTAAAGTGACATCATTGCACATTTTGAATTCCATTGGCCACTGAGAACTGACCTGGACCTTACCTATGGTTAAGAAGTAACAGTTTTTAACATATTGGATGCCTATAAATTCAAATTGACATCAATTTGTTTCACTGTACATGCAAATTTAGTTGCACTTTATAAAATTTTAGAATTCATTTGAGATGTGACTCAGCTTTTTTTTTATTTGGCAATTGATTTGAAGCATGTGAAGTGTCAAGTTGTGGATATGAAAATTTTAGAAAAAGTGGATACAGAGACGTCTATATGCATAAAAGAAATATTGAAATTTTACAAATTTCATGTGTTGAAAACTAAAATTTTAACATAAAAAATAGGTATAAATTATTCAACATTACATTTCAAAATATAAAAAATAAAAAGAAATTTGAGTAGGGGAAAGATTAGGACTCAATGGAATTGGAAAAAGAAGAAAAGAAAAGAAAAAATGAAAAAAAAAAAAAACGATTCACTAAGGGCATATCCAGCCGTACCCCGCCACACAAATTTTTTTTTCCCCAAAAAATGGAGTCATCTGGTACATACCTAGGCATACCAAAAAGTACCCAGCAAAAATAGAGTACCCATGCTTCATAGCATAGAATGAATTGAACATGCAAGAGGACAGCAAATATAGCAAGGAGTAACATAACATGTTGAAATAGGGTGTACTAGTCACTAGTTGGTTGCCTTTATGATGCTCCAAATGAGAATTGTCTCCGTCCCAAATATTTATGCCTTTTGATTTCCTCATTGCTGATCAATTGTTTATGGAACATCTCTGATTTCTAATACGATAGATTTAGTGTGGGTGTGTTTGTATTTTTTTTAACTAAAAAGTGATTATTCTTAACTAAAATAATCACTTTTCATAGAAGTTCTTCATATCAGCTTCCACTCAAAAGTTAAAAACTACTTAAACTAATTTGGTTTCACCTTTTGAGTGGAAGCTGATATTAATAGCTTCTATGAAAAGTGACGTTTTACTTGAAAAAAACACCACTTTTCTGTCAAAAAAAAAAAAAAATCCAAAACAAATGCACCCTTAATGGATAGCAGTATCATGTTAATCCCATTTTTCCACTCTATTCTATCAACTTACTCTCAATTCTTGTTATATGCAGGCACTTCCTGAAACATCAGATGATGTCCAATTTTTGCATGAGCTAGTTCATCGACTTAACAGTCAGATCCATGGATTCAAGGTTTGTTATGTCATTTCTAATTTTTGAGGGGCAGTAAGAATAAAAATTGCATTTCAAAGTTGAAATCTGAGTGTATTTTCTTAGCGGTTAAAATTTGAATTGAGAGAGAATGAAAAAGGGACGTGGGATAGAAGGGATGATATTTTCTTGACAAAACTCCAAATTGGCTCTTCTTAAATTTTGCATCGGACAAACGGTCCCTTTGAAAAAAGAAATACTCAAAGACGATTCCATTAATTTAAAATGTCAAATTAATTAGTCCCTTTAAAAAAAATTGATCAAATTGGTCTATCAAGAATCATGGAAATGGTTAAATTGATCCATGTACAAAAGGGTATGTTTGGATCGGTTGAGTTAGATGGAATGCGGGGAATGGAATGTGATTTTTATTTGCTCCATTATTTGAATTTGCCAACGTCAATGCTCTCTATTCTATTTAATTTTTCTCAATTTTCTTCTCTTCTAAATTGAGAGAATGAGATTGAATGAAAAATATCACAACAATGGAACAACTCTACTTCACTCCATTCTATTCCACTCATCATGTTTCACCAATCCAAACATATTCAAATGGACTAATTTGTTCAATATTTTTAATTGGCAGTGACTTCTTTAGGTATGTTGTTTTCTGCAGGGGCCAATTTGTCTAAATTTTTTTTATTCTTTTTAGAGGGGCCAATTTGTTCAATATAAAATTTAAGAGAGGTCAATTTGAGGGTTTTGTTTATTTTCTTACTATTAGCTGCATGTCAAGGGGGAATCTTATTCATTATATTTAGTCATACTCCTAATCAAACAAAACTTCACCAATTTTATTTAAGATACACTGCATTGATTTTTGACCCTATCAATTTTATGGTATTGTCAAAATATGAGTTAGAACTTTGCATATTATCTATTAGCACTCTTAACTTTTATTTTACATTAATTCTTTGACTTTGATTCAAACTTGTGTTCAGGCAGTGGTGTCTGAACTCTGGTACGTGGAGGAATATGATGTGCTTGCTCTTGCACTAAATGGAAGAATGAACATTCGTAAATTCAAACTTGGGTGCACAAGAGCATGAAGTCTAGACACGCACAAATTAACACGTATGTACAAGAACCAACACAGAAGACCACGTGATATAATCGAGTATAAATTAAATCATAGTTATATTTACTAATATGTGTATGTGTAATCATGGAACAGGCTTGTATGTAGATTATATATCTCTTACTCTACAAAAGAAATCGAATTTGTAATAGGCAGAGCCATTATATAAATACAAAATTCTTTCATGAGAAATAAGACAAGCAATGGCCTTGTAATTAAATTACAAGTAATTTTGACATTGAGTCAAGGTTCTTAATCATTTTATCAACTATGCTAATCCTCCATGGCTAAGGTTCTTAATCATAATAACTATTGTTTTAAATAATGTTTTCAAAGAAAACGGGAAATATATAAATAAAATGTTTTTCTAACCGGTGCCCTAAAATTCGTAAATAAAAGTGGTGTTGAAATGCTTACTTGGATTAAAAATTATAGGACCTGCTATGATTATAATTATTAATGATAATAATTTAGATCCAAATTACTACTTTGTTCTCTAAATCATTTGAATCTAAAGTTTATTATATTCTAACTAATTTAATTTACTCACAATGGATAAAACCCTTTAAACATGAGTTTTTGCATCCACATTACTCAAATCTGGAACTTTGTTTAAAAATATCGAATATCCAATTATTTAGTAAGAAAGGGGTTGTTCAGTGGAACAATACAATGTCTTGTATATAATAGGTTGCAAATTTAAATCCCTAATTTTTTGCTTGAAACAAGAGAAAGGGTAGACTTTCCTGTGTTATACTAGGGCGTCATTTTCTCATACTACCATTTTTATAAAAGCAAATTGCTTAAAAAGTAAAAAAAAAGTCTCGAGGTCATAGCCCAAAATTACTTATAATGATACGAAGAAACAAAAGAAGGGGTAGAGAGAGAGTATCGCGTGGTGAACTCGTTGGTGCTGGGTGATGGGAGCAAAGTTGCATGAGGTAGCCACGCGCCTTCTAGTGAAGGCTGCCCTCTTGCCACACTTTCTTGTCTTGCAACCCCCACACTTACATACTCCCTTCCCTTATTATATTTCCCACCAACCAACCAACTCAACCTCTTCCATTTGAATACTCTCTTTCTTCCCCATACAATTACAATTTTTATTTTTTTTCAGGTGAGCTAAAAAGCTTCATCCTATTATGGGGTTGAAAGATTTGGTGCCCCTTTTCTAAAGGATTTACTGTTGTATGTGGGGGATTGAAATTGAATGTGGCTACCATTGAAATTTAAGAATTCATTATTTGTAACTTCATAAGAAACAATGGGCTGTGCCTGTTGTTATATGCAAACTGACTCTCACTGTTTTTTTTTTTATTTTCTTTATTTTTCTGAAATTGAGGTTGTTTTTGTTGTTCTGCAAGGATTCTGTCGAGGGCATAGCTGGTTTGATTGTGGTGTCTAATATGGGATCCGAGGCTGTGGCTTCTGTCGTTGACCAGGTCAACACGGTGGAAGAGACATCAAGAAAGAGGTAACAAGACATTTGATTCATATAGATGTGGTGGATCCATTGCTCTTTTTGATGATGATGTATGACACATGAAAAAGCCTAGTTAACTGGAAATTTTTAGCTTATTATTAATACAACTTTGATTTGATTCCTTTGTTACTGAATCATTGTTGTTAACACACAAGATTAAATGGGCTTACTTCCATAGTTCCATTGTTTTCTTTGGGCCAAAGTGTTAAAACATGTCATTGTTTGATTTATGTAGCTGTCTCCAGCTAATGGGAAAAGCCTCATTGGCTGTTGTTGGGTTCAACCGTTCAAGGCATTTGATGCATTGGCCTGGTGCAACTAGCATAAATTTTTGTAGTTCATTGCATTTAAAGGCTCTCTTCTCTTGGTTATTTGGTCTAGCTGTATTTTTCGTTGGCATGAATTTTAGTGTCAGCAATGCTACATCGTTCGAAAGCCACTAACATGAAAAACTACAATAGGTGAAATAACCAATCATGGGAGGTTTTGAATAATGAAGGGGAGAGAGAAAGTTTGGTAGTTATCAAGATGCCGTCTGCAGGTGTTATGTTTTACATTTTGTATGTTTCACGAATTATCGGCCATACCACTAATCATTTCTGTTTTAGTATAGCCTGAACTTTAATTAAAAGTAGAATTAGTAGTAATACTAGCAGCATTTGCATACTAGGTGTCTGCAGACGCAATTTCCCCAGTTCTGTGAATTTAAAGCTTAGTTATTGGACCCAGCTGCACTTCTTACTACAAATTTAAATATAGTCTGAACTGCTAATTGAAAGTTGTAGTAGTGGTAAAAGCAGCTTCAGCACCATATGCTAGGTCTTTCTTGCATAAATAGTTAATATGCAGCAATAGCTTCAATATCTGGATTCAATTTCTGTTATCTTGACATATGACAGGTCCTCTCCTGGTAAAAAGAACCGTGGGAAAGTCCCCAAGAGAGCTCGCAAGGCTGAAAGGGAGAAAATGAAGCGCGAACAGTTGAATGAACTCTTTCTCGATCTTGCCAATGCACTCGGTAACTTCTTATGCTGCCTCCATGTCAAATTTTTTAGTTCATTGGAATTTGACTCTAACCTTGTTTTTTCCATGTTCAACATCACAACTATGTTTGATTTTCACCTTGTAGATTAAGTCATCTTTGACATGTTGCAAGATGTGATATCCTTTTTCTCTCTTGTGGGGGTAACAGATCTTGGTGAGCAGAACAATGGAAAAGCTTTTATATTGCGCGAAACCGCCAGACTCGTAAAAGAAATTTTCAATCAGATCGAGTCCCTAAAGAAGGAGAATGCATCTTTATTGTCTGAAACTCATTATGTAAGTGCCTCATGAATTTCTTCCTCCTTTTTCCTTCTGTTTTTCCCTATGGAGAATAATGGTATGTGCAGTGTGCTGTTAGATATTGAGAACCATTTGTATCATTTGATGGGTAAACTTTATCTCATTTCACCAATCTCTTGAAACAAATATTAGGGAAAATTGCACTACAGCCCCTTGAACTATAGGTCATGTGCACTTTAAACCTTAAATAAGACATGTAGTACAATCCCTGAACTTTCTTGAATGTGCAATTGACCCTTTTGTTAATTTTTCCATCAATTGTTAAGAAAAATATCACAAATTTAAGAAATTTTAGGATACCAATTTGCATATGTAGAAAAGTTTGGGGGTCAATTTATACATATTCCAAAATTCAGGGGATATAGTACACTTACTTTGGCTAAAATGCATATATGTGAAGGCCCAGGGGGTTGATTTGCACATTTTTAAAATTTAGGGACTAAAGTGCTCATGGCCTATAGTTAGGGGGTGTAAAGTGAAATTTTCTACTTATACTTTGATGTCACTATCATTGTATGCTTGTGTTTGGTTATATTTCATGCAATTGCCTTCATTGAGCAGGTGACTTTGGAGAAAAATGAGGTGGAGGAGGAGAATTCTGCTCTAGAAGCTCAAATTGAGAAACTTCAAGGTGAGATAGAAGCAAGAGCAGCCCAGTCTAGACCAGACCTGAGTGTGCCTCCTTATTTCAAACTTCATCCGCCAGAACAGACGATAAATTTTCCGGGAGAGAGTCTCCAGTTGTCTACCATGGAACCTTCATTGCAGCAAGGACCTGCAGTTTTGGTTGTCCCCTTCCATCCCCATCATCAAACTGCTACGTCAGCTCCTGATGTTGCTGAGCTTATACCAAAGGCCACCTCAACTGTCAGTAAACCGCAAGCCAGGTATCCGACCCCTGCAGATTCATGGTCATCACAGCTCCTTTCTGCCAAGAGAAAAAGAAATTCTGAACTTGGACATTAGGAAGAAGTACTAGACATTTTCTTTTTCCTTTTGTTTCATTCTTGTAAGTATTTGGTTTTTAATATAAAAGTTGGGAAATAAACTGGCTATCATACTTTTGAGGGACAAGGTGAAGACTATGGTCACAAAAATAATTCCATTTGAAAAAGATAGACAGAATTAATAATCTCATTGGATTATATGTGAATTTGTATGGAAAATGTTGATGTAACATTGAAGAGGTATAATGAAGAATTATGTACATAAACCTGTGTGTGTGTGTGTGAAGTGTTCTGTATATACTATATAGCATTACTAATTATAGTTGAATTTTTAAGAATTTACAAAGAAACCTTTTACTACAACAAAAAAATTAAAAATATAACCCCTTTTAAAAATATTTTTCCTTACCCTTTCTCTATTTTTATCCAAACCAAACACCCCTTTTATGTGAATTTTTACTTTAATTTTTTTTAATTTGGTTTTAAATATTACTTAACGCTTGTCAATATGGCCCTTCCTCCGGTCACATGCATCTATATATACTCAGAATAAAACAAAGTGCTCTTTACTGTTATAGCACTGTTACGTTTTTCATTTTTAAATTTTGTTTAACTTTATCTATTTCTTCAAACTTTAATATAAACACGCATCACAATGATATATTTTTAACTGTTTCTTTCTTTTAGTTTTTACTATTTTTATATATAATACAATATAATAAAATATATATAAATAAATAAAAATTATTAAAAACTAATTCATGATAAATAATATTGACAAATAAAAAATATCTATATAATACAATTATATATAACAAAACTAAAAATATTTTAAAAAATGTTATAGATCAATATTTTAATTATCATAACATTAAAATTTCTATGTAAATACTAGTTTATGTGTTTTACTTTTAATTTTACATATTATGATGAAAAGTACAAATAGAAACTATTAAAATGTGTAAGAGAAAGAGAGTGCCATATTTTATCAAATGACTTTTCATAACTTTTTACACAATGTTTTTCTTACATGTTGCTTCTTGCAAAATACAGGGGCTCCTCACGATCCGATTTAGATCATGATCAGCATCTAGTCCGTCCCACGTAAGCCTTGATTACCGCACTATACCATATGCATACTTTATTTATAAAATTTAATTTAAATCATAAATCGAGTCTTATACTAATCATAAATAAAGTCTGAAATGTCATATCTATGATATACAATTCAATTGAGTTGCTCAAATACAAAAGAAACCATGGATGATATACTGTTTAAATACAAAAGAATATAACAAAATGCAAAATATAAATCTACGATCCGAGAACTCCCATTACATCACTTGGAGCACTCTATAAAGATCCAAAAGACTTCACTACAGTGTGAAGCTCACCCAACAGATGGTATCTAATACTAAGGAGGAGGGGAGGAAGGTTCTGAGCTACATATGTATCTATGGAAAAGGAAGAGAAGGGGTGAGTTTTGCTACAAAACTCAGTTGTATCCTCCCTCATAACCATACATGGGACAATGAGGAAATCATATATAAATAATAATAATGCAACAATTCCATTCCATTTCTATTTGTTTTATGCAATAACCATAAAATCGTAATTTATTGAATTCATAAAAATGACATTACTTCTTATGACATTACTAAAAGACAGGTTATCCGCAAATGAAGAGTGTAATGTCCCTTGCGAACATGAGTCCATAGCTAAAATCTTAACCCTTTGGCAAACTGTTCCCTGGCGAATTGATCTAGAATAATAATAACTTGCCCCTGCGGCCTTGGTATACCAAGGTTAAGAATAACTGCGTTAACTCACAGCTCTGTTCCTTCAGGAATTCCTTTATCTAAAATCAACTGGAATCATAAAGGGGAGTTTTATGTGTTCTAAGTTTAATAGTTCTCCCATTTTAAAAATTGAACATAAACTTTATATATTCTTTCACCAACCATACTAATATCTCATTATCAAAAATTACTTCTAAGATCATGAAATAACTCATATAATATCAACTTAATTCAATAATAGTCCCATACATTTTAATAAACGTAGATTTTCATGCTATTTCATAATAAAACTCAAGCAAATAATTTCTAATCACTTTATGATACTAGAAATAATTTATAGGATGACCAAAATAAGGTCATGAGATCAAACCCATCACCTGGGGGAACGAGAAGTAACAACACCACTAGGACTCCAGGAGGAGGGATGACACCAACATTTGTCATTACAACCATAAAACTCATAAGAAATCTATGAGTGCTCTTATATTACTCTAAACATACACTAACAATTTTGGGGAGCACCCCCACTTGACAATAATGAAAGAAATAACCAAATCTAATTCAAGATTATGAAGGAGTGGAAGAAAAGAGACCAAAATCTATCAATATAAACATACCTTTGATGATTGGGGAGCTAGATTGGAGAGCAAATGAGAGAAAGAGAGAATGGGGGTGAGGAGGGTTTCTGGTTCAAAGGGAAAAATGAAGAAAGAGGAGTGGGGAAAGATTTTTTAAGCAAAAGAAGGCTGGAAGTGGAACGGCGTCGTTTCGAGGTACACGTGGACTTTAGGGGGACCGCCAGCGTCAGGCCCGAACGCCCCTCCACCTCACACACTTATGACCGCTAGCGATCCTCAAACCGCCCCCGTGAAGCTCTCGGTGACCGCCAGCCGTCCCTGACCGCTAGTAGCCTGACAGCAAAATTCATCTGTTGCATAATTCTTGTCACACAGCCTATGGAGTATCTCACTTATTTACTCATTTATTTTACTTCCATTAACTTTAAAACATAAATGTAAATAAGGAAATACCCCCATTTGAATTCAAATAAAATATCAAAAAAATCAAAACCCCAACCATTCAAGATCCAAATTTTTGGTTTTAGTTCAAAATGGAAGTTTAGAATTTCTAAACTTGAAGGCTCAACGAAATGTTTGAAGGTTTCATAAAATTCATTAAAAATCACTCTTCAACTCATTTTCCCTCTAGGAACCATTACCAGGACTTTTGATCCTAAGAATATAACTTTAACATATAGCTCTCCAAGGAGGTGTAGGGTCCAAACTTAGAAAACTCCAGGACTTAGCGGTGGGTTTGGGACCTTAGGCCATACCGAACTTGAATACTGACACATGTACACCAGGTATTACAGGGTCATGGTTATACGATCTTCAGTTGTTTTTCACTTATCATTCAAATTGTTGGTGGTTCTTTTTTTTTTTAACAAAATACACTTAATTCTCTTGAGATATTAATAAATGACACTTCATCCCCATTAGTTTACAAATCCCACACTATGTCCCCATTTTACTAAGAGTATATTTGGATGTTGTATTATATCACATGATAAGATAAATTACTAATACTATATGTTATGCTCTTACTTTAATATTTGGTAGCTACAATGTAATGTAGGATCATACAGCCTTATACATCATAAGTTCAAAGCCACTCTTTCATTACATCGGTAATATAAGATAAATATTGATCAATGACTTCTTTCTATGATTTGCAACTTCTTAAATTTTTATTGGTTGACATTATAAAATTATCTTACACAGTCAAGTGTATAAAAATTAAACTAATAAATAACATTTTGACTTATATTAATAATTTTAGAAATTTAATAATAAAACTTTATAAAAATAAATACTAATTAATTGTTAAAATAAGTAAATTATGATAAATAATATTAACTAATAAATAATATTTAGTATGACATAATTATATGTAATAAGATTAAAAATATTTAAAAATAATTGCTATAAATCTATATGTTAATTATCATTCCTTTTTCAACTCATATATAAATGGTTGTTAGAGAACCTAAAAATTATTACTTTTATATGTCTTCTATTTTTATTTTGATATTATGATGATAAAAAGTATAAATAGAAACTGTTAAAATGTATAGAAATAAAGTGAAATATTTAAATTTATTAATTGTAATATTTAAATTGATTTAATTGTGTAAATGAAAAAAATGCATGAATTTCTAATAATTTCTCTTTGTATTATTTTATAAATGATTTGATTGAAGATCTGAAAGTTTAGGATATATATATAGGGTTTAGGGTTTCCTTTCTTCCTCCAATCCATAGAGGGAGGAGATCAATAGTTTTACTATATATCATGCATGAAACCATCGGTTCTCTTTTGTTGCCTGCATTGTAATGGCCAACTTTTGAGCTGGCGTAGGAACTAACAAGCCCATGAAACCACCTCTTCCTCATTTGCGGAGGCATTGGTTAACCCAAAAGGCATCATAAAGAACTCATAGTGCCCATACTGAATCCTAAATGTCGTCTTGGGTACATCCTTGCCTTTAATCTTCAATTGATGATAACCCATCGAAGGTCAATCTCAGAGAAATACCTTGCCCCTTGGAGTTGATCAAACAGGTCATTAATGCATGGCAAGGAGTATCAATTCTTAACTGTAAAGTTATTCAGCCTGTAGTCTATGCACATTCTCATCGATCTATTTTTCTTCTTCACAAACAAAACCATAGCACCCTAAGGCAAGGCAAGGCACTAGGATAAACCTTTTGTCAAACAACTCTTGCAACTAATCCTTCAACTCCTTCAAATCTACTAGAGCCATTCGATACGAGACTATAGAGATGGGTCTCACTAAGGCTCAAGCTCTATCCCAAATTCAACTCCCTTTCCGTGGCATCCCAGGAGTCCTCCGAAAACATATTCAAGAACTTACAAACCACTGGACTGAATCCAAATTTGGCACTTCGGCATCCATATCTCTTATCGAAACTAGAAACCTATGACTTCCCTTATTCAAAAGTCGTAAAGCACTCATAGCTAAGATCAAACTAGCCACAACCGAACAAGTTGTGCCTGAAACTCTTGTAGCTCACCTCCCTGAACATCAAACCTCACTATCTTACTATGATAGTCATCACTTGGCATGAAGCTAACTAGTCCTTGCCCAATATAAATTCAAAATTGAACACGTCCAATAAATTTGAATCTACTAGTGTCTCCATATCACCAACCTTGACCTCGCACAATCTATAAACCAACTAGACAAGATGAGGCTCTCTTAAGGTATCCAGACTTGGAATGGCTCCTCAAGACTGAAAGGGGTCTCTAGAACTATGTGGCAAAGAATAGGGATGCAAAGGAATGTGTGGACCCGAGGTCGATCAAAGCAAAAGCATCATATGAGCAAACTTTGGTTATACCTCTACCAACATTGGACGCCTGTGCGTCTGACATGTCAAAGCAAACAAAAGGGGCTACCCTCACTCTAACCTCTACGCCGTCGAATTGTCGTGACTCACAAACAAATTAAACTTTATAAAATGCTAAGTTGCACCAAAAATGTAGTAAAGGGCACAACCTAGGTCATCTCTCAATGAGGTTTCAACACTTAGTTGGGAAAATTGGGGTTTTAAAGATTGAGATTTAAAGCAATTAAAATTAAGAATTAATAGCAATGAGATAATAGCAACAATGGAAAAAGCACTAGTGCAAGGTATTCCTAGGATTGGAAATTAATTATCATTGACCAAATATTAAACTCATTAATAGCTATTAGTAATAAATTATTGGCAATTCTAATAGTGATCAATCGACCTCTAAAATTTGATCAATACAAATAACTAATAAATGAGATCTCAATTTATTTAGAAATCACATTAATTTAATGAACCAATTGTTATAGCCTAACCACCAATCGTAAAGTTAATTCTAATGTTTTCCCTCAAACATAAACGAATAGATCTATCAATTTATGCCCAAAGGGTTTCCCTAAATGACGATCATCAATTTAGTTATTCCAATAAAAATTATAACAATCACCACAATAATTAAAGGAATAGAAATTGCAGAACATTAAGAAAACCAATGCATTCAATATAAATAAAGGGTCTCAAATGTCATCCCAATTCATCCTAAATCCCTACACTAGTAAAAAATCTTCCTCCATCTTGGAGGATTACAACAATGAAGATAAAAGAACCTGAAAATAATAGCAATAATCTTTGCCACAATCTCCAAGCAGAGTACCTTCACCAATGAAATCCCTAAGAGATAAGAATAGAGAAGGAGAAGAGAGAGATACAAAAAGAGAATAATAGTAAGTAAAAGTGGCAGCCTAAAAGTGAGTCAAACACAGGTAAAAGTCTGTAACATTCCTATATATCCTGCTCTATAAAAATGGGCCAAAGTGGATCCAAAAATAGATCACTAAACTGATGTCCGTGATCGCATCACGCTGCAGCGCTCAACAAAACGTCTAGGCCAAAAAATTAATGGAAGTTTCTCTGTGAGTGCCTAGTGCTAAATGAGCACTGCGCTCACCCAAATGTGAGCTTCTACGACTTTTATTTTTTTTTTGCTCCAAGCTTCTTCCAAAGAGTTCCAATCTTATTCTTGATATTTTGCACTTGATCCAAAACTCCTATGCACAAAATCATAGTAAAAAAGACAAGTTAAATGCAATAGGGCATAATTACAAATTATTTCAAAATCAATGCAAAAACCAATAATTCTATTAAAATCACACAATGAGGAATAAATCAAAATCATAATTAATTACATTAATAACACAATAAAACTCATGCAAAAAGCTAAGGTTTGGTAGTAAGAAAAGTGACATAAATACCCCTTATCTGCCGGGCCTCTACCGCGAGGACCTTACCTCCTAAACCTCTGCATATCTAGCTATTAGAGTAATCCTATTGCCCTTAGTGGCTGACTGAAATGATTGGCCTAAAACGGTGGGTTCGCCAACCCTGGCTAAAAGATCCTGAAGGAATGGGTACTCCCTACACCTATGGCCTTGCCCACAACCATAGCATGCAAAAGTTCCCATCATGCACTGACCCAAATGTCCCCTCCTATAAGTCTGGCACACGAGGTAAGTCTAAATATATCCTTGACCACTATGCTGACTATTTTCTACTTTGACCCTGAGAAATAGTAGGTTGAATCAGGGCGGGCTTTAAAAGGCAGGACTATTGACTAGACTTCCTCTCTCTATAGCTACGTGTAAACTAAACATCATGAAAACTAAAGGCTTGTTTGGAATTTTTTTTATTTTTTTATTTTTTCAAAATAATTTTAAAAAATAAGTTTAGATTCAATTTTTGAAAACAAAAAAAATTGTTTGGTAATTATACTCACAAAACATTTTTAATGATACAAAACAAAGAAATTGTTTGGAAAGTAGCTTTTAACAATAAATTTTAAAAGTAATAAAACATAAAACTTGTTTGGAAATTTTTTTTAAAGTCAAATTACATACAATATTTTAAAGTTTGGGTTTTTTCTTTATCAGCCACCAATCAACAAGAACATGGCGGCAAAGCGGTTTTAGACCCGAGACACCATTAGCGACGTGATGAACACTCTCATTTGTCAGCGCCAACCACAATGGAGATTTGAACAATAAAGAGACGTCCGAGTCAAATACACCGGAACCACCATGACACGCGGCAACCAGTGGCAGTGCACCATCAATGGTGGACGTAGCAACGACGACTCACACAGAGGTTATAAAGCGGCGCATCTTGTCATCGACGATGAGTGACTTGAATCTATGGTAGGATGACCAACGACATGGAGGACACAAGACTTGGCCATGGAGGTGCCAATCGTGAGCAAAAGCAGATGATGGTTGTTATCATTGGAGAGGATGGAAGAATAGTGAGCAGCACCACTGGATCAACAAGCAAAATCCCTAACCCTATTACACTTTTTTTAATGGGCTATGGAGAATTTCTGGAATGGATGATGAAAAAAGAGCTTGCATGATTTCTCTAATAGATGAGAATCAAATGTGTGTATAAACCAATAAAACAAAATAATTACAAGTATGCCAGTGTTTTTAGTTATTTTTCAAAACAAAATATTAGAAAACACATCTAAACTATTTTCAACTTTCTTTTTAAGAATCAAATTCTATTTTAAATTTTTAAAACCAATGTAATAAAAACGTGTATCAAATGAGTTTTTCTAGTTTATTGATTTTAAAAATAAAAAATTGTTTTCAAAAACACTTGCCAAATAACCCCTAAATATATTTCTCTAAATTCTATATATGGACTTTAACTCTGATTTTTGCAAAGCATTATTTTGTAAACATATAATTCTTAAAGCATTAGGCTAAATATAACATTCCAAAATATTCATATTCATAGCCATCGCTTATTCATAAAATCAATTGAGCAACAAACATAGTCCCATGAGTTTTATAACATAATTTCCATGATTTCTTGAAAAGCATAAAATCCATAAATTTGACCAAACTTCTCAATAATTCATACTTGTCTTGAAATAATTTCTAAAATCTTGCCTCGATGCCAAAAGGATGAGAAAATAACTCCAATGACCAAAATAAAGGTCCTAGGATTGAACTCACTTACCTGAAAAGGTGAAGCGTAAAGTGCCAACAGAGAGAGCTCTTGGAGTAGAAATAACATCAATGTCTGCTATGGAAGTAACAAAAACCAAGGAATAAACCACAACCCCTCTAAAAAACTCTATGAATATTGGTGAATACCCAAACTTGACAATAATCATGAATAACATTACCCAAAAATACCTAAAAAGAAGAAAAGGAGGAACTCTAGTATAAACCATAGTCAAATCCTTACCTTGAAGCTTGGAGGAGGTAAAAATGGAAAAGGATGACATAAAAGAGGAGG